>BPTQ01000006.1:297602959-298206043 GCA_019973895.1 Chrysanthemum seticuspe
TCACATACACATCAAACCATAACACAAAGTAGGCGTACAAGAGGTTTTAGAGAGAGAAAGTTAGAGGTTTAGGGAACTTTAGTGAGAGAAAGAAAAATCTTATTATGAGCTCCAACTCTCTACCTTGGAAGGTAGAGAGTATTTATAGTCTTACAATAAAACGCCACACAACGGGCTGTGGATCAGGCATACAGTGGGTAAAGACCCGTCCGTCCTCCACGGTGTTACTTAACTAAATACTACTTAGCTTAAAAGAACTACGACTACGAGCTTTCTAACGATTACATATACTTGAGGTGACCGACTCTTTAATACCTGGAATTTCTAATTCCTAACAATCTCCCCCTAAGGGAGTCACCTCAAACATATACTAAAATTACATTGAATACAAACAGAAATTACATTAACAATTGTTCTTGCATTCTTGATGTAGTACTTTGCTCCGAAGCTCGTAGTCATTGATTCTTCTCATTGCATGTTTGGTTAATCTAAGTGGAGGCCTTTTACAGATCTACGTGATGATAATTTTGAGCCAGCTTTTGAGATCATCAGCTAACAAAAATCTCTGAGACATCCATTGTGGTGTTGGTATTATGTGATGTTGTGACTTTCGGACCGACATGCTCACATTCTGGATCATGATATCTTCTCATCAGAGTAGCGGAAGCTTTCGTTGATTCATGATATTGGCAGCAGTGTAGCAGAAGCATGGAATGAAAATATCAGAGTCATTGATGCACTTATCATGATTTCTTGAGAAATGAATGTATTGTGTGAGCATGCGGCTATGGATTGACCGCATCATTCTGATCAGCTGCAAACGTCGGGTGTACCTGCATACAACAATTAGCAATAAAGCGCACGAAAGTATCTTTGACCACTTTCGTTGAATTGAGGTACACGGCCCACGGTTCCCCGTTGATCAGTACAAGTACTGCCTGTGATCATGTATAATTTCGAAGAATTTCCTTGACAGGGTTTCGCAGCTGCTCTAGCTGTTCTCAAACCGGAACGTCTCAAAGAAGACAACACGGAGTGAGTGAACCAGCGAATAGAGATTCACTGATTGATGAAAAGAGATTTGAAAAACAATCGTGTATCGCCCAATAGAAATTGTTTTTGCAATACAACGAAGGTTTTAATGAAAATCAATTATCAATCATAAACACCTTTTGATTAGAAATATTCGAACACGGTCGATGTGCTAAAGAAAAGAATTTTTAAGCACAATGACCGGTTTTTCAAAGGTATCCGTCAATCCATAGCCTGAACCAAGATTGATTCAAAAGATTGAATCTCGCTCCATTGTTTCTTTCCAGTTGTCACATGGTTGATCTATTGAATAGATCTCACATGCCACCTACCAGGAGCTTTCCAGAAGGCTTTCCATCTTCATTGTGAATATTTTTACATATCACTCGGATGTTCTGGCAATACCACAAGGATAATGCGTAGGACTCAAGATATAATCTCTCTTTCCACATTGTGTGAAACAGAGAGTCTTCATTGAATGTGTCCTAAAGAGATTTATGGATGATCTCGTGGCTCTAGACTCAATTTGTGCATATTTGGATCCTGTGCCGGAGACTAGGGAGAGGGTCTCCTTCTTCAATATCAACAATCTCTAAGAGAAAGTCGATAGATAATGTCGGTTCCCCGTGAGAATGAAACAAGTCCTTTTAAGAGGAACTTGAGTGGTTTGGGAAGTTGAAGTGCAGTGCGTCACTGGGTCCATGACGTCTTGTCTTCAATACCGATGTTACCTTGGTAACCACCAGTAGCAAATGAATTGAACCCGGTTTCTGCCCTAAGGTTGAATAAATGGAGGGCTATTTGTTTTCACCCTTTTCTCATTCAATTCTTTTTCATTCTTCAACCCCTTCAGTGCTTACCGAGACTTCATAGCTAGAACCTTGTTGGGTTTATTCCAGTACTAGCTCAGTCTCAGTCCGCACTCTTCCCATATCTCATTTTTCTCCTTTTTTTCAATATACCTAAGGACTTCTACACTATCTAGTGGATTGTCCCTGGGTATATCCCTCCGGTTCTGGCGGATCATGGGAACAAATACCTAACCTTATCATCCTTATATCACCAAACATAAAGTAAAGTTGGTCGGTCTATTTGGTATTGTTCATTTGCCATTGAAACCAATTGAAAATCATTTGAAAATCAATCCAGATACTTGTGATATATAATCAAAGCATTTTGTACCTGAATTATTTTTTTTGATATTTTTAGAAGAAGAGCTCCCCCTCAACATGTGCATCAAGTGTTTGAAATCATTTTGCACACGGAGGCAAAAGAAAGAATTAACTTCTTTGATTACCGTTTTCTAAAAGATATCACCATCACTTCTCTAATCAAATCAAGTGGATAAAGCATATAAGGGAAGGATGAGGTTTTCATAAGTTTGCTCCCCCTCAATATGTGCCTTGAGGTTTGAAAGAGTTTTGCACATACAAGAGGAAACCTGCACATTGATATAAATTTATCACGTTTCGAATGTTTGTGGTTTAAGATAGATGCTCCCCCTCAACATGTGCATGGAAAATTTGAAATCGTTTGACACATGTGGGAAGGAGTGCTTGTACATCCTTATAAAACCATTTACCGAATTATCAGTTTAAATCCAATTTAAATCACAAATTCTCCCCCGATCACAATTATCAAATCATTTGAGATTTGTGATCTCTGTAGATTTAAATCGATTTTGAAAGCTTTTAAGGAGAATTGTGACTTGATTATGAAAGCGTTTTATCTGATAAGGATAGGATTTTAAGACTTTAAACTCCATTGATTAAACATGCATGATTATCTTTTGAAAACAATTTGTATGACAAATAACTTTTTGATTTAATTGAAATCATTCTCCCCCTCAATCAATGACATAGGTTGTTGATTGAGAGATAGATATTTTGACAAATAAGTCCAGATGATTATCAAAAATAGAGTCTGAGTTATTTTTCAAAGCAGTTAGTTTTCAGCTGATAAATGTTTATAGAATCAGAGCATGGAATTTTGAAAACATGATAAAGTATGGCTCTATTCTTTCTTTGAAAAGCGGGTTACTGCCTGAATTGACAATAAACCATTTTTTCTCTTTCTCCCAATATATATATATATATATATATATATATATATATATATATATATATATATATATATATATATATATATATATATATATATATATATATTTTTTTTTTTGAAAATTCGAACAACATTTAAAGTCCCGTATCATTCTTTGAATGACAACATCAAGACCGTAGATATAATCGAATCGAGAAAAACATGACAAAATAACAATATTTTTTTGAGGATTTTTCGAATTTTTTTTCAAATTTTTTATGGATTTTGAAAGTTTTATATTTTTCTATTTGATTTTAGAAGGTTTTATAATTTTGTATTTTGTTTTTCGAATAGATATATACACGAGATAGATGAAGGAAACCTTTTACTCCTCTTCTTCCTCATGAAGACGTTTGAGTGTTTCTGGTTGAAGGCTTTTAAGGCCAAGTCGTGGAAGAATAAACTCAAAACGTTCTCTAGGAAGAGCTTTGGTGAAGATGTCTGCTAACTTGTAAAACCTGGAAAATCTAAAACCTGATTAAAGACTATAATACCCTTGAAATCGAAATTTATAAAATACGTAAAATACGTTTATAATCATTTAACGAAATTAAAACTTAACTTGCGAATAATTAAACCTAACTAAAATGTGTACGTGATCGATTTTGGTACGACGAAGATTTAACGTCTCGCGTAATTAACTTGGGCCGCATTTGTGTTGTTCGATGGATCAAGGGCCGAAGCCCATATGGCGTGCGTTTGGTTGTGTTCGGTTGGGCCAAGCCGAAACCCAAGACCCTCCTCAAGCCCTAACTAAAAATGATACCACCTATATATACACTACATTTACAAGAAAAGTGAAACCCTAGTTTTGTTGCCTCTCTTTTCTTTTCTTCCTATTCGGCCGAACCTACAACCATTGGTGTCGAGACTTTTGTTTCAAGCAAGCTAAGGTATAAACGTGTTTATTCATATTCCTTTGATGCACCTTAAGTTATTGTATTGTAACTTGTTTCGTTTTGTCGACTTGTGTTTTCTTTTTCTTTATGTCGAGCCGTATGAAACCAAACAAAGGCAAACCATATGATTTAAACCTTATAAGTATTAAAGAGTATGTTACGTAATAAGTATTATTGAATCGGATTATGAATATGTCGAGTTATATAGGAACCGAACAATATGTATTAAAACCGAACCATGTATATGTTCGACCAAGGTGTAAAACTTAATAACTTGAATATGTAAAGTACGTAGATGAGTTAAGACTTGCGTAATAACTTATTAGCCGAAACCCTAGATTGAACCGAACCACATATGGAGTTTTTGAATATGTATTAAACGAGTAAAGGTCATGTAAACATAAACCCTAGTTTGATATGTAAACCGAATAAGGTATGCCAAACCCTAATGGTTTGTGAATCGTGTCTCATATGCGTGCGTAATTATAAGTCAAGTGAACTTGTAAATGTGTAAACGTGTAACTA
This sequence comes from Chrysanthemum seticuspe, assembly GCA_019973895.1. Taxonomy (NCBI): domain Eukaryota; kingdom Viridiplantae; phylum Streptophyta; class Magnoliopsida; order Asterales; family Asteraceae; genus Chrysanthemum; species Chrysanthemum seticuspe. Next base: position 297,607,516 of record BPTQ01000006.1, read on the forward strand.
ATCCGAGTAATAAGTAACTTGTATGTCACATAAAATCATAAACGTGCAAGGTGAAATATAAAAGGAAAGATTGTTTTTATGACGTGTTAGGTTAAGTAACGAGTCATTAAAAGACGTAACATGTAAGTAAATGCATATTAATGAGATATTAAAGAGTGAGAAAACCCTAGAACATAAATGAGAGTCGATTAAGGTTTGAAGCTAAGTATATTAATTCGTTATTTCATGTGTGAGTTATGACGTTTAAACTATTTTCACATTTAACCCTAAACTTTAATAAATGACATAATGAACCTTAATCTATGATATTGTTTATAAAACACTTAAGTCTCATTTAATTATAAAACCCTAAAGTATTAAGATCATTAAATACATTAAGTATGAACACCAAATATTAAAAGACCATTTCGACGATTATGGAATCATAAATAACATGTACGACCGTTAATGTGTATAGGTTCTGTGAAGAAGGAGTAATCCTTTGCTTTCCTTGTTTCTACTTTTCGATCATTGCTTTGGAATAAGGTACAGATATTCTGACCTTTTCAGTAAATGTTTCTTATAATGTTTTCTTTTCGTTAGCTTTTATATTAGGATTTCCTAAGCCTTTGCTATGAACCCTAATGTGTCTATTTGAGCTGTTGCTTATCTGAACTTTGATTTTTGAATCATAAAACATTGATTTTGAACTATATGATATGAAGACTTTGATTTTGAAAACATGATTAAACATTTGATAAAGTATGATCTATGTGAGTTTTGACATTCTAATTTGCCCTAAGATAGTTTGAAACCCGAGCCAAATAATAACTAGTCATGGGGGTTCCATGTCCGTGTCAGTAATGCACTTCTGACATGACTCTAGGGCAGTAGAGTGAAGTTCTGACACGTCCCTTATCTGTTATTTGTTATGAGCTCAAGTTATATTATATTATCAATGTATGTTTGTGGGGCGTATGGGTGCATCCTAGATCTGTTATATGTTATATATTATATGTTATATGCTATATGTTATCTGATGATTGATGCTGCGTGCATGCACGTCCTTCATAACTCTGGTAGGTCTCCCCTACAAATGTTGCCTTATGTGAATATGAATATGAATATGTTTATGATATGGCATATGTGTTTGGGCTCGAGGTAGTTAGCTATAAACTTATTCTATTATCCTGATTTATAATTTGAAATGATTTTGATTTTGATATCTTTCTTTCACTATATCTCGTATTCGTTTTCGTTTCGTATTCGTTTTGCTTGTATATCTGTTCACTGGGCTTTTGAAGCTCAGCCGCATTTCTTTTCTTCCGCGGCAGGTATCTAAGCATTGGAGCTGGGTATTGCTTTGGGATGAGTGCTGAGTGGACTTACCTTAGAGATTTTTAGCTTTGATCTTATGATGCCATTTAAGACTTTATATTTTAGACATTTCATTTGGAGTTTATTTTTTTTTCCGCTGGGACCTATGTATTGAAGTCGTTTGACTTGAATTATTTCAGTATTTATGCTAAGATTTCTTTTGGATATTTATGTTTTCTTTGATATGACACCATTACTTGTGATTCCTTTACCCTTGTCGGGTTGGGGCGTTACAATTTATGGCATCAGAGCCCAGGTTTACGACTTGTAGTCAGGACCTGTGACATATGGAGCCTAGGTTTTGAGACCTTAGAGCTTAGGATTTGACCTGTGAGGATTTGGGTAGACTTTAGGATTCCTTCTGCGTACTTCCACTTCGTATCTCACCTTTGTTCATGTTGCTAATCGTTTGAATATCGTTCAGATGGTTCGAACTCGTACTACTGGTAGCGCGGATGGAGACGACGATGCTATTAACATGGATGCTGCGATTGCTAATGCTCTCAACATTCTTTTCCCTGGTCTTACTACACCTGAGATGATGGAACAGGTGATCAACAACATTCGTAATCAGAATGGTGCTTCGGGTAGTGGTGGAGGAAATCAACCCGTCGGTATTCACACTTGGCTCGAGCGTTTCGGTAAACTCAAGCCTCTTTCGTTTAGCACTGCTGCTACTCCTACTGAGGCCGAGGACTGGATCACTCATATTGAGAAGCTGTTTGAAGTACTGGGTTGTGGAGACGAGTTTAAGACTCGTTTGGCTGCCTTTAAGTTGGAAGGTGATGCTTTAAATTGGTGGAAGGCACTCAAACAAGCAAGAGGAGGAGATGCTTTTGCTGTTACTTGTACCTGGACTGAGTTTCAGACTATCTTCTATAACCGTTACTTCCCTGATGCTGAGCAGCAAAGGTATGAGAGGGATTATCAGGCAATCTACCAGTTTGATCATGAGAATTCCAATGAGTACATAAGTAGGTTTATGAGGCTGGTGAGTTTTGTGGGAGCGATTGCTGGAGATGGTAGGCGTCAAGCTAAGCACTTCAAGTGGGGACTGAAGAAGTGGGTGTTGGACCGACTACTTAATATTGAGTATGAGAATGTGTCGGCCTGCAATGACGCAGCTCGTAACATTGAGATCTTTCATGAGGTTTCGGGTTCCAACAAGCGTAATCGAGATGGTGATCGGATTCAAGGTAGGACTCAAGGCAATGACTATAAGGGAAATTCTGGTAGGAGTTATGATTCGAGGGGTCAAGTGGATAGGAGTTATGATCAGCGGGGTCAGTCAGGAAGGAATGTTGACACTGGGCACCCTGAGACGAGGAGTCAAGATAATAGAAATGCTGGTAGGAATGGAAATGACCGTCAGAACCAAGGTAACAATAACCAGCGTTACAACAAGGATCAGTCAGCTCGAGGAGCAAATCAGGGTCGTGCTTCAGGATCTTCTGGACAGCAAAGGACAGCTGAGGTTTTGCCTCCCCCACCTATCTGTACTACTTGTGGAAAGGCTCATCCGGGACAGTGTTTCAGGGCCACTGGTGGTTGTTTTGCTTGTGGCTCCACTGCTCACAAGATTAAGGATTGCCCTAAGAAGAACCCGGTGATTCCTGGAAACTACATCAAGCCGCCGACTACTACTGGACGTGTTTATGCTACTACTCGTAACCAGGCGGAGCGCACTTCAGGTACCATTACGGGCACTCTTTTCATTGATTATTATGCTGTCTTCGTTTTATTTGTTACCGGTGCCACACACTCCATTATATCTATCACTTTTGCTAAGAAATTTAATATGAAGCCCAAACCGTTAACAAATCACTTATCGATTTCTACGCCTATGAAAAACCACGTGATCATTGATCATAAATACGTTAAGTGTCCTCTTCGTTTTGATGATTGTATTCGCTTTGCAAATCTGTATCCTCTCGATATGGTCGACTTTGATATCATTCTAGGCATGGATTGGTTGGCTTATCATAGAGCTTCAATTGACTGCTATGCTAGAACGGTGATCTTTGGAGACGTAAAACATCCTGAATTCGTTTATCATGGTTCTCAACCTCTCAAATCTGTTAAACTCATTTCTGCTATGAAGGCACGGATCATGATTGCTCATGGGTGCCAAGGTTTTCTAGCATCTGTTAAGGACACATCTTTGGAGAGTCCTAACATTGAAAATCTTTCGGTTGTTTGCGAATTTACCGACGTTTTTCCCGATAAACTCCCTGGTCTTCCCCCAGCTAGAGAAGTTGAGTTAATTCTTGGTGCTGAACCGATTTCGAAGGCTTCGTATCGTATGGCACCTATAGAATTGAAGGAGTTGAAGGAACAGCTGCAAGAGATGATAGAAAATGGATTTATTCGACCCAGTGTTTCTCCATGGGGTGCACCTGTCTTGTTTGTGAAGAAGAAGGATGGAAGCATGCGTCTATGTATCGACTACCGTGAACTCAATCGTATTACCATTCGTAACCGTTATCCTCTGCCGCGAATAGATGATTTGTTTGATCAACTGCAAGGAGCTAAGTTCTTTTCGAAGATTGATCTGAGGTCTGGTTATCATCAGTTACGTGTGAAGGAGCAAGATGTTCCTAAGACCGCGTTTCGTACCAGATATGGTCATTACAAATTCCTCGTTATGCCTTTTGGTTTGACAAACGCGCCTGCTGTATTTATGGACCTAATGAATCGTGTTTTCCATGAGTTCCTCGATAAGTTCGTTATCGTTTTCATCGACGACATTTTAGTTTACTCCAAGTCTGAAGAAGAGCATGAAGAACATCTCCAGATAGTTTTGGAGATTTTGAGGAAGAAGAAGTTGTACGCCAAATTTTCGAAGTGCGAGTTTTGGTTAAGACAAGTCGCGTTCCTTGGTTATATTGTATCAGCCGATGGTATCACCATGGATCCGTCTAAAGTTGAGGCTATCACCAAATGGCCAAGACCTACGACAGTGACTGAGGTAAGGAGTTTTCTAGGACTTGCTGGTTACTACAGACGTTTTGTTGAAGGTTTCTCTCGTTTAGCTCTACCCCTAACCCAACTGATGAGGAAAGGTGAAAATTTTGTATGGACGGATGAACGAGAGAAGAGCTTTGAAGAGTTGAAACGGAGATTGGTGTCCGCTCCTATTTTGACTCTTCCAACTGGTTCCGGAGGATTTCAAATTTACAGTGATGCATCTAAGAAAGGATTAGGCTATGTTTTGATGCAACATGGAAAGGTAATAGCTTATGCTTCGAGGCAGCTAAAACCTTATGAGGAGAATTACCCAACTCATGACCTTGAGTTAGCCGCAGTGGTGTTCGCGTTGAAGATCTGGAGACATTACTTGTATGGAGAGACGTGTGATATATTCACTGATCATAAGAGTCTCAAGTATATTTTCACTCAGAAGGAACTTAACATGAGACAAAGAAGATGGTTAGAACTTCTTAATGATTATGACACCAACATTCAGTACCATCCAGGTAAGGCTAATGTAGTTGCTGACGCACTTAGCCGGAAGTCAGGCATTCTTGCAAGTATCGAGATTGAGCCTAGGATTATTAGTGACTTAGAGAGTTTGGATGTTGAGTTATGTGTACGAGGTTTTGATGGATACTGGGCTAGTATGATGGTGGAGTCGAACCTTATACTGCAAATTAAAGAAGCTCAGAAAGATGACGGCGAGTTGTGGGCCGTGGCGCAAAATGTTGAAGAAGGTAAACAGACGGAGTTTAAGGTTGATAATGACGGTATTTTATGGTATGGAGATAGGCTTTGTGTTCCCAATGATCAGGTACTTCGTGAGAAAGTTATGACTGAAGCTCATAGTTCTCCTTTCACTATCCATCCTGGTTCTACCAAGATGTATAGGGATTTGAAGCAGTACTTTTGGTGGAATGGCATGAAGCAAGATGTGGCGACGTTTGTGTCGAAGTGTATGATTTGTCAGCAGGTTAATATTGAACATCAAAGGGCTAGTGGATTGTTACAGCCATTGGATATTCCAACATGGAAGTGGGATAAGATATCTATGGATTTTGTGACTGGACTACCTCTTACTCGGAAGAAGCATGATGCGATTTGGGTAGTTGTTGATCGACTAACCAAATCTGCTCATTTCTTGCCAATCAGAAAGGATTATGGTATTGGGAGATTGGCGGAGATTTTTCAGCAAGAGATCGTTAGACTTCATGGTACTCCGGCATCTATTGTGTCCGACAGAGATCCGCGTTTTACTTCTCATTTCTGGAAAGGTTTGCAAAAAGCTTGGGGTACTCGACTTAATTTTAGTACGGCATTTCATCCTCAAACAGATGGTCAGTCAGAGAGGACTATTCAGACCTTAGAGGATATGCTAAGGGTTTGTGCTTTAGAATGGACTGGCAGTTGGGATGAATATTTATGTTTAGTAGAGTTTGCATACAACAACAGTTGGCATGCTAGCATTAAGGCGGCACCGTTTGAACTTCTTTATGGGAGGAAATGCAGAGCACCTATTTGCTGGGATGAAGTAGGTGAACGCTTGATTGAAGGTCCGGAAATGATCGAGATCACTAATGAGAAAGTAGCTGTTGGGAATTACGGTAAACTACTGGATCTGCTGAAGAGTATCTGCCGAAAAGTTTCTGCCGAAGAAGAGTGGATTCTGCTGAAGTTATACTTCAGCAGAAGTGTTAAAGTAGAAATCGTATTTCTGCTGAAAGTGCGAATCCACGTAGGAGAGATAAGCTCAGTATGTAGTAAAAGTCAGCGCCGTATGAAAGATAGGTTGGCGCCGTATTGTATAGAGCTTACTCAGAATAAACAATATGATTAGTAAAACAATATGATTAGTTGCATGCTTGTCTAGAAGCATGCGTTGTTTATGTTTGTATTAGGAGCGTATGTTGTAAACGCTTGTGAGTCATTAGGGTTTCTTGCCTATAAAAGGAACCATAATAGTTTGTAATAGAAAAGGTTTTCCTTAAGTCTTTCAAGTCTTGTAAAATATTCGAAACATAGAGTTTCTATAATCAAAAGATCCATAGAGGATCAAAGAGTTCTTAGTTATTATAACTTGTATTTACTTTCCGCTATAAAATACGAGTTGTAGAGATCTTCTATTAGTTTGCTTGTGATTACATAGGCAACACTAACGATCTCCGAGTGCTTAAGATCTATCAAGGTCTTTGTGTTTTCAACAAGTGGTATCAGAGCCTCGGGAAAGTCTCTACGATACTAAGAACCAGTCTCACCCCCATACAACCAAACATAACCATACCATGCCTGGATCTGATAATGAAACTGAAGTCACCAACACAAACAACACCAACACCACTTCCATGCAACAGCTTAGTCTTTCAAACAACAATGGTAAATTTCCTTATTTAAAAAGGGAAGAGTATGATCTTTGGACTATGAAAATGGAAAACTGGATTTCCAATATTGATTGGAATCTGTGGGAAGTAGTGAAGAAAGGAAACAGTCTAAAGAAAATGATTCCAGACAGGGATGGGAAGTTTATCATGGCTCCTCCCAAAACTGCTGAAGAGGTGCTGGCTATGCAGAGGGAGCACAAAGTAAAAACTATTTTGCTTCAAGCCATTCCTGAAGATCACCTGTGTGATTTTCACCATATGGATGATGCAAAGGACATATGGATGGCTCTCAAAGCAAGGTTAGGTGGAAATGAAGAATCGAAGAGAATGAGGAAGTCCATGCTGAGACAACAATTTCAAGACTTTAATATCTCCGAAGAAGAAGGTATCCACAAGGGATACGACAGGTTCCATAGGATTTTAAGTCAGCTAAACCAGCTGAATGCAAAACCTGATAATGATGACTGCAACTCAAAGTTCCTTCGATCCTTGCCTCCATCATGGTTACATGTAAGTATAGCCCTCAAGGCTAAAGGTGGGTTGGACATGCTCACCTTTGATGAGCTGTACAACAGACTCAGAACTGTTGAACCCGATGTCAGAACTCCCTACCGTACATCTTCTTCTGGCCATGCAGCTTTTGTTGGGACATCTCACTCCAACATGATGGTTCATGCTCCTAGTTCCAACTACTTTCCATCATCATCTTGTGCTCCCACTCCACCACAAAACATTCGTCCCACTCCACCATGTTCTCAAACTAAGTCTAGTAGTGTAATGGAGGATGTTCTTCATTCATTTGTTGCTGATTATGATACTCAGCAGTATCTTGCATATGAAGACTTTGATCAGTTGGACCCACTTGAAATGGAGGAGATGAAACTGAAAATGCAGGTGGCATTGCTGTCAGTGGACATCAAAAGGTTTGAAGAGAAGTCTGGGAGGAAGTTTGCTTTCAAGGGAAAGGAACCAGCTCGCTTTGATAGAAGAAAAGTCAAGTGTTTCACTTGCCACCAGATGGGGCATTTCTCAAGGGAATGCAAAGACAGGAAGAGTGGAGATGGAGCTAACTACATTTCCTATCAGCAGAAACAGCAGGAAGCTGGAGCTTCAGCAGCCCTTCTCACCATAGATGAACATGTCAACTGGACTGCACATGAACCTGTGAATGAGGAAGCTCATGATACTGATAAGCTTGGATTGCTGGCAAGGTGCACTTCGGATGAAAGGCATGATCAGTTTGCCTTGATGGGACTATCTTAGGTACACAACTGTATATTTGGTTGTAGTCTAAGATACAACGAACTTAAAGAAGAATATGATGCTATGAAACCTAAGTTTGATGAATGCTATGTTGAAAATGAAGCTCATAAACTAGCATTAAAAACAGTAGAAAGACAAAAAGTATGGTTTCAAAAGAATCAAATAGCTTATGAAGAAAAGATAAAGGTGTTACAGTTTGATCTAGAAGTTGCAAATAATTACTTAAAACTGTCTGAGAAAGCAAAGGATGAAGCTGTGTCTGAGAACCTAGAACTCAAAGAAAAACTAGCTGAGGAAATAGCTAGGCATAAGGAATGGTTAATTTCAGGTGATAATCTGGCTAGAGAAATCTATAACAGTCAATCAGTAACCTCTGGCTTAGGATTAGGCTTTCAAAAGTATGTAGGAATAGAAGCTAGGTATGATGGTCGTAAATCAACACCAGCAAAGTTAGCTAATTTTGTAAAAGAAGGTGAAATGCATGCTGTCCCTAGACCTATTAGAGGTGAATTTATGCCCATAGACCTATCCATTACTGTTGACTTTGATGGATCACATCATCTATATGGCAGAAAGTCAAAAGACTTGCCAGACCCTGATACCTCATCTAATGACTTTGTCTCTTGCTCTGACAGTGACAATTCATCGGATCAAGGGTCTACTTTCTATGAAAGCTGTGATTCAAATGAGAAGTCTGACCTTCCCAAGCCTGAGCCTACACCCAAGCCTGCACCCCAGTCAAATTACAAGCCTTCTAGGGAAGCTGCTGAGGAATCAACTTCCAAGACAGTTTCTCCTGAAGACTTATCTTTTAAATCTTTGAATAATCAGTCTGTTAAAAACAATTCCTTGAATGTTTCTGATTTAAGTACTTCTGCATGTAATCAAACTTCTCCCTATGTAAATAAATCTTCCAAGAAGAAGACATGTTTTGTGTGTGGAAGCAAATTTCATTTAATTAAGGATTGTGATTTTTATGAGCAAAGATTGGGTGCTTGTGCTACTCAGCAGAAACATAAATCTAAGTGGACCAATGTTAAGGATATTCCACCTTATGTCCCACAAGCAGCTAATACTGACTCTCATTGGAAAGGTTCAGTTGCCAGACCTTATGTGCAACCAACTAGCCCATACTTTAATCATGGTCATTGGCCTACATATGTTGACTCTATGTATGCTGGGATGGGATATGGGAGTACTGCTGTGAAGCCCTCAGCAGGTTGTTCTTGGACTATCAAGGGACCCAATCATCAATGGAGGACCAAGAACAATGGTGGATCCTCTGGATCTTCATGTCCTAAACCTGTGATCCACAAGGCAGGTTCAAGTCAGTAATTACTTGAACCTCCATTGAATACTAACTGTATGTATATATTTTGTTGTGGTTTGTAGGATCATCCCCTTAAGCATAAAGATATTGGTATTGTTGATAGTGGCTGTTCAAGAAGCATGTCTGGGAACAGAGATATGAAGCACAATTTTGTTCCCATAGAAGGAGGAGGAAATGTGACTTTTGGAGGAAGTAATGGAAGTATCACAGGGAAAGGCACCATAAAGACACCTCATCTGGATTTTGAAAATGTGTACTATGTTAAGGAACTTCAGCATTTCAACTTGTTCTCCGTTTCACAAATCTGTGACACCAAGAACAAAGTACTCTTCTCTGAGAATGAATGTCTTGTGATGTCTAAAGACTTCAAACTCCCAGAAGATACTTCAATTCTGCTGAAAGTTCCTCGAACTCACAATTTATACACATTCAACCTAAATGAAGTTCAACCTGGTGGTGACCTCACTTGTTTGGTGGCTAAAGCATCCCTTGATGAGTCTATTAAATGGCATAGGAGGATGGCTCATGTGAATTTCAAGACCATAAACAAACTCTCTAAAATGGGTATTGTTGAAGGTCTTCCCTCCAAAGTTTTCACCAATGATCATAATTGTGTCGCATGCAACAAAGGAAAACAACACAGAGCCTCTTACAAAGCTATCAATGCTATGAGCATCATTACTGAACCTCTTCAGTTGCTCCACATGGATCTGTTTGGTCCAACTCAAGTCAGAAGCATTGATCTTAAGTACTTCTGTTTGGTTATCACTGATGGCTATAGCAGATTTTGTTGGGTTTTCTTTCTCAGAACCAAAGATGAAACATCTCAAGTCCTGACTGAATTCATCACTCTCGTTGAAAATCAGTTGAACAAAAAGGTTAAAGGAATTCGGTGTGATAATGGGACAGAGTTCAAAAATGCTATTCTTATAGAACTCTGTGGGTCAAAAGGTATAAAAAGGGATTATAGTAATCCAAGAACCCCACAACAAAATGGGGTGGCTGAAAGAAAGAATAGGACCTTAATAGAGGCTGCAAGATCAATGCTTGCAGACTCTAAACTGCCCACTATGTTCTGGACTAAAGCTGTTGGCACAACGTGCTATGTGCTAAACAGGGTCTCCATTACTAGACCTCAACTCAAAACACCATATGAACTTCTCTTTGGGAAGGTTCCTGTCATTCACTACCTAAAACCTTTTGGTTGTCAAGTGACCATTCTGAACACCAGTGATCCGTTGGGAAAGTTTGATGAGAAGGCTGATGATGGTTATATTGTAGGTTATTCAGCTCATAGTAAAGCATACAGGGTATACAATTTGCAAGCCAAGAAGATAGAGGAGACTTTGAACCTGAGATTTTTGGAAGATAAGCCTAATGTTCAAGGACAGGGTCATACGTGGTCTTTTGACCTTGACTACTTAACTGATTCTTTGGGTTACATTAGACATTTGGCTAACCAAAATGCAGGTCCTCAAGAGTCTCCCACTAACAATGCAGGTCCCTTAGATGATGACTCTGAAAATGAGTTTGAAGATGATGAGCAACCTATACTTGTGCCTTCTTTCTCCCCTAACAATATTGCAGGTACCACCTCCAAGGATATTGCTGATAAGAGTGATGAAGATGACTCACATTATGCTGAGGACCTTGCTAGGCTTTAGACTCAAGAATTTGCTGCTAAGCTTGAAGCAGAGAAACTAAATGGAGAGGTTGCTAATGAAGGAGTCAGTAGAAATCATGTTTCTGCTGAAGTTGATTCTGTCACACCTACCATCCACAAATCTGCTGAAGGCTATGCTGTCTCTTCTCATGTTCCTTCTCAAGTGTCTTCAGACTTTGGAGAGCCTCATACACGCTTTCCAAAACCCTCCGATCTTGGAAATCATCAACCCAAAGCTGGCATCTTCACTTCACCCTCTTATGATGCTGAATTTGAACCAACTATCACTAATCTTGATTCATCCATTGAAGTCAGCCCCACTGCTACTCAGAGGATCAACATTGCTCATCCTCAATCCAACATCATAGGTGATCTTCTGGCACCTGTTAGAACTCGAAGGGCTATAACAAGTCCTCAATTTGGACAGATTGCTTTTCTCTCTTATGTCTCCAACCAGCAAAGAGACAATCACACAGACTTCAAGCATTGTCTATTTGCTTGTTTTCTTTCTCAAGTGGAACCAACAAGTGTTTCTCAAGCTCTTAACGATTCAAGCTGGCTAGAAGCAATGCAAGAAGAAATGCAACAATTTCACAATCAGCAGGTTTGGATCTTGGTTCCACTCCCTGATGGCAAATATGCCATTGGGACAAAGTGGATTCTGAAGAATAAGAGAGATGCTCGGGGTGTTGTGATAAAAAACAAAGCAAGATTAGTGGCTCAAGGCTTCAGACAAGAGGAGGGGATTGATTATGATGAAGTGTTTGCACCTGTTGCCAGAGTTGAAGCCATTCGCATTTTCTTGGCATATGCTTCTTACATGGGTTTCATGGTGTATCAGATGGATGTTAAAGGTGCTTTTCTGTATGGTGAGATTGAAGAGGAGGTTTATGTCTCTCAACCCAAGGGATTTGAAGACCCAGATCACCCAAATCATGTTTACAAAGTTGTTAAAGCTCTCTATGGCTTACATCAGGCACCTAGAGCTTGGTATGCCAGGCTTTCATCCTTCTTGTTGAAGCATGGCTATAGGAGAGGTACTATTGATAAGACTCTGTTCCTAAAGAAGAATTACACAGACATCATTCTTGTGCAAGTTTATGTGGACGACATTATTTTTGGCTCCACAAACAAAGCTTGGTGCAGGGAATTTGAGGAACTAATGAAGGGTGAATTTCAAATGAGTGCTATGGGAGAGCTTACTTTCTTTTTGGGTCTCCAAGTTCAGCAGAAACAAGATGGCATTTTTATCTGTCAAGATAAATATGTGAGGGATATTTTGAAGAAGTTTGGTATGGAAGGTGTTAGGACTGCCACAACACCTTATGAAGCTCCAAAAACTAAAGCAAATAATGAACCAGATCTACCTGTGAATGTTCATCTGTACAGGTCAATGATTGGTTCATTGATGTATCTAACAGCTTCAAGACCTGATATTACGTTTGCTGTGAGTGTTTGTTCTCGACATCAAGTCACTCCACTTACTTCCCATCTCAATGCTGTCAAGAAGATCTTTAAGTACCTCAAAGGCCAACCTCTTTTAGGCCTTTGGTACCCAAAAGAGTCTCCTTTCAAGTTGGAAGCGTATAGTGACAGTGATTATGCTGGTGCAAATCTGGATAGAAGATCCACAACTGGAGGCTGCCAATTTCTTGGCAAGAGGTTGATTTCTTGGCAATGCAAGAAACAAACCATTGTGGCTGCCTCAACTACTGAAGCAGAGTATGTTGCTGCTGCAAATTGCTGTGGACATGTCCTTTGGATTCAAAACCAATTGCTGGACTATGGGTACAACTTCATGAACACAACAATTCATATAGATAATCAAAGTACCATCTGCATAGTCAAAAATCCAGTTTTTCACAGTCGAACAAAACACATTGAAATCAGGCACCACTTCATAAGAGATGCATATGAAAAACATTTGATAAAAGTGGCTAAAATTCATACTGATGATAATGTGGCAGACTTGCTCACAAAAGCATTTGATGGACCAAGGTTTCAACACCTTGTGGTCAATATTGGCATGCTAAACCCTTGACTGCATCGTTTAAGGGGAGGCATAGGCCTCAGGGGAGGCATATGCCTCAGGGGAGGATTTGTGCAAACTCTGCATATTTTTTGTGTCATATTTTTCTATAAATACTTTTCCTTTTTCTATAAATTTTCTTCTATCATTAGGTTTGTAAAAACATCTTTTTACCTATAGTGATAGCATTTATTTAATATATTTTATCTTTTTAAACTTTCTCTAATTTGCATTTAAGCCTCTGTTGTTCATAATTCTTTACGAACACTAACTGTCTAATAATTCTTTAGTTTGTTTGTCTTTGTGTTGTTCTTGTGTGTTTTTGTGTCTGTTTTGCAGTTGTCTGGAGTGCATTTTGTCTATTCCTTGTCTGAATTGCAGTTTGTCTATCCCATGATCAAGATCAAATTCATCAAGTGTGGTTCATTAGTATATGGTCAAGATAGCTAAAAGATTGTTACTTGTTTCTTCTGAAATCAAAAGTACCGAAGCAAACAATTTGATTCCACTGAAGTTATAATACTGAAGAAAAGAAATTGAAGTCAAATTGTTCATTCATTCATTCAAGAAACAGTTTACAGCTTACAGCTTACATAAAGTCAACCTACTACAAATGCATCTTCAAAATACGAGCTATACACTTAAGCTAATCCTAATCTAGTGCATATCATCTATTCCAACATCTAAGTGAATGTTGGATATGCATTAGATGCTGGCTTTGCTTTTGTGGGTCTTGCATAACCACCCATTCCGTCTATCAAGATGGCTGGATATGCATGACCAATACGACGAAGATGCTAAGGACCAAAATGGAGAGGATGGATTGATGCAAACGTTGATGATGACGATGACCACACATGATGACGGAGAAAAATAACGTCTCCTGTGTGCTTCATCTATGCATTTCAACCAAAATGCAATCCATCCACCCTCTCTAAGCCCTTCTATTATACGATGTGTGTTGATGCACCAAAAGATGGCGCAGTGAGACCAAGAACCACCTCTCTATCTTTGGGGAGTGGCGGATTCCTGGCACGAGGCCTTTGTTGAGGCCGAGGTGCTGGAGGTTGGGAGTATGATGTTCCCTCCTTATAGGAGTCATCAGAATCATCAGCAGATTCACTTGGATTCACTACACTATCATCTTCTGAAGAAGGAAGAAAGGGTGATTTATTTGGTCGTGGATAGGTTTGAGGAAAGTAATGTAGCCATGGGTTTGATTCACCACTTGATGATGATGAAGAGGATGATGAAGATGAGTTTGTGAGATCTATGATCTCAGGTTTGGTATTCATGGTGCTATTTGGTTAATTGGGGTTTGTTTTTGCATCTAGGGTTTGTGGTAAATATTTGAGGATCTTGATGAAGAGATAAGTAGCATTGGGATCATTTTATAGACGGGTTCGAGGTTCAATGAAAATTAATGCGAGTGGGTGGCACAGTAATTCTAGAAACTTACCGAAGATATTCTTATCTTTGATGCATTCTGCTGAAGTTATAACTTCAGCAGATTGACCATGTGTTTCTGCTGAAGTGTTATTTTGGGTTTGGTCAAAGTTGATATACACGTCAGCAACGGTCAACCAAACGGTCCATTTTTCTTTGACTATAATTTGGGCAAAAACTATCACTCCACCATCACTCTCTTCAGAACAAACCAATTCCCTCTCATCCTACATCCACAAACACTCACCATTACGAGAAACATAACCCTAAAAACTCATATCCCTCATGGCTCTTGAATTTAAACATGATCACAACAAAGTTTCATTTCTGGGAAACGGTAAGGGATATGAATTGTATGAACCAATGGTGGAATTCTTGAAAAGGTCCAAGATTTGTTATGCTCTAACTCATTCTCCGAATGAGATATATGAATCACTGGTTACTCAGTTTTGGGAATCTGCTGAAGAGAGGAATGAGACAGAGATTAGGGCTGTGATTGACGGAACATAGCACATAGTGACAGAGGACCTAATTCGGAGGAAGCTTCACTTGGAAGATGCTGATGGAGCATTTCACTCTAATCAGGAAGACGTGCTTACTGGGCTAAGGGCAATTGGCTATCGAGGTACAAGGACTGATATGTGGCTGAAAAAGGAACTTTGCCCGAAGTGGAGGTTTCTGGTTCACACACTGCTTCAATGCATAAGCAACAAGTCAGGAGGATGGGACCAGTTCTCTACCCAACTAGGATATGGTATTGTGTGTCTTTCCCAAGGGGTAACTAACAATTTTTCTAAGTATATTTTTGAAAACATGATTGAAAATCTTCAAAGGAAAAAGGCTAAGTTTTTAATGTACCCAAGGTTTTTGCAAATGATTTTGGACACCACTACACAAGCCCAATCCTTCTATCCCATAGGTGCTTTAACTGCTAAATTATTTGCATCCATGAGAACTAACTTTTAGGGGGAACATCATCCCTTACTTGCAGCCATGTTGCCCCAAGGCAATGAGGCTGCTGATGAGGAGAATGTGGCTAATAATCCTCCTTCTTCACCTGTTGCTACTGATGGTAATCCATTAGTTAACATAGATGAGGGCCCCTCATCAACTGTTGAAGCAACTCATGTTGCTCCAGTCCAGCCACCTTGTCCCAGTCCACCACCCACACTCGTTACTCATGATGAGTCTGATCGTAATAGACTACCCACACCAAGTCCTGTTAGGGATCCTCTCAATGAAGATCTTCCTCACTTTGAGCATGACCATGATTCTACTGAAAGGTCCAATGAAGCTCCCCTTACCACAGAGCAATCTGCTGGTGGAGCTGAGGACCCTATTACACTCTCATCTGTCTATGCTCTTGTCAACAGGTATGCTGCTGAGGTTGCTAGTCTGAAAAAGGAGCTTGCAGAGACCAAGTCTTCTCTTGGGAGTAAGATTGAAGAACTGCAGAATCAAGTCAAAGAATTAGAGGACAAACTCAAAGGGGGCTCCAAAAGGAAGCTTATGGTTTCTTCTGATGAAGAACAAGAAGTACCTCAGTTTGGGTCTCTTGATATGTTGGCTGATGTTTCTCTCAATGATCCTTCATCAGTAGTTGCTGCTTCCTCAAAGAAGAAGGAACATGTTCTCTACAAAAGAAGAAAGAGATCTTATTTAAGTAAGGTTTCTTCTAAAACTTCAAAGGACCCTGGTGTTGACAAGGCTGCATCTGCTGATGTGCAAATTGAAGATGTATCTTCATATCATGGTCAATCTTCATCTGTTCAAGAACCAACAGGCCCTTCACCTTCAGCAGATCTTTCTGATGTTGGTGTCATGACCACTCCAGTTGATGATCTGCATCAACATGTTTCTCCTACAGTTGACTTGGGTATTGCTACTGAGGTTCCTGTCGTTGATATAACTAAAGATGAGTGTGCTAAGAAGCCTGATGATAAAGGGAAAGATGTAATAACTGAAGATGAGCTTGGTCCAGACCTGGTAAGTAAGGAGGAAAGACTAGGACAAGCTAGCAGATTGGCTGAGTTCAAAAAGTCAAAGAAAAGTGCATTATTGGCTCAACAACTTGAAACAGAGGACTTTTCATCTATAACTCCTGAGAGAAGAAGAGAACTGGATGCAATGCGGGTTCAGATGCCTGCTGAACACTGGGATGTTCTCACTCAGCAAGTCATTTCAAGACCGTCTCTTGCTCAAAATATACTAGGTGGAGATTTCCTCAGTGACACTTATGTGGAGCAAATGATGGCTCAGGGAAGACAAAGGAAGCAAGAAGCTATTGCACAAAGGAGAGCCATCAAAGCTCAGAAGAACAAAGAGAAACCTCCTACTAAATCTGAAATGAGAATGGTGGTGAAAAATCAATGCTCGATGTACAACTCTGGCTTAACAATGAAACAAGTCAAGGCTTTTCCTGATCATGTCCTGTTTCGCAAATATAAACAGATCATGAGGGACAAATCATCATCTTCAACACATTCTACCAACTTGAAAAGGATTGCAGAGAATGAAGTTGCTCAAGAAGCCAAAAGACTCAAGTCTGATGATGCTCCAGCCAAGGAATCATCTCCAGCCATTCCTGCTGAAGCAACTACTGAAGTTGCTTCCTCTACTGACAAGGGTCCATCTGCTGAACCATCTACCAATTCTCCTGAAGCACCTGATAGATCAGCCCCCACTTCATCTGTGGCAACCGCTGACACACAAGAAGCTTCTAAAGTTAAGAAAGCTGATCTCGCAGAAATAAAAACAGAAAGGGCGATAAAGATGCTTCACAGGATGAATGCACTTCGTGTTCCAACTAAGTCTCCCTCTATCTCTTCAAACCTTACCACAAATGTTCAAGATGAAAATGCTCCCTCTGGGGAAATCTACAAGCCTGGTAGGAGGACGAAGAGAATGGCCAAAAGATCTCCAGTGGATCTTGAAGCTGATAACTCAACTTTCATTATAGAGGGTTCTGCTGCTGATTTCCCGGAGGGTGATCAAAATGTGTTGGTCAAATGGAATCTGAAGGATGATGAGATGAATGTCATTCATCGACAGGACTCCACTTCAATGGAATTCACCTTTCTGAAGGAAATTCTACACTTGGTAGACAGGGCAGATTTGCTCACTCTGTACACTCTTGTTACCACCCATTACTGCAACAAGGAATCACAAGGTTCTGGGATGTTCTTACCGGGAGATCTTCAAGTCCTGATTAACTCTCATTCTCCCAATAGTAAAGCACATTCCATTTGGGAGAACTCACATCGGTGGAAGGTTGCGTCCTGGAGATTCTATCCTCTACCTCGTGTACATGTACTTGAGACTAAGGGTGGGATCACTGTCTGCATGCTTGCTGAAAGAAAGTATCCATTGCCAAAGAGACTTATGGAAAGGATGCTTAGTCAGAAATTGGAGATTCCTCCAGATCCAGTGGGCAATGAAAGACTGTCTGCTTCAACATTGGTGGGTTTGATCAAGACTCAACTTCTTCAACAGCAATAGGCCTCATCCTCATCCTTATCATGGTACTTGGTACTCTCTGCTCTACTTTGTTTTGTTACATTTAGTTTGTGTTATTTGTCAATTTATGTGTTATTCTTCAATTTCTTAGATAAAAAAAAAAAAAAAAAAAAAAAAAAAAAAAAAAAAAACCTAACATTTATGCAGGTTTGTTTGTTGTACCATTCTGATGGTTTTTAACTCACTAGATATACCTTGTGTATATCAAAGAGTTGGCTAGTCCAAAGGGTACAGCTTTGGTAAAGACACAACAAATCTGTTGATAGCTGTAATGGTTTGCTCAAATTCATAGGGTCTACAACCACCCATGCTTAACTGCTGAGGGTTGTATGGTAATCAATTCACCATGGTCTATTCCTTTTTGGAATCCAAGAATTGACTAGTCCTGAGCAAACGGCTACAGGTAAAGACAAGTCAAATCCGTTTATATGGTTGCTGGTTTACCAATAAATCAGATGGTTATCAATGTACCATAGTTTTCGAACTCAAACATCTGGCTACTCCAGTAGTGATGGCTATTGGTAAAGAGACATCAAACCCATTATTTTCAATGATTCACCTCTCACAGGAGTTAACACACCTGGATGTAATGAGAATAGTATGAAACTTATATGCTTTGATGTACATGATGTCATATGTAGCTGCAAAGATCTGGTTTATAACAGTTCAGTCATCATAGAGATGTTCTTCTTCTGATTCTTGCTGCTAATGTTCGAATTCATCAAGTGTTTTGGAAATTTTCTCATCAGATGGTACAATCCTCAACAGCATTAACGATCTATCAAGGAAACTGGATCTTAACCTAGTCAAATTCCAGTTTAGGGGAGGATTGTTGGGAATTACGGTAAACTACTGGATCTGCTGAAGAGTATCTGCCGAAAAGTTTCTGCCGAAGAAGAGTGGATTCTGCTGAAGTTATACTTCAGCAGAAGTGTTAAAGCAGAAATCGTGTTTCTGCTGAAAGTGCGAATCCACGTAGGAGAGATAAGCTCAGTATGTAGTAAAAGTCAGCGCCGTATGAAAGATAGGTTGGCGCCGTATTGTATAGAGCTTACTCAGAATAAACAATATGATTAGTAAAACAATATGATTAGTTGCATGCTTGTCTAGAAGCATGCGTTGTTTATGTTTGTATTAGGAGCGTACGTTGTAAACGCTTGTGAGTCATTAGGGTTTCTTGCCTATAAAAGGAACCATAATAGTTTGTAATAGAAAAGGTTTTCCTTAAGTCTTTCAAGTCTTGTAAAATATTCGAAACATAGAGTTTCTATAATCAAAAGATCCATAGAGGATCAAAGAGTTCTTAGTTATTATAACTTGTATTTACTTTCCGCTATAAAATACGAGTTGTAGAGATCTTCTATTAGTTTGCTTGTGATTACATAGGCAACACTAACGATCTCCGAGTGCTTAAGATCTATCAAGGTCTTTGTGTTTTCAACAGTAGCTGTTGCTAGAGAAAAGTTGAAGGAAGCTAGGTCTCGTCAGAAAAGTTATGCCGACAAGCATCGTCGTGATTTAGAATTTCGGGTTGGAGATCGTGTATTTTTGAAAGTTTCGCCGTTTAGAGGCGTGAAACGTTTTGGAATCAAGGGCAAGCTCAGTCCTCGATTTATCGGACCGTTTGAAATTCTAGAACGTATAGGAGAAGTTTCATATCGATTAGCACTTCCGCCTCAGTTATCGCATGTTCATGACGTGTTCCATGTATCACTCCTAAAGGGATACAACTATCATCCGTTACACGTTGCTTCTTATCCGTTTGATCAAATTCAATCCGATATGTCTTTATCTGAAGAACCAGAAGCTATTTTAGAAAGGCAAGAAAGAGTCATGAGAAATAAAGTCATTCCGTTCGTTAAGATTCTTTGGAAAAATCATCCGGAACGTGAGGCTACTTGGGAAACCGAGGAGTCGATGCGAGCTAGTTATCCTCATTTCTTTGAATAGTTTGGTATGTTCTCATTTCGTTTTCGTTTGCGTTTCATTTCATTTCAATTTTCGAGGACGAAAATTTTTCTTTAGAGGGGAAGAATTGTAAAACCTGGAAAATCTAAAACCTGATTAAAGACTAAAATACCCTTGAAATCGAAATTTATAAAATACGTAAAATACGTTTATAATCATTTAACGAAATTAAAACTTAACTTGCGAATAATTAAACCTAACTAAAATGTGTACGTGATCGATTTTGGTACGACGAAGATTTAACGTCTCGCGTAATTAACTTGGGCCGCATTTGTGTTGTTCGATGGATCAATGGCCGAAGCCCATATGGCGTGCGTTTGGTTGTGTTCGGTTGGGCCAAGCCGAAACCCAAGACCCTCCTCAAGCCCTAACTAAAAATGATACCACCTATATATACACTACATTTACAAGAAAAGTGAAACCCTAGTTTTGTTGCCTCTCTTTTCTTTTCTTCCTATTCGGCCGAACCTACAACCATTGGTGTCGAGACTTTTGTTTCAAGCAAGCTAAGGTATAAACGTGTTTATTCGTCTTCCTTTGATGCACCTTAAGTTATTGTATTGTAACTTGTTTCATTTTGTCGACTTGTGTTTTCTTTTTCTTTATGTCGAGCCGTATGAAACCAAACAAAGGCAAACCATATGATTTAAACCTTATAAGTATTAAAGAGTATGTTACGTAATAAGTATTATTGAATCGGATTATGAATATGTCGAGTTATATAGGAACCGAACCATATGTATTAAAACCGAACCATGTATATGTTCGACCAAGGTGTAAAACTTAATAACTTGAATATGTAAAGTACGTAGATGAGTTAAGACTTGCGTAATAACTTATTAGCCGAAACCCTAGATTGAACCGAACCACATATGGAGTTTTTGAACATGTATTAAACGAGTAAAGGTCATGTAAACATAAACCCTAGTTTGATATGTAAACCGAATAAGGTATGCCAAACCCTAATGGTTTGTGAATCGTGTCTCATATGCGTGCGTAATTATAAGTCAAGTGAACTTGTAAATGTGTAAACGTGTAATTAATCCGAGTAATAAGTAACTTGTATGTCACATAAAATCATAAACGTTCAAGGTGAAATATAAAAGGAAAGATTGTTTTTATGACGTGTTAGGTTAAGTAACGAGTCATTAAAAGACGTAACATGTAAGTAAATGCATATTAATGAGATATTAAAGAGTGAGAAAACCTAGAACATAAATGAGAGTCGATTAAGGTTTGAAGCTAAGTATATTAATTCGTTATTTCATGTGTGAGTTATGACGTTTAAACTATTTTCACATTTAACCCTAAACTTTAATAAATGACATAATGAACCTTAATCTATGATATTGTTTATAAAACACTTAAGTCTCATTTAATTATAAAACCCTAAAGTATTAAGATCATTAAATACATTAAGTATGAACACCAAATATTAAAAGATCATTTCGACGATTATGGAATCATAAATAACATGTACGACCGTTAATGTGTATAGGTTCTGTGAAGAAGGAGTAATCCTTTGCTTTCCTTGTTTCTACTTTTCGATCATTGCTTTGGAATAAGGTACAGATATTCTGACCTTTTCAGTAAAGGTTTCTTATAACGTTTTCTTTTCGTTAGCTTTTATATTAGGATTTCCTAAGCCTTTGCTATGAACCCTAATGTGTCTATTTGAGCTGTTGCTTATCTAAACTTTGATTTTTGAATCATAAAACATTGATTTTGAACTATATGATATGAAGACTTTGATTTTGAAAACATGATTAAACATTCGATAAAGTATGATCTATGTCAGTTTTGACATTCTAATTTGCCCTAAGATAGTTTGACACCCGAGCCAAATAATAACTAGTCATGGGGGTTCCATGTCCGTGTCAGTAATGCACTTCTGACATGACTCTAGGGCAGTAGAGTGAAGTTCTGCCACGTCCCTTATCTGTTATTTGTTATGAGCTCAAGTTATATTATATTATCAATGTATGTTTGTGGGGCGTATGGGTGCATCCTAGATCTGTTATATGTTATATATTATATGTTATATGCTATATGTTATCTGATGATTGATGCTGCGTGCATGCACATCCTTCATAACTCTGGTAGGTCTCCCCTACAAATGTTGCCTTATGTGAATATGAATATGAATATGTTTATGATATGGCATATGTGTTTGGGCTCGAGGTAGTTAGCTATAAACTTATTCTATTATCCTGATTTATAATTTGAAATGATTTTGATTTTGATATCTTTCTTTCACTATATCTCGTATTCGTTTTCGTTTCGTATTCGTTTTGCTTGTATATCTGTTCACTGGGCTTTTGAAGCTCAGCCGCATTTCTTTTCTTCCGCGGCAGGTATCTAAGCATTGGAGCTGGGTATTGCTTTGGGATGAGTGCTGAGTGGACTTACCTTAGAGATTTTTAGCTTTGATCTTATGATGCCATTTAAGACTTTATATTTTAGACATTTCATTTGGAGTTTATTTTTTTTTTCGCTGGGACCTATGTATTGAAGTCGTTTGACTTGAATTATTTCAGTATTTATGCTAAGATTTCTTTTGGATATTTATGTCTGCTTTGATATGACACCATTACTTGTGATTCCTTTACCCTTGTCGGGTTGGGGCGTTACATAACTGGTATTCAGTCCTCACAAAGTAAAGTTTCACCACACCGTTTTCCACTTGTTCCCTGATGAAATGATGTCGAATGTCGATGTGCTTTGCTCTTGAGTGTTGTACGTTGTTGCATGAGAGAGCAATAGCACTTTTATTATCACAGTACAGAGGGATTTTGTTAAATTCAAAGCCATAGTCAGATAATTGGGATCTCATCCATAGGATTTGAGCACAACAAGATGACATGGCTATGTATTCAGCCTCTGTAGAGGAAATAGAAGTACTCATTTGCTTCTTTGAAGACCAGCTCACAAGCTTATCCCCCAAAAACTGAGCACCTCCAGACGTACTTCGACGAGTATCTTGACATCCTGCATGATCAGCATCTGCATAGGCTGTTAGTAACATACCGGTGTCCTTCGGGTACCAAAGTCCTATATTGATGGTTCCTTGGAGATACCGAAAGACCCGTTTAACCGCTTCAAGGTGCTTTTTAGTAGGCTTAGCCTGGTATCTAGCACACATGCAAACAGCGAACAAGATGTCTGGTCTACTAGCTGTGAGGTACATCAGGGATCCAATCATACTACGATATTTCGTTTGGTCAACCATGATCCCTGAGTGGTCCTCATCTAGTTTAGTACGTTCAATCATGGGAGTGTCAACAGGGTCACTAGAATCGAATCCAAATTTCTTTAAAATCTCATTTGCATATTTTGATTGATTTATGAAAATGCCTCCGGGACTTTGTGAAATTTGTAGTCCTAAGAAAAATGACATTTGTCCCATCATTGACATTTGAAATTTAGAACCCATTTCATTTGAAAAACGGTCACACTCATTGGGGTCAGTCGAGGCAAAGATGATATCATCAACATAAATTTGAACATGAATTAAATGTTTGCCTGACTTCCTGGTGAACAATGTTGGATCAACTACTCCTTTGCTAAATCCGGTAGATAGAAGAAACTTTGATAGCGTATCATACCATGCCCTTGGAGCTTGCTTTAAACCGTAAAGAGCCTTCTTCAAACGATAAACGTGAGTAGGATGCCCTTGATTCACAAATCCTTCCGGTTGGCTGACGTAGACGACTTTTTTAAGATCTCCGTTCAGAAATGCCGTCTTTACATCCATCTAATAGACTACCATATTCTTACTAGCAGCTTAGCCAAAAAGATTCCGATTGCCTCGATTCAAGCAACTGGAGCAAAAGATTCTTCAAAGTCAATACCCTCCTCTTGACGGTATCCTTTAGCAACTAATCGAGCCTTGTTCTTCAACACATCACCATGCTCATCAAGTTTCACTTTGAAGATCCATTTTAGAGCAATAATCATAGCACAATCTGGAGCAGGTACTAACTCCCATACATCAAGTCGATCAAACTCATGAATTTCATCTTGCATAGCATAGAACCAGATGTCTTCATTCATGGCAGTTTTAACATCTTGTGGTTCGATCTTAGAGAGTACGGAGTTGAAGAAGCACCATAAGGCATCGGTTGCAAGTTGTTTCCATGTGGATACTGGACGAGAGGGATTTCCAATGATGTTGTCTAATGGATGATCGTGAGTCCATTTTCTAAGGTGTTCATGTGGCAGTTGTTGAGGGACTGAGGTAGCAGAGTCGATGTCTCCTGAAGAAGATGGTTCTGATGATGATTCAGGAGCAAATATGTTTTCAAATGGAGCATCTTCAGGAGTAGCAAAGGGATTAACTTCATCATTGATGCCAAAAACAGTTCCATGATGTACATTCGAAGATTGATGATTTGTTGATGAGACTGAGAGATCAGCAGTAGGCGCTTCTTGACTTAATGATATTGAGACTGTAGGATTGACTTCATTCTTAGGGATATGAGCAGCCTCTGTTGTGGGAATTGACAGTTCAATAACACTTGGCTCATAGAGTTCATCAAACATAGGATCAAACAATTTCTTTAAATCATCCTCAGATGGAGGTACATATGGAGTTGCTGGAGAAGAATTTGGTACAAGGGATGAACCAATGGGACTGTTTTGAAGAGTGGGTCCTGAACTGGATTGTCCAGGAGCCATTTGACCGGTCAGCTCATCAAACGTGACGTGAATTGTTTCCATGATATTTCGGGTTCTCTTGTTGTAGATTCGGTATCATTTTCTGTTTGGTGCATAACCTACAAATACTCCAATGTCTACTTTAGCTCTAAGTTTGCCTAAATCTTGGCCCTCATTAGTTGGATAACACAATGCACCGAACACACGAAGGAATGAAAAATTAGGTTTTCTGTTGTGGACAAGTTCATATGGAGTTTTTCCATGAGCAGTGTGAATCAGGGATCGATTTTTGGTGTAGCATGCAGTGGCGATGGCTTCACCCCAGAGAAACATTGGAACTTTTGAGTAAATCAGCATTGTCCTTGCGGCTTCCACAAGAGTTCGATTTCGTCTTTCAACTACACCGTTCTGTTGAGGAGTTCGAGGAACACTTCTTTGATGACTGATTCCAATACTTTCATAAAACTCACTAAGTTGTTTGTTAACAAACTCAGTTCCATTGTCTGTACGGATGATTCTGACCGTTTTGTTAAGACGAACCTGCAGCTGTTTGATGAGTTTGATGATGATATCTGGAGTTTCATCCTTTGTCTTTAAGAACTTTACCCAGGTGAATCTAGAGAAATCATCAACCACAACTAACACATATTTCTTCCCAAAGATATTCTGCACTCTCATGGGTCCACATAAGTCCATGTGAATTGTATGAAGAACTTCTGTGACAGAGTTAGTAGGTTTGGGTTTATGGGCATACTTCTTGCTTTTTCCCAATTGGCATGCTGAACAAAGATGATCCTTTTCATACTTAAGTCTAGGTAAACCTACAACTAAGTCCTTTCTGGAGAGATCATTGATGGTGCCGAAGTTCAAGTGATTGAGATGACGATGCCATAACCATGACTTTGTTTTTGAAGCCTTTGACAACAAGCAAATTGGAGAAGACTTCATCATATCTTCGATAGAGATGGTGTATAGATTTGAACCACGTGAACCTCTCAAAAGTTCCTTACCATCAAGTTCTCTAACGAAACAAGTATGTTTTCTGAAGGCTACTTCTAGATCAGAATCGCAGAATTGACCAACAGAGAACAGGTTATGACCAAGACCTTCTACATAATATACTCTGGAGATAACACTTTTACCAACAACATAATCTCCATAACCCATAGTTGCACCGAAATGATCATTCCCGAATCTAACTGTCCCGATGAATTTGCTCACGAAGTTCATGAGCCGCGACCGGTCGCCAGTCATATGCTTGGAACAGCCTGAGTCCAGGTACCACAGAACGATTTGAACGATCTGCAGTTGAACACAGACAAGAATGGATAACTGGATAATTGGGATCCCCATGCAAGAATGGGTTCCATTTGGTTAGTAACAATGGTTGGAACACCCACATCAGAAATAGAAGCATTCATATCAGAAATTGAATCAATGGAGTTATTATGAATAGATGCAGTACTAGTGTCCGTATTTGCCCTATTTAAAGTATGTTCACTTCTTAAGGGAATAGTTCTACCAGTAGGCATCCATTTTCTAGTGGGCATTGTCTGATTAACCTTATGGCCAACAGGTATCCATTGATAACCTATCTTACTAAATGTTCTTCCTGTGGGCTTCCACTGTTTTCTAACTTTCTTTCGCCTTTGCCTTTTTGCCTTCTTAGCATGATATTTTACATTAACAGTGTTAATTGGGGATTTGACAGCATTAGACAAGACATTCACACCACATTCATGATTAGAAACAGAATTCAAGCAGACATCATTACATGGTTTGCAAATAGTATCAGAATTCGAATTAATTACAGTACGCCTATGGCTAATACTAGAATCAACACGATTCGTTTTATTCGGCTCAAACTTAAAGTTCCTAGGTTGGTCTTCTACTCTCTTCCAATGCACATTCTTAGCTTGCGAGGTCCTGTCATTCCTTGTATTGTCTTGAGACTTTGACCTGCTCGCTTTAATGTCACTGATTACTCCTGTAGAGGGAATGGGAACATTAGTTGGTTTTGCTACTCTTTGCTTCTCCTGTTTAGATGTGCTGGGATTTGTACTTCTAGAAGGCACACTAGAGTTCGCTTTCTTAGCATTAACAGATCTGGAATCTGAACTACTTGAAGGCACACTAAGGTTCATATTCAAAACATCGGGCATCGAATGAATATCATACTTGGCACTAGGCATAGAGCACGGAATCAAAGGATTAACTCTCTCACCTAAGGACTTAGGGCATATTGTGATTAAGCATTCTAGAATTTCTTGAGATCGTTTGGCATATAAGCATGCATGCCCAATTGCATTGTCAAGTGGTTTCTCTAACTTATCCTCTTCAACAATCTCACGGAGACATTCTAGACAATCCTTAAGGTATGAGAAATATGTTTGAATTGCAAGTTTGTTATTCCTAAGATGAGGAGGAACATATTTCACAGACAAAGCATATTTATTACAAACATTTACCTTTGATCCACCATTCTCCCCATTGGTCATTGGCATTTTCCCTTTTACCTGGCTCTTCAGATTCTCAATTTCCTTTTGCAATGAATCTATTTGTTCGGTATTTTTGTTACGAGTGACCTTTATTGATTCAAATAACTCATTGAAATGACGTTTAATCTTTTCATTTTCTTCAAGAAAGTTTTCGTTTTCCTTCTGTAATGCATTTACTAAGTTTTGAAGATGAAATGTTTGAGAATTCTGAGAATCTAAAGGAGGAGGCATTTGGGAGCCTGTCACATTGTTCTTTTGACCCTTTAATTGAGAGATTTGGGCTTTCAACTTTCTGATCGTGTTACAATGAGCTTTAATTTGTTCATCATGTTTGTTAATTTGAAAAACTGCATCAAACTCTAGAGCATCTGAGGATGTCTTGATATTTGAAGTTTTGACATTTTCTTTAAGATGTTGATATTTTAGTTGTAAATTAAAATGCTCAAC
This sequence comes from Chrysanthemum seticuspe, assembly GCA_019973895.1. Lineage (NCBI taxonomy): Eukaryota > Viridiplantae > Streptophyta > Magnoliopsida > Asterales > Asteraceae > Chrysanthemum > Chrysanthemum seticuspe. The sequence continues at coordinate 297,635,039 of BPTQ01000006.1, forward strand.
CTCTAGTTTAGAAAAATATTTAACCAAATTGTCGTGATCATCCAGTTCAATTTTCTCATTTAGTTTAGAATTAGTCTTTTCAAGCTCAATGACACGATCATGGGAGACTTTCAGGGCAACAGATAATTCATGAAATTGAGAAGCGTTAATGGAACAATTTGTAGCAGTGAAAAACACATCTTGAGCAACACATTCAGTAATAAGAGTCTCATTCAATGTATGCAAGTTCTTCCTCTCAATCTCATTATATTTTAGTGCACGCTCATAGTCACTAACCTCAACTATCATTGCATCAAATTCCTTTTCCATTTCTTTAATGTCTAAATTCATTCTCTTTTTAAGACTTTCAAAATGATCTTTTAGTTGTTTAAAGAAAGGCATGACTTCAGTTAAATAACATTCTTTTGTTTGCTCAAAACCCCTTTCCCCTTCAGTTATACCAGTGGGTGTGATCCTTTTCTTACAAGTGTTCTCAAAATCAACAAATAGTTGAAAAATAACATATTGACTGATTAAGGTCTTGCTTTTAGTGGCAATAGTTCTAGGAACTAGATGCATTGGTGTATTGGGAGGATCCACAGTCGCTTTAGGCATTTTCCTAAGGGGAGAGTTTGTTTCAACAATATTTTCCGCTTTCTGCTTATCTAAGTCCATTTTCCAGAACACTTGTTCGGGAGACAACAATGTTTGAGGCTTAAACATGTTCAAGGAGATCCAATTCTTCTTTTTGTAGTCATGGGGTGTGATAATTATTTTCTTCTCTTTACATTTAGGATCATCTAGTTTCTTGTTCATCTCCTCCCTAGTAACTTCATTTGATTTCTTATCTTCCTATGTGCACTTAACGCAACTAGGTTTTTGATAGGTTTAAGAATTTCATTGCCATCATAAAGAACCTTATGAGCATTTCTAGCCTTTTTACTGACCTTTGGATTTGGTTCCTCAACAAGGGGAATGCTATGCTTATCGCTTAAGACTCTATGCTTAGTGATTAAGTGGGCAGTCTGAATGGTATTTCCTTGTACGTACAACTTATTTTCAAGCTTGTTTTTCAAGGTTTTTAGATTAGAAAAATCATTCAAAAGTTATGATTCCTTAGCACTAAATTCTTGCTTAAGCATTTTAACATTTTCTTGAAGTTCTTGTTTTTGCTTAGCAGTTTTAGAAAGCTTTTCTTGTAAGGAGTTTAACTCTTGTTTTAATACTTCTTCTCTAAACCTACTTTTTCTAATAGTTGTACGCATTTGGTCATCCATTTCCTGCTCACGGGTGGTCAACTCAAATTTTGCACGTTGTTCATAAATAGCAACACATTCTTTATAGGCATTCAGTTCAGAGATGACAGAATCATCAGGGGCACATGCAGTGAATTCATCAAAAACATAATCATTATTGACTGCAGAAGATGCATCACTTGGTACAATCTCACTTTCACTTTGTTTCACATATTGATCATATGGGACAACATTGATATTACCCATATTTTCAATATCTGATTCAATAAATACAGTTGATTGTACTTCGTTATGTATCTTTTGCTCATCAACTTCATCGTATAATTTTAATACCTCAGAGATGAGTTTGTCTTTGGATGGACCAGCTTGTGGTGATGAAGAGACTTTAGGAGAGACCATTAGAGAAATGCTAGCCATGAAGATGGTTTGTGCAGTGGGTTCTTCATCAACATCAGAGTCGTATGTGTTGGGAATTCTGTGAAGTATGAATTATGCTGAAATTACTGCTGAAGGATTCTGCTGAAGTAGTGTGGAATCTGCTGAAGATCTAATTCTGCTGAAGTAATGAAGCCGTGTAGATGGTTTCTGCGGAGATAGTTATTCCGCGTATTCTATAGTATTTCTACTGATATAGTTAATCAGTATTAGTTTGTTAGGATTGCATGAGCTATTTTAGGTAGTGATATGCATTTATTTTATATTATTGTTTTATTTAGGGTTCCTTGTGTATAAAAGGAACTGATGTCTTTTGTATTAGGGGGACTTGAAAAAGAAAACTCTCTGGAGAAAAAGATTCGAGGAAAACATCTCTTGAGAGAGAGTGAAAAAGATCCATAGAGGATCATTGTTTTAATAAGAAAAACCTTGTTGGTAACTTTGATTGTGTTAATTATTATCCGCTGTGCATCTATTCAATCATTGTTATTATACCCTAGTTGAGTCCGGATCTTGGTTTCAACAAGTGGTATCAGAGCGGGTGGCTCTCGATCTAGGGTTTATAAGGTTTTTGAGTAATTAGGGTTTATACCCTAATCGGTGCATTGCAGCAGACGTGATTAAGAGAGGCAGCACGCGCAATAAGATCTGAAGTACTGGTATTTTTTTTCTTCTCATTCCGGTAGAATATTCAATATATTAGTCCTTTATTGAATAGTCGAATATAATTGTGGGGTCATTAATTGGATTTACTGGTCGCATATTCTTAATATGATGTTCGGTTATACATATTGATTGGCTAATATTATTTTCGAGATTTGGTGGTTTGAGATTTAATGTGTTCGTGGATCCCACTTGCTTGATCTCACGTGATACTCTTTGGTACATCCTTAAAAGTTGCAGCGTGGGGCTCATTATTGATTACGAGGAGAATTTGTTCTTAGTCAAAAGATTAACTATATTAATTAGTTTCCACTGAACCCATTCGGTTTTTCTGCTGAAATAACGAGGGGATAATTATTAGTGTGGGGCTCGAATTTGATGTGGTGTGGTATATAATTGTTATAGTGGTCTCGCTGTCTGATTGGTCGAAATAGAGTGCATCACGTGGGCATTATTAATTCATCACACGGGATTGAATTCAATGTGTTGAGATATATGATTGTTATGGTGTTCTCTTTGTTTTGATTGGTCACTTTTATTTGGTTTGATCTCACTTTGAATTAAGTATAATATTTCATGCTAGTTCCACTTATTTGATACCTGTAAAAACTACGTGAAAGTGATTTGGTTAGTATATTGGTGTCGAAGCTTTTGACGCTATGTGGGGTCACCATATTTGTTTGAATCACATATACTGATCTCGTATGTTAATTGTTGATCACGTGATTGTGGATGATTTAATTGGTCCTACGAGGTTGAATTGTTTTGAAGTCAAAAGTTGCGGCATTTTTGTGATCCAAGGTTTGAACGAGTTCTTGATTTCGTGATTGGTCAAAATATAGTTGCTGAGCACATATTGATTCTACTGAAGTTCACGTGGGTACAACAGATACTGAATATTTCTCTTTTGTGTTGCTGTTGTTGGTCAAGTGGTCTCATATTTGACTCTTTGCGATTCTTCTATTCGAATTAATTTGATTGGTCTATTTTAGTGTTGATCACGTGGGGTCCTTGCTTTTGTTCCTACTGACTACATTTTGTTTCTTCTGATCACACGAGGGGAGTTATTTTATTTGGCTTGTATCTTGGCACTTTTAAAATGACAGTATTTGATAATGAAAAGGATGATGTTATATTTCCTTATTTGATGGATGATGAGTACGATGTCTGGGCTAAGAAGATGGAACACTGGATCAAAAATAATGATATGAATATCTGGAAGGTGATCCAAAATGGCAACAGTTTGAAAAGGACTGGATGTGATCGCGATGGAAATCTCTTTTTTCATCCTCCAACAACTGCAGATGAACACATTGCTGTACAAAGAGAGTCAAAGGCCAGAACTACCTTGCTTAAATCTATTCCTGCTGATCATGTAGCAGATTTTAGTTATATGGATGATGCAAGTCGTATATGGGATGCACTCAAAGAAAGGTATGGTGGAAAGGCTGAATTCAAGAAGATGAGCAAGGAAGCTGATGCTGCAGGTTATGCTGAAGAATTTGCCAGTCCACACTTTGCATTCATGGGCATCTATCAGGTACATAATTGTGTGTTTGGTTGTAATGAAAAATATAATGAACTCAAAGAAGCTTATGATATTTTGGAACCTAAATATAATGAATGCTATGTGGAAGTTGAAGCTTATAAACAGGCTTTAAAAACACTAGAAAGACAAAAGGTTTGGTTTCAGAAGAATCAAATAGCTTATGACGAAAAGATAGGTGTATTAGAAAGGGATCTCGAATGTGCTAAAAATGAGTTAAAGTGGTCTGAGAAGTTAAGAGCAGATGTAGTGTCAGAAAATTTAGAGCTTAAAGAGAAACTTAATGAGGAAATTGCTAGGCATAAAGAATGGATATTAAATGGAAACAAGTTAGCAAGTCACATCTATGCTAGTCAAACTCCTAATACTACTATAGGTTTAGGCTTTAAGAAGTATGTAGGATTAGAAGCTAGAGATGACACTCACAAATCTACATCAGCAGGCCTAGCTAATTTTGTGAAAGAAGGTGACCTACATGCTGTTCGTGGACCTATTAGAGGTGAGCACATGCCCATTGACCTTTCCATTACAGTTGACTTTGATGGATCACACCATTTATATGGCAAAAAGTCAAGTGACTTACCAGACCTTAGTATCAAAACTAATGACTCTGTCTCTTGTTCTGAAAGTGACAAGTCATCATACCTAAAGTCCACTGACTATGCCTCATGTGATTCAAGTGAAAAGTCTGACTTATCTGAGCACACACCCAAGACCACACCCAAGTCCAAAGTAGCTGCTGCTGAGCCTAATATTGCTGAGCCCAAAACAAAGCCAGTTACTTATTCTGTTGAACACAATTTTGCTTCCAATTTTGTCTCTGATAAGTTTAAATGTAATAAACAAAGTTGTGTTAAGAGTAAGTCTTTTAAGAAGAAATCTTGTTTTGTGTGTGGTAGTAAACTCCATCTTATTAAAGACTGTGATTATCATGAGAAAAAGATGGGTGTTTCCTCTGGCCATAAGACTTCTAGACCCACATGGACTAATGTTGCTAGTATTCCTCCATTTGTTCCCAAAGCTGCACATGTGAGAGTAGGTAAACCAGTTCCCACTAGTAAGCCTAAGGTGTATGCATCTGTTTCTGCTGAAAGGCTTAATAGGCCTTTTCCAGTTCCCTCTGGTGGAGGATATTCTTCACCATTTACTACTGGTTGGTGGAACAGTAATGCTAGACTTATGCCCTATAGACCTACTAGTTCTTATTTTCAGTCATATACACCTTATGTATCTCATATGAATATGGCACATGGTGGAGTTAGAGTGGGAAATGTTGTTAAACCCTCAACCGGTTATTCTTGGAAAACTCAAAGGAAAGGTTTATTCTGGGTACCCAAGAACAATAATCTTTGTCAGGTTCATTGATTGAGGGGAGGCATAAGCCTAAGGGGAGGCTTATTGTTGTATATTTGTCTTCTAACCATTTTTGCAGATGTTGGATCATCATACGCCTAAGGGGAGGCTTAGTGTTTCTGCTGACACTACAACTGTCTTTGGTTTCTACTGATGCTTGATGGTTTATTTTCCATGTTTTGGTTATTTATTTATTTTTTCTTTATTTTATATTTCGTTTATAAAAAAAAAAAAAAAAAAAAAAAGCTCTAACCTGTCTGTGTTCAGTTTCTACTCTTTCTTGCTTGCAGGTTTTAGTGTTGGTTAATTACCACACAACTTATGGTTTTCATCTCACCATGTCTTGCTGACACAAGAGTTGAGTAGCCCACAGGATTATGGCTTGTGGTAAAGGCTGCGGAAATCCATAAATGGTAATCAACTCACCATGATGATGACGACATTTCATCAAAGAGTTGGCTAGTCCAAAAGCAAACGGTTTTTGGTAAAGACATCTTAATTCCGTTGATAGTTGCTGATTTACTAAAAATTCAGAGGGTTATCAATGTACCCTGGTCTCACACACCAAACATTGGCTAGTCCTGAGCAAACGGCTACAGGTAAAGACATTTCAAATCCGTTCATGGTTGCTGATTTGCTAATAAATCAGATGGTTATCAGTGTACCATGGTTTTTGAACTGAAACATTTGGCTACTCCATTAGTGATGGCTATTGGTAAAGAGACATCAAATCCATTATTTTCAATGATTCACCTCTCACAGGTGTTAACACACCTGGATGTGATGAGAATAGTATGAAACTAATATGTTTTGATGTACATGTTGTCATTTGTTGCTGCAAAGATCTGGTGTTTCAAAGTTTTGTCATCATAGAGATGTAATTGTTTTGATTCTTTGTTGCTGATGTTCGAGTACAATCCTCATGTTCTGAAGCGTTAAAGTACTATCAGGAAACTGGAACTTAACCATGTCAAATTCCAGTTTAGGGGAGGATTGTTGGGAATTCTGTGAAGTATGAATTATGCTGAAATTACTGCTGAAGGATTCTGCTGAAGTAGTGTGGAATCTGCTGAAGATCTAATTCTGCTGAAGTAATGAAGCCGTGTAGATGGTTTCTGCGGAGATAGTTATTCCGCATATTCTATAGTATTTCTACTGATATAGTTAATCAGTATTAGTTTGTTAGGATTGCATGAGCTATTTTAGGTAGTGATATGCATTTATTTTATATTATTGTTTTATTTAGGGTTCCTTGTGTATAAAAGGAACTGATGTCTTTTGTATTAGGGGGACTTGAAAAAGAAAACTCTCTGGAGAAAAAGATTCGAGGAAAACATCTCTTGAGAGAGAGTGAAAAAGATCCATAGAGGATCATTGTTTTAATAAGAAAAACCTTGTTGGTAACTTTGATTGTGTTAATTATTATCCGCTGTGCATCTATTCAATCATTGTTATTATACCCTAGTTGAGTCCGGATCTTGGTTTCAACAGTATGCATCACAATCAGCTACTTGAAAGGCATTCTGATGATTATGGCCTATCTCCTGAATTGGTTGCTCATCCACATCTGCATCATATGTCTTAGCATTTCCCTCAGCCAAGAACAACAACTCCTCTTCATCCAAAGCTGCACCATTATCCTGAGCTTGCACAAGCAACATCTTATCCCTGAAGTACTCTGCATTCTGAGGGCGTTTTGGCGATGTGCAGTTCCTTGCAATGTGTCCCTCACCTCCACAATTGTAACATTTGATTGGCTTTGCTTGACCCTGATTTCCATTCCTTCCTCTATTCTGATTTGCAGCATAACCTCTACCAGCTCCACCTCTTGCTTGTTCGTACTGTCGTTCTTGAACTGGCTGCACCATAACCTTCTCATCTCTGACAGTGGCTTGATTATGTGGATTGGAAGCAGTTCTGAGATTGTTGTTGTTTTGTGGAAGAGAGTTCATGTTTTGACTAATCAGGAGAGCTAGTTGATTAATGAAGTTTCCCACGTGTGCATCAGCATCAGCTTGTTTGAACATAGGATCAGGAATGAGTTTGTGATTACCATTACCCATGGGTATGACTTGTGAGGCTTTGGTTGTGATTCCGATGTTTGAGTAGAAGGCAGTTGAATCATTTGATGAGCTTGTCTCTCCCTGGTTGGTTTTGAACTGATTAAGAATCCTTTTTTCAAACATAGCATGTCTCTCATTCTGAAGGAGGAAGGCATAGAGTTGCTCATAGTTTGTATTCTTCAATCCTTTGGTTAGCTTTACAGAGGTGACAAACTTGTGCCATTTGGGATTCATGTTGTTCACAAACTTTGAGTTCAGCTGAATGTTTGGCATAGTCATTCTGATGTTCCTCATATCATTAACAAGCTTGTGGAATCTCACATAGTACTCATAAATACTCTCATCTGATTTCATCTTGAAGTGTTCAAATTCATCATAGAGTTGTGATTCTCTGTCTTCCATAGTTAATTCAGAACCTGAGAGAAGCATCTTGACATTATCCCACACTGCCTTTGCTTCGGTGTTGTGATTGATCAGCTTGTAGATATCTTTTGGAAGACCTTGAAGCACGATGTTAGAAGCCCTGATATCAGCATCGAATCTCTTTTTCTCCTTATCATCGAGCTCATCATATGTCTTTGGTCTGTCAATTCCATAGATGATTGTTCCATCTTCAGCTGTATCAATTAAGTCTCTAGTAGTCTCAACCCGATATGGTCCTTCATCAATGGATTTGAGAATGTTGACTCCATTTTCCTTTCCAATACAGTACAATCTGATTCGTTGAGCCCAAGAGTCGTAGTCAGTTCTGTCAAGCATGGGTGGACGAGTATATGAACCAGCTGCTTGAACATCCTCGGCAACAGTGGAGATGATTGTAGGAACGTTGGTAGACATGATGACAGATTAAACGGGATTTTATAACTCTATGATTAAACCGGGAAATAGATTCTTTCACGGGATTTTACTAAATCAAGAGAAAACCGTATTCAAAGGATATCACCCAAGTCGCTAGTAAACCTTGAACCAAGTCGCTAAGTGCCAAGTCGCTATATAACAACTCGCTACAATCCAAGTCGCTAGCAAAATTTTGACAGCAATTCGCTAAGCACCAAGTCGCTAATTTGTCAAGTCGCTAAATAGCAACTCGCTAGGTACCAACTCGCTAACACCAAGTCGCTAACAATATAAAGTACAAGTCGCTAACTTACACCAAGTCGCTACGTGTAGTGGAGAATCCACTACGTGTACTTTTTGTCGGCTTGTCTCAATAGACAAGTCGCTAGGACCAAATCGCTACCAAATACCACTCCAACTCGCTAACGTTTTATGAAGCAAGTCGCTATGATGAATATCACACCGAGAACCAAGTCGCTAACTAGAAAATCATAAAAACACCACCTTTCAATCCAAAAACAACTCAACCACGATGATTCAAGCCTTCAAAATCAAAACCTAAACACTTGTGATGATTCTAAACACAAAAGTACTATCAAAATCCAAACTTTAACACTAGAAATCACCCAAATAATGCAAAAACCACTAAACTTTTTCAAACTCAAAAACCAACTAAAAACCACTAGAAATCTAAAGATATGTGAGAGATGATCTAACCATGGCTCTGATACCAATTGTAAGATATTGGATTTCACATACACATCAAACCATAACACAAAGTAGGCGTACAAGAGGTTTTAGAGAGAGAAAGTTAGAGGTTTAGGGAACTTTAGTGAGAGAAAGAAAAATCTTATTATGAGCTCCAACTCTCTACCTTGGAAGGTAGAGAGTATTTATAGTCTTACAATAAAACGCCACACAACGGGCAGTAGATCAGGCATACAGTGGGTAAAGACCCGTCCGTCCTCCACGGTGTTACTTAACTAAATTCTACTTAGCTTAAAAGAATTACGACTACGAGCTTTCTAACGATTACATATACTTGAGGTGACCGACTCTTTAATACCTGGAATTTCTAATTCCTAACAGAAAGGTGCATACAAACTATAACCATCCAGTTACCAAGCATCAAAGAACTCTAATATAAAATCCTATCACCTATTTTCACCAATAGAGCATATAAGGATATCATACAACTGTGACTACATTTCCTTCAAAATGTCAAACAAACCTTATTTATCGATGTGTAGTTGACTGCATACCTCACACAGAAGTAAAACAAGGTTGCTGAACACATGGAGGCATCATCAGCAGTTTATGATCACTTATAGTTCACCAAACAATGGCTACATTTCCATTCCATCTTTAATCGACATCAAATTTGCAGTATACATACTCACACAATTAAATGAGCTGAAAACTTGGAATGGCATCACCATAGTTTTGAACTCTACCATTTTTGCATACCAAAATCTATGGATATCTCAGAACAAGAACTACATTTTCTTTTAAAGGTAAAGCAATCATATTATTATTGTGTAGTCATACTCCTTACCTCACACCAATAATAATATAGAGTGCAGAATTCATTAAGGCATCATCCTTATCTTGAGATCACATAGAGTAAGACCACAATACTTACAATCACTTCCTTCTTATGGCTTAGATTTTGTTAGTAAAAAGTAGTTTCATCTTTCAAAACTCATTAGCCCTCCTCCAAAATCTAAGTTTGACCCAATACATATATTCAACCTTTATATCCATGTGTTTTTTCTAACCCCAAACATCTTGAATTGTGAGCTAACTAAGAAATTACTTTTAAATATCAAAGCTTAGGCTGAGTTTGGCGAAGGGCTTATGGGGGGCTTATAGGGCTTGGGCTTTTAAAATAAGTCGGCTTATAAAATAAATCTCGTTTGTTATGCGGGCTTATGAAATCATAAGCCTCTAAAAAGAGCTTAAAACTTTAGCCCTATAAAAGGGGCTAAAAACTTTAGCCCGAGACTTTTGAACAATAAATTACTTATTTACCCACAAAAATATCTAACATATACAAAAACTCATTTAATTATGTCCTTTTTAGTAATTTTGCAATAATAATCCTAAGCTTAAGCCCATTTGCCAACAAGTTTACAAAAATATAAATTTTAACTTCGGCTTATAATAAAAGCCCCAGCCCCAGCTCAAGCCCCAGCCCCGGCCTAAGCCCCAACCACAACCCGTTGCGCCAAACATACCCTATATACTTCACTTGTCTGCAATTTGTGATACAACAGTGGAATTATTATCCTTTAGTCCAAAAAGTCTCATTTTAACTGTCTCACGGATTAGTTCGCATATTTCTCTTTTCATTTCTATAAATTCTACCATTTCTTTTTGTTGAATAATATGGAGGACTTATATTGTCAAGTTTGAAAGTCTTAAGAAGTTTGTGTCTAAAGTGATGAAAAGAGAAATGCAGGGACTGAAGTAAAACTTGGAAGAGTATATAATATCTCATCCAGCTTTAGGGTTTCTCACTTTTCATAATATTTGTTTTCAGTCTCTCTCTCTAAAGTTCACACAGTTGTGGTCTTCGTCTTTGATATCAATCTTGATATCTGTTAGTGTTTCTGTATCAGGATCAATCTCTTTATTTCATCTTGTTGAGTCTGAGTGTTTGAGTGATCTTTGTAGTGAGATTACTGGTGTCTTCCTAGAAGAGATCAGTTTGGTTTATTTGTATTTGTACTGGTAAGCACCCAGTTGGGGACTTATCTTCTTACATTGTTATAATAAAAGATACACCAAGGTGTGGTTGGCTGGGTGTAATTGTTGGTTGTTGTGTGCTCTTGATCATTTTTACATGGTATCAGAGCGCACGGTTCTGATCTGGTGGTTTTGAGATTCTAGGGTTTCTAGGGTTTCGAAGATTTTTGGGGGGTTCTTGCAATTGAAGGTTTCATTGGTTAATTGAGGTTGTTTTCTTAACGGCCGTGGTTGATTTCATCTGTTTGTGTTTAGATCTGGTGAATTTGTGGGTTTCTTGATTAGGGTTTTTTAAAACCCTAATTTGGAAATTTAGGGGTTTTTATCCATGGTGGTTTCTTGTTGGTATTGGGCCCGTTCTTGATTACAATCTCACTAGACTAAGTGAATCTAGTGAGTTTTGTATCTCATTCCGCTAGTATATCACTGTAAGTGTATTTCTCTCTATTAAGATAACACAAACTTAGTTAAGAAGGTGCAAACGGGACATTTAACATCTTGATCTGCCAACTTGATTGGTACGAATACCTGCTCTGGCTGTCCCCAGTCTTCTGGCTGGTTTGTTGTTGTTCTTGGGTATGAGTTGTAGTTTCTATATTTTGTTATCTCTGTTATTTAGTTTCTTGTTGTGTCTAAGTCGAAGGAGGATAGGATTTGGGCAGTCTTGGAAGTTGATTGTGCTGTTTAGTTCTGGTTATTTGTTGGTCTTGTTGTTATTGTTTCTTGTGATTATTTCTATTAGTTCTTGTTATTTGTTGATTTGTTGGTTATTATGGCTAGAGTTGAGATCAATATAGAACCCATATTTGCCATAGAACAAATGAACCAATCATAACCCTCCATCTTTTATTTAAATTAATAAAAAAATCATTTTTCACCTTTTTTTTTAAAACAACATATCTTACAAACGGTAAATTTTCAAAATATAAAAAATACACCATCGCGACGAGAATTAAATTATCTTTCTATAGATATGCACTTTTATATATTTTCGACAAACATTTTTTTTCAAAAATTCCGTCCGAAAAAATCATATATGATTTTTACGAATCATATATGATTTTAAAAAATCATGTATGATTCGATTTTTATGAATCATATATGATTTTTACGAATCATATATGATTCTCAAAAATCATATATGATTCGTAAAAATCGAATCATATATGATTTTCATAAATCATATATGATTTTTGTTGACCGAAATTTTGAAAAAAAAATGGTTAAAAATATATAGTAGTGCATATCTATAGAAAGATAATTTAATTCTCGTCGCGATGGTATAATTTTTATCGCGTAACGATTAACGGTTTGCGAGATATTTAACTTTTTAAAAAAGAGTGAAAGTTTATCATAAGAAAAAAATGAATGGCTATTATTGGTTTATTGGATCTATGGTAAATTTTGGATCTATATTGAACTTTTGCCATTATGGCTATTGGTAGTGATCCTAGTGGTAGTAATACTCAAGTATTAATTAGTAATCTTGATGATGGTAATCCTCTTCATATTCAAACTAATGACAATAGTGGTATTGCTCTTATTCCATTTAAACTTCTTGGAACAGAAAATTATAAAATCTGGTTTGGTGCTATGAAATTGGCTTTGCAAGCTAGGAATAAATATAGCTTTGTTGATGGTACTTGTCTTAAGGAATCATTTGCTACTAGTGATGTTTTATCTGGTCAATATGATAGATGCAATGTTATTGTCTTAACTTGGATTATGAATTCTGTTTCTCATAATGTTTATATGGAATTGGTTTATTCTGAAAATGCTGCTTCTGTTTGGCAAGAATTAAAAGAAACATATGATAAAGTTGATGGTTCTATAATATACAATTTATTGCAAAAGATTAATTCTGTTAAGCAAGGTGGTAGTTCTGTTGCTGATTATTATCATAGGCTTAATTCTTTATGGAGAGAATTTGGTTCTCTAACTAAATTGCCTAAATGTACTTGTGAGCATAAATGTGCTTGTGAGGCTAGCACTAAGTTAGTTTTGCATCAGCAGTTGATGAAATTGATGCAATTTCTTATGGGTCTTGATGACTGTTATCAACCTGTGAGAACTGCATTGTTAACTAGAGATCCTCTACCTGAGGTTAAAGATGCTTATGCTGTTGTGTCTAGGGAGGAGTCCCACAGAGGGATTCCTGAGTCCTCTATTGTTTCTGAATCAAAACTTAATGCATCTTCTTTTGCTGCTAAGTCTTTTAATAACAATGGAAGAATGTATAACAACAGTAATAACACTAGAGGTACCAATTCTAATACTAATACTGCTAATAGAGGTCCTAATCCTAATCTGAATTGTAAAAATTGTGGTAAGATTGGACATACTATTGAAAGATGCTATGAACTCATTGGTTTTCCACCTGGCTTTGTTAAAAATAATAATCCAGCTAAACAAAGTGGTTTTAGACAAAACTATAATGCTAATGTTGAAAATATTTTTAGACAAAACTATAATGCTAATGTTGAAAATAAAGTGTCTGAAAAACCATCTACTACTTCATTTGCAAATACATCTTCTGGTTTTACTTCTGAACAGATGAAGAAACTCTTGTCTTTGATCAATGATAGTTCTTCTGGAAGCATGCATGCTAATATGGCAGGTAGGGCTTCATTCTTAAAGGAAATGTTTGGTTTAATATCAATTTTTCTAAATATTTATTTGGGAATTCTAGTCTATCTATTAAAACTATATCTTTGGGATGGATTATTGATTCAGGCGCTAATCAGCACTTAACTGTTTCTACTGTTGGTATGTTTAATGTTGTGGATATTTCTAGTCTTAAGATTACTGTTGGACATCCCAATTGTACTCTTGCCACTATAAGTTATGTTGGAAATTTAAAATTGACCAATAATGTGACTCTCTATGATGTTTTAGTGGTTCCTGGTTACTGTGTGAGCTTGTTATTTGTTAATAAACTGATTAGAGATAGCAAAATGTTTGTTGGTTTTGATGAAGATACTTGTTATATTCAGGATTTGAAAAGGGAGAATGTTCTGGGGACTGGTAGTCAGTCTGATGGATTGTCTTTGTTTGATATGCAGTCTAATAATAATTTGGGTGAGTGCAATGTGGGTCTTGTCTTATAATGTGTCTAAGCTTGTTTGGCATAATAGATTGGGTCACCCTGCTGATCCAGTCTTTTCTGTTCTTTAGAAGGATCTTGGTATTTCCAAGAATTCCTCTATTTCTGTTTGTGAGATCTGTCATAGGGCTAAGCAGACAAGGGAACCTTTCCCTTTGTCTGATCATAAGTCTAAGAATCTTGGTGAACTTGTTTACCTTGACTTATGGGGTCCTTACAGAGTAACAAGTAGAGAAGGATATAAGTATCTTCTCACTGTTGTTGATGATTATTCTAGAGCTGTGTGGGCTTACTTAATTAAAACTAAAGGTGAGGTGTTTGATGTGTTCTGCTCTTTTATTCACTTAATTTCTAATCAATTTGGTATTAAAATTAAAACTGTTAGATCTGATAATGGTACTGAATTTGTAAATAAGAAAATGAGTGGAATGTTTTCTGATCTTGGTATAATACATCAAACATCTTGTGCTCATACACCTCAGCAAAATGGGATTGCTGAAAGGAAACATAGACACCTAATCAATGTAGCTAGGAGTCTTATGTTTCAAGGGGGGATTCCTTAAAGGTTTTGGTCTGATTGTGTTCTAACTGCCGTATATCTTATAAATAGGCTGCCATCTTTAGTTCTAAGTGGTACATGTCCCTATGAGTTGTTGTATAAAACTAAACCAAATCTTTCCCATTTGAGGTCTTTTGGCTGTCTATGTTTTGCTACCATTTTAAATAATCATGATAAGTTGTCTTATAGGTCTGAAAAATGTGTTCTTATTGGTTTTTCTTCTACTAAGAAAGCATATAAACTTTTGAGTTTGGAAACAAGGAATGTGTTTTTTGCCAGAGATGTGAAGTTTTATGAAAATGTTTTTCCTTTAAAAATGAAAACCTGTGAGTCAACTGATACAAACAGTGTAAATGAGGTTGAACACTTGAAGTTTTTTGATAGTCCAAAGTCTCAAAGTCCCAATGATGAAGGAGAAGATGCACCAGTTGAGGATGGTAGTATGCCATCTTCACATGATGCTAGTGGTAATGAAACAGATACTACTTATATGCATCATGAAGATGTGCAATCTACAACCCACTTTGGTGACCAACACTGGTCTGAGGGCAATTCTAATCTTGAAAACACTGGTTTAGTTTTTACTCAGTCTGAAAATGTAAATGAAGATGTGCAGACACCTGTATTAAGAAGGTCTGGTAGAGAGTCTAAAACTCCTATTAGGTTTAATGATTATGTAATGCACTCTAAAGTTAGATATGGTATTGAAAAGTATGTGAGTTATCCTAATTTGAGTAGGACCAATATGTGCTTTGCTTCTACATTAAATAAGTCTATTGAGCCTAAGAATTATGAAGAAGCAGTTAAAAATTCTAATTGGTCTGAAGCTATGAACAATGAAATTGAAGCTTTAAATAGAAATAATACCTAGACTGAATGTGAGTTACCTGTTGGTAGACTTGCTATTAGGTATCAATGGATATGGAAAATCAAGTATAAGTCTACAAGAGAAATTGATAGATATAAAGCCAGATTAGTTGCTAAGGGTTTTAATCAAAGAGAAGGTTTTGATTATGATGAAACCTTCAGTCCTGTTGTGAAAATGGTGACTGTCAGATGTCTGATAAGTTTTTTGTTAGTAAAAATTGGCCTTTATATCAGTTAGATGTTAATAATGCCTTTTTATATGGTGATCTTGATGAAGATGTCTATATGCTATTACCTAAAGGCTTTAATGGTGGAGATGATTCTAAAGTATGCAAGCTTAATAAATCTTTATATGGGCTTAAGCAAGCACCTAGACAATGGAATGCTAAACTCACTAATGCTCTGATTGAACATGGTTTTGAGCAAAGTAAACTGGATTATTCTTTGTTTGTGAAACAAAAAGGTTTTGTGTTTGTAGCTTTGCTTATGTATGTAACATATTGGATTTCACAAACACATCATATCATTAACACAAGAGGCGTACAAGATGAGTTTTAGAGAGAGAAAGTTAGAGGTTTAGGGAACTTTAGTGAGAGAAAGAAAAATCTTATTATGAGCTCCAACTCTCTACCTTGGAAGGTAGAGAGTATTTATAGTCATTACATAAATCGCCACCTATCGGGCTGTGGATCAGGCATACAGTGGGTAAAGACCCGTCCGTCCTCCACGATGTTACTAAACTAAATACTACTTAACTTATAATAATCTATGACTACGAGCTTTCTAACGATTACATATACTTGAGGTGACCGACTCGTCAATAACTTGATTTACTAAATCCTAACAATCTCCCCCTAAAGGAGGTCACCTCAAACACATATTAAAATTACATTGAATACAAACAGATATTACAGTTTAAATTGTTCTTGCATTCTTGATGTAGTACTTTGCTCTGAAGCTCGTAGTCATTGATTCTTCACATTGCATGTTTGGATAATCCAAGTGGAGGTCTTTTACTGATACACGTGATAATGAATTTTGAGCCACCTTTGAGATCATCAGCTATAATACATTTCTGACTCTTCCATTGTGGTGTTGGTATTATGTGATGTTGTGACATTTGGACCGACATGCTCACATTTTGGATCATGATATATTCTCATCAGAGTAGCGAAAGCTTTCGTTGATTCATGACATTGGCAGCAGCGTAGCAGAAGCATGGAGTGATAATATCAGAGTCATTGATGCATTAATCATGATTTCTTTAGAAATGAATGTGTTGTGTGAGCATGCGGCTATGGATTGACCGCTCCATTCTGATCAGCTGCAAACGTAGGGTGTTCCTGCATAAAACAGTTAGCAATAAAGCACACAAGAGTGTCTTTGATCACTTTTGTTGAATTAAGGTACACGGTCCACGGTGCCCCGTTGATCAGTACAAGTACTGCCTGTTGTCACACCCCCAAATTACCTGTTTTGCAGCGGAATGGAATTCTTTGGGGGTTGACTGTCATAGCATCACAATCACAGTTATATTGAACGACCTAAAATGTCATTTGAAAAGAACATCGTTTGATTTAATAAAACAATCAGAGTTTACAAGTATAGGTCCCAAATGAAAATCAACTTGTGCGGAAATAAGTTTGTTACAATTCAAACGATGTTTTAAAGTGCGTAAAACCCAAGTGAGACGCGTCGTCACCGCGACTCTACGATGTGTCCACATACATGCCATGAAGTGTATGCCTTAGATACCTGAGATAAAACATGCTAAAAAGTGTCAACACAAAGGTTGAGTGAGTTCATAGAGTTTGTGTTGAAATGTAAAGCCTTTCAAAATCGTTTATGCAGCAAAGGCATTGTAAATCCACTCAGTTCCAAGTTCCGCCCATACAAAACTTGCAACCTGTGTGTTCACAACCCACTGCCAAAAGGTGTATAGTTTATGTTCAAGCGCATGATGTCAAATGAATTCACAAAATAGTGCATAACTTAATGTATCCACAGTTACTTAATATAACACATAATTCGTACGGTTTCAAATTGTTCCATGACCATTAGTTCAGGATTGTACCAAGACCATTAGTTCAATGATTCTACCAAGACCATTAGTTCACTGATTATACCAAGACCATTAGCTCAATGAATATACCCAGACCATCAGTTCAATGATTATACCAAGACCATCAGTCCAATGATTATGATATGGAAATTCTAAGTATGGCAATACTGTTACTTCGCATGACTAAACATTTAGTTCGGATAAACATATAATTTGCAAATAGTCATGAATGTAATAAAAATTATTGAGCATGCATCTCCCCCAAAGAGTTTCATAAATAATTAAAACAAGAAAAAGTGGGGCTATGACTCACTTGGACAATAATGCGATGGCAAAAGTGGATACACTGAAATGTAGCGTAAATCTCGAAAATGACCTATTATGAATGATATGATACGCAATGAGTTATGATGTAATGTTATGCATGCATTTCGTATGTTATTTATACCATTTGTGAGTTTTGAAAATAATACTCTTTTGACGTCTTGACCATTCTTAAATTACTTTGCAAGTATTTACGTCAAAATGTCATCCTACAATAGTTTCTTAATGATTTATTGTGAAATTATAACTTTTCGTCGTAAAATAATGTCGTTGGAAATTTCATGAAAGTGACAAAAATGGCCTCGAAAAGCTAGTCGTAAAATGGTGTACGTCTAACGTTAGGAAACGAACTCAACGGTTTTGGAAAGCTTGTATCATAATCTCGAAGTTTTGGCATTTAAGTTTTTATCCTAGAGGTCTCGTTCATAAAGAAAAACATAGGTTAAGTAGGGTGATTTTATCCAAATGTGGTTTAAAAGTGAATTTCGGCAAAGTTTGAGAAACCGTAGTTAATTTATTACAACTCCGCTATACAAACGGTTGGTCATTTTGAAAAAATATGCTTGGTGATCTAACTTTTATTAAAAGACATCTCGTTACAAAAAGTTCTACGTCAACATTAAAAATAGCCTTCAATATGGTCGTTTTGTTTACCGTAACACTTGTCAACTAAAAATAATATAGTTTTTTTTAACTAATAAAGTTACGGCAATTTTATGAAAACGTGTATATTTTAGTCGTTACAAATCCGTTTTCTACGTATTATACGTCCTTAGCTTCGTATCAAAGTATACTAATATATTTTTGATAAGTCGAAATAATTTATAAAACTTAAGACTCGTTTTTGACTCGTACAAAACAAAAATAGTGTGCTGAAATTTTCAGGAAATATATATTTCGTCGTCAAACTTGAAAAATTCATAACTTCTTCGTTATAACTCCGTTTTAATCCGTTCAAGCGGCCACGGATTCGTTTTAAAGTATATTTTCTAAATATCTAGGCCAAAAATTTGTGTCTGCTGTCGGATTTTCCAGAAATACAAAATAAGATCAGACCCTTATTTATACTTGTCGAAAAGAGTTTTTCTCGTACTAAACCTATTCCAATCCCTTCAAAACAACTCCAAAGCTATTCTAATCCTACCATACACCTTCTTAGGGTGTCATGGGTTCCTAAACATCATCAAGACTAATATATAACAAGGGATAAATTATAGGATGACTTATATATATAAAACTCTAAAATCAATGTAAAAAATGGTATAAATAACAATAAGTCTTGCATGCTTGCTAAAAAAAAATGATGAAATACATATGAAATGATAAGGAAAAATGTAAATGAAAATGATATGCTTACTTGTTACTTGATGAGGTGATAAGGACAAGGATTAAACCTAAACACCCTAGGTTTTTATTTCAAAACCTTTAATAAGAGTGTAACTAGATTGTTAAACACTTGAAAATGGAAAAACTTGGATGATTTCTCCTATCTCCTTATGGTGCCGGTTTGAAGAGGAAGAAAAGGAGAGAAAGAAAAACAAACTTTACTAACTTGTGAATTTGTTGAATGAATGAGTGAAGTACTTTGATAGAGTATAGATTTATACAATGTAGAAAAAAATTACCAACCATTTAATGCATACCCCCCTTGGTCGGCCAAGGGGGGAAGTATTTGTAAAATATACCTTTTTTTTTTTTTTTTTATAATGTAAGTAATTGTAAAAAGTGTAAGTAACATGTATAGGTAAATATAACTTGTAAGATTGTATATACATTAGTGTATTTAAGGTAGTTTTAGGTAAAAGTAATTTTTTATAGATCAAAGTAAAGTATAATGAGATCATAAAAATTGTAAAAATACATTTCTTGCAAAAATTTGAGTAATATAATAATTATCGTGTAGTTTTTAAGAAAAACGTCATAGTAATATAAATTTAACGATTTATATACAAAATAAATTTAAAACACTAGGTAAACTCAAAATATAGTTTTTATAAACTAAATGTAAGTATAAAAATATATCGGGATCATTTTTGGAAGTATCGGATTAAATGTTCAAAATAATAACTTACGCGATAACGTTTATTTAATATGAAATTTACGCGTTTAATGTGAAATGCAAAATCATGAATGACTAACATGATGCAAATGATGCTAATGAAGTGTAGACTAAACTTAGTCTATATGAAATGTCCGTGATGATATGATCATGAATTCGCCGCTAAACCATTAAGGTTACACGAATTTGGAACACGTAAACCTAGTTTACGATAAATGATGAAATGGTGAAGCATGAATTGTTTTGAGAAATGACCTGAAAGTACGAGTTGTCACATTCACCCATCCAAAAAGGAATTCAGTCCCTGAATTCAGTTCGTGTTGGTCTATCGAATTTTTGAGTTTATGATGAATATCGAGGAGAGAAGACATGGAGAAGTGCCATTACGGTTATCGATGATTGAGAGCGTATAAAACATAGTATTGGATGAATCTCCCATGAGTAATACTTTGACTTTGAAATATGTGATAATTTTGCTTGCACTAAGATTTATAAATAACTGCTCCCAACATAACATGATCCCTCCAGAATTAGACATAGTTAGCTAGGCTATGTATAATTAAGGAACGATGATGTGACGTTCGGTTTAGTTGTTATAACTCTCAATGTTTACAAAGATTTAAACCATGTCGTTAAAATGGTAGTTAGAGTAAAAAAAATTAAAATTCTCGTAAATGATATCGAACCGAAAGGAAATAAAGTACGATAGATGAGAATATTTTACAACGAGTGGTTTATCAAAAGTAGTACATCTTTAAGTTATAAAGTTTTGGATACGATGAAAGACATAAACTTAGTACGACATAGTACATAAGGAAAATTAAGACTGTTAGTTTCCGAACTTCTTTAGTCTTCCGCGTCGTTGATACCTTGACGAGCTTCTCCTCCTCCTAACATGTATGCTTCCCCACGTGCACCTTCAACTCGTTGACCTTGGTTTTTAGGACATCGATTACGATAATGTCCTTGCTCCCCGCATCCGTAACATGTACCCATGGCCTTGCCTCTACAGTTCCTGGCAAGGTGTCCCAGTTGTTGACACTTGTAGCACTTAGCAGGACAAAGACCCGTGTGACGATACTTACATCGATTACATAGTGGGTAGATTCCAGCATAACCTCTGCCTTCTATTGGTGCAGCGACATAAACCATTGCAGTTTCTTGCCCTCTATTCTGTTTTTTATGACGGTTAGTGTTACGGTTTTGGTTGTCGTTACCATAACCTCCCTGGTCATTTTCCCATTTCCTTTTGTTGTTTCTAGTTTGGTGGTTGTTGTTGTTGTTGCGGTTATTGTTGATAATGTTTTCCCTTTTCACAACTTGAGCCATGAGTTTTTGAGTTATCCTAATAGTTTCTTCAATTGTTTGTGGATCGGAAGAAGTTACATCTCCTTGAATACATTGTGGAAGTCCTTCAATGAAATTTTCCAGTAGTTTCTCATTGTCCGAAACCATTGATGGACATAGTGCAGCCAATTCTTGAAACCTCCGAATGTAAGTATCAATGTCATACCCAATAGTCACTAACTTGTAAAATTCCGTTTCCAATTTCTTCACCTCCGTGCGTGGACAATACTTCTTAGTTACCAGATTCTTGAATTCACCCCACGTGAGCTTATAAGCATTTTCGATACCAATAGGTTGTGCATACGAATTCCACCATGACATTGCGCCATCTAAGAGTGTACCAGTGGCGAACTTTACCTTGCAGTCATCTGGGCAATTGCATAGAAGAAATACAGACTCCATCTTTTCAAACCAACGGATCATAGCAGTGGCTCCTTCCGTGCCTTTGAACTTTGTGGGATCACAGTTCTTAAAGTCCTTATATGTACAATTACGAACTCCAGACCCTCCTGCAGCTCCTGTAGCAGCAGCAAGTCTAGCAGCTTCAGCAGCAGCCGCGGCCTCAGCAGCAGCAGCTACCGTTGCTCGTTCTTTCCTTAGTGCCTCGGCTATACTATCCTCTACGTACTTTTGCATAGCCGCTTGAGTCAATTCAGGTGTGGCTTTCTTCGGCGCCATAACTCTTCAAAATAAGAGGAAGGGTGAGACGTAACAAAGTCCTATGTTAATAATAAGCGCTCTAAAGAGATGTGATAAGAGATGATAAGTTTGAGGTTATTTTTCAAAATGATCGACGGGTTCTGAAAAGATGGGTTATGAGGTGTTGTAAGTGCTTCAAATGTATGATGGTTTAGTGGCTTAATGTGTGAATAACGTGTAACTCGACATGTTAGTGGTGATATAAAGGAATGAGAGTGACTTTGCCGTACTTAAAGGTTTATCTCGGCATTCGACGTTATCGGTGATGAGTCAATTGATGTAAAAATTGTGATAGGGAATGACAAGGAATTCTCCACATTAGAGTATGAAGAAAGAATAATGGAATGGGCATTTAAAGGCATCCATGTGACAATCGATATGAGATGAAAGTAAATAACTCAAAAAATGTACGTATAAATCGCATGCAAAGTGAACATGCACTTATGATGAAATGATGAGATGCTATGATGATGTAGTTATAGTCTAGGGTCAATGATGCAACCTAGTTCTCTATAACCGAAGCTCTGATGCCAATCTGTCACACCCCCAAATTACCTGTTTTACAGCGGAATGGAATTCCTTGGGGGTTGACTGTCATAGAATCACAATCACAGTTATATTGAACGACCTAAAGTGTCGTTTGAAAAGAACATCGTTTGATTTAATAAAACAATCAGAGTTTACAAGTATAGGTCCCAAATGAAAATCAACTTGTGCGGAAATAAGTTTGTTACAATTCAAACGATGTTTTAAAGTGCGTAAAACCCAAGTGAGACGCGTCGTCACCGCGACTCTACGATGTGTCCACATGCATGCCATGAAGTGTATGCCTTAGATACCTGAGATAAAACATGCTAAAAAGTGTCAACACAAAGGTTGAGTGAGTTCATAGAGTTTGTGTTGAAATGTAAAGCCTTTCAAAATCGTTTATGCAACAAAGGCATTGTAAATCCACTCAGTTCCAAGTTCCGCCCATACAAAACTTGCAACCTGTGTGTTCACAACCCACTGCCAAAAGGTGTATAGTTTATGTTCAAGCGCATGATGTCAAATGAATTCACAAAATAGTGCATAACTTAATGTATCCACAGTTACTTAATATAACACATAATTCGTACGGTTTCAAATTGTTCCATGACCATTAGTTCAGGATTGTACCAAGACCATTAGTTCAATGATTCTACCAAGACCATTAGTTCACTGATTATACCAAGACCATTAGCTCAATGAATATACCCAGACCATCAGTTCAATGATTATACCAAGACCATCAGTCCAATGATTATGATATGGAAATTCTAAGTATGGCAATACTGTTACTTCGCATGACTAAACATTTAGTTCGGATAAACATATAATTTGCAAATAGTCATGAATGTAATAAAAATTATTGAGCATGCATCTCCCCCAAAGAGTTTCATAAATAATTAAAACGAGAAAAAGTGGGGCTATGACTCACTTGGACAATAATGCGATGGCAAAAGTGGATACACTGAAATGTAGCGTAAATCTCGAAAATGACCTATTATGAATGATATGATACGCAATGAGTTATGATGTAATGTTATGCATGCATTTCGTATGTTATTTATACCATTTGTGAGTTTTGAAAATAATACTCTTTTGACGTCTTGACCATTCTTAAATTACTTTGCAAGTATTTACGTCAAAATGTCATCCTACAATAGTTTCTTAATGATTTATTGTGAAATTATAACTTTTCGTCGTAAAATAATGTCGTTGGAAATTTCATGAAAGTGACAAAAATGGCCTCGAAAAGCTAGTCGTAAAATGGTGTACGTCGAACGTTAGGAAACGAACTCAAAGGTTTTGGAAAGCTTGTATCATAATCTCGAAGTTTTGGCATTTAAGTTTTTATCCTAGAGGTCTCGTTCATAAAGAAAAACATAGGTTAAGTAGGGTGATTTTATCCAAATGTGGTTTAAAAGTGAATTTCGGCAAAGTTTGAGCAACCGTAGTTAATTTATTACAACTCCGCTATACAAACGGTTGGTCATTTTGAAAAAATATGCTTGGTGATCTAACTTTTATTAAAAGACATCTCGTTACAAAAAGTTCTACGTCAACATTAAAAATAGCCTTCAATATGGTCGTTTTGTTTACCGTAACACTTGTCAACTAAAAATAATATAGTTTTTCTTAACTAATAAAGTTACGGCAATTTTATGAAAACGTGTATATTTTAGTCGTTACAAATCCGTTTTCTACGTATTATACGTCCTTAGCTTCGTATCAAAGTATACTAATATATTTTTGATAAGTCGAAATAATTTATAAAACTTAAGACTCGTTTTTGACTCGTACAAAACAAAAATAGTGTGCTGAAATTTTCAGGAAATATATATTTCGTCGTCAAACTTGAAAAATTCATAACTTCTTCGTTATAACTCCGTTTTAATCCGTTCAAGCGGCCACGGATTCGTTTTAAAGTATATTTTCTAAATATCTAGGCCAAAAATTTGTGTCTGCTGTCAGATTTTCCAGAAATACAAAATAAGATCAGACCCTTATTTATACTTGTCGAAAAGAGTTTTTCTCGTACTAAACCTATTCCAATCCCTTCAAAACAACTCCAAAGCTATTCTAATCCTACCATACACCTTCTTAGGGTGTCATGGGTTCCTAAACATCATCAAGACTAATATATAACAAGGGATAAATTATAGGATGACTTATATATATAAAACTCTAAAATCAATGTAAAAAATGGTATAAATAACAATAAGTCTTGCATGCTTGTTAAAAAAAATGATGAAATACATATGAAATGATAAGGAAAAATGTAAATGAAAATGATATGCTTACTTGTTACTTGATGAGGTGATAAGGACAAGGATTAAACCTAAACACCCTAGGTTTTTATTTCAAAACCTTTAATAAGAGTGTAACTAGATTGTTAAACACTTGAAAATGGAAAAACTTGGATGATTTCTCCTATCTCCTTATGGTGCCGGTTTGAAGAGGAAGAAAAGGAGAGAAAGAAAAACAAACTTTACTAACTTGTGAATTTGTTGAATGAATGAGTGAAGTACTTTGATAGAGTATAGATTTATACAATGTAGAAAAAAATTACCAACCATTTAATGCATACCCCCCTTGGTCGGCCAAGGGGGGAAGTATTTGTAAAATATACCTTTTTTTTTTTTTTTTATAATGTAAGTAATTGTAAAAAGTGTAAGTAACATGTATAGGTAAATATAACTTGTAAGATTGTATATACATTAGTGTATTTAAGGTAGTTTTAGGTAAAAGTAATTTTTTATAGATCAAAGTAAAGTATAATGAGATCATAAAAATTGTAAAAATACATTTCTTGCAAAAATTTGAGTAATATAATAATTATCGTGTAGTTTTTAAGAAAAACGTCATAGTAATATAAATTTAACGATTTATATACAAAATAAATTTAAAACACTAGGTAAACTCAAAATATAGTTTTTATAAACTAAATGTAAGTATAAAAATATATCGGGATCATTTTTGGAAGTATCGGATTAAATGTTCAAAATAATAACTTACGCGATAACGTTTATTTAATATGAAATTTACGCGTTTAATGTGAAATGCAAAATCATGAATGACTAACATGATGCAAATGATGCTAATGAAGTGTAGACTAAACTTAGTCTATATGAAATGTCCGTGATGATATGATCATGAATTCGCCGCTAAACCATTAAGGTTACACGAATTTGGAACACGTAAACCTAGTTTACGATAAATGATGAAATGGTGAAGCATGAATTGTTTTGAGAAATGACCTGAAAGTACGAGTTGTCACACCTGTGATCAGGTAAAATTCCGAAGAATTTCCTTGACAGGGTTTCGCAGCTGCTCTAGCTGTTCTAAAACCGGAACGTCTCAAAGAAGACAACACGGAGTGAGTGAACCAGCGAATTGAGATTCACTGATTGATAAAAAGATATTTGAAAAATAATCGTGTATTGCTCAATAGAAATTGTTTTTGCAATACAACGAAGGTTTTAATGAAAATCAATTATCAATCATAAACACCATTTATATTGAACTATAAGTACACAGTCGATGTGCTAAAGAAAAGAGTTTTTAAGCACAACGACAGGTTTTTCAAAGGTATCCGTCAATCCGTATCCTAAACCAGGATTTATTCAAAAGATTGAATCGCCCCATTGTTTCTTTTAAGTTGTCACATGGTTGATCTATTAAATAGATCTCACATGCCATCTACCAGGAGCTTGTTTGATGTTGGCTCCAGAAGGCTTTCCATCTTCATTGTGAACATGTTTACATATCACTCGGATGTTCTGGCAATACCACAAGGATAATGCGTAGGACTCAAGATATAATCTCTCTTTCCACATTGTGTGAAACAGAGAGTCTTCATTGAAAGTGTCCTAATGAGATTTATAGATGATCTCGTGGCTCTAGACTCAATTGTGCATATTTGGATCCTATATCGGAGACTAGGGAGAGGGTCTCCTTCTTCAATATCAACAATCTCTAAGAGAAAGTCGATAGATAATGTCGGTTCCCCGTGAGAATGAAACAAGTCCTTTTAAGAGGAACTTGAGTGGTTTGGGAAGTTGAAGTGCAGTGCGTCACTGGGTCCATGACATCTTGTCTTCAATACCGATGTTACCTTGTTAACCACCAGTAGCAAATGAATTGAACCCGGTTTCTGCCCTAAGGTTGAATAATTGGAGGGCTATTTGTTTTCACCCTTTTCTCATTCAATTCTTTTTCATTATTCAACCCCTTCAGTGCTTACCGAGACTTCATAGCTAGAACCTTATTGGGTTTATTCCAGTACTAGCTCAGTCTCAGTCCGCACTCTTCCCATATCTCATTTTTTTCCTTTTTTCAATATACCTAAGGACTTCTACACTATCTAATGGATTGTCCCTGGGTAGATCCCTCCGGTTCTGGCGGATCATGGGAACAAATACCTAACCTTATCATCCTTATATCACCATACATAAAGTAAAGTTGGTCGGTCTATTTGGTAATGTTCATCTGCCATTGGAACCAATTGAAAAACCATTTGAAAATCAATCCAGATACTTGTGATATATTATCAAAGCATTTTGTACCGGAATTGTTTTTGATATTTTTAGAACAAGAGCTCCCCCTCAACATGTGCTACATATATTTGAAATTGTATTAGCACACGGAGGCAAGAGGAAGAATTAACTTCTTTGATTACCATTTTCTAAAAGATATCAACATCACTTCCCTGATCAAAACAAGTAGATAAAGCATATTAGGGAAGGATGCGGTTTTCATAAGTTTGCTCCCCCTCAATATATGCCTCGAGGTTTGAAAGAGTTTTGCACATACTTAGAGGGAACCTGCACTTAGAGACAAATCAATCACGTTTCAAAAATCTTTGTGGTTCAAAAGGATGCTCCCCCTCAACATGTGCATGGAAAAATTGAAATCGTTTGGCACATGTGGGGAGGAAAGCTAGCTAGACACATGTGAAACCATTTATCGAATTATCAATTTAAATCCAATTTAAATCACAAATTCTCCCCCGATCACAATTATCAAATCATTTGAGATTTGTGATCTCTGAAGATTTAAATTGATTTGGAAAGCTTTTAAGGAGAATTGTGACTTTATTTTGAATGCGTTTTAACTGATAAGGATCGGATTTTGAGACTTTAAACTCCATTGATTAAACATGCATGATTATCTTTTGAAAACAATTGAATGTCAAATAACTTTTTAATTTAATTTAAATCATTCTCCCCCTCAATTAATGACCTAAGTTGTTGATTGAAAGATAGATATTTTGACACACTTTAAGTCCAGATGATTTTCAAAAATAGAGTCCGAGTTATTTTTCAAAACAACTAGTTTTCATTAGATAGTAAGGATTTGTTTAAAGAATCAGAGCATGAGATTTGAAAACCAAGATAACGCATGGCTCTGTTCTTTCTTTGAAAAGCGGGTTACTGCCTGAAATGACAATAAACCATTTTTTTTCTCTCAAAACTATTTTTTGATTTTTTGATATATATATATATATATATATATATATATATATATATATATATATATATATATATATATATATATATATATTTTAATATGAAAATTCGAACAACATCTAAAGTCCCGTGTCATTCTTTGAATGACAGCATCAAGACCATTGATATTTATCGAATCGAGAAAAACATGACAAAATGACAATATTTTTTGAAGATTTTTCAAATTTTTCAAATTTTTATGGATTTTGAAAGTTTTATATTTTTCTATTTGTTTTTCGAATAAATATTTACAAGAGATAGATGAAGAAAAACCTTTTACTCCTCTTCTTCCTCTTGAAGACGTTTGAGTGTTTCTGGTTGTAGGCTCTTAAGACCAAGTCGTGGAATAATAAATTCAAAACGTTCTCTTGGAAGGGCTTTGGTGAAGATGTCTGCTAACTGGTATTCTGACTTCACAAAATAAAGTTCCACCACACGGTTTTCCACTAGCTCCCTGATGAAATGGTGTCGAATGTCGATATGCTTTGCTCTTGAGTGTTGAACGTTGTTGCACGAGAGAGCAATAGCACTTTTATTATCACAGTACAAAGGGATTTTGTTGAATTCAAGGCCATAGTCAGATAATTGAGATCTCATCCATAGGATTTGAGCGCAACAAGATGACATGGCTATGTATTCAGCCTCTGTAGAGGAAATAGAAGTACTCATTTGCTTCTTTGAAGACCAGCTCACAAGCTTATCACCCAAAAACTGAGCACCTCCAGACGTACTTCGACGAGTATCTTGACATCCTGCATGATCAGCATCTGCATAGGCTGTTAGTGACATACCGGTGTCCTTCGGGTACCAAAGTCCCATATTGATGGTTCCTTGGAGATACCGAAAGACCCGTTTAACCACTTCAAGGTGCTTTTTGGTAGGCTTAGCCTGATATCTAGCACAGATGCACACAGCGAACAAGATGTCTGGTCTACTAGCTGTGAGGTACATCAGGGATCCAATCATACTACGATATTTCGTTTGATCTACCATGATCCCTGAGTGGTCCTCATCCAGCTTGGTACGTTCAATCATGGGAGTGTCAACAGGGTCACTAGAATCAAATCCAATTTTCTTTAAAATCTCATTTGCATATTTAGATTGATTTATAAAAATGCCTCCGGGACTTTGTGAAATTTGTAATCCCAAGAAAAATGACATTTGTCCCATCATTGACATTTGAAATTTAGAACCCATTTCATTTGAAAAACGGTCACACTCATTGGGGTCAGTCGAGGCAAAGATGATATCATCAACATATATTTGAACGTGAATTAAATGATTGCCTGACTTTCTGGTGAACAATGTAGGATCAACTGATCCCTTGCTGAATCCAGTAGATAGAAGAAATTTTGATAGCGAATCATACCATGCTCTAGGAGCTTTCTTCAAACCGTAAAGGGCCTTTTTCAAGCGATAGACATGAGTAGGATGCTCTGGATTCACAAAACCCTCTGGCTGGCTGACGTAAACCACCTCTTTCAAATCACCATTAAGAAATGCGGTTTTCACATCCATCTGATATACCACCATGTTTTTACTAGCCACATTAGCCAAGAAGATTCTGATAGCTTCGATACGAGCAACAGGAGCAAAAGATTTCTCAAAGTCAATACCTTCTTCTTGACGATATCCTTTAGCCACTAACCTAGCCTTATTTTTCAACACATCACCATGCTCATCAAGCTTCACTTTGAAGATCCACTTTAGAGCAATGATCATAGCACAGTTTGGAGCAGGTACTAATTCCTATACATCTAATCGATCAAACTCATAAATTTCTTCTTGCATGGCATTGAACCAGATGTCTTCATTCATAGCAGTTTTAACGTCTTTAGGTTCGATCTTTGAGAGTACGGAGTTGAAGAAGCACCATAAGGCATCAGTAGCAAATTGTTCACGAGTGGATAATGGACGAGAAAGGTTTCCAATGATGTTGTCTAATGGGTGATCATGTGTCCATTTTCTAAGGTGTTCATGTGGTTGTTGTTGTGGAATTGAAGTAGCAGAGTCGATGTCTCCTGATGAAGATGGTTCAGATGATGATTCAGAAGCAAATATATTTTCAAATAGAGCATCTTCGGGAGTAGCAAAGGGATTAACTTCATCTTGTGAATCAGAAGCAATTCCATGATGTACACTCGGTGATTGAAGGTTTGTTGAAGAGACAGATTGATCAGCAGCAGGCGCTTCCTGACTTAATGACATAGAAACTGAAGGAGTGACTTCATTGACAGGGATAGAAGCAGCTTCTGTTGATGGAGTTGACATATCAATAGCACTTGGCTCAAAGTGTTCATCAAACATAGGATCAAACAATTTCTTCACATCATCTTCAGAGGGAGGTACATAAGGAGTTGCTGGTGAGTGATTAGAGATAAGAGTAGAACTGATAGGACTACTAGATGAAAGTTGGGATGCGGGTCCAGAACTGGATTGTCTTGGAGCCATTTGACCGGTCAGCTCATCGAACATAACGTGAATTGTTTCCATGATATTTCGGGTTCTCTTGTTGTAGATTCTGTAACCCTTCTTGTTTGGTGCATAACCAACAAAAACTCCAATATCTGCCTTTGCTCTTAATTTTCCTAAGTCTTGACCGTCATTCGTTGGATAGCACAAGGCACCAAACACACGAAGGTAGGAGAGATCAGGTTTTCGTTTATGAACAAGTTCATATGGATTTTTTCCATGAGAGGTGTGTATAATGGAACGATTTTGGGTGTAGCAAGCAGTGGCGATGGCTTCAGCCCATAGAAACATCGGAACCTTTGAATAAATTAGCATAGTTCTTGCGGCTTCCACAAGAGTTCGATTTCGTCTTTCAACTACACCGTTCTGTTGAGGAGTTCATGGAACACTTCTTTGATGACTGATTCCAACACTTTCATAAAAGTGAATTAAGTCTTTGTTGACAAACTCTGTGCCATTGTCTGTTCGAACAATTCTGACTGTATTGTTGAGTCGAACCTGAAGCTGTTTGATTAGTTTGATGATGACATCTGGAGTTTCATCCTTTGTCCTCAAAAACTTTACCCAAGTAAATCGAGAGTAGTCATCAACAACTACTATAATGTATTTCTTCCCATTTATCGTTTGCACTCTCATTGGTCCGCACGATCCATATGAAGGTTATGAAGAACTTGCATTACTGAGTGATAACGCTCAAATTGTGCATGTTTTCAGTAGCGTTATCCGTGCTTTTATGTGTGTTATTTGGTTATAATCATATGCTTTTGTTGCTTAATCGTATCAAAGTGCGTTTGCTAGTTCATTTGTAGCCAAGCACAGGAAAGTGGAGAAAAAGACGGAAAAAGAAGTAAAATACGAAGATTTCTCCATATATGAAGAATTCCCGACAAAAGCAAGACTTGTGGAGTATATTCGAGAAGATAAAGTCATCAAGTTAGTGGTCCAAATACTCAAGAATAAAGTTAAAGAAGGAAAACGAGAAAGAAATGAAGAAAAGAAGCTTAAACGAAAAGATATTGGAAGCCTCGTTGTTCCCGACACACCTTCACCATTTTGGCCATAACTTTTGCATACGGACTCCGTTTGACCCCCGGTTCACGGCCACGGAAAGCTAAGAGAAAGATCTACAACTTTTCTGTTTATGACTTTTTTGATTTTGCTCCAACTGATCGGTCGAGCCCCGAAACCGGATCCAGTTGGAGAATGGTCACGTAGACCAACCGAACGGTTGGAGCTCAACCGGATCCGGTTGGAGGTCCTGTTTCAGCCATTTTTCCATTACTAAGGTTCCAAACTTATTCCAAATGATTCTAGGTCATTCCTACATGTCTTCTAGTCCCTTCCAAGCTCCTTGGTGACCAAGAAATGCATTTATAACCCCTAGCCTTGGAAGTAGTATAAATAGAGGCCTTTGCAACCTCATTTCATACACCACAACTTGAGAGATCTTCTCTCACACCTATATTACCATCACTACTCTCTCTTAAAGCCTAAATTCGTTCATAAAGTTCCAAGAAACTTTGGAGGTCCAAGAAGTCATCATTTGGAGGTCAAACCATCAAGAAGTCATCACCAATACTTGAGGCATCATTACTACATCATTTGTAATCTCATTTCAATCATTGTAAGACCTTTAATCATGTTTTCTAATGTTCAAAGTTCTGAGTTTATGTTTATGTTTGCTATGAGTGGCTAGTTTCTTTATGCACTTGCTTAAATGATGTTGATTATCATATGATTAGTTAGTGGTTGTGTTAACATGTTTTAATTCAATTTCAAGTTGATTCTAAGATCCAATTATGCTAAAGTTTCATAGTGACATTTGTTAATCAAGTTTGGCTAATTGATAGTAAACGTTGGAGTCGAAAGAACTTATTGTTATTCAACTAGTCATAATCATTTTGTCTATGGATGATTGTTTTTACCCATTATTCTTGATTATACAAAGGAACTAAGGTGTGGTTGTAATAGAAACGCTTTTTGATTATCAAATTGGGTTGATTGGAAACATCTAAATGGTCGTAAGATTAGTTGTTGAGAATCAATTGTAGCCTTTTGTCTATGATCGGTTACCTTTTGTATTGACCATTTCTTAAGCAATTTGATGAACAAGTGGATGTTTTTGTGTTTAAGTTTATGTATGTAGACTTATGAAACTTGAATTGATCTTGAATTGATTGGCTAGACTTAATGCTTGTTTTTATGAACTAAACTCTTGATCAAAGTTTAACTTGTAAGAAAAATAGATTAGTACACCAACTAATTATCATAACCAACATGTTAAGAGGTTAACACAATCACATTAATCTATGATATGAAACTAGTTTAAGCAAGTGTAGTTTTTAATCATCTGAATTTCATTATATCTATTTGCTTTGTTATATGTTTTGGATAGACTCCGTTAATTCAAACTTGTGCTTAGATTCACTCAAATCCCTGCGAACGATCCCGACTTACCTTCATAATCTTGCTATAACGGACGAGTATACTTGCTCGTATGTGTTATTGGTAATATTGGTAATTCACCTTTTATAAATTTAAAACTTGTACACAACCAGCACATCACTGAGTTTGTGGGCATATTTCGTGCTTTTTCCCAATTGGCAAGCTGAACAAAGATGATCTTTTTCATATTTTAATCTGGATAAGCCTCTGACAAGATCCTTTCTGGAAAGGTTATTAATGGTGCCGAAGTTCAAGTGATTGAGACGACGATGCCATAACCATGACTTTGTTTTAGAAGCCTTTGACAGCAAGCAGATTGGAGAAGACTTCATCATGTCTTCGATAGAGATGGTGTATAGGTTAGAACCATGAGTACCTCTTAATAATTCCACATCATCAAGTTCTCTAACGAAGCAAGTATGTTTTCTAAAGGCCACCTCTAGATCGGAATCACAGAATTGACCAACAGAGAACAAATTATGACCAAGACCTTCCACATAATATACCCTAGAGATTACACTTTTGCCGACTACATAATCACCATAACCCATAATTGCTCCAAAATGGTCGTTCCCGAATCTAACAGTCCCGATAAATTTACTCACGAAGTTCATGAGCCGTGACCGGTCTCCAGTCATATGCTTGGAACAGCCTGAGTCCAGGTACCACAGAACGATTTGAACGATCTGCAGTTGAACACAGACAAGAATGGATAACTAGATAATTGGGATCCCCATGCAAGAATGGGTTCCATTTGGTTAGTAACAGTGATTGGAACTCCCACATCAGAAATAGAAACACCCATATTAGAAATAGAAGCAATGGAAACATTAGAAATAGATGCAGTGCTAGTATCCGTATTTGACCTATTCAAAGTATGTTCACTTCTTAAGGGAATAATTCTACCAGTAGGCATCCATTTTTTAGTGGGCATTGCCTGATTAACCTTATGGCCAAAAGGCATCCATTGATAACCTATCTTACTAAATATTCTTCCTGTGGGTTTCTACTGTTTTCTAACTTTCTTTCGCTTTTGCCTTTTAGCCTTCATAGCTTGAATTTTAACATTAACAGTTTTAACTGAGCATTTGACAGCTTTAGACAAATTATTTATACCACACTCAAGATTAGTAACAGAAACCACGCAATCATCATTACATATTTTGCCAAAAGTAGTAGAATTCGCATTAATTACAGTATGCGTAGAGCTAACACTAGAATCAACATGATTCGTTTTATTCAAATTCTCCCTACGGTGATCTTCTACTTTCTTCCAACGCACATTCTTAGCTTGCGAGGTCCTATCATTCCTTGTATTGCCTTGAGACTTTGACCTGCTCGCTTTAATGTCACTGATTACTCTTATAGAGGGAACGGGAACATTAATTGGTTTTGCTACTTTTTGCCTTTCCTGTTTTGATGTGTTGGGATGTGAACTATTCGAAGGCACACTGAGGTTCACTTTCTTAACACTGGAGGTGCTGGGATCTGAACTATTTGAAGGCCAACTAAAGTTCACATTCATAACATTGGGCATTGAATGACTTGTATACTTGGCATTAGGCATAGAACAGGGTATCAAGTGATTGACTTGCTCACCTAGGGATTTAGGGCATATTGTAATTAAGCATTCTAGAAGTACTTGAGATCGTTTGGCATATAAGCATGCATGGCCAATTGCATTATCAAGTGGTCTCTCTAACTTATCCTCTTCTACAATCTCACGGAGACATTCTAGACTATCCTTAAGGTATGAGAAATATGTTTGAATGGCAAGTTTGTTATTCCTAAGATGAGGAGGAACATATTTCACAGACAAAGCATATTTATTACACCCATGCACCTTTGATGCACCATTCTCCCCATTGGTCATTGGCATTTTCCCTTTTACCTGACTCTTCAGATTCTCAATTTCCTTTTGCAACGAAGTTATTTGTTCATTATTTTTATTACGAGTGACTTTTATTGACTCAAATAACTCATTTAAATGACGTTTAACATTTTCATTTTCTTCTAGAAAACTCTCATTTTCCTTTTGTAAAGCATTAACCAAGTTTTGAAGATGAAAATTTTGAGAATTCCGAGAATCTAAAGGAGGAGGCATTTGGGAGCCAGTCACATTGTTCATTTCACCCTTTAATTGAGAAATTTGGGCTTTCAACTTTCTGATCGTAATGAGCTCGAATCTGTTCATCACGTTTGCTAATTTCAAAAACTGCATCAAATTCAGGAACATCCAAGGATGTCTTGATATTTGAGGTTTTAAAATTTTCTTTCAGATGTTGATATTTTAATTGCAAAGCAAGATGCTCAACTTCCAATTTAGAAAACTGTTTTACCAGGTTATCATGATCATCCTGTTCAACCTTATTATGCAGTTTAGAGTTAGTTTTTCCAAGCTCAATGACACGATCATGGGAGACTTTCAGAGCAACAGATAATTCATGAAATTGAGAAGCATTAATGGAACAATTTGTAGCAGTGTAAAACACATCTTGAGCAATACATTCAGAAATAAGATTCTCATTCAAGGTATGCAAGTTCTTCCTCTCAATCTCATTATATTTTAGTTCTCGCTCATAGTCACTAACCTCAACAATCATCGCATCAAATTCCTTTTCCATTTCTTTAATATCTAAGTCCATCCCCTTTTTAAGACTCTCAAATTGACCTTTTAATTGTTTAAAGAAAGGCATGACCTCAGTTAAATAGCGTTCTTTAGTTTGCTCAAAACCCCTTTCCCCTTCAGTTATCCCAGTGGGTGTGATCCTTTTCTTACAAGTTTTCTCAAAATCAACAAATAATTGAAATATGACATATTGACTGATTAAGGTCTTGCTTTTAGTGGCAATAGTTCTAGGAACTAGATGCATTGGTGTATTTGGAGGATACACAGTCGCTGAAGGCATTTTCCTAAGGGGAGGGTTTGTAACAACTAGATTCTCTGCTTTTTGCTTATCTAAATCCTTTTTCCAGAACACTTGTTCGGGAGTTAACAACGTTTGAGGCTTAAACATGTTCAAGGAAATCCAATTCTCCTTTTTGTAATCATGGGGTATGATAGATATTTTCTTCTCTTTACATTTAGGATCATCTAGTTTCTTGTTCATCTTCTCCCTAGATGCATCATCTAATTTTCTATCTTCCTCAGTGCACTCAATGCAACTAGGTGTTTGTCTAGGTTTAAGAATCTCATTGCCATCATAGATAACACTTTGGGCTGCTTTTGCTGTCTTACCATACTCAGGGTTGGATTCCTTTATAATGGGTATACTATGCTCATCGCTGAGAACTCTATGCTTCGTGATCATGTGAGCAGTCTGAATTGTATTCCCTTGTACGTACAACTTATTTTCGAGCTTGTTTTTCAAGGTTTTTAGATTTGAAAAATCATTCAAAAGTTTTGATTCCTTAGCACTGAATTCTTGCTTAAGCATTTTAACATTTCCTTGAAGTTCTTGTTTTTGCTTAGCATTTTTAGAAAGCTTTTCTTGTAAGGAGTTTAACTCTTGTTTTAATACCTTCTCTAAACTTACTTTTTCTAATAGTTGTACGCATTTGGTCATCCATTTCCTGCTCACGGGTGGTTAACTCAAACTTAGCACGTTGTTCATAAATGGCAACTCGTTCTTTATAGGCATTAAGTTCAGAGATAACAGAATTATCAGGGGCACATGCAGTGTATTCATCAAAAACATAGTCATCATTGACTGCAGAGGATGCATCACTTGGTACACTCTCACTTTCACTTTGTTTCACATATTGATCATATGGGACAACATTGATATTACCCATATTTTCAATATCTGACTCAATAGTTTCAGTTGATTGTACTTTGTTATGCATCCTTTGCACGTCAGCATCATCGTATAGTTTTAATACCTCAGAAATGATTTTGTCCTTGGATGGACCAGCTTGTGGTGATGAAGAGACTTTAGAAGGGACCATTGGAGAAATGCTAGCCATGAAAATTGTTTGTGTAGTAGGTTCATCATCAACGTCAGATTCGTATGCATCACAATCAGCGACTTGAAAGGCATTCTGATGATTGTGGCCTATCTCCTGAATTGGTTGCTCATCCACATCTGCATCATATATCTTAGCATTTCCCTCAGCAAGAAACAACAACTCCTCTTCATCCAAAGCTGCACCATTATCCTGAGCTTGCACAAGCAACATCTTATCCCTGAAGTACTCTGCATTCTGAGGGCGTTTTGGCGATGTGCAGTTCCTTGCAATATGTCCCTCACCACCACAGTTGTAACACTTGATCGGCTTTACTTGTCCTTGATTTCCATTCCTTCCCCTATTCTGATTTGCCACATACCCTCTATCAACTCTACCTCTTCCTTGTTTATACTGCCTTTCTTGAACTGGTTGTACCATAACCTTCCCATCTCTAACAGTGGCCTGATTGTGTGGATTAGATGCTGTTCTGAGGTTGTTGTTGGTGTGTGGGAGAGAGTTCATGTTTTGACTGATCATGAGAGCCAGTTGATTAATGAAGTTTCCCACGTGTGCATCAGCATCAGCTTGTTTGAACATTGGATCAGGAATGAGTTTGTGATTACCATTACCCATGGGTATAACTTGAGATGCTTTGGTGGTAATTCCAATGTTTGAGTAGAAGGCAGTTGAATCATTTGATGAGCTTATCTCTCCCTGGTTGGTTTTGAACTGATTAAGAATCCTTTTTTCAAACATAGCATGTCTCTCATTCTAAAGAAGGAAGGCATAGAGTTGCTCATAGTTTGTATTTTTCAATCCTTTGGTTAGCTTCACAGAGGTGACAAACTTGTGCCATTCGGGATTCATGTTGTTCACAAACTTTGAGTTCAGCTGAATGTTTGGCATAGTCATTCTGATGTTCCTCATATCATTAACAAGCTTGTGGAATCTCACGTAATACTCATAGACACTCTCATCTGGTTTCATCTTGAAGTGCTCAAATTCATCATAGAGTTGTGATTCTCTGTCTTCCATAGTTAGTTCAGAACCTGAGAGAAGCATCTTGACATTATCCCACACTGTCTTGGCTTCGGTGTTGTGATTGATCAGCTTGTAGATATCTTTTGGAAGACCTTGAAGTATGATGTTAGAAGCCCTGATATCAGCATCGAATCTTTTTTTCTACTTATCATCGAGCTCATCATATGTCTTTGGTCTGTCTATTCCATAGATCATTGTTCCATCTGCAGCTGTATCAATTAAGTCTCTTGTAGTCTCAATCTGGTAAGGTCCTTCATCAATCGATTTGAGAATGTTGACCCCATTTTCCTTTCCAAGACAGTACAATCTGATTCTTTGAGCCCAAGAGTCGTAGTCGGTTCTGTCAAGCATGGGTGGACGAGTATCTGAACCAGCTGCTTGAACATCCTCGGCAACAGTGGAGATGATTGTAGGTACGTTGGTAGACATGTTAACAGATTACACGGGATTTTATAACTCTATGATTAAACTGGGAAATAGTTTCTTTCACGGGATTTTACTAAATCAAGAGAAAACCGTATTATAAGCAAAAATCACCCAAGTCGCTAAGAAACCTTGAACCAAGTCGCTAAGGACCAAGTTGCTAACTATCAAGTCACTATAATGCCAAGTCGCTAAGACACAGGCAAGTCGCTAAAGAACAACTCGCTAAGCACCAAATCGCTAAGTTATCAAGTCGCTAAATAGCAACTCGCTAGGCACCAAATCGCTAACACCAAGTCGCTAACAAACTTAAGTACAAGTCGCTACCCGTAGTGGAGAATCCACTAAGTGTACTGTTTGTCGGCTTGTCTCAATAGACAAGTCGCTAAGCTCAAATCGCTAACAACTTCAACTGCAACTCGCTACCAACTTACAAAGCAAGTCGCTACCAAGATTAATAATCCGTTGGTCAAGTCGCTAGGAGGAAAAACTCACAAACACCACTTTTCAATCCAAAAACAACCCAACCACGATGATTCAAGCTTACCAAATCAAAACCCAAGCACATACAATGATTCTAAACACAAAAGTACACCCAAAATTCAAACTTTAACACTAGAGATGATCCAAATGATGCAAAAACCACTAAACTTTTTCAAACTCTAAAACCATCTAAAAACCACTAGAAATCCAAGAATATGTAAGAGATGATCAAACCATGGCTCTTGATACCATTTGTAACATATTGGATTTCACAAACACATCATATCATTAACACAAGAGGCGTACAAGATGAGTTTTAGAGAGAGAAAGTTAGAGGTTTAGGGAACTTTAGTGAGAGAAAGAAAAATATTATTATGAGCTCCAACTCTCTACCTTGGAAGGTAGAGAGTATTTATAGTCATTACATAAATCACCACCTATCAGGCTGTGGATCAGGCATACAGTGGGTAAAGACCCGTCCGTCCTCCACGGTGTTACTAAACTAAATACTACTTAACTTATAATAATCTATGACTACGAGATTTCTAACG
Organism: Chrysanthemum seticuspe; assembly: GCA_019973895.1. Classification (NCBI taxonomy): domain Eukaryota; kingdom Viridiplantae; phylum Streptophyta; class Magnoliopsida; order Asterales; family Asteraceae; genus Chrysanthemum; species Chrysanthemum seticuspe. Next base: position 297,674,334 of record BPTQ01000006.1, read on the forward strand.
ATTACATATACTTGAGGTGATCAACTCTTCAATAACTGGATTTACTAAATCCTAACAGTGTATGTTGATGACATTGTTATCACTGGTAATGATGAAGTAGAAATCAATAACTTTAAAAAGTTTTTTAGTTCTAAATTTATGATTAAAGATTTGGGAGAGTTGAAGTATTTTCTTGGTATTGAAGTGTTGAAAAATGATAATGGTATTTGTATGACACAAAGAAAGTATTGTTTGGAATTATTACATGAGTATGGATTGCTTGCAGCTAAGCCTGTTGATACACCCTTGCCTGAAAATTCTGTTTTGAGTTGTATTGAAACTAAAAAAGAAAAGTGTTGAACAATATTAATAACTATCAAAAGTTGGCTGGTAAGTTGATATACTTAACTAATACCAGACCTGATATTAGTTATGTTGTTCACTGTTTGAGTCAACACATGCATAAACCTTTACAATCTCATCTTATGGCTGCTTTGAGAGTTTTGAAGTATTTGAAAGGGTCTCCAGGTTCAGGTTTGCAATTTGATAAAGAGTCTAATCTTAAGCTTAAAGCTTTTGCTGACTCTGACTGGGCTAAATGTCCTCTAACTAAGAAATCTGTAACTGGGTTTTGTGTTTTCTTGGGTAACTCTCTTATATCTTGGAAAAGAAGAAACAGGCTACTCTATCTAGAAGTTCAGCTGAGGCTGAGTATAGAAGCATGGCTTCTACTACCTGTGAAGTGATTTGGTTGAGTAACTTGTTGCATAGTCTTGGTCTTAAAGAGTTGTTGCCTGTGGATATATTCTGTGATAATAGTGTTGCAATCCAGATTGCAGCCAATCCTGTTTTCCATGAAAAAACTAAACACTTTGAGTTAGATGTGCATTTGGTTAGAGAAAAGGTTTCTTCTGGAGTAATAAAAACAGTTAAGATTCATACAGATGTGCAAGTGGCAGACATTTTTACTAAATGTCTTGGTCAAAGACAACATACTTTGTTTTGTAAATGTCTTGGTATGTTTGATTTGTTTGCAGGTGTTAACAATTGTGAAAAGAGTAGCAATCAAGATGATGGTGGAAGCAGTTAACAAGGTGAAGACTTGTCAACTTGAGGAGGGGTGTTGAATAATATGGAGGACTTATATTGTCAGGTTTGAAAGTCTTAAGAAGTTTGTGTCTAAAGTGATGAAAAGAGAAATGCAGGGACTGAAGTGAAACTTGGAAGAGTATATAATATCTCATCCAGCTTTAGGGTTTCTCACTTTTCATAATATCTGTTTTCAGTCTCTCTCTAAAGTTCACACAGTTGTGGTCTTCGTATTTGATATCAATCTTGATATCTGTTAGTATTTCTGTATCAGGATCAATCTCTTTATTTGATCTTGTTGAGTCTGAGTGTTTGAGTGATCTTTGTAGTGAGATTACTGGTGTCTTCCTAGAAGAGATCAATTTGGTTTTTTTGTATTTGTACTGGTAAACACCCAGTTGGGGACTTATCTTCTTACATTATTATAATAAAAGATACACCAAGGGGTGGTTGGCTGGGTGTAATTGTTGGTTGTTGTGTGCTCTTGATCATTTTTACACTTTTCTTCTCACCACAGTCCATATATACTGTTATCAGCCATATCTTTAATTAAATTGGTCCATTTATGAGCCTTACTATCTGTATTCATTCTTCTTTAGACATGCTTCCAGATTTCTTTAGTAAGTAAACTGTTAAGGAATAATTGATCATGAGATTTTGCATCATTTTTATATAACACACATAAAATCATATCATATGTTCTTCATTTCTACATATATTCTTTTGCACATATAAGTTGTTACAACAAAATTGGTACATCTTTCACCCCCAACACATATATACACCAAATGTTTGTTTATTTTAATAGTTTAGTAACTTTAAATTAAACGTGTATGCACCTGTTTTTAAAGAGAAATACAAACTTACTATATATAAAACATATAGGTTTAGGTGAATTACTTACCATGGGGGTATTCTAATAATTAATAAAGGTGGACCTTCAATGAGATCCGAAAATAACCAAAAAAAAAAAAAAAAAAAAAAAAAAAAAAACGACGAACCTTCAAAACCAACGGATTTTTGTTTTAGAATACGCATAAACCGAAATTTTGGTAGCCAAAAACCGCCTCCAATTGCTCTAATCACCCAAAAAATGGGTAGCATTTCTACTAAGCTTATTGTTACCAGCCGAATCGTAACAGCCCTATTCCAAGGAAAATCTCGACGCGGCAACATATGTAGATTAGTCTAGAAATCTATACTTCAGAATATCTAAGATATTTTGTCTAAAAGTATCTAGATACTTAGTAAGAATCATGCTAAGTAAATATCTTAAGTACTTGTGTAGAAACTTCTAAAACTTGATTAGCCCTTAGTATAAATAGGGTTAATCGCTCTCATTTATATCATCCACTTGTAACCAACATTTCAAGTGCAACATATATAGTATTCTCGAGTACATCTGCAAGTGTTCATCGCTAACCTCTTTTATACTTTTTGGCTTGCTTAGTAGTTGAAACCAAGCCGCTAAGTGCCACATTGATATTGAGAATTAGTTCCGTGACATGTTGTATCAGAATATACCATTGGAAGGAACACGATGGCATAGATATTCCTAGAAAGAATCAAGTGATGATGTTGAAACACCGAACGAGAAAGAAACTCATGGACGTATCAGCGAGCGAAAGAAAGATGCTTCAAAAAGAGACAAAGTAAGAAGCAACTCTCGACCTCCTAAGCAAAATGAAGGAGCCTCAGGAGACAACATTGAAGAACGCATTATGATCATAGAAACTCATGTCGTTGACATGAAGGAACAAATGGACTTTCTCTTAGAAGTCGTCAACATAATCAACCCAAAAAAATGTTGAGGTGATCGAAGCGGCAAAGTCTTTAGTCCAAAATCTAGGCCAAGAATTCAAGATAGAGATCCAAAAGATGTCCCATGACCTGTTAAGCGCCAGAAAATTTTTGGAAGACGAGATCTTTTACGATGCATGAGAAAATAGACAATATAATGCAGTAAAGCAATGCCGAAACCATCAAAAGAAGCCTAACGATGAAAGTACTATCAATAGCCAAGGAACACCTTTCTCGCCCCTAAGGGTACCAAAACCATATATATATAATGGTACCATATTGTTACTCTAGTATAAAACTTTTTGTTCGGACTTGAACAATATTTTGAAGCAATGGGAGTAGTAGAGGATGTTGTTAAAATCAGTAATGCTCCCGCCTTCTTGTGTGAAGCTGCCTAACTATGGTAGAGAAGGAAACATCATGAACGAGGGAAGGGCATATGCATTCTCAACACCTAGGATCACTTCAAGACTGAGCTACAAAAGCAGTTTGTCCATCACAATGCTGACATCGAAGCCAAGGCTAAACTACGGCGACTACGCCACACAGGTACGATTACCAACTACATAAAATAGTTTACTACAATTTTATTAGAAATTGTTGATGTACCAGATCAAGATGCCTTATTCTACTTCAAAGATGGATTAAAAGAATGGGCACGGATCAAAATTGATAGAAGAAACGAAAAAACGCTAGATGAGGCCATAGCAGCCGCAAAGTCGATTATGGACGACTGTGACAACTCGCACTTTTCCAGATATTCGTTTCCGAGAAAAATTCGTCTGTTTTTCATTTACGAAACTTTCCTTAGCTCATTTAACGTGAAAACGATAAAGCTATCTCGCGAAACGTGAAAATTAGACACAACGCGTACTGGCACAACCGTCAATGATTTAATTTTTATATTAAAAGCAAGAAATTAGTCATGTAAATACTCATTTTGGTTGGAAAAACCACCCTGAACGCGATGGCGCAAGTTTCGTAATTTTTCGAGTCCGTTTACTCCTCCAAATGAGCCCCGAACGACTATTTTACAAAAGATTGAGAAAGTTTCAGTTTTGGTCCCTGTGCTATAATTACCTCGCAATACATGTTTGGTCCCTAAGGTGACAAGGTGTATTGCAAAACTCGTCCTTAGTTCCCCCTATAAAAAGAAAGATCATTTTAGGGATAGGGTTTTATCACTAATAGCCTCCTTCCTCCTCTCCTTCAAGTGCAGCCGCCGGCTGCAGTTCTTCCGACCATCCTCATACCACACGCCGCCGTCACCACCATACTCTCCACCACCAACCGCCGTTCTAAGCTGCCTCACAACCGATTATCGCGAAGTTTTAGGTTTTTGGGTTAAAGAGTAAAGTTTATGGGCAAAGAATTTTATCTGGCTTCATATTGTTTCGCGATTCACCTCTGTTCGCATCTCCTCTCTTTCTCCCATCTTTTGTTGGTAAGATCGACACACAAATTTATTTCATGGCAACATCTTTTATTTAAGCCGATTATAACTATTTTATTTGGTCTATGTTTTCGTGGAATTTAAAAGCAAGATTAAAAACGTTTTTACAGTCTTCGTGTGGTGAATCCTTTGTCAAAATGGCGTTATTGGTTAAAAATGAATTAAATCATGTTTTAATAACTAGTATCGTGTGGTGTAAAGCAGTTTAGAAATGGATTCGTGCGGTAAGTCATGTCTAGGAATTGTTTTACCTTCATGTGGTATGAAGTTGTGTTTGTGAGTGAGACGTGTTAACGGGTCGGGTTGACTCGGTGGTGTCACGGAATTGAATTGGTGCTGCTGGTTATCGATTTTAATCTTGGTTTGAATTTGAGTATGCGTATGACTGGTTCAGTTTTAGTAATTTGACGTTGGTCTGGCTTAGTTTTCTGTTGTGGAATCCTTCTTGTTGCGGATCAGAATTAAACTCTACTTAAGTTTTCGTGTCGAGTCATGTTAGGTCTCGAGTAGCGTAAAAATTTCCTTATTCTTAAAAGGTAAGTCTCGGTTGTGTTGGATTTTTCGTTGACGTTTTGCCCTCAGCTTGGTGTTTGAACCCGTATGAGTCGCAAGTTATTTCGGTTTTGCTTAGTCACCTTGTCGTGGTAGTCTAGCATTTCATTTTAATTCTCAGTTAAGAAGTGAATTGGTAAATGAGGTATGATCATGTCATTGTTAAAATATTACTATGTTGAGTTTTGCAAATTATGAATTTCAGTTGTGATATAAAATGGGTGAACCCGTATAGGCTTGTTGGTTCTTTTAGGTCTCGGATCAACTATGGTGCGTTTGGTCTCGTTGTTTGGTCATAACCCACAAAGTAGTAACAGAAGTTAGGATATTAGAGATGGGAAGTAAATTGTTAAGTAAATGCTTTGTATTTGTTTATGCGGATTAAAATTAAGTTTGGATTATTACTTATCGTGTATCGGTCAACAAGGTCTATTTTGTTTAAAGCTTGTGATCATTGGTACGTTTCGGTATATTATGGATTGTGACATTTGAAACATGACATGGAGTTTAATATTTCGGATACTCAATGGGATTTGAATACGGATTATGATTCAGACTTTGGATTGTTATTGGATTTGCGGTATTAGACGCTGGACTTATTGGACACTTTGTGACTTAACGGTATAATATATTAGACTCTAATCGAATTTAATATATTAGACACGGAACAATCACAAACTATTCAATAAACTCAAGCTAATAATTACGTGAATGATAACGACACAAAATTTATAAATAATGTAACTTCGAACTTGGTTTATTTAAAATCACGATGAATTGGGAAGGTTATATAAATGGACGAGTTATGCCGAAATTTATAGAAATATTCTAAGTTATACTATTAAATTTCAAATCTTTTTTTTTTATCGCTATAAAACTCGAAAATTCTAAACAAGTGTTCTTTTAAGTGATAAAACGTTTATTGTTTGGAATTCCAATTTCAAACTTATCATTGTTTATAAAACATTTTGTTTTACACAAGTTATTTGGGAAAATGGGTAAATGCCGAAAATTAACAATTAACTTACTTTCTTAGCATAATTACGTGTCTTTAGTTCCCCGACTTCTTCCTGGTCGTTGTCTACTCGAGTTGAGTCTTGGTCAATTCTTATTGACTATTCCTCCTAATATATTGGGATATATTATGCTTTGGTAGGAGTTACTTTTGGCGTGAGTTGTATGTCGAGTCTTGATTTCTTACCACCACACGAAACGTTAAAACTAAAATTTTTGAGATATTGATACTGGAATTTTTGGAAACGTTTGACACGAGTACTCCACGAAAACTAAGACACGTTGTCTTTCGGATATTATATCATTTTACTTTTGAGACGTATTTTGAGATAATACGTATACTATTAGGTCGTGACGATGTAGCACCAATGTGCTTGTACTTTTTGGATATCAACGTGCTTTCTTTCATGATTCGGTTGTGCTTGCTCTTTGATGCCAGTCTTGTTAGTTGTGATTCTTGCGTTGCTCGTATCGAGGTGAGTTCATGGCCCCTACTTTTACTTGCTTTTAATCTGTTTTGGGGGAGAATACATGCTCGTTTTTACTAAATGCAAATGATTGATTGATTTGAATACGCTATTGTTAACTGTTTTTGATGAAATGCGTGATTTGGTTTAAATATATTTTTATGTGGACACAAGTGCTTGAACTATTTTGGATTGGACCTGAAAATGTTTTGTGAGCTATTACGTGCTAGGTTAAGGTTAGAAACCCAAGCGTTGTTATGAATTGTTACATCCTGGCTCAGGATGGTGCGAATGTTATGGATAGATCTATCGTGGTTGACCACCCCGTCTGGACTTTGGTTGCCCAACTTGCCAGGGATTTCACCCGGATTTGTGGATGCACCAACTTGCCATGACGTATAACATGTCGATTGTTAGTGTGTTTAGAGATAGTCACGGCTTGTGCTATCTAGTGATGGTTTCATGACTTAGCCTGCGTAATAGTTAAGCTTGCGTGACACTATATTCGTTGTAGTGTTTGATTTTGATATGGTCCAAGTGGTTGTTTATGAACTATTTTTGCAGATAAATATTTTGATACTGTTAATTAGGCAGGTTATGCCTCGGTTAAATTTGACTTGTTTATGAGAATTGATTTGCACTTGAAAACCTTGTGGTCCACCTTACTATTTTGCTTAAAGGTAAACTTTGTTTTCGCGACATTGTGGGCGCCACAATGATCGAAAGGCTCTTTTAAACCCGCTATATTTTCATGCAAACCTATGAACTCACCAACCTCGTGTTGACATTTTTAGCATGTATTCTCAGGTATTGAGGCGATAGTTTACTTTTGGAGGCGCTTGGGCAATGGCATGGCATGGTCATAGACGACTCTGATATTTGTATTTGGGGACCGCTTATTTATTATGGGCCTATTTCCGCATTAAATTTTATTGTAAACATTGATTTTATTAAATAAATGAGTTTTCTTAAGAAAAACCTTTTACTCTATGCTTGTGTTGTGATACCGATTAGTAGCACCCAAAACTTGTATGCTTCCGCTAAAATCCGATTTTTGGGGGTGTTACAGATTGGTATCAGAGCCTAGGTTATAGAGAACTGGGAAAATTTTCAAAACCTAGACTATAACCACTTTTATGAAAATTTAACCCTATGACCGACGCGTGCATGCCTGCCAAGCAGATGCCTCACTTGTGACTTTGGTTGCTAATATATTTGATGAGATGTGTGCCTTACTATTGGATGAGTATATCCATTTATCTTTCACTATCTGTTACAAGTATCTTTGACATACTTATGTTTACGCATCGTATCTGTTGTAGCGTTGTGTCTCTTTCCCTACACAATCTCATCACTCGTCCTTGCGTGTGGACACTTGTTTTAATCTTGTGGAAATGGATTTTGGAAAGTGAAAGATATGAGGCTAGAGTAACTAAGTCAAGTATATCAAAATTCATTGAACCTCGGGTGAATATAGACTGATCACCTATATTCAACCAGGGACAGTGGGACATAGCCTGATCACCTATGTCCAACTCGGAGGTGAATTTTGCGATACTTGGAGTAGTTATAATAGAATTATGTCCGGTTGGTTTTTGCTTTGATTTCGGGAAATGGAAAAGTTTTGGTGTATGTATATGAGCATGAAATTTTATAAAAGCTTTCCTTCACACACAACACACTGGCGTCACAAATTCTTGTTCATCGTGATATCCTTCCTTTTGAATCGCTATTCATCGCCGTCTAATCATTATTTGACTTCGGATTATTTTTGGAATCGTTGGAACTGTAAGACCTTGTTTTGCATCGGGTTAGGTTAGACCCGATTGGTCACAAGTTTGCATTTGGGTTGCGTGAAGTTGTAATAAGCTCATCGGGCTTCTTGGAATATTTGGAATCGATTCTGGCTACGTTGAATTTGGAATGTTAGATTCTGCGATTTTTGTTCCTATGGTGAAAATGGATTCGCTTATTCTTGTGGTTTTGTTTTGGTCTTGTTGTAGACGCCTCTACTCCATTCCTTATCTTCGATCGATGATTATTCCATTGATGTTGTTCTTTTGATGTTACACCGTGCGCTCTATCGATGTGTATGCTTTTAGCATAACTTTTTGGAACCATCGTTGTTCAATTGCATTTAGAATTTGATTTGATATCGATTGGTGGTCGAATTTCTTTTGGAAATTATGATGTTGGATTTGAATGCTGTATCTTTCTGCGTTAAGTATTAAGTGCACTACGGAATCAATCTATTGATTCCTAGTTATAATTAATGCTCTCCTTCATAATCGTACTCTGAATTTGCTTAACTCTCTTTCGATGGAGATTCTGTTGGCCCAACAGAAACCTTAAGACTTTAAGGAGTAACTTGAACCGCGATCCTTGGAGCTGTCTTTTAATCCTCCCCTTGTCCTTTGGGAATATCTGTGATTCTTGCTACCTCCTTATGATATATTGAGCCCTGCCGTTATTGTCTTTCAAACTACTTTCAACTTTTCGACAAATCATTTTGTGGTCACCCTACAAAATTTTTTGGCTGCTGCATTATAAACTAAACCCTGGAAGTGAATTCCGCGTCTTTATCTGGATAGTTGTTGGTCGTGTCACCAAATTTACCCAGTTTCTGCTAATCGAAGAAACAGTCACTATAGACAACCTTGCTCACATGTGCGTGAAGGAGATTGTTGTACTTAGTGGTGTGATGATTTCTATCAATTCTGATTGTGAAGGTCGTTTCACATCAAGTTTCTGGTCATCACTCCAATAGCCATAGGAACAAGTCTTGGTATGAGTAATAGGTATCATCCACAGACTGTTGGCTGGAGTGAAAGGACCATCCAAACATTTAAAAACATGTTGCGTGTCCGCGTGATCGATTTCGACAATGGTTGGGGTAGACACCCCCATTGGTTGAAATCTCTTATAACCATAGCCACGTGGTACGAGGCACTTTATGGTTGAAAATGTCGCTCGATAATTTGTCGAATCGAAGTGGGGGATACCCAACTAGATATCCTAAAACTGTTCATGAAACTGTCGAGAGATTGTTTAGATCAAAAGCATAATGCAAAATGCACGATCATTAGAAGAGCTACGATGGATGAATGACATGAATCATTGAGACTCCATGATTGGAGGCGAAGCTATGCTTAAAATCTCACCATGGATTGTGTGATACGTTTAGTAAACGTGGAAAGTTTAATCTCCGTTGTGTTGAACTTTTTTTTAAGACTCTTGCTAGAGTTGGACTAGTGGCTTAAAGACTTGAGCTACCGCCAGAACTTAGCTATTCATGACGTTTACATGTGCGAGATTTGAGGTAATGCCTCGTTGTTGAAGGAAGTTTTGTCCTTGCTGGAAGATATCCATATCGACAAACGCCTGTGTTGAGGAACCTATCGAAATCGCGAACCGTCAAGTCAAATGACTTGAGCAAAGTCGTTTTCCTATTTTTACTGATCGGCGAAAACCCTAAGAAATATCTCGAATTCGCGTGAGAACGTGAAAATGGAATCTTGATAAAGTATCTATATCTCTTTTCAAATCTAACGGGTAACTAGAATTGAATCGCGAGGACGCGATTCCGTTAAGGAGAGAAGTCTGTGACAACTCGCACTTTTCCAGATATTCGTTTCCGAGAAAAATTCGTCTGTTTTTCATTTATGAAACTTTCCTTAGCTCATTTAACGTGAAAACGATAAAGCTATCTCGCGAAACGTGAAAATTAGACACAACGCGTACTGGCACAACCGTCAATGATTTAATTTTTATATTAAAAGCGAGAAATTAGTCATGTAAATACTCATTTTGGTTGGAAAAACCACCCTGAACGCGATGGCGCAAGTTTCGTAATTTTTCGAGTCCGTTTACTGCTCCAAATGAGCCCCGAACGACTATTTTACAAAAGATTGAGAAAGTTTCAGTTTCGGTCCCTGTGCTATAATTACCCCGCAATACATGTTTGGTCCCTAAGGTGACAAGGTGTATTGCAAAACTCGTCCTTAGTTCCCCCTATAAAAAGAAAGAGCATTTTAGGGATAGGGTTTTATCACTAATAGCCTCCTTCCTCCTCTCCTTTAAGTGCAGCCGCCGGCTGCAGTTCTTCTGGCCATCCTCATACCACACGCCGCCGTCACCACCATCCTCTCCACCACCAACCGCCGTTCTAAGCTGCCTCACAACCGATTATCGCGAAGTTTTAGGTTTTTGGGTTAAAGAGTAAAGTTTATGGGCAAAGAATTTTATCTGGCTTCATGTTGTTTCGCGATTCACCTCTGTTCGCATCTCCTCTCTTTCTCCCATCTTTTGTTGGTAAGATCGACACACAAATGTATTTCATGGCAACATCTTTTATTTAAGCCGATTATAACTATTTTATTTGGTCTATGTTTTCGTGGAATTTAAAAGCAAGATTAAAAACGTTTTTACAGTTTTCGTGTGGTGAATCCTTTTCAAAATGGCGTTATTGGTTAAAAATGAATTAAATCATGTTTTAATAACTAGTATCGTGTGCTGTAAAGCAGTTTAGAAATGGATTCATGCGGTAAGTCATGTCTGGGAATTGTTTTACCTTCATGTGGTATGAAGTTGTGTTTGTGAGTGAGACGTGTTAACGGGTCGGGTTGACTCGGTGGTGTCACGGAATTGAATTGGTGCTGCTGGTTATCGATTTTAATCTTGGTTTGAATTTGAGTATGCGTATGACTGGTTCAGTTTTAGTAATTTGACGTTGGTCTGGCTTAGTTTTCTGTTGTGGAATCCTTCTTGTTGCGGATCAGAATTAAACTCTACTTAAGTTTTCGTGTCGAGTCATGTTAGGTCTCGAGTAGCGTAAAAATTTCCTTATTCTTAAAAGGTAAGTCTCAGTTGTGTTGGATTTTTTGTTGACGTTTTGCCCTCAGCTTGGTGTTTGAACCCGTATGAGTCGCAAGTTATTTCGGTTTTGCTTAGTCACCTTGTCGTGGTAGTCTAGCATTTCATTTTAATTCTCAGTTAAGAAGTGAATTGGTAAATGAGGTATGATCATGTCATTGTTAAAATATTACTATGTTGAGTTTTGCAAATTATGAATTTCAGTTGTGATATAAAATGGGTGAACCCGTATAGGCTTGTTGGTTCTTTTAGGTCTCGGATCAACTAGGGTGCGTTTGGTCTCGTTGTTTGGTCATAACCCACAAAGTAGTAACAGAAGTTAGGATATTAGAGACGGGAAGTAAATTGTTAAGTAAATGCTTTGTATTTGTTTATGCGGATTAAAATTAAGTTTGGATTATTACTTATCGTGTATCGGTCAACAAGGTCTATTTTGTTTAAAGCTTGTGATCATTGGTACGTTTCGGTATATTATGGATTGTGACATTTGAAATATGACATGGAGTTTAATATTTCGGATACTCAATGGGATTTGAATACGGATTATGATTCAGACTTTGGATTGTTATTGGATTTGCGGTATTAGACGCTGGACTTATTGGACACTTTGTGACTTAACGGTATAATATATTAGACTCTAATCGAATTTAATATATTAGACACGGAACAATCACAAACTATTCAATAAACTCAAGCTAATAATTACGTGAATGATAACGACACAAAATTTATAAATAATGTAACTTCGAACTTGGTTTATTTAAAATCACGATGAATTGGGAAGGTTATATAAATGGACGAGTTATGCCGAAATTTATAGAAATATTCTAAGTTATACTATTAAATTTCAAATCTTTTTTTTTATCGCTATAAAACTCGAAAATTCTAAACAAGTGTTCTTTTAAGTGATAAAACGTTTATTGTTTGGAATTCCAATTTCAAACTTATCATTGTTTATAAAACATTTTGTTTTACACAAGTTATTTGGGAAAATGGGTAAATGCCGAAAATTAACAATTAACTTACTTTCTTAGCATAATTACGTGTCTTTAGTTCCCCGACTTCTTCCTGGTCGTTGTCTACTCGAGTTGAGTCTTGGTCAATTCTTATTGACTATTCCTCCTAATATATTGGGATATATTATGCTTTGGTAGGAGTTACTTTTGGCGTGAGTTGTATGTCGAGTCTTGATTTCTTACCACCACACGAAACGTTAAAACTAAACTTTTTGAGATATTGATACTGGAATTTTTGGAAACGTTTGACACGAGTACTCCACGAAAACTAAGACACGTTGTCTTTCGGATATTATATCATTTTACTTTTGAGACGTATTTTGAGATAATACGTATACTATTAGGTCGTGACGATGTAGCACCAATGTGCTTGTACTTTTTGGATATCAACGTGCTTTCTTTCATGATTCGGTTGTGCTTGCTCTTTGATGCCAGTCTTGTTAGTTGTGATTCTTGCGTTGCTCGTATCGAGGTGAGTTCATGGCCCCTACTTTTACTTGCTTTTAATCTGTTTTGGGGGAGAATACATGCTCGTTTTTACTAAATGCAAATGATTGATTGATTTGAATACGCTATTGTTAACTGTTTTTGATGAAATGCGTGATTTGGTTTAAATATATTTTTATGTGGACACAAGTGCTTGAACTATTTTGGATTGGACCTGAAAATGTTTTGTGAGCTATTACGTGCTAGGTTAAGGTTAGAAACCCAAGCGTTGTTATGAATTGTTACATCCTGGCTCAGGATGGTGCGAATGTTATGGATAGATCTATCGTGGTTGACCACCCCGTCTGGACTTTGGTTGCCCAACTTGCCAGGGATTTCACCCGGATTTGTGGATGCACCAACTTGCCATGACGTATAACATGTCGATTGTTAGTGTGTTTAGAGATAGTCACGGCTTGTGCTATCTAGTGATGGTTTCATGACTTAGCCTGCGTAATAGTTAAGCTTGCGTGACACTATATTCGTTGTAGTGTTTGATTTTGATATGGTCCAAGTGGTTGTTTATGAATTATTTTTGCGGATAAATATTTTGATACTGTTAATTAGGCAGGTTATGCCTCGGTTAAATTTGACTTGTTTATGAGAATTGATTTGCACTTGAAAACCTTGTGGTCCACCTTACTATTTTGCTTAAAGGTAAACTTTGTTTTCGCGACATTGTGGGCGCCACAATGATCGAAAGGCTCTTTTAAACCCGCTATATTTTCATGCAAACCTATGAACTCACCAACCTCGTGTTGACATTTTTAGCATGTATTCTCAGGTATTGAGGCGATAGTTTACTTTTGGAGGCGCTTGGGCAATGGCATGGCATGGTCATAGACGACTCTGATATTTGTATTTGGGGACCGCTTATTTATTATGGGCCTATTTCCGCATTAATTTTATTGTAAACATTGATTTTATTAAATAAATGAGCTTTCTTAAGAAAAACCTTTTACTCTATGCTTGTGTTGTGATACCGATTAGTAGCACCCAAAACTTGTATGCTTCCGCTAAAATCCGATTTTTGGGGGTGTTACAACGACCTAGGAGACCGCTAATAGACCAGGAAGGCGTAATAAGAGCCTCGCCCAAGAGACTAGACAATCAAAGGGATGAGGGCCCAAATTTTGAAAAGTTATTTCAGTAAAAAGACATGTCTATACCCTGTCCGAAGCCATGCTTCATTTGTGATGGATCCCATTGGATGAGGGATTATCCGAGTCATAAAGCTATTAACGACTTGGTTGCCGAAATGGGTTCAATAATAGAAGAACCACCACAAGAGGAACTGGGATCGATTAGACGCCTCGAAACAATAAAGGAAATACTAGCTAGATCCAAGATCAAGGATCAAGTTTTACTCTTTACGGAGTTGATGGTAAACGATATGAAGACGTTGGGACTCATTGACACTGGCGCTATTGATAACTTCCTGGATGTCAAAGAGGCTAAACGTTTGGGCATAAATACACTCCTGAGAAAGGGAAGATCAAGACCGTAAACTGAGAACCAACACAAATCCTTGGGACAACTAAGGTAAAAGTTTGTATCGACAAGTGGACTAACGAACTAACATTACGTTTGTGCCGTTGGATGATTACAGGGTTGTACCAGGCCTTGACTTCTTTTAAAAACCTCGAGCTTTTCCTATTCCTGCCACCAAGACACTGGTCGTCCTCAATAATGAAGTATCCCGGGTCACAAACCTAAAGAAGTGGAGTGAAATACAACCCTTATTATCAGCAACATAATTTAAAAGGACCACCAAGCGAAGAACATGCTTTTTGGTAGACGTAAGGAAGTCCTTTGATGATAAAATACCCGAAACTACGCTCCCTGCATTAAATTCTTATATAAGGGATCCACTTGAGCTTGCGAAGTTAAAAAGACGACTCATAGAGCTACCTGACCCCAAGTATGTTTGGCCATATAAGACCTTTTTAAAGCACCAGTATCATTTCAGAAAAAGAAAAAATGGCACGGAGAAGAGGATGAAACAAGAACATGCGTGGACAACGTAGCGAAGCAGATAAACAAATGGGCGGAAAAGAAGCAAGGAGGATTTCCGTGTCACAAAGAATACTTAATCAAATGGAAAGGACAACCCGAAAAGGACTCAAGTTGAAAACGAGAAGGTTTGTAATGGCAGTTCAAAGAACATGCCCACTGGGACAAAGAAGAAAAGCACGACGAGGGAATCGTGAAATTAAGTGGGGGAGGGTGTTACGAGCCGAATCGTAACAACCCCACTCCAAGGAAAATCTTGAAGCGGCAACATATCTAGATTATTCTAGAAATATATACTTAAGAATATCTAAGATATTTTGTCTAAAAGTATCTTGATACTTAGTAAGAATAATCTAGATACTTAATAGGAATTATCTAGAAATCATGCTAAGCACATATCTTAAGCACTTGTGTAGAAACTTCTAGAACTTGATTAGCCCTTAGTATAAATAGCGTTAATCCCTCTCATTTGTAATCATCCACTTGTTACCAACATTTCAAGTGCAATATAGTATTCTCGAGTACATCTTCAAGTGTTCATTTCTAACATCTTTCATACTTTTTGGATTACTTCGTAGTTGAAACCGAGCCGCTAAGTGCCACACGGACATTGAGAATTAGTTCCGTGACATTATGATGACATGTTTGTTGTGATAGTAGTGTGTAAATTTTAACTATTGGATTTTCCAAGGGCCATTCACTATCTTCGTTTTAACTAGATATAGCATCTCGTGCAATGGATTCCATTATAAGATAAATTGTTATTCATAATCAAATATGTGTTGATTGGTTACCATTAATGTTGATTTACTTTATGTAAGTTATAATTATGTTATGAACGACTTATATTTGACTGTAACATATTAAATTATAGCTTATAATAAAGTTGTTCTAAATTTTTAATACTTACATTTATTGTGTGAAACTCATTTTTATAGATATTAATAGTGTATCAATATTAGTGGCCCAAACCCACTAATTACAAGTTCGATTCAAGCCTACTGTCAAGGTCCATCAACAAACACTTGATAGCGGCACGCCTTATACCTAACCACGCAGGACCTGGTAAAACCTATCAGGCCAAACTGAGCATGCAGTAGCAGTTAAGATGTACCATCTGATACTGTACCGTGAGGACGCACAACAAGCACCACTTTTTACGAGTCAAGGGATGCTGACCATGTGTCCTTCTTGTTTGCTCTCTAGATGATTAACACATGCCTTCCTGACAGCCTTTGATCATCTCTCAAGGATTTATCTCTAAACCCTACTCGTCTCTCTATAAATAAAAGGAAACGCACAACTTCACAAGTTTCACACAATTGGGAAAATACTGCCTCACAGCAGTAAAGTATGGTCTTTTTTTAAATATTACCCAAGCTTCTTAATCTTCATCAATCTCATTGGGGACTTACCGTTCTACACCAGAAACCAAACAAAAAACATTCATGTCCTATCTCTAAACCAATATACATACCATAAGAAAACATGACGCCATCCGTAGGGACATGATATGAAATAGCCGCAAATTTCTCAAAAATTTTTACCTATTTTCACTCTTTATCACTCAAAAATCCATAAATATTTCCATTTTTGCACAAGTTTCTTAACCCAACATGTCTAGTGACCAACTTCATCGAATTTCGGACATAACCAACCACCACCGCAGACCTATCCGAGTAGACAACTCTCCTCAAACAGAGAGGAGTCAACATACACCCAAAAAGAGACTCACCAGTCATTCAGAAATCACATAAAAAGACCCTTGGGGGAGATGTAAGCAACAGTCAACCATGTCAACCTGCACACGTCACTTCCCCAAAAATAGCATGCATGGTATCTCGAGAAAAAAACATATTCTCAAGACATCGCTACAATCACGAAACTCTCAAGCACTCAAAGTTCAGGGAGCCGGAGAGGGCGCTAGAGGGTGTCAGTGAAAAGGACCGCCAAACATTCAACTCGGGCCATACTATGCCCACTTATTGGGAGAAACTAAGGTAAACGCATACCAACCTACTTATCTTTTTCCCCGTTACTTTACATATAGCAATGAGGCTAAGGAATTACCTAGAAACCACTCTGGGTATAACATTCAGAAAGATACCCTGACATTATTGGGAAGTGCTCATGTCATACGGCTATTTATAAGGATAGAAATACGTAGGTAATGGGGGGTCACACGTATACACATAGGTATTACTTTATTAGCGTATTCAATAATATATTGTATATTTATTAAATATATTAATTCTAACAATAAACACTTAACGATTGTAATATGAATAATTAACTTTAATCCCTTTAATTATTATAGAATGTACACAATAATAAAACTAAGTTAGCAAGTCAACATAATGACTTATGGGCTAAGGGGGTGGCCACTATTCACTAAGGGGGGGAGGGGGGCCTTTGAGTTAGATTTGGCCTTAAGATAAGTGTTTAGGTGCCTTAATCCTAAACACTATAAATACAAGGCATCTCTAACTCATTTGTTCATCCCTTTCTCTCTTCTTGTCTACATAGGTCAAATATCAAACCCCTAGTAAGGGTTTTTCGTTTGGTCTTAAGTGCAAGACAAGAACACGAGTTTTGTTTTGCGTATCGTTGGAGTACTAGCGTTCGGGCAATAAGGTTAACATGTAGTGTGGATACACATAGAGATCACCTACTTTGGTTATTCGGTTTGGGTTTCGTGCAACTCAAGAACACATACACGTGTTCATAGCTTTCGTTGTTCGTTTGCGTATTTCCTAAATAGTACAAGTTTCTTGTTTATTATTTATGTTAATTATGTATTTATGTTCATCATACTTGTTTTATTTTTGCTGTGTACTTGTGAATATTATATGTTTATAATAGGTTATTAGATAACAAATCCCAACAGTGGCATCACGAGCCGTTCGTATGGCGTTATAATTATATAACAAATGCTAAAAACGCATATTTTTTTATACTTTTCTTTCTTTTTATGTGCAACCCCTTTTGGGTTATATTTGTGTGAAAATACAGAGTCCTAAGAGTCACAAAAATCTGAAAATAATAATATAGGGAAATATATTTATTCTAATCATTAAATAGACTTATATAAAATTGTTTATTTATATGTGTGCATAAATATTTTAGATTACTTATTGTTGCTATGAAATTTAAATAATTGATTTTGTCATAATTTGGATGATTTGATATTTAATTGTTAGATGATTTTCTGTTTCCTTATTTCTAGCCTACTTAATTGAATGATAGTTATATTATAATCAGAGTTGACTAGAAATCTTTAACAATTAATTAAATATCATAATGATATTAACTAACATGTTTGAAGAAATTAACTGATGTTTAGTTTCCTAAACTTGATATGATTAATAGTAAATTGTTGATTTGTTATAAAGTAAAGATTTGAATTTTAATTATTTTTTATATTTAAATTTAAATCAAAAGTGTATATACATATGTAATTTTTTTATATATTACCATGTGTTTGTTCTTGATTTAGGCATAAAACAAAAACCCTGTCACTTCTAACGGTTTAGGTTTTTATGTCTGTTTTCTATGCATTGTGTTTTCCTTTTATAGGAAAAACTCAAAGCCCAATGGAATTATGATAATTATTGGCCCATTAATCACATCATAATATCCTTTCATTATCACGGGATTAGTGGTTACATGACCAATTAAATGTGGTTATTAAGTTGCGATTATAACTACTCTTGATAAGGTCAAAGCCGTTACAAGTTAGTTTGAATTCAGTCCAGCGTTTTTACTCGCTGATGAACATGCTCCCCGAAAAGGCTATTCCCTGAGCGTGCTCACTGAGGAGTTCACTCATTGAATAGATGAATCATCTGATGAGACAAATCCTTGATGATAACATTTAGTTTCCTACTCTATGAAGAGTATGACACTTAATTCATCAGCTTACCTGAATTCCAACGTTCCACCATTAGATTCAGGGTGGTTCTGTACCTCCAAACCCATTACTAGGTATGATCTGAAACCCTCGATTGCACTAAATTTTTAATAAATAACACTAGCAACTCTGTACAAGTATAATGATAGTAATATCTTAAAATGAAAAGTATGAAAAGTAAGTGTAGCCACAAATTTAAAATGCATTGACTTGAATTAGATATATTTCTATTCATATAGATGCGTACCATTTAGCTTTGAAAACAAATTTGAAGTGAAAATGATGCAATATGGTACTTGCAACACAATTGACATGTAGAGGAAGAAAAATACAGATGGTTCATCTAATTTAATGAAATGGATACAATACATGTATATGCATTTAATTTTGAGCTAGAATATACATTATGATGCATCTAAATAATGCATTTAACTAAAGTCTATGTATCTATAACGAGGATTTTAACCCTCGTGTTGCATGTAGCGTTTGTATACAATAGTATTGTATGCGTTGGAAGACGAAATTTTTTACGGGAAGATAAGAGCTTAGTGAAGATATCTTTGGCTTGGCTTATGAATTGGCGGTTTGGAAAAAGTACCGGATCCACATTTTTACTATTTTTTGCTACTATGTCTAAATACTTCAAATATGAGGATTTTTTCTTCTTTCATATGGTTTTCCTCCACTAAATAAAAACTATCAAGGTTGGCTAATGAAGAGTGGTAGCAATGCTAGTAATCTGTGTCCAACAGTTATACATGGTTTGAGAAAACAATGGGTTTAAACCTTTTAGCACTAACCAATGCTTCTTTACGAATCAGTATAAGCTATATTTGATGAAATCACCGAACAATCATAGCTCTATGAGTAAAATGGAAACTGTGAATTATGAACTGTTTCTAGGAAGTTTACCAATCGAAAACAATGTAGCGACCTTTTTTTATCTATTAGAAGTAAACAAAAAATAAACATGAACGAAAGATGTAGCCGATGGAAAAGTATAAGTGGAAACTACTATTACTATTATTGTACATAAAATACATATAAATTTAAAAAAAATCGTTTTCATTTCATCTTGGTTTCAATTTTTGTAAATAAGATACATATAAAGTCACACAAAATCCTTTTTATTTCTTCTTGGCTTCAGCTCTTGCTGATTTGCTGTTGATATTTTCCGGAATAGCTGCTTAGAGTTTGTAAGCACGCAACCTGAATAGCTCGATCCTCATTGAATCATGCATTTCTAGGTTCTTCACTGTTTCTATCACACAGTGTGCAATATTATTACACGTACAAAGTCGTAAATCGCTAATTTCAAGCTTTAAATCATAAATATTTGGAAATGGCATCATATCTTATTTTGTAGGTTTCGCACTGCATAAACTTACCCAGCTGGAACTATAGAAATATGCCAAAAATAGACATTTAGAAAACTATGCTTACCAGGAAGATCTTCAAGAGTTTACATTTCTCGACGTCAGATGGATGAAGCCTAACTTGAGTGGTGCCTTTTGTATGTGAACCTGGCGTAATTAGGTTGCTCGACCCAACAACATGTCACCTAAGAGATTGTTCATTTTCTATTTAAGATATGCACAATCTGTAAAATGAGCATACTAACATTAAGGTAAGAAGGATGGACGAAATAGATACAAAAAAAATTTATTGAGCATGTACGTAGGTTTTTGCCACGAAGAAGCTCGGATAATGGTTTCCTCTTGATACAACTTCTCCACGCAAGCATCAGAAAGAACTTTTATATCGATTTCTTCCACTCCCCTTACTCCAATATTAATATGTTCATTTGGCGTATCATGGATAACATAAATAGAAAAATGAACAATGTCTCAGTATATAATATTTATATCTTGGTCAGAAATTGTGTTGGCTACAAAACACGGTTGCATTTTATGCCTTCAAGTATTTTCCAAGCCAAAATTACGACACATCGAGTAACCGAATCATCATAACTAAGCAATCTAAATTAGACATACGCAATCAGCCAATGAAATTTATGCAAAAGTGTATTACCTTAGACTAATGGTTGATGCTTTAAAGTATTGTCAATAGCATTAAAATGAAACAAAAGTAATAAAGAGCATACCTCAATAAATCCGTTAACTTCAATACGAAAACTAAGTATATCTTAATATATGACTGAAAAGTATAAATCTAAGTATATCTTAATATCAACTAGTAGGATACCCGCGCGTTACGGCGACGGGTACTCTGTAATTAAAATTTTCAGCAAGTCATATTTTTCGAGTATAAGTTTCCTTAACAACAATTTTATGAGAACTTTATATTGAAATTAACTTTACACAATAGCTAAATATTATATAGAAAAATCTATTAAATTTGATAAAAGCTTATAATGTAATAGACCACATCATTATTTTGAAACCCGACATAACATCAAATCACCCACTTAACATGTTCACCATTTTTAAAAAATAGATCACATCATTATTTTATCTAAAAAGACATATCTAAATGAATTATGGGAACAATATGGTTGTTGGTAATTCTAACTTGTTATCACATACGTAGTAGTTACTTAGAAAGCAAAAGTATTACTGTAAAAAAAATTATTACTAATGGGCTTAACAAATAAACGAAAGATATATTGAATTTTTTGTATTTTTTTACCTTATACACGAATATTAAAGTGAATATGTTTTCCTTATCGTTGTGTAAATCAAATCATCCTTCTCAGTTCTATCCCTATAAGCCAAATAATGACATCTTCGGTTCTATCTTTGAACTTCTCTTGTTCTTTTGGTTTGAAAATTTATTGTTATAGATTTCTAAAGATATTGAGTCCTTTTTAATATCTATGTTACTCTTCGTCTCTATTAAAAAGTTTAAGGTAATAAGTTATCATCTCTTATAGAACTTATCTTATATGCATGAGTTTTGCTGATATTATAATATATTTTCTTGTAAAGTTTTAAACTTCTCATTTTTTTATTGCTCGTTTATTTTTGTGCTTTTATTGTTTATGATAAAAAAAGGTTTAAGTGCAATTAATATGTTTATGTATCCAACTAGATAATCATGTAGGCCAATATAATTAGATTAGGTAGCAAATGTATAATAAGTGCCTCCAAAGTAATCGACTGGTTCTCTTCTTTTAAATCTCTTTCATGTACGTATTATTACATATTACCATTGTATGAGTTATTTATTTTGTGTCAAAACATTTTGATAACATCAAATAGTCCTGAATATTAAGTGTCAATTTCCCCCGATAATGCTCGTATTTTATATCATTTATATGGATTTACGCTTGTTTTCCTCTATATTTCACTTTCAGGTAAATTACGAGCATTGGAGCTAATGAGACACGGATTTGGAGAGTTTATTGAAGATATATGATAGTATGCCCATTTTGAAGATGTTACGGCGTAACTCTCCTCTCACACTACGCCATAACAGAAGCGTGGCTCAGAAAACCAACTAAACTGAAGATTACAGCGTAACTCCCTCCCAGGATTACGTCGTAACTAATTAGGTTAAATGATGTTCCGCGCCGCTGCAAGCTACGCCGTAACTCATTCCACAAATACGACGTAACCATGATTTATTGAAGATACGGTGTAACTCATTCAAGATGTTACGCCGTAACCAGCTTTTCCACAGCAAAATACGAAGAAATGGATGTTACGGCGTAACTCTTAACTTAAGTTACGCCGTAACCAGATCTGGCCTATAAATACCGCCCAATTCCAGCATTTCTATTCAATCACTCCACACACCAAATCAGAGAACGAGGGTAGAAGGTTGAAGGCAGATATTGAGGAGCATACGGAGCCATCTCCAAGGGAGGAATCACTCCCCTACGATAAGCATTAGCAAATTATCATTTCTTTACTTTCAATTAATGTATTTCGATATGTTAAACATTGAATCGATTGTTGTAGTTAATATGAGCGGCTAAGCACCTATGGTGATAGCGTAGTTATGATTCCTTGATTGTTTTGTTTATGTTTACATTGCTTCCGTATAATTATTTCTAGTGTATGCATGCATATTTTGTTGGTAGCTACCCTTGTTTTGGTAGTTTTGAATGGCGGTAGTGGCTAGTTACTTAGGAGATATGACCAACTGCCCCTAAGTAGGTAGATTGAGTGGGAAGGGTAAGAATTTACCAATTGACGACCCTTCTTTGCTTGTACGATTTGACCAACTGATCACCTACCGTTTAGATGAACTTAAGAAGTTAGGGATGAGTGTTTAAGATGCTAGCGCCCGGGCACTCATTGTTATGAATCTTGCATGTAGCGGAACTTAATGACTCAGCTTAGGGGATTAAAAACAACTGGACTTACAAGGGTAGTAGCTTGTTCTCCGGTAGAAGGCCTTTGCTGATAGGTTAGGACGAACTCACCAAATGCTGTCCTAGCAACTTTTACCCCCACTTGAAGCAATTGTAAGTAATTAAACATGGACTTAACTTGATAGGATGAGTAACTAGGTTAGCACACTTCTCCTTTATTGATCACAACCCTCGCCTTTATTTGCTTTATTTTATTATCTTTAGTAGTTAATCATTTCGACCTCAAAACCAACTAAAATCTGTGACACCTAGACTTAGTTAAAATCCACACACATAGCTCTTGGGACGACCTCGTTTTACCAAAATACTACGCTACACACGACCGAGTACACTCCCCGTTAGTGCATTAGGGTAGACCATAGGTATAACGAGACATTATAAATATTAAAACCTGGTTAGTAAAACCTGCATCAAGTTTTTGGCACCGCCGTCGGGGAGTTATATTAGGATTTTCGTTAAGTCTTTCATTTTTGTTTTGTTTTAAATTTTCTCTGTTTCTCACGAATTCTTTTTCAAGTTTCAGGTACCATAGAAGTTGTTAACATTGATAACCTCACTCTTGAGGAATATTTGGCATTGGCGAGAGAAGAACAAGGGCCGGGGCTCGTAAGACCGGCGATTGGAGCTAATGTCTGTTTCGAGATTAAAGATCAATTTATGAGGGAGCTTTGTGCTAACCCTTTTTCAGGAAATAGGGACGAAGATGCGTATGAGCACGTTGAGAATTTCTTGTACATCACAAGCCTTTTCAACCTTCCTGGTGTGTCTTATGAAGCTGTTATGCTAAGGGTGTTCCCCATGAATCTTACTGGGGGAGCAAGAAGATGGATCGAAAGACTGCCCGCCGGGGCAGTTGATACATGGGCTCTACTAAAAAACACTTCATCCAAAGATATTGTCCTCCGTCAAAGATATCTAATCAGCTCATGGAGATCCATAATTTCAAGCAAGATGACGATGAAACGTTGTATCAAGCCTGGGATAGATACAACAATCTCCTCTACAAGTGTCCAACTCATGACTTGAACAACCAGCAAAAGGTCAACATCTTTTACAAAGGTATCAACGTAACTACAAGACAGATGCTGGACTACCAAGTACCGATCCCGAACATGACTCCTACTCTCGCCATTGAAGCCATCCAAAAAATAGCCGATCAATCCTAAAAATGGCACGATGGAGGAAGCAAGAGGAACCAAGGCGGAAATCTTGATGGAATTGCCGCCATCACTAGCAAAATTGAAAATCTTGGTCGAGATATGCTCAAGATTAGAGAAAGTGTTCATGCCATCCAAGTAGGTTGCGAAAGCTGCGGAGGAGGACATATCACCAAAAATTGTCCTCACATTGACGAAGATAGAACAGTCGAAGAAGCTAAATATGGAGAAAATCGACCGTTTTATGGGGATAATCGTAATAGTAATGGCTATTGATAACATCAAATAGTCCTGAATATTAAGTGTCAATTTCCCCCAATAATGCTTGTAACTTATATCATTTATATGGATTTACGCTTGTTTTCCATTGTTTTCCACTTTCAGGTAAATTACGAGCATTGGAGCTAAAGAGACGCGGAATTGGAAAAATATCAAAGATTTATCATAGTATGCTGACTTTGAAGAAGTTACGGCGTAACTCATCTCTCACATTACGCCGTAACTAAAGCGTGACTCAAAAAACCAACTCATCAGAAGGTTACGGCGTAACTCTCCCCAAAGACTACGACGTAACTATATTAGCTCAAATGAGGTTCCAAGCCGCTGATAACTACGCCGTAACTATTTCATCAACTATGGTGTAACCAAGTAATATTGAAGATACGGCGTAACCACTCATAAGGTTATGCCGTAACCAGCAAATCTAGTACAAATTACAAAGAAATTGAAGATTACGGTGTAACTCTTATATTAGTTACGCCGTAACCCAGATCTGGCCTATAAATACCCCACGATTTCCAGCATTTCAAAGCATCCCATTCCACACATCACAACCAAAGAACGTGGGAAAAAGCCAAAGGCAGGTCTAGAGGAGCATACGGAGCTGTCTCCAAGGGAGAAATCACTCCCCTACGATAAGCATTAGCATTTTATCTTTTCTTTACTTTCGATTCATGTATTTCATAACATTAAATATTGAATTGATTTGTGTGGTTAATATGAGCGGCTAAGCACCTCTTGGTGTTGGCCTAGTTATGATTCCTTAATTGTTTTGTTTGCGTTTACATTACTTCCGTATAATTATTTCTAAGTGTATGCATGCATAGTTTATTGGTAGCTACCCTTGTTTCGGTAGTTTTGAATGGCGGTAGAGGCTAGTTGCTTAGGAGATATGACCAACTGACCCTAAGTGAGTAGACTAAGATGGGAAGGGTAAGATATGACCAATTGACGACCCTTTCTACTTGTGCGATTTGACCAACTGATCACCTACCGTTTGGATGAACTTAAGAATTAGAGGGTGAGTGTTTGATAAGATTTTAAAATGTACCTTTTTAAGGGGTCATTTAAGCCCTTATTTGATCACTTTTGTATCTGTTATTATTTAATATCGTTCATTTTCACTTTTTAGGTATCTTAAAGGCAAAATGCTGGAATGACACTTATTCGGACGAAAAGGCGCGAATATACGAAGAAAATGGCCAAAGTCAAGAATCGAGACACTCATGCTGCTGGAACTGATGGGGACGACGTCAGGCACAAAATAGTGACGCCGTCAGACAACTTTTGTGACGGCTCAGAAGCCAAATTACTCATTTACAAGTGACGGCTTCAGGTTTTAAAAGAGTAGCGCGTCGCAACTCAGACGGCCTAGATTTGATCCAGACGACGTCAGAGACTGAAGGGGACGGCGTCACAAGCATAAGGTGACGCCGTCGCAAGACTAACGTGGCCAAGACGAAACCCTAATGACGGCGACCCGACGGCTTCACAAATCAAAGGGTGACGCCGTCGCATTTGTAATCTTATATATAGAATCCGAATTTTTTAGTTTTGAGTGTGTAGTCTTTTGGAGTAAAAACTTAAACCGAACCAAGGCTGTCTTGTACAGTATTTTAGGGTTTCATACCCTATCTTACATCAAGATAAGTGTTTTACTTCATTGATTCAATTATGTCTTCAATTACTTGTGTGTATGCTTGCTTGTTTCCCATGTCCGGCAAATTTACTTGTGTGTTTGCTTAGGAAATATGAAACTTAATTATTGAATATTGATTGGTTGTCTCTTATCTTAATTGTTAATGATCTAGTATTGCGATAGGTCATCCGTTATGTAGTTAATGCTTGATTAATCTTTGTTGAACCTTAGCTTATAGTACCTAGAGTCATTGTAGGTAAACCATCCGAAGAGTAACTTAGCGTTAAGTTTATAAATCCTAGAGATTTTGTAGGCGATAACCTTTGGTAGTTTCAAAGAGTTAGGGATAAACGCATACCCTACGACCTTAGACACACAACGCGATTAAGAATAAGGACGTGACAATTCAACCATCAATAGGAGATAATTAAGGAGTAATAAAACCTAAGTAAACATATCTTTAAATCATCATACGAGCACACAATAATTAGACATAGACTACATACACCACTAGATTAGATAATTAGATAAGTAGAGTAATCGGTAGAAGTACCAACCCCCCAAATCCAAACCCCGATATTCGTACCTTTCCATTTCCTAAAAAACATAAAAAGATAAAAAATAATCTTCCTCAACCCCAACCTTAGCGTAGTAACTTCTCACTAGCATTCCTATTCCCCTAGAGAACGATATCAATTCCCGTGGCTTACCCTAATACTACACTACAACGATTAGGTTCACTGCCTAGGGTGTTGAAAAACTTGCTCGATGAAAAGGAAGTTCCTTTGACCCTGAACGACGCGTGTAGCGTTATCAAGTTTTTGGCGCCGCTGCCAGGGAATAGAATAGCTAGTTAGGAGTCCACCTCGTTTAGGTTTCCTTTCTTGATTCCTATCAAGTAAGCTTTTTTCCCATTTTTAGCTTCCTCGTAGTATATCCCCCTTCTTCGTGACCTTTGTTCGTATCCCATCACTTTTCATCATGGAAGGTGTTAACCAACCACCATTCATCAACCTACCACCAAATGACCCGCCAAGAGGCCGTACTCTTGGTGAATACTCGAGACCAAGCCACCTAGGCTATAGGAACACCATTGAGCTTCCCGACCAAGCCCAAACTACGGCCCTGCGATTCGACACCATCCGGTTGGTGCAAAACGGATGTGCATTCCATGGACTTCGTTCCGAAGATCCTAATCAGCATCTTAAGGATTTCCTTAAAATTGTCGATTCAATCGACCTCGATGCTACTACTCGGGAGACCACGCATCTACGTCTCTTCCAATTCTCTCTACGGGACCAAGCTAGTAATTGGCTTGAGCGACTTCCCGCCGGCTCCATCTCAAGTTGGGATGATCTCACCTCTCGCTTCCTTGCTCAATTTTTCCCACCGGGGGAGAACCACTAAACTAAGACGAGACATCTTGACGTTTCAACAACTTCAGGGCGAATCTCTCTACAAAGCCTGGACTCGATTCAAGGACTTACTCCATAAAGTCCCTCATCATGGTATTGATCTTTGGCTTCAAATCCAAATCTTCTATGACCATACCGATTTCATCACAAGGCGATCCATTGATCAAGCCGACGGTGGAAGGCTTAGCGACCTTAACACAGAGGAATCTTGGGACATTATAGAAGAGCTTGCCGATCAAAGCTACGAAGATTGGAATGAATCCCCTGAAACCCCCATTAAAGTGGTTAATGCCATATCAACTCCTCTTGAGTCTTCCAATGTTACCGAAGAACAAATGAGTGCTCTTGAGAGAAGGATTGATTATCTGATAGAAAGGCATAAGAGAGCCCCCGTACAAATCCCTTGGGAAATAGTCAATTCCGCCAATTCCACCAACCACCCAACACCTTTCTCCGAATCCCCAAGTCGTGAGCAGAATCTTAATTCCGAACGGCGCTTCCATTCTACTTCCCCAATACCACTCTCACCAAGCTTTAAGGAACAAATGAGGGAGTACATGGCAGCTCATACGGAGAGATTAGCAAAATTTGAAGAGGAGGTTTATAGGCAAAGAGAGGAAATGCAGGCAAAGATGACGGAAATGATGAACCTGGTAAAAGAATATACCAAGACAAAAGTTCCCGAAAAGGTACTAGTAAGAAGCAATGATTATCCTCCCACTTCGTTTGTTAACGCCATTTCCATTATGCCTGAAGATGGAAAGGTTGAGGACAAGAAAACTGAGAAAAGCAAGAGGGAGGGGGCTGAACCTAATAATGAGCCCGAGACCATTGAGTACTATCTTAAGCATGAAGTTAACAAAAAAACCATTGTTAACCAAGTGAACAACTTTAGGTACAATGAGGTTCTTAGGGAAGCCCTTGAAGGAAAAATAACAGAAGATGAGTATGACACCATGCCTATGGGACCTCTGTATGAGCTGGTTCTAAAAAAACCAGTAACTAAAAAATAAGACACCACAGGGAACTTCGTGATACCATGTAGCATAGGTGACATTGATAATATAAATGCCTTAGCTGGTCAGGGGTCTGATGTAAACATAATGCCATTATCAATATATAATAAGTTGACTAGGGAGAAGCCAGCCAAGACCGATCTTAGACTTTCCTTAGCAAATCACACCTATGTCTACCCCATAAGAATCGCAGTGGATTTTTTAATAGAGGTGGCTAATATCGTCTATCCGGTGGATTTCGTAATCATAGACATTGAGGAAGATAGAAACATGCCACTCATTCTTGGGACACCTTTTCTGGCCACCGCCAAAGCAACCATCAAATGCGGGGAGGGCATCATGATACTTAATAGCGGCAAAGGGTACGCTAGGATACCCATTATTTCAAGGTATCCTCTTAAGATCATGGAAAAGATTACGGATGAGAATCCACAAGTCCCTAACAATGTGGTTAAGAAGAAAATGAACGATTGGGAAAAAGGGCTTAGAGATTTCATGGTTCAAGGATTACATGCAACATTGTGGAAGCGCGATAAAATGTTAGGAAATAATCCCACTTCAATACCACAAACACAAAAGAACCGTAAGGAATTTTTAAAGGGAGAGAAAGTACTCTTATACAAATCATGAATAAGAGCGTTACGAGGTAGAAACAAACCAAGATGGTTTGGGCCTTATACGGTGAAGGAAACTAATCTAAAGGATAAAACCGTTACCATAATAGACAACGTGGGAAAGGAATCCACGGTGAGCATACAACGACTACGCCCTTTTGATGAAGGACGTGCGAAGGAAGAAGGTGGCGGTAACGAGATCACGTAGGGGCACGACTTCGAGTCTAGCTACAAGACTCATAAATAAAGAAAAGCGCTTCATGGGAGGCAACCCATGCTTAATTGTTTGCTTGTTTGTGTCGTGTATCTTTTATTGATTGTTTATTCTCATGTTTAAATTTGTAAAAATGCTTTATCTTGTCTTTAACCTCGTCTTAATTACATATAAAGGTATTTTACATAAGGGATAAGTGTAGGGAGGATTACACACGTTTTCAAAAGAAACGTAAACATGAGAATTTCAATTAATTAAAAGATATACGTGTGTGTTTGTTCGAGTCAAATGCTTGTATCGAGTCATAATAGATGTTTTGCAGGAAAATTTTTCCAGATTCTAAAAGATGTAAATTTTACAGAATTTTTTCCAGAATATTGCAGACCAGTTTTTGTCAGGATAACCTGACGGCGTCAGGATCGCAACCTGACGGCGTCAGGAAGGAGCAAAAACAACTGATTCCTTTTTCTCGTTTTCTGAGCTACTTATAAAATTTTGGAATTTTCTAGGTCTTAATTTTCCATAAATTCTGTAAACATCCATTCCACAAGCATTATATCCTAGTTTAGTAGAGTCCTATATATATTATTACCGCCAATTTTACGCGAAGGTTTCGTTTGTTTTCTTCAAGTGTGCAGGTTTAATTTACCAAGAAGAAGATACATAAGATGAGAAGGAGCTTTTCACGCAAACGTTCTTCTTGAAGTAAGATGTAACCACCACTTTACACGGATCCTACCGAGCTAATCAGGGGAGTATTAGTTTCTTTCATTTTTTATTACCTTCCATTATCATAACTTTGATACTTTCGGGGAACATTGGGGACAATGTTCAGTTTAAGTGTATGGAGGGAAAATAAAATGGGAACTTTGAAACTATGCTTATCCTTGATTATTTGCTTTGTCCAATTGCATTTGTGTAATAAACCATGAGAAAATGTCGGTTAGGGTAATTTTGGCACCAAATTTAAATTTTTTCATGACATATAGGAGTGGGCCATTAGTCTTAATAAAGCGTCTCATGGATAGGAAATTATATGACTAGCACAAAAACCCTTTATCACTTAAATTCCACCCAAAATGTGAGGATCGCCTTTAGATTAGTAGGAATTAAAGCATTCATCTTTAATGCTTAGAGTGTGAACCGGTAGTATAATAGATTCTAGAACTTTTTTTGTGATGCATCCCGAGATCGCTAGTAAGACTACACTTGTGTAGTTAGGAATAACTAAATGATAAGAGGCATTAGGATAACCCTTGTTTGATACCCGTAATATAATTACTTCTTCCACATCGGTTGAGTAATTCCCCCATACCTTTGCGTTGTACTCATCTGTAGTACACGATACCCCTAGTTAACCCCTCAGAGCCTATCCTTTTCGCGGTTCTTGTGATGTTTCGGTTTTTCGGAATATCAATGAAGAGCATTGTTTACACCCCACCCCCAAATGTACACCTAAATCACCTTAGCCTACCTTGTATGCACTCACTTTTAGTTCATTATTATTATTACAATAAACCCTTAGTTCAGTTATCTAGTTGCTTGCATAAGTTGCTAAGTCGAGTCATATCCTTTGTACACAGTTTTGGGACGATTGGGACTCATGGGAAAAGTTAAAGTTTATGAAATGACGGGAAGGGAACGTTAAATTCAAATTCCCTTTATTTGTGTAATAATGTACTCCAAGTGTTTTGATCTTTTCAATTCGGGTCATATTAGTGTTAGATTAATATATATATATATACGGGCTACCATCCTACATCTATCTTTAATTTATGTTTGTTTGTTTCAGTATCTAGAGTCTAGAGTGTCGAGTCTTAGTTTAGCAACGCCATTCTTCACATGCTTGTAACATAAAGATTTTTGACTTGCCACCACTAAATAGCCTATCCCACCAAACCCTTTGTTTCCCTACCGTAAGCCTATCATTACAACCCTTTAAAAGACCTCTTGGATAGTCTTTCCTAGGTGCTTACGCCAAAGCGATGGAGGTTTGATCTAGTCTCAAGCCTATGGTAATCTATGTACTAGGACCGGTTAATGAGTGTTTATCTTCCATTTCCAACTTGTTATATTTCATATACACCCGAGAGATGTGAGTTCCAAACACCCCATGTGAGGTGCTAGTATGTAATTTCCGTGCTTGTTATGACTTTTGCGGGGCTTATATGTGTTGTGGATTGTTCTAAACAAATGCTTCATGACCCCTAACTTATAAATTAATTGGCTAAAAGCACATTTGCTTGAGGACAAGCAAATACCAAGTGTAGGGATATTTGATAAGGTTTTAAAAGGTACCTTTTTGAGGGTCGTTTAAGCCCTTATTTGATCACTTTTGTATCCGTTATTAACTAATATCATTCCTTTTCACTTTTTAGGTATCTTGAAGGCAAAATGCTGGAATGACACTTATTCGGACGAAAAGTAGCGAATATACGAAGAAAATGGCCAAAGTCAAGAATCGAGACACTCAGGCTGCTGGAACTGAAGGGGACAGCGTCAGGCACAAAATAGTGACGCCGTCGGACAACTTTTGTGACTGCTCAGAAGCCAAATTGCTCATTTACAAGTGACGGATTCAGGTTTTAAAAGAGTAGGGCGTCGCAACTCAGAAGGCCTAGATTTGATCCAGACGACGTCAGAGACTGAAGGGGACGGCGTCACAAGCATAAGGTGACGCCGTCGCAAGACTAACGTGGCCAAGATGAAACCCTAATGACGGCGACCCGACGGCGTCACAAATCAAAGGGTGACGCCGTCGCATTTGTAATCTTATATATAGAATCCGAATTTTTTAGTTTTGAGTGTGTAGTCTTTTGGAGTAAAAACCTAAACCGAACCAAGGCTGTCTTGTACAGTATTTTAGGGTTTCATACCCTATCTTACATCAAGATAAGTGTTTTACTTCATTGATTCAATTATGTCTTCAATTACTTGTGTGTATGCTTGCATGTTTCCCATGTCCGGCTAATTTACTTGTGTGTTTGCTTAAGAAATATGAAACTTAATTATTGAATATTGATTGGTTGTCTCTTATCTTAATTGTTAATGATCTAGTATTGCGATAGGTCATCCGTTGTGTAGTTAATGTTTGATTAATCTTTGTTGAACCTTAGCTTATAGTACCTAGAGTCATTGTAGGCTAAACCATCCGAAGAGTACCTTAGCGTTAAGTTTATAAATCCTAGAGATTTTGTAGGCGATAACCTTTGGTAGTTTCAAAGAGTTAGGGATAAACGCATACCCTACGACCTTAGACACACAACGCGATTAAGAATAAGGACGTGACAATTCAACCATCAATAGGAGATAATTAAGGAGTAATAAAACCTAAGTAAACACATCTTTAAATCATCATACGAGCACACAATAATTAGACATAGACTACATACACCACTAGATTAAATAATTAGATAAGTAGAGTAATCGGTAGAAATACCAACCCCCAAATCCAAACCCCGAGATTCGTACCTTTCCATTTCCTAAAAAACATAAAAAGATAAAAAATAATCTTCCTCAACCCCAACCTTAGCGTAGTAACTTCTCACTAGCATTCCTATTCCCCTAGAGAACGATATCAATTCCCGTGGCTTACCCTAATACTACACTACAACAATTAGGTTCACTGCCTAGGGTGTTGAAAAACTTGCTCGATGAAAAGGAAGTTCCTTTGACCCCGAACGACGCGTGTAGCGTTATCAGTGTTTAAGTTGCTAACGCCCGGGCACTCACTATTATAAATCTAGCATGTAACGGTACTTAATGACTTGACTTAGGGGACCAGGAACAACTGGACTTATGAAGGGACACCTGACTTCTCCAGTGGTGGCATCTTTGCTGATAGGTTAGGGCGAATTGACCAAATTTTGTCCTCTCGAATTTGACCCCACCTGAAGTAATTGGAAGTAAGTAGACGTAGACATTACTAGCTAGGAGGAATAACTAGGTTAGCACCACTCTCCTATATTGATTAAACCTTTGCCTTTTATCTGCTTTAGTAGTTAATTAATTAATTCCTTATCAAAATCATTATTAAAATCTGTGACACCTAGACTTAGTAATAATCCAACACACATAGCTCTTGGGACGACCTCGGTTTTACCGAATACTACACTACACACGACCGGGTACACTGTCCGTTAGTGCATTAGGGTAGACCATAGGTATAACAAGACTATATAAATATTAAAACCTGGTCAGTAAAACCTGCATCAACTATCATGGAGGACCTCTTATAAATTACAACCGTGGGCCTTATGAAGGAAGAAAGCCCAACATTGAAGAAACCATTAACAAATTTCTGGAAGCCTCGGCCCAAAGACAAAAAGAACAAGATGAATGGCTAAAAGATTTCCAGGAAAACACAAATAGAAGCCTCTCCAATCACGACACAACCTTAAAAAACCTAGAAACAATGGTGGAGAAGCTTAGTGAAAAGGTAAAGAAAAATAACACTAAACTGGAAGAGACAAAACCTATGGTAGTGTGCAAGGCCGTTTTTTCTGATGAAAATGCAAAGTTGCAAGTCGATTCTACCACCAACAATTCGGATGCTACTGATTCTGGCGACAGTGTGAAGTTACGTCGTAACACTTATGATGAGTTACGGTGTAACCAGGGGTTAGATAGCGATCGCGGAACAATTGATGAGAAAGATACTGATGGTTCTGAAGGAAGTGAGGTACACCATAACCAACCCTCAGAGTTACAACGTAACTGGGATACATGGTCTGATAAGTTTCTCGAGTTAGATGAATCAAGGATGCATGTTATTAACGGATGGTCAAAAGATACTAATCTATGCCCTCAATCTCCATCTAAAAGGAAGTATCACTGGTGTAAAAAATTACCCGTATCTAATGGTGAATGATACGATCTTTGGGCCTCGTGCAACCCTTGTAACGAAGTTTGTGATGGAGGAGATGATAATGAAAGGGTCAAGGATAACAAATACATGTCGCCTGCATATACTGATGAAGAAAGGTTGGCAAAGCTCTCATTTGAAGAAGAGGAGGAACCACATATTATGCACTATTGCACTCCGATAGTTATCACTGATGACGAGTCCACTCGAGCATGGCCTACATGCAATCCGTTCCTCGAATATTGCAACGGGTGTAGTAATGTAAAAGACGATGAATGGACATGCCCTTATGAGCTCAAAAGACATAATATGAAGTTCGAAGATTTATCCTTTGACGATTTGTATTCGATACAATTCGGGGATGCTAAAATTAATCCAAATCTTCTTAAAAAGCTCAAGATTGATTATGAGGAGCATTTTTTTAGAAAGAGTCTATAAATGATGATAGATACTGCATGGAGGACCCCTCAAATGACACCAATGACGGGTGTGAGAAGATAAAAACACCCGGCGAAGTTTTTTGGGCATCTTGCAACCCTTATGATGATAAATGTAACGGGGGAAGCAGTATTGAGAGAGTTGGGGAAGATGAATTCTTGTGGACCTCGACCAATGATGCGGAAAGAACAGAGTTACCTTGGCTAGACAACCTAGGATTTGACAATTGGGTCAAAATCAAATATGGGAAGGTAGATGCGTTGACTAAGGAGAAGATCTGGAAAGGATGCATGAGTAAAGAAGACCCGAGCGAAGAAGTTCCAAACGACATAAGTGACGTATCGGATAAAGATACCAAACACTCGACGAGAAATGAGAAAGAGGAATGCAAACGGATACTAGTAGAAGATTTACCCAACGATAAATGGTTTAAAGGTACCGAGTCCAACGATGATGATATAGAAGGGATTTTGGATTACCTTGAACTACAAGGTGAAGATGGATTCACTGACCCCGGCGATGAAGCATATGAGCAAAGAAGGTGCAAACTTCTTGGCATTTCGTATAAGAGGCAGCCACCGATTGTAGCTGAAAAATATGAGTTTACTAGATACCACTTGGGGCCGGACGAAAAGTTTTGTAAAATTCGGAAGATCGAGACTAAAGAATATCTCCGCACCGCTACAAATGTTTCCTGGGTCAGACATAATTTGATGAAGGATATGGAGGAAGTTGGCCAAGTCCAAAGGCCACCATAAAGCCTCGAGGCTTTGAGTCTAACTTAAAGACTCGTAAATAAAGAAAAGTTCTCTTTTGGGAGACAACCCGAATTATCACTTTCATTTGTTTTATTTCCATTTCTGTTGGGTTTTGTGTTTTTAACCATTTTTGCAGAAAAACAGAGAAAAGTTGCTGCAGCATGCTGAACGGGGACCTGATCTGTCCACAGTTACGGCGTAACTCATTATTATGGTTATGCCGTAACATACTTTTTGCATTAGTTCTTCTCAGAGAATTACCAATTACGGCGTAATCCCATTCAGTGGTTACGCTGTAGCTACACTCCTGTAGCGTATGCCAGGTTTTGCATTAATTACGGCGTAACTCCTTATAGGAGTTACGATGTAACTATCCTCCGTAACACTTCTTTCTTTTTAAACACAATAACCTTGTATTAGTTTTTAAATGAACTTTGTGGGTATGTTCCCTGTAAGCCCTCACGAGACTACACTCGTCCACTTGGGACACCAAGTGGTTTAAAAGGCTTGTTGCATACGCTAAATGCAACCGTGATTCCTACGAAAGTGAGTTAGGTTTCTTTTTCATTTTTATTTTTTTTTAGAATTATGCTTGTCGGTAGTGTGATTTTAGGGATTGAAGTTTACTCATGGATGCTTATGCGAAGGCACGATTCTTTTCGTGGGCCTTCTTTCTTTTTGGAGCAAATTTCAGGGAAGTTCTCGCTCTAATTCTACTTTTCCCTTCACCTTTATTTAATGCTTAGTACAAAAGGGACTTTGTACATTTCAAGTGGGGGGACGGGAGTAGAATTGTCTCTTGAACTTTATTTTGCCCTCGTTTTTCTAGTTTATTTTGAAAAATTATGTCATTTTTAAAATTTTGACATGTTTTTCTTAACCTAACTATAATAGGCTGTGGAAAACTAGGGGGTTGAATAGTTTTGCCAATTAAAACTCGTTTTAAACTATTCAGATCGACTTATGTCAATCTATTTGGATGTGTGTTGGATGTTGATAAACAAACATATAGAAGTATAAGTATGTAATGAAAAGATAAGAGTAAGAAGCACAAAACCACAACGCGAGTATTTATAGTGGTTCGGCTACAAGGACACCTTCCTTGCCCTACTCCACTCCCTGAGTCACCTACTCGAGAGTTTGTAATCACTACACAACACCGACTCCTTATGGTGGAGAAACCTTCACAACGTTTCCTACTCTTTTTCCGGTACTAGGCTAACCACCGGGTTCTTTCACACCAAGGTGAACCACACCTACCACAACGTCGCCTACCCTTTATCCAGTACTAGGCTAAGTACCGAGTTCCATTACAATGGAGGAACTGCTACCCAACACTACACCAATTAACTAACCCCAAAGGAGATCTACTCCTTATAATGTCAACAAGGATAACAATATCCTTTGACCCAATACTAATCTATCTTGTACATCAAAACACACCATATCGAATGTACATCTTAGGCACCTTTCACTAATGCCTTTAACTAGATCTTCAAGACACCTTTCACTAATGTTTTGTGACTTGACTTCTAGGCACCCTTCACTAATGCCTACAATACGGACGATCGACACCTTTCACTAATGTCTTCGTCTTGACACTTGAGACATCTTTCACTAATGTCTCGAACACTACACTTCTTAGAAGAAAGAAAAGAACCATCAACAAGAAGACTTCAATAGTCTTGATGATGAGGAAGCATGGCAACTCATGGACTTGAGCTTGCTTGACTTCAAAGGTTGTGATCTCACCTTTAAGAGGAACCTAGAGAATCACACAAAAACAAAACTACAAACATAGATCACTTGGATCTAGGGTTAGAGAGTTTTTAATTCAAGGAGAAAGTATGTTAGAAAGGGGTGAGAAGCAATGAAGAAATGGCTCACTATTTATAGAGAGAAAATGCCTACTGTTCCCCGGATCCCACGAATCCCTCCCACAAGGGATCCGTCTAGCTTAAAGCTAGGGATCCGTTGGACGCTCCTCTTTGCCCATGGGTATTTTGGTTATGGGCTGATCCATGGGTCTTTTACTAGATACAATGTATCTTATGAGTGCAATGCACCTAGTCAAATGGGTATGGGTCAATACCATGGGTTATGGATATTATCCATATATGACATAAGCATGATGTCATGCAATGGGTTATGGGTCAAGCTCCATGGATATGGGTCATGGACTTTGGGTTGTACCCAACTACATTCAATGTATTTGGTCAATGGGCTATGATACTTAAGTTTCTACCCATTTATATTACCCAATATACTACATACTAGTTATGTGTATATTTTACCCAAATATGTAAACACTAGTTGTTGTACATATGTAATACTAAATCATAAAATCACTTATACGTGTTTTAGTGTCTTATGTGAGAACGTAAGTGTGTTAGAAACTATTAGTTCAACGTATTTTATTTGTTTCGTTAAAATGATTTTACGTTTGTTATCGACAAAACATTAGAAGATCGTAAAATATAAATAAACGTTTTTACGGCTTATTTGTATTAACATAGGCCTTAGTCGAGCACATTATAACCCTTGATGTTATATGGTGAGATTAGCCTTATCCGTTTCCAAATATTTACCCCAAATGCACCAAATTATGAGTGTGCCGGT
Organism: Chrysanthemum seticuspe; assembly: GCA_019973895.1. NCBI lineage: Eukaryota > Viridiplantae > Streptophyta > Magnoliopsida > Asterales > Asteraceae > Chrysanthemum > Chrysanthemum seticuspe. Next base: position 297,712,337 of record BPTQ01000006.1, read on the forward strand.
AGCTTGTAAACTTTAGAACTTGGCCTTTGCATCATTTCGAGACCATATACGAGGTATGTTGAGTTAGGTCGATGTATTTGGAGTTTTCAGTTTAAGAAGGCAGTATTATAGAATTATCACCCAAATAGCGTATCATTGTGTGTCTATCGATTAGTCACCTCGATTTCTCGACCCCTATGTTAAACCCTTTGTTGCACTCACCTTTAGTGAAAGATACCCCTAGATACACACATCTGAGCCATTCCTTTCATTTTGTTCACCCAACATTTTGTTTCGTTACACCCATACACCTTAGCCTACCCTTTAGTCTTTACTTGTAATTGGGAAGTCATTGTTTGCCTAAGTTCAAGGTTTAAGTGGAAAAGTTCGGGAATCACGCTTTCGTCGATGACATATTCTTAAAGATCATTGAAGACCCCCCAAATTCTCATATTGTTTATCTCAAGTGGGGGGATGTTATGATTAAAAAAATGTAACTTATAGTTATAGTTATTTGATTGTAAAGTGCGAAGTTACAAGCACTATGTTATGAGCTCATTATAGATTTAGTATCGAGGAGGCCACCTCGGTCATATTTGAAGAATTGAGTTGGTAATGTGCCCATCATGACGTCCTCTAATGGCACATCTACTTGGTATTATCATGATCCGGTTTCTTAACTTCGAAACTTCAACTTTGGATGAACGATAAGTGGTGATGACTTGGTTATAGATTTAGACTATTTGCTTGATTTTATTTTACACCAATTTTATCCCATGTCTTATCCTACCCTTTTGTCATGAAGCGTGTCTAGGTGATGCAACGAGGAATCTTTGGTGTCTTGGCCATGGATTTGGTCATGTATCATTGATTTTTTCCACTTCGCCGTGACATGTTAGTAATGACAACTCACCCTTAACCTTTGTCGTGTCTACCCATATTGCCATCAAGAATTGTTTAGTCCTTAACTCTAGTGGTGGAGATTTGTGTAACCGCCAAGCTTATGATAGAATACATGCTATGACTGTGCGTTGAGTGATCACCCCAAAATTGACACTTAGAATAGTTGAGAGATTTGAGTGTTTTGTTCCCATTTCGTGAGGTGTTCGGCTTTGTTTTGTTCTAGCTAAAGGGATTTGTAAACTTATATTTTCCAGGTAATGAGAGATATCTTTTTAGGAATCTATCTAATAAGGTCTACTTGAGGGAAAGTAGAGTTCAAGTGGGGGGATATTTGATAACATCAAATAGTCCTGAATATTAAGTGTCAGTTTCCCCCGATAATGCTCGTATTTTATATCATTTATATGCATTTACGCTTGTTTTCCTCTATATTTCACTTTCAGGTAAATCACGAGCATTGGAGCTAATGAGACGCGGATTTGGAGAGTTTATTGAAGATATATGATAGTATGCCCATTTTGAAGATGTTACGGTGTAACTCTCCTCTCACATTACACCGTAACAGAAGCGTGGCTCAGAAAACCAACTAAACTGAAGATTACGGCGTAACTCCCTCCCAGGATTACGTCGTAACTAATTAGGTTAAATGATGTTCCGCGCCGCTGCAAGTTACGCCGTAACTCATTCCACAAATACGGCGTAACCATGATTTATTGAAGATACGGCGTAACTCATTCCAGATGTTACGCCGTAACCAGCTTTTCCAGAGCAAAATACGAAGAAACGGATGTTACGGCGTAACTCTTTTTTTTTTTGGGTAAAGGGGAGTAATCCTGCACCCTGGTAAATATATTAACCAAATAAACGTTTAAGTACAATGTATATGAGGGAAATCCCATATATCAGCCCGTCACATAGGCATAGAGCTTACATAACAAGATACATCCTATTTTCTAAACAAGAAAACAAACCGCTACTCAAATGATAACAAATGACACAACGAAATAAGATTACTTCCTAGGACCTTGAAACTTTGTGCCATACATGGCATTAAAGGCATCCAAATTCCCAGGAAGATCACGAACCTGCTTCGCATAGTCATCGAAGTCATAGTCATCAAACTCATCTTCAAACTCTTGGCCACCACCAAATATATTACCAGACTCATCAAATGGGTTAGCAACTACCTCATCTTCAGAATCAGACACCTCAATCTCTCCCACTTTAGAAAAAGGGTTAGCTCTCTTAGTAGAAGAGGTAGACGGAATATTGACCATCATCATCCACAAGAGTAGCTTTCCCATCAATAATTAGTTTTTCAAGCTTACCAATTTTCTCAACTATGGGAGTAGAACCAACATCTATTGTTCCCATTGAATCACTCACAATCGGAACATGTGATGTAGAACCAGTATTAATCAACTCATCCTTATTAACCTCCATTGTAAGACCAGTATCCACATCTGTATCGTCCATATTAAGAGCATCATACAACTTAAGTTACGCCGTAACCAGGTCTAGCCTATAAATACCGCCCAAATTCCAGCATTTCTATTCATTCACTCCACACACCAAATCAAATAACATGGGTAGAAGGTTGAAGGTAGATCTTGAGGAGCATACGGAGCCATCTCCAAGTGAGAAATCACTCCCTTACGATAAGCATTAGCAAATTATCATTTCTTTAATTTCAATTCATGTAGTTAAACATTGAATCGATTGTTTTAGTTAATATGAGCGGCTAAGCACCTCTGATGCTAGCCTAGTTATGATTCCTTAATTGTTTTGTTTATGTTTACATTGCTTCCGTATAATTGTTTCTAGTGTATGCATGCATAGTTTGTTGGTAGCTACCCTTGTTTCGGTAGTTTTGAATGGCGGTAGTGGCTAGCTACTTAGAAAATATGACCAACTGACCCTAAGTAGGTAGATTGAGTGGGAAGGGTAAGAATTGACCAACTGACGACCCTTCTTCGCTTGTGCGATTTGACCAACTGATCACCTACCGTTTGGATGAACTTAAGAAGTTAGGGATGAGTGTTTAAGATGCTAGTGCCCGGGCACTCATTGTTATGAATCTTGCGTATAGCGGAACTTAATGACTCAACTTAGGGGACTAAAAACAACTGGACTTACAAGGTTAGTAGCTTGTTCTCCGGTGGAAGGCCTTTGCTGATAGGTTAGGACAAACTGACCAAATGTTGTCCTAGCGAATTTTACCACCACTTGAAGCAATTGGAAGTAATTAAACATGGACTTAACTTGATAGGATGAGTAACTAGGTTAGCACATTTCTCCTTTAATGATCACAACCCTCGCCTTTATTTGCTCTATTTTCTTATCTTTAGTAGTTAATCATTTCGACCTCAAAACCAATTAAAATCTGTGACACCTAGACTTAGTTAAAATCCGCACACATAGCACTTGGGACGACCTCGGTTTTACCGAAATACTACACTACACACGACCGGGTACACTGCCCGTTAGTGCATTAGGGTAGACCATAGGTATAATTAGAGGTGGCAAATGGGTCGGGTCGGGTCGGTTTGAGTCATGGGTCAAATGGTTTATGGGTCAAATGGGTCATGGGTCAAACGGGTCATACTATAAGAATGGGTTGAATGGGTCATGGGTCAAACGGGTTGGGTCGGGTTGGGTCGGGTCGGGTCGACTCGACTCGTTACATTTCCACCTATAATCATGCTACTATAGTATGTTTCGTCCGTTTTCATCCGTTTTTTACGTTTTCGTCGTTTTTTTACGATTTCATCCGTTTTCTTACGTTTTCATCCGTTTTTTACGTTTTCATCCTTTTTTGCGCGTTTTCGTCCTTTTTTTACGTTTTCATCTATTTTTTTACGTTTTCGTCCATTTTTTTACGTTTTCATCCGTTTTTGCGCGTTTTCGCCCGTTTTTTACGTTTTCATCCGTTTTTGCGCGTTTTCATCCATTTTTTTACATTTTCGTCCGGTTTTTTACGTTTTCGTCTATTTTTTTACGTTTTCATCCGTTTTTGCGCGTTTTCATCCATTTTTTTACGTTTTCGTCCGTTTTTTTACGATTTCGTGTATTTTTTTACCATTTCATCCGTTTTTGCGCGTTTTCGTCCATTTTTTTATGTTTTCGACCGTTTTTTTACGTTTTCGTCCGTTTTTTTACGTTGTCATCTGTTTTTGCGCGTTTTCGTCCGTTTTTTTACGTTTTCATCCGTTTTTGCCCGTTTTAGTCCATTTTTTTACGTTTTCGTCCGTTTTTTACGTTTTCATCCATTTTTGCGCGTTTTCGTCCGTTTTTTTACGTTTTCATCCATTTTTGCGCGTTTTCGTCCGTTTTTTTACGTTTTCATCCATATTTATGCGTTAAGTTTTCGTCAATTTTTTTACGTTTTCGTCACTTTTTTTACGTTTTAATCTGTTTTTGCGCGTTTTCGTCCTTTTTTTCTGTTTTTCGTCCGTTTTTTACGTTTTCATCCGTTTTCGTCCGTTTTTTTACGTTTTCATATGTTTTTTTAGCGTTTTTGTCTTTTTTTACGTCTTCGTCCTTTTTTTTACTTTTTCATCTGTTTTTGCGCGATTTCGTCCGTTTTTTTACGTTTTCATCCGTTTTTGCGTGTTTTCTTCCGTTTTTTACGTTTCCGTCGGTTTTTTTACGTTTTCATCCGTTTTTGCGCGTTTTCGTCTGTTTTTTTACGTTTTCATCCGTTTTTGCGTGTTTTCTTCCGTTTTTTAACGTAAAAAAACAGACGAAAAGGTAAAAAAAACGGACAAAAACGTAAAACAATTGACGAAAACGTGCAAAAACGGACGAAAACGTAAAAAAACGGACAAAAAAGTAAAAACGAAAAAAAAAAACAGACGAAAATGCGCAAAAACAGATGAAAACGTAAAAAAAGGACGAAAACGCGCAAAACGGATGAAACGTAAAAAAACGGACGAAAACAAAAAAAATGGACGAAAACGCGCAAAAAGAGATGAAAATGCGCAAAAATGGACGAAAACGTAAAACAACGGACGAAAACGTAAAAAAATAGACCGAAACGCGCAAAAACTGATGAAAACGTAAAAAAATTGACGAAAACATAAAAAAACGGACGAAAACGTAAAAAAACAGACGAAAACGCGCAAAAACTGATGAAAAGGTAAAAAAACGGGCGAAAACGTAAAAAAAATGGACAAAAACGTAAAAAAACAGACGAAAACGTAAAAAAATGGATGAAAACGAGCAAAAACGGACGAAAACGTAATAAAACCGACGAAAAAGCGCAAAAACGGATGAAAACGTAAAAAAACGGACGAAAACGTTAAAAATGGACGAAAACACGCAAAAACAGATGAAAACGTAAAAAAACAGACGAAAACGTAAAGAAAGGACGAAAACGGACGAAAACGTAAAAAACGGCCGAAAACGTGCAAAAACGGATGAAAGCGTAAAAAAACGGACGAAAACGCACAAAAACGGACGAAAACACGCATAAACGGCTGAAAACGTAAAAAAACGTCCGAAAACGTAAAAAAACGAACGAAAACGCGCAAAAACGTCGAAAACGTAAAAAATAGACGAAAACGCGCAAAAACGGACGAAAACGCGCAAAAACGGATGAAAACGTAAAAAAACAGACGAAAACGTTAAAAAACGACGAAAACGTAAAAAAATGACGAAAACGCGCAAAAACGGATGAAAATGTTAAAATTGACGAAAAAAATATAAAAACGTATAAAAACATAAAAAACACGACATCTAATGATGGTTGAGTTATCATCCGACCCTTAAGTGACCCATTCGACCCATTTGTTGATTCACATAAATCCATATGTTGACCCATTTGACTTGTTCTTTGCAAATGGGGTAACCCAATCCAACCCATAAGTTGTTATTTTTGACCCATAGCAACCCATTTTTCTCTAAATGGGTTGTGATTGCCACCTCTAGGTATAATGAGACATTATTAATATTAAAACCTTGTCAGTAAAACCTGCATCACATTTCAACAATTTGTAATTAAAGTTGTTTGTCTCAATGACATACGTGATGGACTTGCGCATTTGACATAGTTGTATGTGTTTTAAGATGTGTGATTTTTTTAAAGTATTTGGCTTATTGAATTTTAACAATAGATGATTAGTAGCTTAATTAGATTATATAATGTGGTAAAATAGTTGTATATTTGAGTGAGATGGTGATTTAAATAGTGTATTATTGTATATATTAATGTATTTGTGATTTAAATAGTTGTAAATAGTGTTTTGTTATTTGTAATGCTTAAAATGTATAGATAGACTTGTATTGATTTAATAGGAAAAGTAATACAATCTTTCCATTATAAGCAAATGTTAAATCTTAATTTTTAAGCCTTCTACAATAAGCAACTCTCAAATACTTAGGTTGCTATGTTTGGCACACAACATTATAGAGAGATTATGCTTATTTTTTTCAAAAAATAAGCTACTTAAAAAATAATCTTTGTTTGGCAGACATCACTTATAAGAGATTAAAAAAAAAAAAAAAAATCTTCCATAATTTCTGAAAATAAAATGTTACTTCGGGTATGTTTGGCAAACATAGATTGTGCTGGTGCTGAAAAAAATTATAAAAAAAAAAATTTATTTTTATAAGCTACATGAAGTAACCTATTATTTTCAGAGATTATGGAAGATTATTTTTTTTATAATCTCTTATAAGTTATGTCTGCCAAACAAATATTATTTTTTAAGTTACTTATTTTTTGAAAAAATAAGCATAATCTCTCCATAATCTCATGTGCCAAACATAGCGTAGCTTATAAAAATAATCTCTTTTTATAATCTTTTTAAGCAACAGCAACAGCAACAGCACCAGCATCAGCAACAGCACTAACATCAACACAATCTATTTTTGCCAAACATACCCATATGTAGAGAGATTATGCTTATTTGTTCAAAACAAATAAGCTATTTAAAAAATAATTTTTGTTTACCAGACATAACTTAGGAGATTAAAAAAAAAAAAAAAAAAATCTAAATGTTTAACCATCTTTTGTTTATTTGTAAAAATGTCAAATTAGCAAAAACTACACTGCTTAACAAGAAAAGCGCGCCACAATTCAAACCACACTTATCAATATTAGTGTGTGTTTTTGAGTGTGAAGAAATGGTGATGTATGTTGTGCTTCGTTCTAGACCTCCGTACATTATCTCCTCCTTTACTTCGTGACCTAATTCATTCATAATCATCTTAATTCATTTCGTACAGTTACAATCACTTTATCAACTACTCGGAATTCGGTTCCGTTTGTAACCAATTCGTTTCGTTTTCTTTTTACAGTAATTACTGCAGCTAGTGAATTTCTACGCAATTACACGCCCTAGAGGTCACAAACGAAAGCGAATCCGCTATTAGATCGGATTGGACTTTGTTATGTGTTTAGAGATCGAATATCTGCTTCGACCACGGTTATTCGTACATGATTTCGCGTATTTGTTAGTGATAATAAAGGTTCCGTTTATCTCGATTATGTTATTAATTGATAGAATTTGTTAGTATTTAGTTTAACTCATCGAATGCTAAATCAGTTGTATTAGTGATATTAGCTTTACTTTTAGCCATATGATGTTTGTTAGTGGTAAATAAAAGATATAAAAGGACATGGAAAGATTATTTAATGCACACAAATTGCATAGGACATGCTCTTACATTTCACAGGTTGCAGATGCATAGGTGTTGTGTGCGCTAGTAAGATAATGGCTAAAGGATTTGAGAGATGAAGCAGAACAACTGCAGGCTCGTCTTAAATTCAAGAGAAACATTTTAGGATCTTTAAACCAAATATGCTACAAATTTTTCTCCATCTTTCAATCGCATCATTGATGAGTTTGAACCCTGCCAGGTATTATATTGGGTTTAGGCTGTACAATACACGCGTACTTTTTCAAATATACCGTTTTGGTACGTGTACTAAAATCTGTCCCACTTTTAGATGCGTACTTTCATGTTTTGTACCATTTTGCACGGTTAAACTTGTTTTACCGAAACCATAATCACTATTGCCACGTGTGCAAGCCACGTCAGATTTCCACTAACAAAAATAAGTTAAATAATATGGTTTTGGCCGATAAATAGCTACGTACTTTTTCAAATGTACCGTTTTGGTACATGTATAAGTTTTTGTCCGTTTTTATACGTTTTCGTCCGTTTTCTTCCGTTTTTCTTACGTTTTTACCCGTTTTTGTTCGTTTTTATACGTTTTCGTCCCTTTTTATACAATTTTCTTATGATTTCAAACATTTTACCCCCATTTTATACGTATTCTTATGTTATTACCCGTTTTTATACGTTTTCGTCCGTTTTTTACGTTTTTGTCTGTTTTTTTCGTTTTTGTCTGTTTCTTTACGTTTTTTATGTTTTCGTCCATTTTTTATGTATTCGTCCATTTTTGACGTATTCGTGTGTTTTGTTTTTGTTCTTGTGTCTTTACGTTTTTATGTTTTCGTTCATTTTTTATGTTTTTTTTTACGTATTCGTCTGTCAAAAACAGACGAAACTGAACAAAAGGGAAAAAAACGTAAAGATACGGACGAAAACCTAAAATAACAGACGAAAACGTAAAAAACAGACGAAAACGTAAAGAAACCGATAAAAACTTTAAAAAAACAGGCGAAAACAAAAAAAGGGGATGAAAACGTAAAAAACATACGAAAATGAAAAAAAACGGACGAAATTGTAAAAAAAGAAACGTAAAGGAAAAAAAATGATGAAAACGTAACGAAACGGACAAAAACGTAAAAAACCAGACGAAAACCAAAAAAACGGACATATCACGTAAAGAAACAGACGAAAACGTAACAAATGACAAAAATTTTATAAAAAAATGGATGAAAACGTAAAAAAACGGGCGAAAACTTAAAGAACCAGATGAAAACGTAAAAAAAATAGACGAAAACGTAAAAAAAAACAGACGAAAACGACCAGGGACAGAAGATGCAATTTGGGACAAACAAGAAGGACTAGCTATGTAATTTACTCAAAAAATATGCCACATAGGCATTTTTGCCGGTTTTATACATTCCCAACCGGTTGCAGGTAAACCTGCGTGCAAAATGGTACAAAACATGAAAGTACGCATCTAAAAGTGGGACAGATTTTAGTACACGTACCAAAACGGTATATTTGAAAAAGTACGCGTGTATTGTACGACCTAAACCCTATTATATTTGTACATGACCCACTACCTATGATCATGAAAACTCACCCAAGTAGATCACAGAGAATCTGAATATTCTCCGAATGGCATGTCACGCACGTGAACTGCTATATTACTGCAGAGGAGTTGTATCACGGCCTATTTTTATGCTAAAGAAGTTTCCTTCTGAGAACCGAACTTAGTTCCATATAGGACTAAATATAAAGAGAGATTTATCAAATTTCTTTAACTTAGTTTTGGGTCATCTTTATTTCTTTTACGGACTAGCGTCCAGTTAACAGTTTACGCTATATCTTCTCTGGTATTATGCTGATGGAGAATTGGAGAGTCTTAGAAAAACCATCGCATACCATTGCCGAAGATGACTTCTGAGTTTATCTGTTTAATGATTTGTTAAAAAATTGTTAATTGAATCAGTCACAGCTCAAGTTCAGATTAAACTAATATATCTTGATTGACTAGTTCTATATTACATATGCATTATATTAGTCAATGTACTACCTTGAAAATTCCAATGAACCAACTCAATCATCAACTAATATATAATGAAACGCGAGAATTTTGACAAATCCTACACAGGACATTTGTTAGATTAATTTTTTTAAATTAATATTAAGAATTTGATCAAATCTTTTCTGATAAAGCTTGAAATTTCTTCAAACTTCTTAAATAAATATGATGAATGCAGTATTCAGTCAAGTTTACTTAAAGAAATTATATAAAGGTTAGGTAAGTTAGTAAGTTAGACAAGCCTTTTAATAAAGCCCAAAAGTATTAGTTTCGTTTGTTTAATTTTTAAAAGTGACATTGACTCAAAGTTCTATATAAATTAAAACTTAGTTTTCCATATACCAAATAATCATATTGACTAGCTTTAGAGGTATACATCCCTCACGCATTAGTGATTAATTCTTATTTGTTAGTATTTAATTTTGCATCTATTTTATGTTCTGGTTATGCAGAATATTAAGCTGTAGTGATGAACCCCATTGGCAACCAGCACCATGTTAACATTCCAAGTGCTTCAAGTACTCAGTCAACACAACCACTTCCACTAAATCTACCTTGCCAAGATCTACTTGATGGTAAGTTCTATACTATACATCTGACTTTGAGTTATACTGGCTCTGCCTCTACACTTCCACATATATCAGTTTTATCAACTTGTTTCTTATATCAGTGGCCCAACGGTGCCAAAGGTTATAAGTACTCCTTAAGAAGAAGGAATCCTATTACTATATATATTAAACGTCATTTGAAACGACGTCGAATAGCAAAGCCCATTTCTGCGTTTTTTTGTGGGCTCCAATGGCTGTTGTTGTTTTCGTCTGGCCTGGTGACATAGCCCAAAAAACATACCGTTTTACATAAACAAAGGATACATATTTCACCGCCTTTCTTCGATGTTTCCAGAATTCTCTCTCACACACATATATACAAGACGGAGGCGGTCACAATGTTGTTGCAGTCAAGTGGATATGATAGCCAAAATACGCAACCCACATGTGGTTTCACCGCTTAAAACCCATGGGCTCATCAAAATCTCTTCAATCGATTACATCCAGGTGATGAAGAAGATAAAGACTGACAAGTTGATGAGCGGCGTAGATAACTAAAAGTTGTCAATGGTATGAGGCTATAATTTCACTTTAAGTTTCCAATTTTGAAAATTTTATGGTTTTAGATTTTTATGCTATATTAATATGATTTGGGTATTATTATAGTAATTCAAAATGAATAAAAGTAGGGGCTATGACTCTTATTTGAAGAGGTGATTGTATTTTACTAGCTTAAAAACTGTTTAAGAGGGTGTTTGGGATTGCTTATTTTTTGAAAGATGCTTATTAACATTAACAGGTACTCTATTTTTCTTGGATTAAAGATAGACTAAAATGGGTTGATTTTGCTTGTAGTTAATTTTTTTTGGGAAGGTTATAATCGTTTATGGTTTGCTAATTGGGTTTGTTTCCTTGGATTAAAGATATACTAAAGTGTGTTTGCTTAAACAGTGCGGCTTTTGGGATTTGTCGAATTACAGTTATATTCTCTGTGTTTACAGGATTCTCCAATCAGGTATTTTGAATATGGTGTCATGTCTTTAACTGTTGGTAGTATCCTTCTTGATCTTTAGCAGCAGACTATACTCATACGAGTACCCATCTTGATCTTCCTTATAGTGCACCGTTCATTGTAAGACGATTCTCGCCGTTCCCTTTTGTTTTATACATTTTATATTTTTCACATATGTTTCACTCATTACTTTCCAGTATTTTGATCAGGGGAAAAATAACAAGAAATTTTATTCGCTGTCAGAAATAGCTTCGTTGATGGGGTTAGTGATTGATTAAAACGTTACAATGAGATGTATCAAAGTGCAGTTAATATGTGTTAGTTGTAACTGTTGTTCAGGTTAATGGAAAGTTTGAAACACAGACGCAAAAGATGAGCATAAAGATAACTAATGAGGAGCTAGGCATGTCCTGAAAACACCTGTCAGTCACTTCAAACAGGTATATTGTATTTTCTAATTTCCTTATTGGGTGTTTGGACTTTGGATTGAGAGTCCAGGAATAAGGAGACACCAACGGAGATGAGAAAATGAGATTTTATGTTTTGCTTATGAACATTGGTAGAAATATAGCAAATGAACAGATTGTGCGCGAGAATACTCTCCCCATCTGAAGATGACGATAAAGGAAAAAAATTTGTTGGAGAATAGAAATGTATTAGTGTTCGCAAATGACAGTAAGTTGTTCTACTCAGGTTTGAATGTTTGATCAGTATTCAATGATTGTAAAGTCTTAACACAAAATTGTTTGTTTCTTATTTTTTCTATAGCAGATACGTGAGTCAAAATTGTTGATATTATTCAAGGTTCTTCGCATTCAACATTAGGTAATGACATTACGACATCTTTCTCAACTCATTTTTTTAATTATAGCCTTTTATTTTTATGTATATTATTACGTTAGGTAATGATATTAGCACATCCTCACTGAACATTATATAGCTTTTATTTTTATGTGTCTACTTACATTATTTTCGATGTAAAAAAAAGAGGTTAATTTTGTTGAACATAGCAGGTCTTTTGGTAGACGACAGTCAAACCCTTCACAGATTCAACACCTCCACTGACGATCTCCTTACGTGGAAGGATGAAGAGATGCAACATATGCTTCAGTGGTTTCAAGAGATTTGGTTTTAAGTTCGTCTATATAGTTAAAGAAAATGCAATTTTCTTCTCAGAAGTGTTTCCTATTCAGCAGTATGGAACCAAAATGAGCTGAAATATTCAGATTTTTATACTTCAATATGAGACAGGTATGAATGTCATATAAAAACATGTTCGATATGTTTCCTATTTTCCTTGAGGGTTCAGTAGGTAGTATAGATAACTTGATAGTCTATGACTGAAGCCTTAACGCATATACCTTGCTTACAAGTTTATGAGGCATGAAAGATGGTCCAATTCTATTTAGTTATGGTATTATCATTTTTAGTTAAAAGTTGTTTACCTATGTAAAATCGTTTTTTTTATCGACGATGAAACCCGAGTCAGTATCACTTTATACTTAAAAAAAATACTGTGTAATAATCAATGACATAAAACAACGCCCCGCCGCAACGCGGCGGATCGACACCCATCTCGTTTGAAAATATAAAACGTTAGCAATGTTAGAGATTTCATCATCATCATCATCATCATCATCATCATCATCATTATTATTATTATTATTATAAACCAAAATTTATTATTGAAACATAATAAATTTACATAAAGTTGGATGTGAGTCTAGACATAAGTTGTGCTCCCACTCATTTCTGAATACAAAAGTTTACTCTATGATAGATAAAACACCACCTTTAGCATTATTTGAGTGGCTAATGGCAATAGACTTAATACGTGAAAGTGTGTCCAAAGCCTCCGTATCGAATTCCCCGAACGTAGAAAAAGCAAATGGTAGGAAGTTGTAATCGTTGTCCTCACATTTGTACGCATACTTCCGTTTTTTCTTCTCAACAACATTGTGCAAGGCTACCCCAGGATCCAATAAAGTCGCCCCAAATCAGCAAATGGAGAGATTCCGGTCACATTTAAGCATGCATCTTTACCTTGAAGCCAATTAAATAATAACAAATCTGCAGGTCGTAGCTCTTTCCCATCCTCCAAACGGAACCCCATTGGATCCTTCGTACACACCATGATCCCAACCTTGGAACATATATCAGCAAGAATATCACTCAAGAGATTATGCCTGTACATCACACCCACCTCACTAGAGCAGTGGACCGCGTGATCGAACATAGTATTATTATTGTTATTATTATTATTATTTTTATTATTATTATTATTATTATTATTATTATTATTATTATAGTTTATTTTTTATTATTATTATTCTATATTATTATTATTATTATTATTATTATTATTATTATTATTATTATTATTATTATTATTATTATTATTATTATTATTATTATTATTATTATTATTATTATTATTATTATTATTATTATTTTATTTTTTTATTTTTTTTAATTTTATTATAAACATCACTTTCATTAGAAACAAAACCAGTGGATTACAAGAAATTAGTTGGGAGCCTCGAAACAATCTGGGCTCCCACACCTTTAGCAATAGCAAAACTAATCCTACTGAAGATATGAGCAGCCGCGCGCGCTCCAGTGTCTTGAGTTATAGAGAACTTCCGGATCCGCTTAAGTAAGGTCACCGCTTCAGCCTCAAGTTCTCCTAAGGAGGAAAATGAGAAAGGGGTGAACCCATATCCAATGTTTGTACATTTGGCTCCGTATTTGATGCGCTTACGTTTTGCGGCGTCAATCACTACACGACCTGGCACAAAATCCATCATACCAGTTTGTGTGAGGGGGGACGACCCCGTCAAATCGACACATACGTCCTGCCCTCCATCCCAAGAATAGAGCAAGATATCTGCTGGCCGTAAGACTTGCTCCCTTTCTCCACCCAATCCGATGTCAACCTCTTTACGAGCTGAGACCCCAGATCGAGAACAGATATCAATCAAAGTGTCACGCACTATGTTGTGCCGATGTTTAATACCAATAGTGCCAGCACACGATACAGCATGGTCCCCGTAAATATCCCCTGTGAAAACCTTGGAGCAAGCTGAACACGGCATCTGAACTGAGAAGAGGGGAACGCCTAGCCGATAACATAGTACACATCTGTAAGTTCTGGCATTCATAGTCTGACCCAGCCCAGCTATCGGGACCACTCTGAGCCAGTCTGAAGTATGGTCTTCCATTTGCGATCTCCATAGGGCCATCTGTCTAGCAGATAAGCAGAAGGTGGATTCAGCCTCTTTGGTGACACGTGCGAAATATAAATCTGCCAATTTCTTCATGAGTTTGGGGGCAGCAATTTCACAAGAGCTACCCAAAAGGTCGGTCTCCATTTTCTCGTTAAAAACATGCAGGGCATCATCAAAGGAAAATCCAGTAGCACCAATACCGGATTGCCGAAGAAGTTCAGTCTGTAGGCTGGCCGATTGGAGTCTAGAAGCAAGGAAGGCATAGTTCAAAACATCGCCAGCAGCGTAAACGCCAAGCCCCCCAAATTCAAAGGGAAGAGTGGCCAGTCTCCATTGCCAATTTCCAAACTCGGGCCCAGAGGCAGTGACAATACGCTCCAAAGAGGAGCGAAGTGCTTCAGCGAATGAAATCTGAGCACGTTCAAAGACACGGGGGGAACATGTGCGCAAAGAGAAATACAGCTTGGAAATGCCAGCACATTCACGGAGGAGCAGCAACTCACATTTGGGACCATTAAGCTTAGCAACAGCGTCCATAAGTTCAATGGTTTTAGAAACTCGTTTCAAAACAAGCTTACTACTAAACTCAAGATCTACACCAACAGGCCCACCCAACAATTTTACGCCATGCAGGGGCCGGGCAATATTAGTAGGGAAAACACCTTCGAGTCTGCTTCTAGGATCTTCCTTTGGCCAGAAAACCTCAGTTTTATCGACATTGAGATGCAAACCATAACGAGGTCCTTCAATCATAATGAGCTCCAAGGCCTTCCCAACAAACAGAGTATCTCCAATGATCGTACCATCATCTAGGTACCAAGCTTGAAAGGGGAGGGAAAAGAAGTCTTTGATCTTGCGAGCCAAAGGATGTAGCACTAACGTAAAAAGGAGAGGTCCAAGAGGGTCACCTTGCTGCACGCCTTGGTGTGACCATAAAGTGTGTTCCCCATAATATAATCTGGCTGGGCTGGAGTAGCAAAATTCAACCCAACGTGATATGGCGGGACAATGGAGGCGGACCTCTTGCAACATAACTTCACGGTCCACCAGATTGAAGGCGTTTTTGAAATCCACCAACAACATCGAAAGACCCACATCATCACCACGGTCTTCAACAAGCCGATTCACGGCATGGAGAATGGCCTCCCCTCCTCCAGAAACCCCAACTCCCAACTGTAGATCATTCAAATATCCATCTAAGGAGTGGCCAATCATAGAAGCTCCCACCTTGGAGACTAAACGCCTCCAGACAGTCCCCACCGCAATAGGACGGATACCACCACCTGGTTTGATCAGCGGTGTGAGAGGAGCACTGGCAATATACTCGTCCAAAGCCTTAGGACACTTACCATCAAGAAAAAGATTTACCACCTGGGTGATGGAGTTGATTAACTCATCAGATATAGCCACAGCAGCACCGCTAAAACAATCCAAAAGGTGTTGGGCGCGTAAACCATCTCGACCACAAGATGTACCACGGGGGAAACTCTTAATCATGTCAAGAACCACAGCAGGAGATGCAATGAGGTTATGAACAGTTTTATTATTATTATTATTATTATTATTATTATTATTATTATTATTATTATGAACAGTAGCCTAGCAAGTAGCTAGGAAAAGGAAATTTGAGAAGGCATTTTGAGATGGAATCATATACTTGGTTGAAATAAACTTCTTGTTTTACTAGGGTAATTGTAGGATGGACAAGTTAGCAAAATGAAGTACTACCACTACCACAAATTTATCTCTCTTGGCCATAATCTCCTCCCAATTATCATTTTCTCTTACTTTGTTGTTATTGTGACTCAACATAGTATATGCTTTATATAGAAAGAACAAAAAGTTATGTAAATAGTTTCAGTCAGCTTTTTGTGTCTCTTTACACCATAAATAGACATAATAAAGTCGAAGGGAAAATTTTAAACCCAGGCACCTTCAAGATTGATGGTCACGTAACCTTGGACCAGTCTTCAGTTGCAAGGGATCATCGATTTTGAGATATTTCTAATTTTTTAGTAGGCTCCAGAAGATTTGCAAAGCTGCTATTCTAATTTCAAGAAAACCCAATGAATGATGAACATGGAATTCAGATCTCATAAGAGTGAAATATATCTTAAAACGAAAGTATAATTCTGAGTTTCATTTGATAATGATATATGTTATAGCTGAATGGACTGACAATATTTATAAAATGATGTTGCCATAATCATTTAAGTTTTATCTTATATTAAAAATAAAACGATTTCACTTATTCTGGTACAAATAGTTTAATAAGCTTTTGAACTGTTTAGATGGAAAACGAGAAGAGTGCCTTGAACTCTGTGTTCCTTTGCACAAAGCATCGATGAGAGGTGATTGGAAAGCAGCTAAGAACATTTTAGGCAAAAAGGAAGACCTCATAAAGTCTAGTATCAACAGAAACAATGAAACAGCACTTCATGTTGGAGTGTCTAGAGGACACAGAGCTTTTGTGAAAAATGTGGTTGGTTTGATGGAAAAAAAGGATTTGGAGCTTCAAGATAACAATTCCTACACTGCCTTTTGTTTAGCAGTCTCAAATGGAGATGTAAAAATGGTGGAGATATTGTTGAAAGAAAACAAAGCCCTTATCGATATTCCTACTAATAAAGGAATGATGCCACTCCACATAGCAGTTTCAACTGGTAGGCGTGATATGGTGGAATTTCTCTATGATAATCCTAAGAGCATGCAAGGTCATTTTTGGACACGCGAGAATCAGATTTGCTTTCTCTTGGCATGCATCAAAGCTGATTGTTTTGGTAAGTATATATTTTGGGCGGCAGGTAGTTGTTTTATTGGAACCTGTTTATCTACCTTTTTCCATCGCATCAGGTATTCTTATTTTATCTTATATCACAAATTATGTTATCATGAGCAAATCCTTGTTTATTTAGTCACATTTATTTTGGTTCTTGGAGTACATCACATCGTGGACTATATATCAAACTGATTTTACTAAACCAGTATGAATTAACTAATTAGTCTTGGAATAGACCTCAATCAGTGAACATCTTGGAATGGCAATAAAAAAAGTCCAGAAACGACCACATGAATAGCATTTAGGAATCCTTCCGTTTATAGGTTAAAAAAAACTCGACTTCCCCGGTAGCTGAAGAGGAATCCTTCCGTTTATAGGTTCTTGCTCAACCGTATTGGTCACCTGTAGCACATGCCACATATGGATTGTGCTATAAACGCATTTACTCATTCGGCTTACAATTGTTTACTTTTAGAAATTATAAGGTCCAATATTAAATTAACCCCAAATTTTGAAAGAAACTAATTTAGCTCAAGTAGTTAATTTTTTCCACAGAGGTTTATTATTGGTATGGTTTTTGTGATCCTGTTTAGATTACCATGTAGTTCAAACATGTAAATGTAAAGACCCGTAACAGGTTATACTCCAGTAGTTAAAACTTGGAGTAATTTTTTTTCCTTTCCTGCCACACACTTTTAACAATCGTGGATCCATCAATGCATATAACAGGTTGGTTTGGGAATGTATCTCTTAGACTTGGTGCTTCAGGTTAACATTCTGCTTAATGAGGTGTGATTCTCAATAGGTGAATTATTCCTGAATTTCCAAAGGAATGGTTGCATTGATGTAGTCAAATAACTTATGGATTTATGGAGAGGAGATATTAGGTTTCTCATCCAAAGGTTACAAGGGAATGATTGCACATTTTCTGTTTACATACGTGCATACAATTAATCACGCATTTCACTTCTCTTGCATTCTTCACAGAAGTTTACATCATTAATAAATACTTTGCAGATATCGCATTACGAGTAGTCAAGGACCAACCAGAACTTGCATTATATGGAGGGAGTGTGCTCAGAGTTTTGGCTCAAAAGCCTGAAGCATTTAAATCAAACGTAATAGTTTCAACAATGAGGCGGCTGTTTGCTATATCAAATCCAAAATCTTTTACTTTGAATCACGATGTGCGTCCAGGCTTGACATTGCTAAGACTCATTCTGAAAAATATCGCAAAATTGCACTGGAATGAAGTTCGGGCCATAATGATAGGGCCACCTGAGCCGATTAAAGAAGAAAATAAAACAATGTTTGGGGTAGGAAAGCCAATCGATGCAAGGACTTCGGGTGTACTTTTTTTAGCTGCAGAAGCAGGCAACGTTGATTTTATAGTTGAGGTCATTGAACAATATCCAGAGCTACTACAAGAGAAAAATGATATTAATCAAAGTATATTTCACGTTGCAGTCTCACATCGTCATAAGAAAATCTTTGGTATGAGATAGGTGCATCCAGGGATAGCATAGTTACTCTAGAAGACGTACATGGTAATAACATGTTGCATTTAGTCGGGATCTGTTCAAATAGTTCAAATGATAATTCTTCTGAGTACATTCCAGGAGCAGCCTACCAAATGCAACAAGAATTAGTATGGTTCAAGGTACATCTTACTTTATACTCCTTATCTTCAATGCTCAATTGTTTTAATTGTTTGGCATTTAGTTTGTAATTTGATCCATCATAATTTAGGGGATGATATTGGATTAGAAAGAAAAAATTCACAGTACCTTTGGAATATAAAATATGGATTAAGCTGAACGAATTTTTAAAGGTACCGATTGGATACGTGATTTTTTTTTTCCACTTAATGTTACATACTTTTATGTTTTGTTTTAATTTAGTACGTGATGATTACGTGTCACGTTATAAATGGTGACACGTGTCAGAATTGCAGGTATGACACGTCATCATCACGTACCAAATTGGAACAAAACATGAAAGTACGTAACATTAAGTGAAACAAAAAAAACCTATGTATCAAATCAGTACATTTGAAAAAGTTCGTTGCTATTTTTCAATTTAATTCGTATAAAGAATCACATACTCTCCACAAAGATATGACACATATATGTTTGTATAAATTGGATACCAAATATTTCATTGATTATGATCTAAAGAATAAAGTAATATAATTGCACAAGATATTAACTTATTTGAACTTCTCTTTTTAAACTAGGTCTACAATGAAAGTGACTAAGAAAAGCATATAATCAAATTTTAGTTTTTAAAGGGAGTTATGCACTCTTCGAATCCATTTTTTTGAAGGACAATTAGGATTTTGTTACGAGTATCTTTAGTTTCACTACAAGAAAATAGTCCTTCAATGACACGCAAAAGATGTCATACAATTCCAAAACAAGTCAAGCTTTTTTTTTTTCACCTACGCTAGGCGTCGTTTGTTTATTAAGAGACTCTGAGTTTGAATATAATTTGCACATATGAATCTAAATCTGCGACAGAATACTCAAAATCTGAATCAAATAATGTTGTTTCTTTTAAACATTTTCATAACTAGAATAAAAACTAGGTTATATATCATTAAAGGTAACAAGATCCTTTTTAATGTCTTGTTTGGCAAGAGGTTTAAATCTCTTAACGCCTCTAGATAAGAGGAGAAAAATAAGCAATCTTAATTTTCAAAATCTCTTAACGATTCAGATTTATAGGCCATTAAGAAGTACTAGGCAACTACCCGTGCTTATCAACGAGATTTTCTGATGACAAACATTTATAGTTGCGATATTATGGTTAAGTGTTTCGTATAACGTTTATATATAAAACGTGAAAATATCAAAATGTAATCGCAAAAGATTATAACATGCGATAATTCTCAAAGAAAAATTCTTAAAATATGTCAAAGAACATATAAAAACATTAGTGAAACTAAAAATAAGACATTACATCAATTATGAGATAACTAACAATGCACGTTATTCGTTATGTAAAACTTTTTGGTACACAATATTTGAGTTGTTGACTCCTTATTAACCGAACTCTTTGTCCGGCTTCACTAATACCTTTGTAGTTATACGTGATAGCTCTCTAATCAATGCAACATAAAGATGGCAATGCAAGAAACATAGTCCCACAAATAAAAACCCAAATTTGAAATTGTTTGGCCCTAAGCTTTATTGATAGTCATTGGAAAGCTATCGCAAAGCTAAAGCGCACGGCGAATTATTTTCTCTTTAGTTTTAAAGGTAACATGTCTTCTTTAGATGGATCAAGAGGAATTTTCGCGCATCAGAGTGATGCGTTTGAAAAAACGCAACGCAAAACCTGATGCGAGGTTGTTCCAGGATGCGGCCTAATGCGAACGCATCACATCGCAACAGTGTATTGCTCGCATCGGACGCAATGGACGCATCACTTTGCAACAGTGTTAATTTTGACTTTTATAGTTTAAGTTGACTTTATTTTTTTGTCAAACCATTAAGTTGACATATTTGATGTTATAACATTAAGTAATATCATTATGCACGTGACTTATTTCATATTTAATCATTTACTTGTAGATTAATTTAAGTAGAAATATTATATATTTTTTATTAGTTACCTATCGCCGCGCGTTCGTGATGCGCTCGCAACCGCATCTCGCATCACGCATCTGTCTTTTGGACCTCGAGCGCAACGGAACGCCACACGCAATTTAAAACCAAGATCTCAGCATTGATGACATTATAATCTAAATATTTACATATCAACCTCGTACCATTACAAATATGTATTCACAACTACTCCCTCCGTCCCGTATTGACCGTCCAGTTTGACTTTTTCAAGTCTTTCTTTATCAACTTTGATCATAAATATGTTTGTTCGTGTTATATAATATTTGATAAAAGTTATACCAAATGAAAATATATTTAAAACTCAATCCATTTATATATTTTGCATCAAGTACAATATAACACAAACAAAAATATTTAAGGTCAAAGTTGAGAAAGAAAGACTTGAAAAAGTCAAACTGGACAGTTAAAATGGGACAGAGTGAGTATTAAACAATTTACCACTAACATCTTTTTTTAACCCGACATTGTTTGTAAGACGTAACAATAAGAACTAATTTTTTAATATTATATCTTTGGAGCATCTTTTATTGGACCATCACGTGCCATAAAAAGAGTAACAATTTTGCAGCATTAAAAACTTCAAGTAAAAATGTCACTGCATTTATTAATATGGAACAAAATAAAATAAAATTTCAAGTATATTTATTAACCAGTGACCTGAGAGCATTGGTTAATATATATTTATTAAACACAAACTTTCTTTCTATATTATAAATTGTATTTAATACACATTAATTAACCTTATAAATCACCATAATTAAATCTGATTTGTAATTTAATAAACCCAAACTTTTCTCTTATAATCATCTTAAACATTGCCTTGAGGGCACCCGTTAAACAAACATATTAAGAAATTATAATTAAATTTCTTAACATATTGAACAAAAGCATAGTGACAATGGAAACAACTCCATATAAGTTTATTTGACCCCCTGATTGGTCATATTATAAAAAATAGTTATACATAAGAATATTTGTGAGAAATTTCACCTACCAAAAGGATGAATAACTGTTATCATGAGCCATTAAAGTATGCTAATCTTTTTGAAGAATTCTTGTAACACCTTTGGAGCAATTTCTTTCGAAACTGAACCTTCAAAATAAAAACAACATACGATTAGAAGAAAAAGATTAACAAATAGTGTAAATTATGAGTTAATTGCATTTTTTGTCCTTGTGGTTTGGCCAAATTGCAAGTTTGGTCCTCAAAACTTTGAAAGTGCAACGATAGTCTACATTTTGAAGTTTGGGTTACATTTTTAGTCCTTATCGGTGTGAAATGACCAAATTACCTTTGTCTTTTCCTAAAGAAGACAAAGGGTATTTTAGTCATTTAACTTTATCCAAGGACCAAAAATGCAATCCAAACTTCAAAATAGGGACTATCACTGCACTTTCAAAGTTTTAAAGACCAAACATGCAACTTAGCCAAACCACAAGGACCAAAAATGCAATTAACTCTAAATTAAATAACTAGCCGTTTGAATTAGATGATTGATATCTTTTACAATTTCGTTTGAATTAACACCTTCGACAAAAGATAAGACTATTTGTTTGAGTCTAACAGATCACCAAAAATACGTCATAACCAAAATACAAAAACAAATTACATTGCAAACATCTAAAACCTCCCATATTAAATTTAAAACGAATCAAATGCTAACATACCTTTAAAAACAAAAAGATGATCGCCTTTTCAACATGTCTTTTTCATAGAAATTTATCAATCGCTACATGTTTATGCACAAAAAACAAAAACACAAAAACTACCAAGCCTTGATCTGTCAAGAAACAATAGAAAAATAAACAATATGACTATCACTAAGAGAGTAATAAAAGTGAGAAAGAAAATAAAAATGGATTCTTATGTATATAGCAAGGTAAAAAGCTTCTGATCCAAGTTTATAATTTAAATTATTTTAAAATTTGTTAGAAAATAAAAGATTGTAATGAAAGCCACATTTTGAAAAATTGGTATTGCGATCCTTTTTCAAAACCTAAAAACAGCAAATTTAGTCAATGATAAAATCTAAGTTTTGGAAAGAATGAGAAGTACTTAAGTGGAACCAAACTATGTGTGAGAGAGAGAAAACGGGGGGAGAGAATGACAAGGAATGGGAACAGCCACGCCGTAGGAAACGAATGCAACCTCAAGCAACCTTTCACCAACATCAACAAAGCAACCATCAACAACAAAACTACCATCACGACGGGGAGGCCACCACCTTCTACGTCGCCAACCTCCCTGGTAACTGTACGCTGGGTATTCTATGGAAGGAGTTTCGCTTATGTGGTAAGATGACGGACGCTTATCTTCCAAGGAGAAAGGATAAGTTCGGGAGATTTTTCGCATTCATTAGGTTCGAAGGCAGTAGGAACACTGATGCAATGATCAAAGCAATCATGAATGTTCGTCTGGGTCAGGAGATGCTTCACGCAAATGTTGCTAGATTCAGAAAGGAGGATTCAAGAGAAAACCATAATTCAAAAAGGGGTAATACTAACTCCTATAGGGCTGAATATGTAGACAGGGCCAAGGGAACACATGTGGAGGAAAGAAGGACATTTGAAGGTGTTAAAACAAATCCGTGGAAGATGAATAACCATTTTCAACTAGGCTCAAATGGCTCGGGACAGGGTGACGGCAATGGCTCTTGCAAGACGATTGATATTCCGAACAAAACTTTCCCAATCCATTCTGCCTTGGGTAGATGCTCTTTGGTGGGCAATGTGAAGGACATCAATCGGTTATGCAGGATGGTGGACTTCTTAAAATCCGAGGAGGTCAAAGATGTTACGCTAAGGTACATCTCGGGCATGAAGGTATTACTTACTTTTATTTCCAATGGATTGGCTGACGAATTTCTATCCAAGGAGAACCTATGGGGCGGATGGTTCTCAGAAATGTTCAGATGGAATGGGCAACAACTAGCACCTGAGAGAATTGTTTGGCTAAAAGTATCTGGTGTCCCCATTCAACTATGGGATACGGAGGTTTTTAACCTAATCGGTGCTGGTTTTGGATCGGTTGTTCAACAGTCGGAGGCATGCCATAAGGACGGAAATCTTGCTTTTGAAACGGTGGCGGTTCTTATGAAAGAAAATAAGAGGATTGCTGAGCCGGTGAAACTTCTGTGGAAAGGGCAATCCATAATTGTTCGGGTGGACGAAACGGAAGAACTATGGTGCCCGGATTTCCTAAAAGTGTCTCTAAATGGGTCTGAGCCAACGGTTCATGAGCTAGAGGACGGTGAAATTCGAGATAATGACGCCGGAATTGGATTGGATGATGGGTCCGGCGAAGCTCAGGGGACTAACAGGGAAGATGAAATGGATGTAAATGATGATAGGAATTCAGAGGGTCTAAATTCGAACAACAACGTACCGCTCACATGCATGCATGGGAATTCCTCCCAAGTTAATATGAGAAGGTTTCCAAGACAGAAAGTGGGAAGTTTGCATGGGGACTCTTCCCAACAAGATCTAGGTAGGTCCAGGGGACAAAGTGTGGAGATGGATATAACTAATCAGGTAAATGTTTTAACAAACTCGGGTCCCTCAGTGTTTATTTCTCAATTCCCTCAGTCTTCCAATTTGGGCTTGGGAAATAATATTCTTGGTGGGCCTATTGCTAGAAAACGGGCCAGACCAGATAATGGCCTCAATGAAAATCTATTGTACCTTAATCAACCCCCAATAGACATTGCTTTAATTTCCCCAACTTGATAACACCGGATAGGAGCAGCCATAGAAAATCCCCTTGTGTTCGAAACTCAGGTAAAGGGAGAAAAATCGTTCGACCTAGCACACATGATCAGACGGAATTTCCTCTATTTTGCCCAATTCCACACCAAACCGATGTGGCTGGAACCTCGAACACTCTAATTGGGGATGAAATTGAATCAGAAGCTCAGGCAACTGTTGAACTTGGAAATGCCGTAGGCATACAGCTCAACGACCGTGTCTCGGTCTTACATGAAGCACTCAGAGATGAAGGTGAGCGCCATATGGCCCAATGAAGATTCTCTCTTTTAACGCCAACGGGATAGGGGATGACAGAAAGATCAAATCGGTGGGGGAATTGATTAGGAGTCAAAAAGTTAATTTCGTGGCACTTCAAGAAACCAAGATGCAGAATGGATCCATGATCCAGGTTAGTAATATATGGGGTAAGCGTGTAGTTGAATTTGATTGGGTTAATTCGGAGGGTAGATCAGGGGGTTTATTGTTTTGTTGGGACCCTGGTTTCTTCTCCAAAACTGATATAATGAGGCATAGACATTTTATGGTAGTATCGGGTGTTCTCAAGCAAAATGGTGAGGTGATAAATTTTGGGAACATATATGCTCCACAACCTGTGGTCCAGAAGAGAGAATTGTGGAATACTTTATCGGAGGTAATAAACTCGAAGGGGGGTTTGTGGGTATTGATGGGTGACTTTAATGCCGTCAGAAGCCCAGAGGAGAGGATGAACACCGAGTTCATTCCCTCTTGCGCGGAAGACTTCAATTCGTTTATTGATGGAAACGGGCTGCACGAATACTCCATGGGGGGTCGCAAGTTCACACGTGTAGGCGAAGGGGGCAAACTAAGTAAAATAGACAGGTTTCTCGTATGTGGGCAATTTTGGAATAAATGGCCAAACTGTCACAGCACTTCCGAGGGTTATCTCGGATCATAGTCCTTTAACGTTGTCTACGGTATCACTCAATTTTGGCCCCACTCCTTTTCGTTTTTATAATTCTTGCATTGGGAAAACGGGCGTGGATGAGTTGGTATTGAGTGTGGCGAATGATGAACAATATCGAGGCCCTGCCGATTTCATTTTCGCCTCAAAATTAAAGGCCCTTAAAGTGAAGCTTAAGGAATGGTTAAATGAAAATCGTGACAGCAGATGCATAATGAAACAGGAGACTACCAGGAAGATATCGGTTCTTGATCAACTAATGGAGGAGAGGGTTCTAAATTCGAATGAACGGAGAGAGTGGGCAGAAGGTAAACAGAAATTAGACGAGGTCAACATGGAGATTGTACAAGACTTAAAGCAAAAGGCGAGGGTAAAATGGTTAGTCGAAGGGGATGAAAACTCAGCATTCTTTCACGGGGTTATTAACAGTAATATTAGTTCCAGTCGAATCAATGGCACCCTAGTTAACGATACTTGGGAGACGGATCCTACAAAGATTAAGGAGGAAGCCAGAAAGTTTTTTGCTTTCAAGTTTCGGGAACCCAATCACAACCGGCCGATATTTGCTTGCCCTAATCTGAAGCATCTATCCACAGAGGAGGCGGCAGAGATAATCTCTCCTTTCTCTGTTGATGAGGTCAAAGCGGCGGTTTGGGATTGTGGGGGGGACAAAGCCCCTGGTCCCGACGGATTTACATTCAAATTTATCAAGCACTATTGGGTTATATGGAAACAGGATATTATGAATATCATGGAAGAATTCTATGATGGTGGTAGAATTAGTCGAGCATGCGGGTCATCCTTTTTTGCACTTATTCCCAAAGGTCCCGACCAGGTATCATTCAATGACTATCGGCCGATTAGTTTGATTGGTTGCATTTCTAAAATCATCTCAAAAGTCCTAGCTAATCGTGTGAAGAAGGTGATCTACTCAGTGGTCTCGAACCTACAGTTTGGTTTTATGAATGATCGAAACATTCTAGATGGTCCTCTGATTTTAAATGAAATCATATCTTGGGCTAACAAACAAACCTCTGGTGCGTTTGTGTTGAAAGTAGATATGGAAAAGGCGTTTGACTCTATCAGCTGGAGGTTCATTCTAGAGGTTCTTAGACAAATGGGGTTCCCAGAGAAGTGGAGACATTGGATTAAAGGGATTCTTGCATCGGCTAGGGCATCCGTTTTGATTAACGGATCTCCAACTTCGGAATTTGATTGTTTTAGAGGGGTCCGACAAGGGGATCCGCTATCCCCGTTCTTATTTATAATCGCAATGGAGGCCTTAACAGGATTCATGGGCAAAGCAACTGAGCTGGGGTTTATTCGTGGTCTTCGGTTGCCAAATAATGGTCCCGTCATGACCCATCTCATGTATGCGGACGATGTAGTATTCATGGGTGAGTGGGGTGAACAAAATATTAAAAACATCGTCCGCCTAATGCGATGTTTTTTCTTGATTTCCGGACTAAAAATGAATCACCACAAAACTACTCTTTACCCTATCAAAGTGAACAACAACATCGCACAAGAGGTGGCTGATTCTATAAATTGTAGATTTGATAAATTCCCATGTAAGTATCTCGGTTTACCTGTTGGTGTAATGATATGTGTCTAAAAACACATATATTTTACATTGTTTAAACCCACAAAAACAGCCAAAAACACACAAATGACTTTATAAATGTTACAAATATCAAGAAAATGTGTTTTTATGTGAATCAGGTACAAAAAGAGTTGAAACAGTTTGATTCTGCTGATAATGATGGTTTCTGCTGAAGCCTATTGTGATTCTGCTGAATCAATGGTTTCTGCCGAAGATATAATGCGCTGATGGTTTCTGCTGAAGGCATACGTTTCAGCAGATACTTCTACTAAAATATCTGGTTCTTAAATAATATCTGGTCAATACCAGTCAAACCAAACTTCCTGTTTTCCCTCTCCTCACACACTGAAACTTACCACTGCTCAAAACCACCACCACTTGGCTTCCACCTCACCTTATCTCCACAGCTGTCTAACAATTCTCACCACCCTCTCCTACACACCTATACCAGCCCACAACTACCATTAATGTATTCCCACAACTTTACCTTCCCCTGTACCATCACATACCCTGCTTTTGCTATCAACTCCACCACTTGACCTCTAAACCCACCAAACATGTCCCCTCCACCTCTATAACAAACCAAGAAGCATTAATTACTCTCAAACTGCCCCAAGCTGTCTATATCACTTTTGGCGCCAAAAGTCACTTAAACGGTTAGGATGATTTCTGCTTATCCAATGGACATGAATTAAAGTGGGATTTAATTGGAATGCTAGTGGGAACTCAGAATACTATAAAAGAGAAGAGGAGGCAAAGAGAAGAAAATATCGGGGGCTAGCCTTGGTCATGTAGTGTAGCGATTTAGAAACCTTGGACTAGCCAATGGTCACGTAGTGTAATTTTAAAATGCTTTCTTTAAAGTACTTGTCATTTACAGTTTTAATGTTGTAATTTTCATCAAAGTAGTGTAATGAAACATCCTTTTTAGTTTAATTTCAAGTATCATTTCAATTTCAAGTTCTTGCTTAAATTCCTTTAATTTTCAAGTCGCTTAAATTTCATGTTCTTTAAATTTTTGTTATGTAGTTGTTTAATGGACTCTTTAAGTTCACATAAGCTCCTGACAAAAGCTTTAAAGCTTTTAGAGACCTTAAAACAATTTAGTCTTTAAAATCAAGAAAAACAATGAAAAACCAAAAATAATGAAGTGATCTTGGTGAAACTGCATGGAGCAAGGTTAATTGTGGACTGCCTTTGGTTTAGAAGCTTTGTGGAAAGCCTTAGGATGTGTTCTGTGACCATGGTTCTCATTTTCAGCAGGATTTCACTTGTAAGCCCTTTTTACCATATTTGCATTTTACTGTTTTAGTGCTTTAGATGCTTTAATTTTCATGTTTCTGTGTTTTTTTTGCTGTTTGTTAATGATGTTATAGCTTAATCTTAGGTTGTTATGCTTTGGATTTGATTGTGGGTTGATATTGCATTTGGACTGTCACTATGCTTGTTTTTGATAATTCTAGGTTTGAACATTTGTGACTACTTGTTTATGCTTAAAAGGGTCTGATTTGACACATTGTGACCCCTGGATTTGATGAAATTGGTTTACACAATCTTTTGCTTTGAAAAACATCAAAACAGTCCATTAAAAGGTTGTTTGGATTTAATAATGAAACTGTGAAAATGGTTGTGAATGGTGTTGTTCCTGTTTGATTTACACTATATGGAACCTATTTGACTCAGTGAAATACTAACCAAAGGGTTTAGGCGTTTAGCATGTTAGAAAGTCAAATTGACACTTGACAATCTAGATATGAGAACTTTGAGGTTGTTAGATCTAATAATCTTGCATATCTGTTTTAACGTGGTTTAGTTTGCTCTATTTCATGTTTATGTTGTTTAATATTCCATAATATGTCATTATATTCAGATCAAAGTTCACCTTATTCAACTTTGATCATAAACTAAAAAAGTCAAATTTCTAGTTTTCCTGTTTTTAATTTAATTGTTTATTTTCCTATGTCTTTGTTACTTAGTTTCATAATCTGTGTTTTTTTAGAATTCTTATGTTTTATTGCTAATATTGTTAGATATATTTTTGATAATTTTTATTTGTCATGTTTAATAGCTTATGTATGTGCTTATTTTAATTCTGCTGATTCACTTATGTGGATTCTGCTGATTTGTTTAGCCTTTGTTTATTCTTAGTTGTTTTTGTCTTTGTAGTTTATTTGTTATGTTTGTGCTTGTTTTTACATTTGTAGCTTATTAGATAGCTTAATCACTTTCTCCTTTTTTGTCCCATCTTACTCACTACATAGAAGCAAACTGTGTAGTTGGAGTCGTTTTCCTAAACTCATGAAAAGTTCCTCATTGAGCTTGAGCTTGTGATATTTGGTTTCATGTGAGGCTAATCTATCATACTCAGTTTCAGTGCTGGTTGAGCTCTCATGAGCTTATTTGATAAGTCCTATAGGAGTTTGTTGTTTGCCCATTCATAACAGTTAACTGAGAAATCAGTGAACTTACACCATTACCAACAGCTCTAAAAAAAAGCTCCTTAGTGATCATGAGCTTAAGTGTTTTAGCTTTATGTAAAGCTCATCCACCCAACTTCTTGATCCAGCACTTAATTTTCCCATTGTAGCCTATTTACTAGGGCTGCAAGTAGCTTATACTTATCAGCAGTACCTTGCAATGGTTCAGCAGTATTCTGGATTCTGCTGAAATACTTATTAGCTTATTTGATGAAATCCAGTACACATGCTTGTTCATATTTGTTCATATCACTTGTACACATTTTATTTTTCTTTTACTTTCCAGTGTGGAGCTTATACCAAGCTTTTACAAGCTTTCACTCCATCCAAGTTAAGCTCAAAAAGCTTAACTGTCTAAACCATAAGCTCACACTATCACAGTCCATTTTCCTGTTTATATTTATCCATTGGACTTGTATATATCTTATTTTACCTTTTGTTTCATGTTTAAAGCTTTTTCCAAGCTTATTTCAAGCTTAAACTCCACTGTGAAGCCAAAAGCTTAACTGTTGGACTCATAAGCTCACAATTTGCTTATTTTTAGATTTTTATAGTTTTGTTTTCATTAATCTTGTTCATAATCAGTATATTTTAGATTTTCCAGATTCTTTATTTCATTTATTTAAGTTAATTTTAGATTTTCTTATTATTTAATTCATTATTAAATACATTTAATTCACATTTTTAATTTATATTAATTAATTTAATAGTGTAAAAATTTATCTTCCAATAATATCTTTTACGGTTTTAGGTTCCTGATTGCACGTTTTAAACGACATAGCTGTGACAGAGCTATCACTATTCACATTCCTAGTGTTAGTCAATCAGATTCCTGTTTTTGTATATTCAATATCATTTCAGCAAATATAGTCGTTGTATTACAGTTTACACACCTCGTTGGGACTTAACGACTCGGGGATATAATTCTATACTCCCATGGATTTTAATTGTCTTTGGTCCTAGATTAGTTTGACTTTTATGGTTGACCATTAACAAGTGGTTGACTAATATAAAGATGACTAGTTTAGGACCAATCAAATTTTGGCGCCGCTGCCGGGGAGGTGTGCTGCGTATAACGTACTTTTATATATATTATACATAATATCATATTTCATTTCCAAAACAATATAAAACACAAAAATATTTTTTTTCATTTTCTTTCTATATATATAAAAGATAAAAATACAAAAACATTTTCACTTTTCTGTTTATATTATAAAATCAAAAAAACCAAAAATATTCTCCTTACCTTACTATTCATAATTCTGTGAGTGGTGACCCCACTCCAATTTCTCGTCCAGTCATTTCCCCATGAACCATTTAATTCGGGGTCGAGTCAAGCTAGCGACTTGGTAATCAAAAACAGTAGTTAAAACATGGGTTTTCACCCGTGTGTACCACCTTAGTGTGGGGGAGATGCCCCACATATTGTATATAGATCTAAAAAATGAATGAAAATTGTAAATATTAAAAAAGAGAATAATTGTTGTGTTTATACACTTAGCTAGTAATATTATCTTTTTACGTTCTAAGTTTCGGCATAACAGCCGGTACTTTGAATATTGAGGACAATATTCATTTCTAAGCGTGGGGGGGAAATTCTGGCGAATTTGATCATAAATGTACCCTTTTAGTCCCTTTTTCCCCAAAATGGCCAAATTTTAAAAAAAAAATTTATTTAGTGGAAGTACTATGTACTAAACACAACAAATGGTAATCAGTCCACCATGTCTAACCCACATAAGGATTGGCTAATCCAGGAGCAAACGGCTCTTGGTAAAGATATCTCAAATCCGTTTACGGCTTGCAATTTGCCCAAAATTGTATGGTATTCAGCTCACCATATCTTTAATTAGTGAAGAGTTGGCTAGCCCGCAAGTTTATGGCTTGTGGTAAAGGCAGTTGGAAAACCATAATTGGTAATCGACTCACCAAAGATAATATTGATAATTTATCTAAGAGTTGGCTAGTCCAGAAGCAAACGGCTTCTGGTAAAGACTAATCAAATCCGTTGAAAGCTGGTGATTTGCTCAAAATCACTTGGTTATCATTGTACCAAGGTTCTTACTTGAACTGAAACATTTTGGCTACTCCAGAAGTGATGGCTTTTGGTAAAGAGTTCTTTAAAATCCATTAAAACTTCATAAATATTGCTAGGGACTAGCAATAGTTTAGTGTGGGGGATTTGATATGTGTCTAAAAACACGTATATTTTACATTGTTTAAACCCACAAAAACAGCCAAAAACACACAAATGACTTTATAAATGTTACAAATATCATGAAAATGTGTTTTTATGTGAATCAGGTACAAAAAGAGTTGAAACAGTTTGATTCTGCTGATAATGATGGTTTCTGCTGAAGCCTATTGTGATTCTGCTGAATCAATGGTTTCTGCCGAAGATATAATGCGCTGATGGTTTCTGCTGAAGGCATACGTTTTAGCAGATACTTCTACTAAAATATCTGGTTCTTAAATAATATCTGGTCAATACCAGTCAAACCAAACTTCCTGTTTTCCCTCTCCTCACACACTGAAACTTACCACTGCTCAAAACCACCACCACTTGGCTTCCACCTCACCTTATCTCCACAGCTGTCTAACAACTCTCACCACCCTCTCCTACACACCTATACCATCCCACAACTACCATTAATGTATTCCCACAACTTTACCTTCCCCTGTACCATTACATACCCTGCTTTTGCTATCAACTCCACCACTTGACCTCTAAACCCACCAAACATGTCCCCTCCACCTCTATAACAAACCAAGAAGCATTAATTACTCTCAAACTGCCCCAAGCTGTCTATATCACTTTTGGCGCCAAAAGTCACTTAAACGGCTAGGATGATTTCTGCTTATCCAATGGACATGAATTAAAGTGGGATTTAATTGGAATGCTAGTGGGAACTCAGAATACTATAAAAGAGAAGAGGAGGCAAAGAGAAGAAAATATCGGGGGCTAGCCTTGGTCATGTAGTGTAGCGATTTAGAAACCTTGGACTAGCCAATGGTCACGTAGTGTAATTTTAAAATGCTTTCTTTAAAGTACTTGTCATTTACAGTTTTAATGTTGTAATTTTCATCAAAGTAGTGTAATGAAACATCCTTTTTAGTTTAATTTCAAGTATCATTTCAATTTCAAGTTCTTGCTTAAATTCCTTTAATTTTCAAGACGCTTAAATTTCATGTTCTTTAAATTTTTGTTATGTAGTTATGGACTCTTTAAGTTCACATAAGCTCCTGACAAAAGCTTTAAAGCTTTTAGAGACCTTAAAACAATTTAGTCTTTAAAATCAAGAAAAACAATGAAAAACCAAAAATAATGAAGTGATCTTGGTGAAACTGTATGGAGCAAGGTTAATTGTGGATTGCCTTTGGTTTAGAAGCTTTGTGGAAAGCCTTAGGATGTGTTCTGTGACCATGGTTCTCATTTTCAGCAGGATTTCACTTGTAAGCCCTTTTTACCATATTTGCATTTTACTGTTTTAGTGCTTTAGATGCTTTAATTTTCATGTTTCTGTGTTTTTTTTGCTGTTTGTTAATGATGTTATAGCTTAATCTTAGGTTGTTATGCTTTGGATTTGATTGTGGGTTGATATTGCATTTGGACTGTCACTATGCTTGTTTTTGATAATTCTAGGTTTGAACATTTGTGACTACTTGTTTATGCTTAAAAGGGTCTGATTTGACACATTGTGACCCCTGGATTTGATGAAATTGGTTTACACAATCTTTTGCTTTGAAAAACCTCAAAACAGTCCATTAAAAGGTTGTTTGGATTTAATAATGAAACTGTGAAAATGGTTGTGAATGGTGTTGTTCCTGTTTGATTTACACTATATGGAACCTATTTGACTCAGTGAAATACTAACCAAAGGGTATAGCATGTTAGAAAGTCAAATTGACACTTGACAATCTAGATATGAGAACTTTGAGGTTGTTAAATCTAATAATCTTGCATATCTGTTTTAACGTGGTTTATTTTGCTCTATTTCATGTTTATGTTGTTTAATATTCCATAATATGTCATTATATTCAGATCAAAGTTCACCTTATTCAACTTTGATCATAAACTAAAAAAGTCAAATTTCTAGTTTTCCTGTTTTTAATTTAATTGTTTATTTTCCTATGTCTTTGTTACTTAGTTTCATAATCTGTGTTTTTTAGAATTCTTATGTTTTATTGCTAATATTGTTAGATATATTTTTGATAATTTTTATTTGTCATGTTTAATAGCTTATTTATGTGCTTATTTTAATTCTGCTAATTCACTTATGTGGATTCTGCTGATTTGTTTAGCCTTTGTTTATTCTTAGTTGTTTTTGTCTTTGTAGTTTATTTGTTATGTTTGTGCTTGTTTTTACATTTGTAGCTTATTAGATAGCTTAATCACTTTCTCCTTTTTTGTCCCATCTTACTCACTACATAGAAGCAAACTGTGTAGTTGGAGTCGTTTTCCTAAACTCATGAAAAGTTCCTCATTGAGCTTGAGCTTGTGATATTTGGTTTCATGTGAGGCTAATCTATCATACTCAGTTTCAGTGCTGGTTGAGCTCTCATGAGCTTATTTGATAAGTCCTATAGGAGTTTGTTGTTTGCCCATTCATAACAGTTAACTGAGAAATCAGTGAACTTACACCATTACCAACAGCTCTAAAAAAGAGCTCCTTAGTGATCATGAGCTTAAGTGTTTTAGTTTTATGTAAAGCTCATCCACCCAACTTCTTGATCCAGCACTTAATTTTCCCATTGTAGCCTATTTACTAGGGCTGCAAGTAGCTTATACTTATCAGCAGTACCTTGCAATGGTTCAGCAGTATTCTGGATTCTGCTGAAATACTTATTAGCTTATTTGATGAAATCCAGTACACATGCTTGTTCATATTTGTTCATATCACTTGTACACATTTTATTTTTCTTTTACTTTCCAGTGTGGAGCTTATACCAAGCTTTTACAAGCTTTCACTCCATCCAAGTTAAGCTCAAAAAGCTTAACTGTCTAAACCATAAGCTCACACTATCACAGTCCATTTTCCTGTTTATATTTATCCATTGGACTTGTATATATCTTATTTTACCTTTTGTTTCATGTTTAAAGCTTTTTCCAAGCTTATTTCAAGCTTAAACTCCACTGTGAAGCCAAAAGCTTAACTGTTGGACTCATAAGCTCACAATTTGCTTATTTTTAGATTTTTATAGTTTTGTTTTCATTAATCTTGTTCATAATCAGTATATTTTAGATTTTTCAGATTCTTTATTTCATTTATTTAAGTTAATTTTAGATTTTCTTATTATTTAATTCATTATTAAATACATTTAATTCACATTTTTAATTTATATTAATTAATTTAATAGTGTAAAAATTTATCTTCCAATAATATCTTTTACGGTTTTAGGTTCCTGATTGCACGTTTTAAACGACATAGCTGTGACAGAGCTATCACTATTCACATTCCTAGTGTTAGTCAATCAGATTCCTGTTTTTGTATATTCAATATCATTTCAGCAAATATAGTCGTTGTATTACAGTTTACACACCTCGTTGGGACTTAACGACTCGGGGATATAATTCTATACTCCCATGGATTTTAATTGTCTTTGGTCCTAGATTAGTTTGACTTTTATGGTTGACCATTCACAAGTGGTTGACTAATATAAAGATGACTAGTTTAGGACCAATCATGTAAACATGAATATTATTAGGAATTGGAATTGCGTGGTGGAATGTTTCAACAGAAGATTATCAAAATGGAAGGCAAAGATGCTTTCGTTTGGTGGTAGGGTCACCTTATTGAAAGCGGTCTTGGATAGCCTCCCGGTGTACTTCTTTTCTTTGTTCAAGGCTCCTGGTGGTGTTATCGACAAGTTAGAAGCTTTAAGAAGGAGGTTTTTGGGGGGGGGGGGGGGAGATGAGGATAAGGCTAAAACAAATTGGGTAGCATGGGACAGAGTCATAGGACCATGCAATAAGGGTGGTCTCGGTCTCGGATCATTGAAAGACCTGAATGACGGTCTCTTGGCAAAGTGGTGGTGGAGATATAAAACCGAGAAAGGCTCGATATGGAGGAAGGTTATTGATTCCTCCCGAACTACCCTCTTTTATTTCTCCGTCACTCAAGTCAACCGCTTGCGAACGGTCAACCGTAACAGATGATAAAAGGGCGACAGCCCGGGAGAAAATGCAAGTTTACCAAGGATTAAAAATATCCTTGGATCGTTTATGTCCTGGTGAGGCGTGATATCCTGAATACAATGACTTGTGATTTGTTGAAAATAATATAGTATAGAAAGATCATGAATCTGATTGACTAACACTGAATGTGAATAGTAATAGCTCTGTCACAGCTATTTCAATTAAGAAACGTACAATCAGAAACCTAAAAACGTAAAAGATATACAAACGTACGTTCAACTAAAACGTAAACGTATAAAAAACAAAACGATTATAACTATAGTAGGGATTTGCATGTCTTAGCGACTTAAATGCAAATTAAAAGAAATTAAAAAGTTAAAATCTATTAAATAAACGCTATCACTATTTTTAAAGTGATGAACGTTTAAATCCTAAAATGTACGTTTAAATAAAAATAACGTAAACGTACAAAATAAAAAGTGAAACTTACTCAATATAAATCCTAAAAATATGAAAAATACATTTTTACAAACCTAATGATAAAAGAAAATTTATAGAAAAATAAAATTATTTTTACAACTATTTATTTATTTATTATTAATTAAAAACTATTTCTAACTATCTATTAAATACTCTAAAATAGAAGAAAATACAAAATAAGGCTAGAAAAATAAACTTATGATTCTGAAAAATCTAAAATACTATAAAACTAATTTTAAAATTAAAAATATATTTTTCACACTTTTAATTTAATTATTACTAATTAATAACTATTTAAAATACACTTAAATACTATAAAATAAACTTGGAAAAATAAAATTTAAACTTTGAAAAATCTAAAATATGATAAAACTAATTTTAAAACAGAAAAGATATTTTTTACACAATTATTCTATTTATTATTAATTATTTACTAATATTAATTACTAAAAACTATAACTGATTTATTAAAAATACTAAATGAATAAAGAAAAATCTGAAACTTTTTACAAAATTCTAAAATAAATACAAGAAGCTATGAAAAATATAAAAACTATATGCTATTAACATAAATAAGCTAATAAGCAAATAAGCTTTTAAGTAAAAGCTTTTACTTAGCTTAAAAATGATTCTTTTTGGTTTTTCTTTTTATGGAACTAAATATATACTGATATTATACATGTATACTGAAAACAAATCTTTACAAACTTGAAAATAAGCAAAGCATGAGCTTATGAGTCCAACAGTTAAGCTTATGGCTTGACTGTTGGAGCTCAAGCTAGTAATAAGCTCTAAATAAGCTATACACAAGAAACAAAAGCTAACCTAAGATGTACATAAGTCCAATAGATAAGTATGAACAAGAAAAATGGACTGAATTGGTGTGAGCTTATGGTTTAGACAATCAAGCTAAAAGCTTGACTTGGATGGAATTGAAGCTTGTTAAAGCTTGGTATAAGCTCCACACAGGAAAACAAAAGAAAAGTATTATGTATATAAGTAATATTGACAAGTATAGACAAGCTAATGCATTGGTATTCACCTATAAGCTAGTTATAAGCTCATAAGCTCATACAGTGCACTGTATTACCAAACAGACCTGCATACCTTATGGTTGGCACAGTTAAGCTCAGTAAATGAGCTTAAAAGTCCAAATTGTGAATTGAGGTTACAAGCTCAGTTGGTGAGGATTCCAAAAAGCCCAAGCTCACCTAGTGGGGTCCACTAGTGAGCTTGTAGGAAGCTTATGAAAAGTCTCCCATTTCCTGAGTGTGATGATATAAGCTAAGTGCACAGGAAATGGGACAAATAAAAAGTATGTTGCAGCCCTACTTAATGAGCTACAAGCTAAAAATTAAGCTCTGGATCTCATACTTGGGTTGCTAGTCTTCATGAAAAACCAAGCTTCACAAGCTTATGACCTAACAAGAGCTTCTAAGAAGCTTGTGGAAATGGTGTAATACCACTGAATTGCTCAGAGGTATGTTGAGAGTGGGCAAACACAAGTTTCTAAATTGACCTATTAAATAAGCTCTAATAAGCTCAACTCATATTGAGGCATTGAGATGGGTACCTTGGCTTTGTGAAAAGCCAAGGGTCACATACTCAAGCTCACTGAGGAGTTTATTTCAAGCTTTTGAAAACTACTCCACTACACTGTTTGCTTCAGTGTAGTGGATGAGTTGGAACAAAAAAGTTTGGGTAATTAAGCTATGCAAATAAGCTGAAAACTGAAAAATAAGCAGACACATAAAGACTAGACCACAAAGGCTACATAAAGAAGCCAAATGCACAAGCTAGGGTCAAGTCATGAGGCTTATGCAAGCTCATGAACTTGACACCTAAACTGTGGTGCAGGGCATGCTTTTTTGAACAGGTATCTAAAATAAGACTGAAAATAAGCTATTAAAAAGCTGAGAGATTGTAAACTAGTATTTTTATATTTAAGTTTAGCAGCTAAATTTTAACATCCTAGAAGGTTTAAGGCTAAAACTTAATACTGAAACCTATAGAAAATTATACATTTAATTCAAAAACAGCTATTTGAAAAAATTGACTTTTTGCAAGAACATAAAGGTTTGACTAAAATGAACTTAGGATTGAATTATTGAACTGAATATGATATAATAAGCTGTAATGAGTTTATCTAGAGCTAGGTTAACAAGATTTAAGCTAATACTATGAATTTCATAATCTAAAACTATGACAGTAAACTGCTTAAATAAAATAAATTGAAATTTGACTTTATTAAAACAAGAACTGAATATTATGACTTA
This sequence comes from Chrysanthemum seticuspe, assembly GCA_019973895.1. Lineage (NCBI taxonomy): Eukaryota > Viridiplantae > Streptophyta > Magnoliopsida > Asterales > Asteraceae > Chrysanthemum > Chrysanthemum seticuspe. The sequence continues at coordinate 297,750,762 of BPTQ01000006.1, forward strand.
TCTGAGCTATTAGGTACTATTGTGATGTAAAACAACAATAAACAACAACAAGCAAACACTGGAACTCATATTTATCAGCAAATCCAAACATTCCTTTGATTTCCACTTGTCATATGAACTTCAAAGTTTTAAATGATTTTGAACATAAACCTGATTCCAAACATTATAATATAACATACTAAGGCTATATGAGCAATAAACTTCAAGAACACAGGTCAAAAACACAAACTTGTCAAATTTGAATTTAAACTGAGTAACTTCAATTTTATGCACAACTGAATTACAATGAACAAACTACTTATATTATGCTATAATAACAATAAACAACAACATAGAAACAGGTAATCATGAAAATCTGAGCATGAAAAGTAATGAAACAATAAATGGGTAAAAAAATGGTAATAATGGAACTTACAAGTGATCAAAGTGAAAACTGAGTACCAAGGTCCAAAAACTACTCCTAGCTTACTGTCAATAAGCTAGAAACCAGAAATCCATCTAGCTTAGCTTCCATTTCCCCAGAACTACTTATTTGAACCACAGTTTGACTTCCATTGACTTTCTTTGGTTTTTTTTAGTACTTTTCTGAATTTAAAAGATATACTTGTTTAAATGAATCTAAAAAGTCTTAAAGCTATTGTCAAGAGCTTAAGAGAGATATAGAATCCAATAAACAACCATATAACTGGAAATGAAAGAACATGAAAATTAAAGTAATTTAAGCAAAATTTGGAAACTGGAATTTAACTGAAATTAACTGACATTAAAGTTTCATTACACTATTTTAAAGTAAATTACAGCATTTAAAACATTAAAAGACATTAATTTAAAGAAAGCATGTAAAAATTATACTACGTGAACAATGGTAGAACCAAAGTTGGTCTTTTCTTTGCCTCTCCTCTTGTATTTATAATCATTAGAGTTCCTTGTCGACCTCTTATCAAATCCCACTTGACTTCTTCTCTTAGATTCATCCAAATGGTACACTTGGCATTTTGGCGGGAAAGTCTTAGAAGCAGGTATTATGCATTAATTGATATTTGGTTTATGTAGAGGTGGAGGGATTGTTAAACAGGTGGGAAGAGTGAGGTGGAAAGGTATTGGTGAGGTGGTAGCAGCAGGTGTCGGGGTGTGGCTGGAACAGGTGGATGAAGGGGATGGTGAACAGTGGTAGGCGCGTGTTTTTAATTTAAACACTGGTCGGGTTTTGTTTTGGGCTTGGGTTGATTGGGCCAACTGGGTTTATAGGATTGGATTTGGGTAATTAAAGGGTATCCGTTTGGTTGTAGCTTAGTACCCACAAGGACCATTTGTGTAATTCGTCCAAAGTTAAGGGACCAATTCTGTTAACATCCCAAATTTTATACAAGGACCATTCCTGCCATATAAGAATAATACAAGGACTATTGTGCATAAAATGTCATTTTTTATAAATTCAAGGACTAATTATGACATTTTTCAAACTTAAAGGACCTAACATGTAATTTTCTCCAAAGTTATCATGAAGGACCAATATTGCCATTTATAAATAGTATAAGGTTTATTTTGATTATTTTCTTATTTTTAAAACCTTAGGGACTAATTTTGACACTTTTGCAAAGTTGAGGGACCAAAGTTGTAAATTTGTGATTTTTAAACTTTAAAGGGTTTGTTTTGACAACTTTTGAATCTCAAGGACCTAAAATGATATTTTACAAGTTTTTTGAATTACCAGGGACTAATTTTGACAACTTTTGAAACTTGGGGGACTAAAACTGCCAATTATGCAAACTTGATACGTTTTTCACCAGATTTTGATGTTTTTGCATTTAAAACATATAAAACACTTGTTTGTGATATTTTTATCATTTTGAAGCATTTCTGAGTGTTTTCAGATGTTTTTGGCATTCTAACAGTATAAAAATGATGAGTATTTAGACACTCATCAATCCCCCACACTAAGATATTGCTAGTCCCTAGCAATGATTTATGAAAAGTTAATGGATTTTATCTCTTTACCAAAAGCCATTACTTCTGGAGTAGCCAATTGTTTTAATTCAAGTAAGAATCTTGGTACAATGATAACCAAATGATTTTGAGCAAATCATAAGCTATGAACGGATTTGATTTGTCTTTACCAGAAGCCGTTTGCTTCTGGACTAGCCAACTCTTAGATAAATTATTAATATTATCTTTGGTGAGCCGATTACCAATTATGGATTTTCAACTGCCTTTACCACAAGCCATAATCTTGCGGGCTAGCCAACTCTTCACTTTTAAAGATATGGTGAGTTGAACACCATACAATTTTGGGCAAATTGCAAGCCATTAACGGATTTGAGATATCTTTACCAAGAGCCGTTTGCTCCTGGATTAGCCAATCCTTATGTGGGTTAGACATGGTGGACTGATTACCATTTGTTGTGTTTAGTACATAGTACTTCCACTAGATAAAAAATTTTAAAATTTGGCCATTTTTGGGGAAAAAGGGACTAAAAGGGTACATTTATGATCAAATTCGCCAGAATTTCCCCCCCACACTTAGAAATGAATATTGTCCTCAATATTCAAAACTAAGTGGGGTAAACACAACAATTATTTTATTTTTTAATATATACAATTTTCTCAACGTTTTATAAATCTATGTACGAAATGTGGGGCACACCCCCACACTAAGGTGTTAGAAATGGGTAAGAAAAGTGAAAATGATTTGACGAGAAATTGGAGTGGGGTTCACTCACAGAATTATGAAGATAAAGGTAGGGAGAATCTTTTTGGGGTTTTTTATTTGAATATAATATAAACAGAAACGAAAAATGTTTTTGTATTTTTTAACTTTTATATATATATACAAAGAAATGGCTAAAAAGGAAACCTAAATGAGATTTTTAATACATGATACTGATTTAAACCTAATCTATCACATTCCAGGAATTATACTAAGCACAGTAAATCCTTTTTTAGTGTAAACATGGTGTTTAGCCAAAATTTAGACCTAGGAATATCAAGATTAGGAAAATTGACAATCAAATGCAAATCAAAGTACAGATAGATTTCAACCATAAAATCTTTTTGTATTTTATATTGTTTATATGAAATGAAGTATATGTAATTTACATACAAGGATAGGTATTTCAACAAAGTACAAAATACAAGTCATAATACGCAGCTAGCCTCCCCGGCAGCGGCGCCAAAATTTGATTCCTCCCGAACTACCCTCTTTTATTTCTCCGTCACTCAAGTCAACCGCTTGCGAACGGTCAACCGTAACAGATGATAAAAGGGCGACAGCCCGGGAGAAAATGCAAGTTTACCAAGGATTAAAAATATCCTTGGATCGTTTATGTCCTGGTGAGGCGTGATATCCTGAATACAATGACTTGTGATTTGTTGAAAATAATATAGTATAGAAAGATCATGAATCTGATTGACTAACACTGAATGTGAATAGTAATAGCTCTGTCACAGCTATTTCAATTAAGAAACGTACAATCAGAAACCTAAAAACGTAAAAGATATACAAACATACGTTCAACTAAAACGTAAACGTATAAAAAACAAAACGATTATAACTATAGTAGGGATTTGCATGTCTTAGCGACTTAAATGCAAATTAAAAGAAATTAAAAAGTTAAAATCTATTAAATAAACGCTATCACTATTTTTAAAGTGATGAACGTTTAAATCCTAAAATGTACGTTTAAATAAAAATAACGTAAACGTACAAAATAAAAAGTGAAACTTACTCAATATAAATCCTAAAAATATGAAAAATACATTTTTACAAACCTAATGATAAAAGAAAATTTATAGAAAAATAAAATTATTTTTACAACTATTTATTTATTTATTATTAATTAAAAACTATTTCTAACTATCTATTAAATACTCTAAAATAGAAGAAAATACAAAATAAGGCTAGAAAAATAAACTTATGATTCTGAAAAATCTAAAATACTATAAAACTAATTTTAAAATTAAAAATATATTTTTCACACTTTTAATTTAATTATTACTAATTAATAACTATTTAAAATACACTTAAATACTATAAAATAAACTTGGAAAAATAAAATTTAAACTTTGAAAAATCTAAAATATGATAAAACTAATTTTAAAACAGAAAAGATATTTTTTACACAATTATTCTATTTATTATTAATTATTTACTAATATTAATTACTAAAAACTATAACTGATTTATTAAAAATACTAAATGAATAAAGAAAAATCTGAAACTTTTTACAAAATTCTAAAATAAATACAAGAAGCTATGAAAAATATAAAAACTATATGCTATTAACATAAATAAGCTAATAAGCAAATAAGCTTTTAAGTAAAAGCTTTTACTTAGCTTAAAAATGATTCTTTTTGGTTTTTCTTTTTATGGAACTAAATATATACTGATATTATACATGTATACTGAAAACAAATCTTTACAAACTTGAAAATAAGCAAAGCATGAGCTTATGAGTCCAACAGTTAAGCTTATGGCTTGACTGTTGGAGCTCAAGCTAGTAATAAGCTCTAAATAAGCTATACACAAGAAACAAAAGCTAACCTAAGATGTACATAAGTCCAATAGATAAGTATGAACAAGAAAAATGGACTGAATTGGTGTGAGCTTATGGTTTAGACAATCAAGCTAAAAGCTTGACTTGGATGGAATTGAAGCTTGTTAAAGCTTGGTATAAGCTCCACACAGGAAAACAAAAGAAAAGTATTATGTATATAAGTAATATTGACAAGTATAGACAAGCTAATGCATTGGTATTCACCTATAAGCTAGTTATAAGCTCATAAGCTCATACAGTGCACTGTATTACCAAACAGACCTGCATACCTTATGGTTGGCACAGTTAAGCTCAGTAAATGAGCTTAAAAGTCCAAATTGTGAATTGAGGTTACAAGCTCAGTTGGTGAGGATTCCAAAAAGCCCAAGCTCACCTAGTGGGGTCCACTAGTGAGCTTGTAGGAAGCTTATGAAAAGTCTCCCATTTCCTGAGTGTGATGATATAAGCTAAGTGCACAGGAAATGGGACAAATAAAAAGTATGTTGCAGCCCTACTTAATGAGCTACAAGCTAAAAATTAAGCTCTGGATCTCATACTTGGGTTGCTAGTCTTCATGAAAAACCAAGCTTCACAAGCTTATGACCTAACAAAAGCTTCTAAGAAGCTTGTGGAAATGGTGTAATACCACTGAATTGCTCAGAGGTATGTTGAGAGTGGGCAAACACAAGTTTCTAAATTGACCTATTAAATAAGCTCTAATAAGCTCAACTCATATTGAGGCATTGAGATGGGTACCTTGGCTTTGTGAAAAGCCAAGGGTCACATACTCAAGCTCACTGAGGAGTTTATTTCAAGCTTTTGAAAACTACTCCACTACACTGTTTGCTTCAGTGTAGTGGATGAGTTGGAACAAAAAAGTTTGGGTAATTAAGCTATGCAAATAAGCTGAAAACTGAAAAATAAGCAGACACATAAAGACTAGACCACAAAGGCTACATAAAGAAGCCAAATGCACAAGCTAGGGTCAAGTCATGAGGCTTATGCAAGCTCATGAACTTGACACCTAAACTGTGGTGCAGGGCATGCTTTTTTGAACAGGTATCTAAAATAAGACTGAAAATAAGCTATTAAAAAGCTGAGAGATTGTAAACTAGTATTTTTATATTTAAGTTTAGCAGCTAAATTTTAACATCCTAGAAGGTTTAAGGCTAAAACTTAATACTGAAACCTATAGAAAATTATACATTTAATTCAAAAACAGCTATTTGAAAAAATTGACTTTTTGCAAGAACATAAAGGTTTGACTAAAATGAACTTAGGATTGAATTATTGAACTGAATATGATATAATAAGCTGTAATGAGTTTATCTAGAGCTAGGTTAACAAGATTTAAGCTAATACTATGAATTTCATAATCTAAAACTATGACAGTAAACTGCTTAAATAAAATAAATTGAAATTTGACTTTATTAAAACAAGAACTGAATATTATGACTTATCTGAGCTATTAGGTACTATTGTGATGTAAAACAACAATAAACAACAACAAGCAAACACTGGAACTCATATTTATCAGCAAATCCAAACATTCCTTTGATTTCCACTTGTCATATGAACTTCAAAGTTTTAAATGATTTTGAACATAAACCTGATTCCAAACATTATAATATAACATACTAAGGCTATATGAGCAATAAACTTCAAGAACACAGGTCAAAAACACAAACTTGTCAAATTTGAATTTAAACTGAGTAACTTCAATTTTATGCACAACTGAATTACAATGAACAAACTACTTATATTATGCTATAATAACAATAAACAACAACATAGAAACAGGTAATCATGAAAATCTGAGCATGAAAAGTAATGAAACAATAAATGGGTAAAAAAATGGTAATAATGGAACTTACAAGTGATCAAAGTGAAAACTGAGTACCAAGGTCCAAAAACTACTCCTAGCTTACTGTCAATAAGCTAGAAACCAGAAATCCATCTAGCTTAGCTTCCATTTCCCCAGAACTACTTATTTGAACCACAGTTTGACTTCCATTGACTTTCTTTGGTTTTTTTTAGTACTTTTCTGAATTTAAAAGATATACTTGTTTAAATGAATCTAAAAAGTCTTAAAGCTATTGTCAAGAGCTTAAGAGAGATATAGAATCCAATAAACAACCATATAACTGGAAATGAAAGAACATGAAAATTAAAGTAATTTAAGCAAAATTTAGAAACTGGAATTTAACTGAAATTAACTGACATTAAAGTTTCATTACACTATTTTAAAGTAAATTACAGCATTTAAAACATTAAAAGACATTAATTTAAAGAAAGCATGTAAAAATTATACTACGTGAACAATGGTAGAACCAAAGTTGGTCTTTTCTTTGCCTCTCCTCTTGTATTTATAATCATTAGAGTTCCTTGTCGACCTCTTATCAAATCCCACTTGACTTCTTCTCTTGGATTCATCCAAATGGTACACTTGGCATTTTGGCGGGAAAGTCTTAGAAGCAGGTATTATGCATTAATTGATATTTGGTTTATGTAGAGGTGGAGGGATTGTTAAACAGGTGGGAAGAGTGAGGTGGAAAGGTATTGGTGAGGTGGTAGCAGCAGGTGTCGGGGTGTGGCTGGAACAGGTGGATGAAGGGGATGGTGAACAGTGGTAGGCGCGTGTTTTTAATTTAAACACTGGTCGGGTTTTGTTTTGGGCTTGGGTTGATTGGGCCAACTGGGTTTATAGGATTGGATTTGGGTAATTAAAGGGTATCCGTTTGGTTGTAGCTTAGTACCCACAAGGACCATTTGTGTAATTCGTCCAAAGTTAAGGGACCAATTCTGTTAACATCCCAAATTTTATACAAGGACCATTCCTGCCATATAAGAATAATACAAGGACTATTGTGCATAAAATGTCATTTTTTTATAAATTCAAGGACTAATTATGACATTTTTCAAACTTAAAGGACCTAACATGTAATTTTCTCCAAAGTTATCATGAAGGACCAATATTGCCATTTATAAATAGTATAAGGTTTATTTTGATTATTTTCTTATTTTTAAAACCTTAGGGACTAATTTTGACACTTTTGCAAAGTTGAGGGACCAAAGTTGTAAATTTGTGATTTTTAAACTTTAAAGGGTTTGTTTTGACAACTTTTGAATCTCAAGGACCTAAAATGATATTTTACAAGTTTTTTGAATTACCAGGGACTAATTTTGACAACTTTTGAAACTTGGGGGACTAAAACTGCCAATTATGCAAACTTGATACGTTTTTCACCAGATTTTGATGTTTTTGCATTTAAAACATATAAAACACTTGTTTGTGATATTTTTATCATTTTGAAGCATTTCTGAGTGTTTTCAGATGTTTTTGGCATTCTAACAGTATAAAAATGATGAGTATTTAGACACTCATCAGTTATAGATGCCATTCATTTCAACCAAAACTCATGGGGCTATCTTCCGGTTAAAAACGGGCTTCCAGGTTCGTGGAACATGATAAACAAATTAGATAAAGAGTTTTCAATGAGGAACTTAAATATAAAAAGTCTGATTAAAGGTTCATGTGGAAATGGACTGGATATTCGTTTCTGGGTGGATTGGTGGGTTGGAGAAGGCCCACTAATGGGAATTTACCCGGCCTTGTTCGCATTGGAGAAACAAAAATCTGTTGCGGTTGCGGATAGACTTGCAAGTTGGGATTGGAGAAGGCCTCCTCTATCGGTTCAGGAATTGGCGGATCTTCATGGCTGCAGCTTACTGATTTCGACAATTGACTTACATCCTACTACTGATAGGTGGAGTTGGCCGAGTAGCCCGGACGGTTTGTTTTCAGTGAGCCAATGCAGGAATTTGTTGGGTAAACACGCGGTTCCGTTTTATCCATTTTCATGGTTCAAGTGGGTCCCGAGAAAGGTGTCTGTTTTCGCATGGAGGATGGAACAAGATAGGCTTCCAACATACAACGGATTAAAGACGAGGAGGATTCTGAATAGGTCTTCATTGTGCAGAGTCTGTGGAGACAGGGATGAAGATGCCAATCACTTGTTTATCTCTTGCTTTGCTGCTACAGTTCTGTGGCAACAAGTCAGCTCTTGGTGTCGCATTCCACAGATTTATGCTCATTCGATCCGAGACTTGCTCGATATCCATAATCATTCTGGGTGTACAGTAGCCAAAAGGGATTTGATAAAGATGATTATTCTAGCCGGAACTTGGTCCATTTGGAAGATGAGGAATGAAGTAATTTTTCAAGGCAAGCGAGTAAACCTACAAGGGCTATTCGGGGATGTTCAAGCAATCACTTTTACATGGGTGAAGCATAGAGCGAAAAAGGAATGGACCTGGGAGATGTGGCGTGATTTCGACATACCAACAACATAAGTTCTTAGTTTGGGTGCCTCTAATAAGGTGATGTACTAGGTGATACTTTGTAATGTCTAGAACCTTTCTAGTCGATCTTTTTGTACATACTCTTGGGTGAAATGAAATGATACTTTGCCGTTCAAAAAAAAAAAGTCTTGTTAACGCTTTTCCTAAACAACATTGACTTCATTAATTGGTTGGACTACATATTGAATCATCAATGTTAACCAAAACATTCAAATATGAATTCAAAACACACTGTGTTGAAATTGTAACTTGTCTATATTAGTTTAAAAATTAAGAAATTAAGCAAAAGTACTTACACTTATTATATGTAGTAAAGATAAAGTGATTTTATTAGAAAAACAAGCACAACCAACGCGTGTGTGTCATTATCAATAAAACTATGCCTATAATGACATAAATAATATGTCTCATATTTATTTGACTTGTGCATAACTTTTCTGTATATATAATACATAACTACCAAAATTTCGAATAAAAAAGGCTCCACTTTAAATTAAAAAAATTTACCAAGTATGACATGCACACTAGGATGGTGCATAACTTAGACGGACTACAAAATAGAAAACATTAAGAAGACGATGATGGTAGTGGAAGTGGTGAGAAGTACAAGATGAAATGAATAACAATGATGTTTGAGTCATTTTATGAAGAGGGGTGTTTGACGTTTTGTAGATAACAGAAATAAAGGAGAAAAAATTACATCATAAGTTCCTATATGAAATGTGTATAACTTTTACTAGCAGATTGATAGTGATTGCCAAAAGTATTTCACATTGACGTTTAGTGTAAAAACTGATAAACCAAATGATGTATTTTGCAGGTTACTCTTGTTCAGTAGTTATAGTGTGTGTTTGATATTATTATTATTATTATTATTATTATTATTATTATTTTACATTTTATCTAGTATATAATAAATAGGTGAACAAACAAAAAAATAAGAGAGATAAATGACTGTTTTACTCTTAGTACCTTGCAGATGGGGTGATTAAACGGAATTATTTAATGGACGTTATACAAGATGAACACTATGTTACAAAAATATAAGGATTAAATGTGAATCTTTGATAAACATACACACATCATGTTTCAAAGGCATTAATTGGAAAAGATAAAAGAAATGGGAGAAAGTGAATTAGTAGATCATCATCATGCAATATGTTGTGGTAACAACCAACCATAAGAAGCATGGTAATAACGTAACACTGGTATTACACCACATTTACGTCACATACAAAGATGTTAACATGAGATATTCTAACATGAGGTAAAGAGAGAAATTGCAATTAAAAAATAAATAAAACTTCTAACAAAAACACTATTGAACAACTTACATGCATGTTAAATTGTTTGCCTACACACACTGGCAAATTGATCAAGCGTAAAATATAAGCATTCAAATTCAATAATTTCACAGATTAATAAAGGATTGAAGTGTGTAAATGAGATGATTCATTGCAATTGTTTCAATATTGAGGGGTGGATGAGATCAACTGGGGAGTGAAATTCATTTATGAGATCGATTGAAAAGATAGGAGTTTCCATGTGTTATAAAAAAACTAAAAAAAAGCCCAAACAACTCATCTGAATTAGGAGTTGAGTGTTTGTATCTCTATATAGAATGTGTCCGTATATGCAAAACTTCTACTCCCACTAACTAGAAAATTGTAGGTAAAATCTAAGATAATTTACTCTCAAATTTTTAAAGTGTCAGTCACAAGTCACAAACGTAAAAAATCAACTCACGCTTATAAAAAGTGTCTATAGAAACTATTCTGTGAGTTGCATTATATAAGTTGGTCATTTACTCACAGTTTCTAATAATTGCTAGTAAAAACTAAGTGTGCGTTTGATTGGAGGGTTTAGCTACCAGGAATGGGAATGAAAATCAAATAACATGTTTGGTTGGGAGGATAGGTTTCTGGAAACCTACAAACTATGGTTTTAGCCATACCCCAATGGCACGTTTAGTGATTCCCTTTATTTTCTTTATGTATTACTCTAACCAAACTATAAACCAAACAATCTAATTGATAGATCCATACTCATTGCCATTCATTCCCAAACCTAATCTTATATTGTCATTTCTCACTACAAAACAAACGCGCTCACCTTTATTCACATGTACCAAATGAGTGAATGTCATGCTAATAAAGACATGGCATGATTTCTTCTACTACCAAACTTTTATTCTTCATAGATGGTATATGGTTCTTAAAAAATTGATGATAACAAGGTTCTCGGGTGCTCGCGCGTTGCAACGGGATGGTTCCCGTTAGTGTTAATATTCATGTAAGTTTCTCTTTTTAAACATAAGAATTGTAAATTGAACTCGCGACTTTTGGTATAATAATTATATGTTTTCAACCACCAGACCAAGAATACAAAGTAAGTAGTTGAAAAGGATAAATTTTAAAGAGTAAAATTTTTGGTTATTAATATTAAGAAAAAATTTATATTTACATAAATCTAAATATAAAGTAAAAGAGAGGAATAGATCTAGTGAGAATAATTATTAAGATTAGAAGAATGAAAAAAAATACTAGCCACATATTTTAAATAATGAAAGAGAAGTAATAGGGAGATGCATTTTAAATTTGTGGTATTCTTATCTTTCTCATCTTAATTATATTTCTCATTTGATCCTTACTCAGTAAAAGATTAGTAAATTTTGTATAGGCTAAATTGTAAATTACTATCCTTAAATAACAATTTTTGATAACTGATACTAAGCAAGCTTTACGTTTCCCACAATTCAAAACGGGTTGAAATACTTTTATATTTCTATGTTTATAAAATATATCTATGTTTATAAATATGAGAGGTAGAAAATGAAACAATGTAATCACTTAAAAGGCACCTTTATAAATATAATTTATTAATGTTTAGAAAAATGAGGGGCAGAAAATGTAACAATGTAATGAGTGGATAGTCACCTTTAGTAAGCAAAAGAGAAAGACAAAATTACCTTTTTGTACAATTCATTTCAAAATTTTCTTTTATAATTGATACTGTATTAAGGAAGATTTATGATCTAATCTTTATGTTTATTAGGAAGTGGAGAGAATGCTTCCTATTTCTTTTCGAGAAAAGAAGAATGCTTCAGGTTGTACACCACGTGAAGAATTCACCAATCATCACAAACATTTAGTTACTGAAGGCGAGAAGTGGCTAAAAGAAACAAGTGCCCAGTTGATGGTGGTTGCGGCACTTTTAGCCGGTATGTCATTTGCTGCAACAATTACATTTGCAGGTGGATATAACCAAGACACTGGTTATCCTGTATTTAGCAAAAAAGACGTTTTCCCACAGTTCATGAATTATTGTACCTTCGCTTTCTTATCCTCATCAACATCAATCATCAATGTCTTATCTCTCCTCACATCTCGTTATGCTGAAGAAGATTTCGAGAAAACATTGCCCACGAGATTGATGTTCAGTATATTAACACTTTTATTATCTATAGGAGGTATGATTGTGGCTTTCTTTTTAAACGTTTCCCTACTTATCAACAAAGAGTCAAAACTCAAAAGTACTGATTCCAAATATTCCCTATATTGCAGTCATATTACTTATCTTTTCATTTAGCCAATTTTACAGTCTTTTAATGTATTTGTATTTTACTACGTATGGCGCGAGAAATACCTTTCGTTATAAGCCATGATGTTGAAATAAGGGCTTATTGTTAGACGTAAAAGTGAAGATCATAGTATAGGGTCTCTTATGTAATTTATCTATTCTTGTAAGGTTCGGTTATGTATTTTGTATGTATAAATACCTCTCCTAGTATTTTAAACTAGGTGCGACACTCATTATGAAATAAACATTTTCTCTCATTTTCAATAGGTGAATTATTCCTGAATTTCGAAGAGAAATGTTTGCATAGACGATGTAGTGAAATTAGTTATGGATTCAACGAGTGGAGATATTAGGTTTCTCTAGCTTCCCAAGGTTCCAAGGGAATGATTGCACATTTTCTATTTTGCATTTTTCACATAAATTTACATCATTAACTAAATAGTTTGCAAATATCATTAACTTGCGTGTGCGTGTGCTCAGAGTTTTGGCTCAAAAGCCTGAAGCGTTTAAATCAAAAAATAACAGTTGCTTCAACAATGAGGCGAGCTATTTTATATCCAAATTCTTTTATGTTGAATGGCAATGTGCGTCCAGCCTTGGCATTGCTAAGATTCATTTTGACAAATATCGTGAAATTGCATGGGGGCGAAATTCAGGCCATAATGAGCGGGCCATTTGAGCTAATTAAAGAAGAAAACACAATATTTCCAATAATTTGTGGCTTTTGTTTTTAACTTTTCCCTACTCACAGACAAAAACCTAAAACCGACTCCAAATATTTTCAATAATTTGGCAGCCGTGGTATTCACCATTTCTTTAACCCAATTTTATAGAGTTATAATTGTATTTGTATTTAACTTCATTCAGGGCCATTTTTAGGCATATGCAGACCCCCAAAATTCCAAGAATAATTAGGGCCACAATTGATAGACTACTTGTAGTTCTATAAAAAACTCTCCTCTACAAAAACTACAAAAAACTTATAAACATTTGAGCCTTCGTTTTTGTTTACTCGTTTAATACTATTTCGTATGTTTTTCTTGCCTAGTTTTTTCCTCCACTTAATTTATTTTGTTGTATCTGTTCAAATTTTAAATTTTAATTGTTGTTGGCATGAACTATTTGTAAATTGAATGAATAGATATTATACAATTCAATATGTGATGTTGAGTCATTTCAAGATTTAGGAATTAATGTTATACCAATATAGGTAAAGTGCAAGCTTTTTCTTGTCGTTGTTTACATTTTATATTATTTTTCTGTATTTGTAACCACACTTTATTTTAACATTGTGAGTTCAAGCGGATGATTTTCTTTTATGTTTTTTTCTAAAAAGAAGAGCCTCTTTTTAAACGGCACAGGGCCCTCGAAATTAACGGCGCGACCTTGACTATATGTGACTATACTTGAAGTTGTATATGTGGCTTTTTGTGGTCGGTAAAATTTTGTGTTTTCGATGTATTATAAGTTGAAACTTGATTGTTGAAATGTTGGAAAAAATTCATTTTTGTGATGTACTCAATTTGTGTTGTGTATAACATGTCCCTTTATATATTGGTGCGTCAAATGCAAAAGATGTGTGAAGCTAGATGACCAGGTAGTGGTTGTCCTTTAATCGGTGCACGCCGATATGTTGGACCATGTCTAGAACAACGTGTGGGCCTAAATGCTATAAGTTTGGTAATTTTGGGCTTCGGCCTGGTTATTAAACATACCATAAAATGTGTTCTCATAAAAGCAAAACCAACTACAATACATATCTTTAAATCAAGCATATAACTAAGAAAGCAAACTACAATAGGCACCAATTCTAACAAGTTTGAACTTTTGGACAAAAACAAAAGAACTCGTGACAAAGTATATTGAATGCCATTAGGGCGCAAAACCGAGGGACAACACACCCGTGTAATCAAAGGAAATGGGCAGCTGCTACAAGTATCCACAAAAATGAAAATAATAATAATAATAAAAACAAATCATAATCCATAAAAAAAGTATCACATGGGTCTTTATGTTAGCTTATTTACTAGGCTTATGAGCTTCTATAAAACTTGAAAATCCCCAACCTACTTATTTCTAACTTATGAGCTTATTACGTTGATCTTCTGGCTTATATAAGTTTATAAGCTCAAGCTAATAAGTTTGCAAGCCTCAAAACATGAGCTTTGCGTGAGCAAAATGTTAGTTGTATTTGATAAGACAATAAACAAATAAGCACCCCCAATAAGTTTAACAAAAAAAAGGATCCGGCATGTGCTTAACGATTGCCATTATATGGATGAAAATGATAGTAAGTCTAAAATTAGATAGAGTCTAACATATGAATAGTAAACTCATTTCCTATCAGAGCCTAAGGTGTCATAACACCAAAAAAATACCGTCACTTCAGCGCGGCATCAGCTTTAATGTTTCAACATTTAACACCCAAAAATCACCCCTTATCATAACACCCCATAACACCACCTTGTTTAGACCCTTCATTTTTCACACAAAGTTATTTTGTATACAATAAATAAATATACAACGAAAATTTAATAAAAATTATAAAACTAAAAAGAAAATAAAATAAAAATAACGTTACTTTCAAATGTACCCGGCCCACTTGCATATTCTTTCCAACATCACAATATTAAAAAAAAAAAAAAAAAAAAAAAAAACCGTAAACATCATCTTCCCCATCACACACATTCTTAGGTCTCAACAAACACCAAAACAGCAACTCTCCGATATAACCATTTGGGGGTGGAAATGTAATTTATTTTGTCTTTTGTGCGTTTCCATCTACGTTGCCACAACATCTTGCAGCAAAACGGTCTTGAAAATAAAGGGGGCGGTACCATAACGCCACCCAACGCGACGCCACCTCAGCATAACGCCGAGCTGGGCGTTATGGTATCTTAAGCTCTTAGAGCATATGCAATGGTAAACATTACTCGTTAAAGTCATATTGTCGTACTCTTCTACCATTTTTTTCTAACATTTTACATATCAATGATCATTATCCACACATTGTTTAGAATAAAAAAAAATAAAAAATTTTGCACTATGTGTTGCTCGGCCTCATGATCACGAGCCACATCTTTTGATGATTTTTTTACATTAAAAATGCTTTTGTATATATATATCACTTTAAAGATGCAAAATCACATGCGGAGTTTGTTTTGAAAAATGAAGTTAGTATAGCTATTTCTAATGAGGATGGTAGCGGTTATACTACGGCAATCATTAAGGTTTAATATGAATGGATGCTCCTCATTGTGGTGATTGTAAATCGTTTGGGTATGTTTTGATGAATGCCCAGACCGTGTTAAGGAAGTTGTTCGCAGCAATACTAGTGTTAATGCTAATGTTTCCAATACTTTTGATAAGGACGATGAGGGTTTTATCGAGGTTGGGAATCAAAAGGACAAAGGAAAGAACATTGGGGTTCAAATGCCTCAGAAAAATCCGTTTTGTGGTATTGATGTAGGTAAAGGGGCTAAATTTAACCCTTCAAACCCTAAGCAGAAGTATGTTCCTGTCTCCAAGAAGTTGGATGCTAGTAAGGAGAAACTTACCAAAGAGGCAAGTACGAGTGGGATGAAAATTGCTACATCGAACCAATTTGATGCCCTTGATATGAACGATACTAATGAGAATGGTATTCCTTGTGGAACAAGTGTTTCTCCTAATGATGGGGCTAGTAAGGAGGCAAGTACAGGGACAAATATTGCTACATCAAACCCATTTGATGCTCTTGATATGGACGATACTGATGTGAATGGTATTCCTTGTACTACTCTTATTGTTGAGAAAATTAGGAAGCTTGAAAAGCTTATTATTGATGGGAAAACTACTCTTGTGGACGATGAGTGCAAGCCTCTTAAAAAGGTGCAGGTTGAGGCTACTAAGCCTAGTTCTTCTTCTTCCCCATGTACGTCTTCTAAAAAGGTGGGCAACCCATACTCTAAAGTGGGTGATGTAGTTGTTACTGATAGTGATGAGGTACTTGAGCCGGATAATGATATGGCAAAGTTTCTTGCATCGTCTGGTGGCTATCATGAACTTGAATATTATTTTGATGATGATTATGTTGATCAGGTCTACGATTTACCAGGGCGATTAGATGCTTTTAGTGACCTGTATGATGTCAAGCTTCAAGGTTGTGGTAGGAAGTAATTTTATATTTGGTAGGTCTTAAGATTGACATGTCTTTCTTGTGCAGTGATTTTAGTTGTTGCACATTTGGTGCTTGTTCAATGCCCATGTAATGGCTCAAGATGAGAGACTCACTCTCATCTATTGTACTTCAACATTTTTTTGAAGTAATATATTTACCAGGGTGATCCCCTTTTACCTAAAACAATATATATCCAAAGCATACATAAAAATCATTGTACTATATCTATCAAAAACTTATAATAAAAATATATATGCAATTATTCACTATATATTTATAGGGATACATATGCAATTCTTCGTAAAAAAAAAAGAAGTCAATATTGTTGGTCCCATGATTTGGGTAAAACAAGTGTATACTTAAAAAAGTTAACAAACAAGTTTTACACAAAACTCATTTGACAATAATAACATCATTAGTACTTTTCAATACATATAATTCTCAATAAAAATGAATCAAAGAATTTCAAGTGATAGTTTTGGAGCACTATAATACATTTTGATATTTTTTTTAAGAATCTCTAACTTCTCTCTTGACTAACATTCGTTATATATGAGATGATAATGTGAAGTCATATGTTGTAGTGGGTTGCGTGTCAAGAATTTGGTAGAATAGTACATATTGAATTAATGCTTCCAGTTGATTGACTTTTCAACGTATTTTAATGAATAGTTAATTCAACTAGGTGACATTCAATGATAAGTTCTTTTGTTGGTATAAAGCAGTAACCATTGTCAAACGAAGATCGTTTCAGTGTGCAGTTGAGCAAAAAGTTGGATTGATTAACCGTAGGAGCTCCATTGAAATTTTTAGTTTGTTATATCAAATGTAGTTGTATTGTAGTTGAGTAAAGATCTCTAGTCAAGTGTAGTTTGTATTATAGCTGAGTAAGAATCTCTAGTCAAGTGTTTTGTAATAGAACTTCAGCTATAATACAAGTGTAGCTGAAGTTCTATTACATTGCTTTTGTGAAGTTCCTATCAAATAATTCATGTCTTTACCAAGAGATTATATATTTAGTTAGTGAGACTTTGTTGAATCTCACTGATTCAAATATTATTTTCAGCTCGGGTACTTACTCCTTGATATCGTATGAGCGAGGTAAAATATATTTCAGATGGTCTTTGATGTTTTTGAAGCTAGTTGTTGAATGAGCTTCGTACAATACTCACTGATTTCATGTTAAAGAGTGAACTTAGACCTAACTAGTTTATATTCAAAAGAAAATTAGTCAACACAAATATTTTTTTCAAAAGATAAATACAAGCGAAATACACAAAAAGTAAAAGTGCGCTACAATTCAAACCATACTTATCAATATCATTGTGTGTAATTCAATGGTGATGTTGTGCTTCCTTTTAGACCTCCCTACATTATCTCCTCCTTTATTCTGTGACCTAAAACATGTAATTTATTCATAATCATCTTAATTCAACCCGTACTGTTACAATCGCTTTAACAATTAATCTCAATTTGGTTCCGTTTCAAATCGTTTTACCAAATCACTTAACTGATTTGTTTAGTTCAATTTACAGTCGTCATTGTAGTTAGCGGATTTCTACGCAAATACAAGCCCTATATGTCCCAAAATCGATGAAATCGAAACCGCTATTAGATCGGATTGGACTATGTTATGTGTTTAGAGATCGATTATCCGGTTCGACATAGGGACACGGGGTTATTCTATGTATCTGTGTGTGTGTGTGTATATATATATATATATATATATCATTTACATCGATTTTGTGACGAATTACTCAAAGTGAGCATTTGTACTTAAATTTATTATGTAATTTAGCTTTTGTTTAACTCGATTTTGCGATGAATTAGTATAAATGTGTAACTTTAGGAATCTAGACGCTAGTTATAATTTATACAGTATTTAATGCAAACATATCAAATGTTGAATTAGTTGTAGGTGTTACCATGTTAGATAAATCAGTTATAGGTAGTTTAAGTTATATGTTAAACAGTTGGAATGGACTCGACTTGTTTTAATATCTTTCTTAGCGATAATTTAGCTTTCGTTTAACTCGATTATGTCATGAAATGGTGTTAAATGTGATAGAATTTGATCAACGATTAAACTGATGCAATTTTAGGTTTTCACAACTCTAGATGCTAATTTATACAAACCGATTGTTGAATTAGTTGTATCAGCTGTTAGTTAAATCAGTTCTAGGTACATTAGATCAGCTGTTAGTTAAATTAAATGCATACGGATGGAATTGATCTATTTTCGAAATTTTAGTTTAACAGGTAAACAGTCTAACTAGTTGTTACTGCTGAGGTATAGTTACATTTGTGTTGCAATCCGAATTTTTTCGATATATGATGAAATTTGAAGTAGGTGCTCCTTGTATTAAACCTCATATATAGTCAGATTTTAATTTTAAATAATTGTCGAATTACATGAAGATGTGCTCTAATTATGTAATTAATTGGCACATTTTTTTGGCAGTTCATGTTTTACATGGTGTTTTTATCCGAACGGATTGAATGTTGTGTTAGTTGTAGCAGCTGTTAGTTGAATCGGTTATAGGTACTTCTAATTATTTCAAAATGGATGGACTCAGCCTTAGGCAGACATACAGTTGAATTAGTTCTTACTGTTAACGTATATTTAATTATGTTATGCGACTTGGAAATTACTCTCTTGATGATGGTAATGTGAAGCAGGCACTGCTTGCAATGAACCATATGCACTATCAGGTGGTTAGTTTAGATATGCCGAGTGTTGAACTACTACAGGATGTGGTCTAGTTATGTTATTAAAATTATATGCAGACTGTATGAACTACATCTACTTCAGAATTTGTGACCTGTTTTAACATGTTTATTTTAATAGGCAAAACATTGAACTAGTTGTTACTGTGACGGTTTAGTTATATTTCTACTGCAACTGTATCAGTTTTATGCATGATGACTACGTGTGAAGCAGGTTTGAATGTTAGGTGTTAAGTTTGAATATGTTGAGTGTCGAATCATATAAGGACAATTCTTTACTTATGTGCTTTGTTTTGTGGTTTATATTATGTTGTAGATGAAGGTAGCATACAGGCCAAACGGAATTATCAGTCTGCATGATTTCCATCATGCTGTAAATAACTTGCCTGCTGATGCATTCGTGCCAGAATTCAACAATAACATAGCTGTCTCTTGCTGTGGTAACTGGTTTTCTTTGTTAATAGATGTTGATTATTTATTGAGTACTCGTGCTCTATTAAATGTGTTGCATATGGCTTTGTTTACTTGTCTTTTATAAGTTAACCTCTGTTGCCAGCAGATGTCCACCTTTCAAGTGTCCTGAGTGATAAAGTTTTGTACTCATGGGGTGATAATGAAGATATTGGAAGAAAAGAGATTGTTATTAGTTCATGTCTACTCGAAGATATAGACTCTGTGACAAAGATGGCCTTAATGGTGAGCGATTTCAGTTACTTGTTTATTGTGTAATTTTACTTGAAACAGGCTTTCTCACAGGATGCAGCAGACAAATGTGTCTCAGTGGACTTTGTGTTGTTGCAGAAAGTGTCGAGTGGTCTTGGTGCTATTTCAGAAAGTATCGACAACTTTAATAGGAATATATGCGATCTTGAGAATTGTTCGTTCCGTAATCATCTTTCAGGTAGTAATTTGCTTTTTGTGTACCCAAATTTTGTATACGAGTCTAATAGAACATGTCCTTTAAAATGATAATAAACTACTAATTTGTGTGGATTTGTTATAGTTTTATCCATATGATGTTTGTTAGTGGTAAATAAAAGATATAAAAGTACATGGAAAGATTATTAAATGAACAGAAATTGCATAAGGCATGCGCTTACATTTCACATGTTGAAGATGTCCTTTATCGATATATTACACCAAATTGAAACCAAAGGCATGTACTTGTTATATACGGATATACCACAACTCATGCCTCTTCTACATTCTGTTATGTTCCTCATATTGAAGTAAGGGACTACAATCCCATCCAACATGAAAGGGGATTCCATCAAAAACTGAATGTGCATGTGAAAGAAAGCTTGCATTTATGGTAAATATCTTCACTTTTAGCATGAGTGTATTACTATAATTAATTTATGAAACTCCAGTTAACTGTGACTATCATTTTCCTTCATCTACTGCTACACAGTTTAGCTTCCCCTTAAAACATTAGATCTGAGTATCGTAGCGTCTCATTGACTATACATATATAGGTCATTACCTGCCAAATCAGAAGAGTTACCTCCTAAACCAACTTCAACTCAAGGAGATTCATTAAATGGATCTGAAACCTTGGGTAGGTAGGCTCTAAAGAGGAAATCCCAAAGTTGGATTTTAAATCTGGACGAGATAAAATTACAGAACGTATAACAGAAGATGGGAACAACTAATTGTCAATGAAATTCCTAAGATCAGTTAAAGAATTGGGTTAGCACTTTCTGAAGGTATCTATTTTTCTCAAGATCAGTAAAAGTACAGGATAAGTAATTTTTGAATGAGTAAAGTCTAAAATACATCCATGTGTTAGATTTTGAACCCGATACCCGACCCTATTTCGTATTCGGGTTAGTCGGGTTGACCAGATTGACCCGAGTTAGATTTTGAACCCGAGTAACCCGACCCGATTATCCTTATTCGGGTTCGGGTCCGGGTCGGGTCGGGATTTTTGACACCCCTAACTACCACTACTACTTTAGGTCTATTTAATTACCTTTTTGATCACCCAGATGTTGTATAAACCATTTATGTGACACACGGTAAATTTTCACTTAAATTTAACTAATAATTGGTAATTTATTATTACTAAACCTAGTCATTAAGCATGCATAAGCTTTGCCTAACCATTTGAGTAGATAACTCGCATACAGTAGACAATTGCATCACTTTTGCATTCATTTCATTTTATGAATATTTCATTTTTGTCTTATGATTAAATTGTAAGACGAGAGGTTATCTCGTTTTCCCCCAGTGACCGACATTGCACGCGTACCGACACTATGATAAGGGCAAGTAAAACAAATGACAAACTTCCGTAATGAAAAATATTACAAAGATAATAATATATCCGACACGTATCTATAAGATACTACATTATAAAAATTATCAAACAATGATACTACAGTCACAGTTTAATATCGCGGGACACAAAATATTTAATACACTTTCACTTACAAATGACTTTTATATATCTACAAACACAATAATACCAAATGAATAATATACATACACTTAACATATAAAAGAAAACCATTTTATTAAAATTTGAGATAAATATCCCTTTGTCTTCTCTTCCCCACACGACAAAAACACCAAAAGCAGAAAAAGAAAAACCTAGTCATCTTCTACATCTACTCCTGCATCTCTTGTAGGTCGAATCTCCCAAACAAGAAAACCAACATACTTCTTTCATCATCTCCAAGTCTTCCTTAACAAAACCATGTATCTTTTTGTCTCTCAAACCCACTCCTTTGAGGCGCTGAATACCATTCGAATGAGTCCAAGAAGCTTCAAGACAAAGCCACCAAGGAGAAGCATATATCACTATCAATCCAACCTAGAGTCAAAACTCAAGACTCCCTAGGTTGTAGGGGTTTTGATCTTTTCGGCTACAAACCAAGACACCAAGAAAAGAAAGAAGGTCAAGGCTTTCCCAAAACACTCCCTTTATCTCTAGTAGAGATATGAAATGCCCCAACTCAGTTTCTTCATCAATTGTACCGTTTGTGAAACTTAGGGTTTTCAAAAATTGAATTAGGGGTTTTGCAATTGGGAGTGCATTGGAACTAATTCAAGTCTCGTTTGGTTAGAAACCCATGAAGCAACCTTCGTCCTTCACACATCACTTTCGAGTTGAGGTTATTAATATTTCTTGTTGTAATGTTTTGTGTTGTTTTTTTTGATTAAGTTGGTAACTTGTATCAAAAATTTCATTATATAAATTGAACATGTTTATCTCCTTTTAATTGTTTTTATGTCGAAAAATAAGATGTCATTGGGTTGGATGTTGAGTTTTCTGTCGAGGGTATGAAACAAGAAAAATTAGATAAGTCAAGTTTTATAAAGTCTACTAGGAATCCATGCTTGATGCTCACATTTTTTTTCAGTCGACATTCATGTCATTCAAAGTGTGTCGAACCATGTTATAACCTTGTCTAAACTTGAGAAACATGCTTGTTATCTTAGTGCCCTGTGACTCGAATTTCAGTTATGAACCTTGTGTTTAATCTGTTGTGTATGCCTAGGAAGAAAACCATGTCAAAAGTACTCACTTGCCAAAATAAATGTGGTTAGTCTATGTTTTGTCACGGTCCGTAATAGTATAACATGTTGTCGGGGTGGAACCAAGTTGAGTAGTACTCAACTACCATATGGTTTCGTCACACCTTTGCTCGCATTTTTCAGTTAACGAGTTAGTCAAATCTCGTTCGAAACAAGTCTCATACATGGTCATTTCCCTTTTGTTAACTTACCTTCATTAAGTGCATACTTGTCATTTAAATAGATATGCTTTGGGACTATGAAAGTGTGTCGACAACCTCATTTTGGTAGTACCATAGTGATGGGTCATACTCACTAGTCAAGAGATTCGGCTTCACAAGTTGGAGCGTGAACGAACAAGTATATCTCGAGCCAAGTAGTTCATGTTAAACTTCTATAACTAAAGTGTACTCTTTGGAAACAAAAATCTGGAAATGAGTAGTCTCTAAAAATTTGACTAACAAAGTGTGGTAGCAATTGTTGGACCATCCCCTTTCTTTTTCTCGTGCAAATACCACATCGGGCCCAGGCCCAAGATCTGGTACATGGTTGTTTTCGAATTTGGGCCACAGCCCATGGAGAAACTGGTGGCGTCTGTTTGTATATCTAGTATGGCCGAATAACATGATACCCAAAACAATTTATCGGATGTCAAATAACGAAACCCGTCCCCGTCTATTCTTTCCCTTCACCTCGTTACATATATTTTAATGTCAATAATGTATAAAAAGTCTTAATACAATTAGACAAGTGCAAGAGTATTACTACACGAAAACAAGAGATGAAAACGTAATCTACATGAATAAAGGTTACTCCAAAGTTTAACGTCTAGCACACCCGGATAATTATGTCTATGTCAAGAAACTTATTTGTCAAAGGCGATGTATGTTACGAACAAATATCGATAAATAAATAGAGACCATCAAGTCATTTTATCATGTAATAAATTTTATAATCTTCAAATTTAACTTACATATTTTCTAAATACAATTAGAAAATAAACAAACTAATGTTTGACCTTTGACACTACTATCATGTGTCCACTTAAATAAGTATATACACATTATATACTTACTAAAAGAACAATGTAAATATTTTCAAACCAAATTTTGAATTTTAATATCGTTATAGTGACAACATAAAATGTATATATACTTTCGTATACGTACTAGTAAAACCATATAATCATTTTTACAAACTTAAGTTTAGTATTAATACAATTATAAAAACCATTGAACTATTTTAAGTAAGTGATACTTAAAACAATGAACTAAAACATTGCTCTCCTTATCTAGGTCGCGTGTCGGTGCCGCTTCACAACAATCACTAATCCCACTTTTGGATTGCACATTTGCTAAGGTGAGTTTTCATAGCCCCTCTTTTACTTGATAAATTGTTTTATACATTTTGGGGTGAGAAAATATGCAAAACCTTTTTATGGACCTAAACTATTGCATGATTACTATTACGTGGTTTAGCCTAAGCCCTTATGTCCCTAGAAATGCCCCTTTTTCATGAACCATCAGTTCCCCATTGGGAAGCGCGAATGTTATAAATAGATCTATTGAGGGTGACTCCTCCGTTCGGTTGGCCATGCTTAGGCCAAGGCGAAACGTATACCATGTCGGAATCGAGTGTTGAGGGACAAAACACTCGCTATGGGCCCCTATATTGTATGATATCTGTTAGCATACCGAAACTGTCGTAGTATCGGTTGCATGAACTTAGAGCTAACGTAATAGACATTCATCCATATATCATTATATTCGTTGTAATGATTATATGACTTTGCTTATGGTCCAAACTTACTATTTTAATTAAAACCTATGAACTCACCAGCTTTTAGCTGACCTTTTTAGCATATTTTCTCAGGTGCTTAGTTTGTGATCATGGATGCAAGGCAAGAGGCGGTAAATGGTCGTAGTAATATCTAAAGAAGTGTTTTTACACATATGATGTTTTTAAATTAGGACCACTGAACTTATGGGATATGCCCATTTATCTAAACAATGTTGTAAGATAATGTTTTAAAACTATTTTATGAAATTAAACGGAGTATGTATTCCGTTCTTTATTTCTTGTGTTGTGATCTCTGATTTAGTAACATTCCCCATAACACGTATGCTTCCGCTAAACCAAATTTGAGAGTGTTACAGATTGGTATCAGAGCCTAAGTTATAGAGAATTAGGTACATATAAACCCTAAACTATAACTACTTTTTACAAAAACATCATACTACGACCGTCAGTTGCCGCTTGCCTTACTTGCCATTTTACTTAGAATTCATTTAAATAGGATTGCATGTTTTATTTCCTATTTACTAGTGCACTATTTCATATTCATCATGAGTATTTTTCCACATACTTACACATACGCACCGTCTTTTCACAGACCATGCCTTCACCAGCCTTTTATCACGATGTTCAGGAGAACATCCTACTTGCTCACTCACCTACCATCCATTAGCTTGCACACATGGCCACTGATCCGTACATTCAGGCCACACTAGCAGCTCAGCTAGTCATTGCACCTACTCCATCTGTACCGACCCTCACCACCACTCCATCAACTTTATTGACACGCAGGCGAAAACCCTCCATGATCGTGAGAGTACCTGGATATCGAGAGCGGTACTCATTCATGCCTGCACTAGCTTCTCAGATGACCCGCGTTGCCTACATGGGTCCTCACACTACTTTAGAGTCACTGACACCATCATCCACTGAGTCACCACCACACTAGAAGCTTAGGAGAGCTACTGATTCCTACTCAGAGGAAGACCCGGAAGAAGATCCGGAAGAGGATCCGGAGGAGGAGCTACCAGAGCCTATGCCGATTGAGAGCGTTCCTGGACATGTTAGCACAGCAGCAGATATGGATACACTGGGTCTGGAGATTGTCCAGAGTATTCGGGAGATAGGACAGAGCTCCAGGATGGCTCAGAGGTTGAGCGAGGACATGGATATTGATGCACCAGTTGGGTTAGGACAGAGGGTTGCTTTCCTCCGCAGCCAAGAGGAGAGTGATGAGGTTTCTTGGAGGGATATTGGTTGTTTGATCAGTTCTGTACCACGTATCGCGAGCCCGAGCTACAGTCCATCATCACCTTCATTCATACCATCTGCATCAGACATGGAGCGCCTTGTTCACACTACTAGACAGCTCGAGACTATTGAGGTAGCTGCACCGGGTGAGGCACAACCTGTGCCGGACCTATCTGGATCTCCAGATGATGAGGAGCTGACCCTCACCGAGAGAGTACTTATTCAGTTTGATTCTCATGAGACCTTGCTAGGGGTCCATACTGATCAGTTGGAGAGAGTCGATCCAGCAAGCTTGCAGGCTTGCGAGCAGCGTGTTGAGGGCCTAGACCGCACCACAGATGTGTTGTTTGAGAGTATGGAGCTAGAGAGACATGAGAGGATTCGGTTGGGTTACAGATTTGAGGCTCAGGTTGAGGATGTTAGAGAGTTGGACAGCAGAGCACGGGCGTTGGACAGAGGTCAGGCCCGGATGCACGGTCGACTTTAGGAGCTAGAGCGCATCCAGTGGATTGCTAGAGACACTGCCAGAGCAGAGTGGCAGAGGACTACAGGTTTAGAGTCCATGTTAGCATCTCAGATGAGACGCATCGTGAGTTTAGAGGCTACGCAGCGAGAGTTGGTTGCTAGCATTGAGCGATTACGTGCCGAGCGTGGACATCCTTAGATCCTATTGCACGATGTATCATACTAAACTGGATTATGACAGTTAGTGTTAGTTATGACTCTTGTACTTCAGTTGTATTTCAGTTGCATTTCAGTTGTATTCCATCTAGTATTTCAGCTTGTACTTTAGGAACCTTGTAACCGAAATTCTATCTATGTCAAGCTTATTTTCCTATCCAATTGTCCTCTCTTTCATAGATTGCTCATATGATCTATCTGCGATATTTACACTATCACCTGACACATATCTTGTTTAAAAGGTTCTATATTTCATCACCATTCTTACTGCAGATATGTCGCCGAAACGAAGATCAAACCATACCAATCATGGTGGAGCCTCCAATGCTCCTATTCCAGCAAGGGTTACTCGCAACCGAGCTGCAAACACTGCTATTCCAAATAGAGTCACACGCGATCAGACTGCCGAAGCCACTACTCCTGCTAGGGCTACTCCAATTCAACCTACCATGAATCAAGCTATGATAGACCAATTGGTCAATGAGCGAGTGAACGCCGCTTTAGCTGCAGCAAACCACTCGTCTACTGATGCTGGAACTTCGAGACCATCCACCCACAGCCGCACTTGTACCTATCAGGATTTTCGTAAGACCATGACTGGAGGCTTTAGTGGAACCGAAGGAGCTGTTGGTCTTACTAGATGGATCGAGAAGCTCGAGACTGTGTTCCGAATCTGCAATTGTGAAGAAGAGGCTAAGGTTAAGTATGCATCGTTCACTTTCATAGATGCTGCCTTGACCTGGTGGAACAATTTTCTGAAATCTGCAAGCATTGATGTTGCCTATGCCATGCCATTGGAGAGCTTCAAGGAGATGGTACTTCGAAAGTACTGTCCTCGTAATGAGATCAAGAAACTGGAGCATGAGTTTTGGAACCTCAAGGTTCAAGGCACAAACATGGCTACTTATAACCAGCGTTTTCAGGAATTGGCCTTACTGTGCCCTGAAATGGTCCAAACTGAGACCCGATTATTGGAGAGGTACATCAGAGGACTGCCCCAATCTATCAAGGGAAATGTCACCACCTCTAAGGCTGCTGATCTTGACGAAACCATCGAAGTAGCCAACAAACTCATGGACCAAGTGATTGAGGATTCCATGGACAAGGTGGTTGACAATAAGAGGAAATGGGATGACCACTCTCGAAGCTACAACAACAATGGGTACCGTGGCAACAACAGTGGAAACAACAGCAACAACCAGAACAAGAGACAAAATGTTGCTAGAGCATATGCAGCTGGGATTGGAGAAAGGAAACCGTACGCAGGGACTTCACCATTGTGTAACCGATGCACACTGCATCACAAAGGACAGTGTACCGTCAAGTGCCGCAACTGTCAGAAAATCGGACACTTGACCAGAAACTGCAGGTCCAAGTCATTGGCGACGGTTCAAACGGCACCAGCTCAGGACCCAAAAGCTGCCATAACTTGCTTTGGTTGTGGTGAGAAAGGGCATTATAAGAATGAATGCCGAAAGACCAGGAACCAAGGCAATGGAGGAAATCAAGGAAACCGAGGAAATCCAGGAAGCCATGGAAATGGCAGGATTCAGGGAAATGTTGGATAGCCGAGTAACCAGGGAAATGGCGAAGGAGCTCGTGGAAGAGTCTGTGCTGTGACCAAAGTGGAAGCTCAGGAAGACCCGAATGTCGTGACGGGTACGTTCCTTATAAATAACCGTTATGCATCCATGTTTTTTGATACGGGAGCCGATAGGAGTTTTGTTTCTAATGCATTTAGTCCATTACTCGATATTGCCCCAACTGCATTAGGAAATGCATACAATGTGGAACTAGCTAACGGTAACGTAGAAAGGGTAGATACCATCATAAGAGGTTGCACCCTGAATCTATTAAACCACCCATTCAATATTGACTTGATACCAGTAGAATTGGGTAGTTTTGATGTCATCATCGGGATGGATTGGTTATCAAAATACCATGCTGCCATCATTTGTGACGAGAAGCTCGTCCGAGTACCCTATGGAGATGAAGTCCTAACAGTACAAGGAGACAGAAGTGACAGAAGAAACGCGTCAAGACTACATGTCATTTCCTGTACCAAGGTGTTAAGGTGTATCAAGGAAGGATGTCACATCTTCCTAGCACAAGTCACCGGAAAAGACAAAAAAGAAATGGAAGAAAAACGTCTGGAGGACGTGCCAATAGTGAGAGAATTTCTGAAGTCTTTCCTGAAGACTTGCCAGGACTTCCGCCAACCCGACAGGTTGAATTTCAAATCGATTTAGTGCCTGGTGCCGCACCAGTGGCAAGAGCACCTTATCGATTAGCTCCAACGGAACTCCAGGAGTTATCAAACCAGTTGTCGGAACTTGCGGAAAAAGGGTTCATTAGACCGAGCTCATCACCATGGGGAGCACCAGTCCTGTTTGTCAAGAAGAAGGACGGAACTTTCAGGATGTGCATCGACTATCGTAAGTTGAATAAACTGACCATTAAGAACCGTTACCCACTCCCGAGGATCGATGACTTATTCGATCAACTTCAAGGTTCGAGCGTTTATTCAAAAATTGACTTAAGGTCCGGATACCATCAACTAAGAGTTCGGGAAGAAGATATTCCTAAAACCGCCTTCAGAACTCGTTATGGACATTACGAGTTCCAAGTCATGCCTTTTGGGTTAACCAACGCACCAGCTGTGTTCATGGACCTCATGAACCGAGTGTGTAAACCCTACCTAGACAAATTCGTGATCGTTTTCATCGACGACATCCTAATTTATTCCAAGAGTGTGAAGGAACACGAGGAACATCTCAGATTAATCCTGGAATTGCTGAAGAAGGAGGAGCTGAATGCTAAATTCTCGAAGTGTGAGTTTTGGATATCGACTTTGCAATTTATGGGTCATGTAATTGACAGCCAGGGTATTCATGTAGATCCCGCTAAGATCGAGTCAATAATGGATTGGGCGATACCCACAAATCCTACTGAAATACGCCAATTCTTAGGACTCGCTGGATACTACAGGAGATTTATCGAAGGTTTCTCAAAGATTGCCAAATCTTTAACCAAGCTAACCCAAAAAAACACCAAGTTTGACTGGGGAGAAAAAGAAGAAGAAGCTTTTCAACTCCTTAAAGAAAAGTTGTGTAGTGCACCTATTTTGGCCTTACCCGAGGGTAGTGAAGACTTTGTTGTTTATTACGACGCTTCACACAAGGGGCTAGGAGCGGTGTTAATGCAAAGAGAGAAGGTGATAGCATACGCCTCTCGCCAGCTAAAAACCCATGAGAAAAACTACACAACGCACGATCTGGAGTTAGGATCTGTTGTGTTCGCACTCAGGATTTGGAGACACTATTTGTATGGCACGAAGTGTGTTGTATACACCGATCACAAAAGCCTACAACACATTTTAGATCAGAAAGAACTGAACATGAGACAACGCCGATGGTTGGAGTTGCTCAGTGATTACGACTGCGAGATTCATTACCATCCGGGTAAAGCGAATGTAGTTGCTGATGCTCTCAGTAGAAAAGAGCGACCAAAACCTCTTAGAGTCAGATCTTTGGGTATGACAATCAGTTCACCTCTTCCATCCAAGATTCTGGAGGCACAATCAGAAGCACTCAAGGAAGAAAATCGTCCGAATGAGAACCTTTACAGAATGCCAAAAAGTGAAAATGGATTCGTAAAAAGGTCAGATGGAATCTTGTGTTTCAAAGAGCGAAGTTGGATTCCACTTTAAGGAGGAATTCGCGATATCATTATGCACGAATCCCATAAATCTAAATACTCCATCCACCCAGGATCTGACAAGATGTATCTCGATCTGAAGAAATTGTACTGGTGGCCAAACATGAAAGCCGGCATTGCAACATATGTCAGCCAGTGTTTAACCTGCTCAAAAGTCAAAACCGAACATCAGAGACCCTCAGGTCTGCTAGTACAACCCGAAATTCCCGAATGGAAATGGGAACGCATAACAATGGACTTTATCACCAAGCTACCTAAAACCTCTAATGGCTACGACACTATTTGGGTAATAGTTGATCGTCTCACCAAGTCAGCACATTTCCTACCGATGAAGGAAAGCGACGGAATGGAAAAACTTGCACGTTTGTACCTGAAGGAGATCATCGCACGTCATGGTGTACCCATCTCCATCATCTCGGACAGAGATAGCCGTTTCACCTCAAACTTCTGGAAGTCACTTCAAGATGCTTTAGGATCTAACCTTGACATGAGCACCGCTTACCATCCTCAGACTGATGGACAAAGCGAAAGAACCATTCAAACCCTGGAGGATATGCTAAGAGCGTGTGTGATAGATTTTGGAATTGCCATTAGCCGAGTTTTCTTACAACAACAGCTATCACACAAGCATCAAAGCCGCACCCTATGAAGCACTCTATGGTTGGAAGTGTAGATCACCCGTGTGTTGGGCCGAAGTCAGAGAAAGTCAACTTACTAGTCCGGAGTTAATTCAAGAAACTACTAAGAAGATTGTACAAATCAAAAACCGACTGCAAGCAGCTCGTGACCGTCAAAAGAGTTAAGCGGACAAAAGGAGGAAACCACTTGAGTTCCAAGTGGGAGATAAAGTTATGCTAAAAGTTGTGCCATGGAAAGGCGTAATCCGTTTCAGAAAACGTGAAAAGTTAAATCCTCGTTACATTGGACCTTTCAAAATTCTCGCAAGAATCGGACCGGTAGCCTACCGACTCGAATTACCACAAGAACTCAGCTCTGTACACAACGTGTTTCACGTATGCAACTTGAAGAAGTGCCTTTTTGACGAAACTCTTGCTATTCCCTTGGAAGAGATCCAAGTTGACGAAAGGTTGAATTTCGTCGAGAAACCCATTGAGATTATGGATCGAGAAATCAAACGGCTTAAGCAAAGCCGCATCCCTATCTTCAAAGTCCGTTGGAACTCTCAAAGAGGTCCAGAATACATGTGGGAACGTGAAGACCAATTCAAGCGTAAATACCCACATCTTTTCACAAATTCAGCAAGTAAATCTAACTGAAAACCGAGGACGGTTTTCCTTCTAAGGCGGGGAGGATGTGACACACGGTAAATTTTCACTTAAATTTAACTAATAATTGGTAATTTAGTATAACTAAACCTAGTCATTAAGCATGCATAAGCTTTGCCTGACCATTTGAGTAGATAACTCGCATACAGTAGACAATTGCATCACTTTTACATTCATTTCATTTTATGAATATTTCATTTTTGTCTTATGATTAAATTGTAAGACGAGAGGTTATCTCGTTTTCCCCCAGTGACCGACATTGCACGCGTACCGACACTATGATAAGGGCAAGTAAAACAAATGACAAACTTCCGTAATGAAAAATATTACAAAGATAATAATATATCCGACACGTATCTATAAGATACTACATTATAAAAATTATCAAACAATGATACTACAGTCACAGTTTAATATCGCGGGACACAAAATATTTAATACACTTTCACTTACAAATGACTTTTATATATCTACAAACACATTAATACCAAATGAATAATATACATACACTTAACATATAAAAGAAAACCTTTTTATTAAAATTTGAGATAAATATCCCTTTGTCTTCTCTTCCCCACACGACAAAAACACCCAAAGCAGAAAAAGAAAAACCTAGTCATCTTCTACATCTACTCCTGCACCTCTTGTAGGTCGAATCTCCCAAACAAGAAAACCAACATACTTCTTTCATCATCTCCAAGTCTTCCTTAACAAAACCATGTATCTTTTTGTCTCTCAAACCCACTCCTTTGAGGCACTGAATACCATTCGAATGAGTCCAAGAAGCTTCAAGACAAAGCCACCAAGGAGAAGCATATATCACTATCAATCCACCTAGAGTCAAAACTCAAGACTCCCTAGGTTGTAGGGGTTTTGATCTTTTCGGCTACAAACCAAGACACCAAGAAAAGAAAGAAGGTCAAGGCTTTCCCAAAACACTCCCTTTATCTCTAGTAGAGATATGAAATGCCCCAACTCAGTTTCTTCATCAATTGTACCAAAAATTAGGGTTTGTGAAACTTAGGGTTTTCAAAAATTGAATTGGGGGTTTTGCAATTGGGAGTGCATTGGAGCTAATTCAAGTCTCGTTTGGTTAGAAACCCATAAAGCTACCTTCGTCCTTCACACATCACTTTCGAGTTGAGGTTATTAATCTTTCTTGTTGTAATGTTTTGTGTTGTTTTTTTTGATTAATTTGGTAACTTGTATCAAAAATTTCATTATATAAATTGAACATGTTTATCTCCTTTTAATTGTTTTTATGTCGAAAAATAAGATGTCATTGGGTTGGGTGTTGAGTTTTCTGTCGAGGGTATGAAACAAGAAAAATTAGATAAGTCAAGTTTTATAAAGTCTACTAGGAATCCATGCTTGATGCTCACATTTTTTTTCAGTCGACATTCATGTCATTCAAAGTGTGTCGAACCATGTTATAACCTTGTCTAAACTTGAGAAACATGCTTGTTATCTTAGTGCCCTGTGACTCGAATTTCAGTTATGAACCTTGTGTTTAATCTGTTGTGTATGCCTAGGAAGAAAACCATGTCAAAAGTACTCACTTGCCAAAATAAATGTGGTTAGTCTATGTTTTGTCACGGTCCGTAATAGTATAACATGTTGTCGGGGTGGAACCAAGTTGAGTAGTACTCAACTACCGTATGGTTTCGTCACACCTTTGCTCGCATTTTTCAGTTAATGAGTTAGTCAAATCTCGTTCGAAACAAGTCTCATACATGGTCATTTCCCTTTTGTTAACTTACCTTCATTAAGTGCATACTTGTCATTTAAATAGATATGCTTTGGAACTATGAAAGTGTGTCGACAACCTCATTTTGGTAGTACCATAGTGATGGGTCATACTCACTAGTCAAGAGATTCGGCTTCACAAGTTGGAGCTTGAACAAACAAGTATATCTCGAGCCAAGTAGTTCATGTTAAACTTCTATAACTAAAGTGTACTCTTTGGTAACAAAAATCTGGAAATGAGTAGTCTCTAAAAATTTGACTAACAAAGTGTGGTAGCAATTGTTGGACCAGCCCCTTTCTTTTTCTCGTGCAAATACCACATCGGGCCCAGGCCCAAGATCTGGTACATGGTTGTTTTCGAATCTGGGCCACAACCCATGGAGAAACTGGTGGCGTCTGTTTGTATATCTAGTATGGCCGAATAACATGATACCCGGAACAATTTATCGGATGTCAAATAACGAAACCCGTCCCCGTCTATTCTTTCCCTTCACCTCGTTACATATCTTTTAATGTCAATAATGTATAAAAAGTCTTAATACAATTAGACAAGTGCAAGAGTATTACTACACGAAAACAAGAGATGAAAACGTAATCTACATGAATAAAGGTTACTCCAAAGTTTAACGTCTAGCACACCCGGATAAATATGTCTATGTCAAGAAACTTATTTGTCAAAGGCAATGTATGTTACGAACAAATATCGATAAATAAATGATAAGGTTTTAAAAGGTACCTTTTTGAGGGGTCATTTAAGCCCTTATTCGATCACTTTTGTATCCGTTATTGCTTAATATCGTTCCTTTTCACTTTTTAGGTCTCTTGAAGGCAAAATGCTGGAATGATGCTTATTTGGACGAAAAGGCGCGAATATACGAAGAAAATGGCCAAAGTCAGAATCGAGACACTCAAAGCTGTTGAAACATAAGGCGACGGCGTCACTGCATATCTGCGACGCCGTCGGGAAGGAATTTTGCGACGGGTCAGAAGCGAAATTGCATGTTTTCAAGGGACGACGTCAGGTTCTAAAGGAGTAGGCCGTCGTTACTCAGACGGCCTAGATGCAGCCAAGACGGCGTCAGAGCTGAAGGGGACGGCGTCACAGTCATAAGGTGACGCCGTCGCAAGGTTTACGTGGCCAAGACGAAACCCTAATGACGGCGACACGACGGCGTCACAAAACATAAGGTGACGCCGTCGCAGATGTAATCTTATATATAGAATCCGAATTTTTCAGTTTTTGGGTGTAGTCTTTTGGAGTAAAAACCTAAAACCGAACCAAGGCTTTCTTGTGCAGTATTTTAGGGTTCTAAACCCTATTATACATCAAGATAAGTATTTACTTCATTAATTTAATTATGTCTTTGATTATTTGTGTGTATGCTTGCATGTTCTCCATGTCCGGCTAATTTATTTGTGTGTTTGCTTAGGGAATATGAAACTTAATTATTGAATATTGATTGGTTGATACTTATCTTAGTTGATTAATGATCTAGAGTGCGCTAGATTATTCGTTGTGTACTTAATGCTTGACTTTTCTTTGTGAACTTTAGAATATAATTATCTAGGTAATTGTAGGATAAAGTATTCAAGGACAACCGTAGAGTAGGCGTCTATAAATCACTAGAGGATTTGTAAACAAGACCCTTTGGTAAATTCAAAGAGTTAGGGAAACAAGCACGCCCTATAGCCTTAGAATCACAACGCAACTAGGAATAAGGACGTGACAAATCAACCATCAATAGGAGATAATTAAGGAGTAGTAAAACCTAAGTAAACACATCTTTAAACTATCATACGAGTACAAATCAATTAGACATAGACTATCACAACCTTAGCTTAGATAATTAGATAATAGTAGAGTAATCGGTAGCAATACCAACCCCCCAAATCCAATACCCGAGATTCGTACCTTTTCATTTTCTAAAAAAACATAAAAAGATAAAAAATAATCTTCCTCAACCTCAACCTTAGCGTAGTAACTTCTCACTAGCATTCCTATTCCCCTAGAGAACGATATCAATACCCGTGGCTTACCCTAATTACTACACTACAACGATTAGGTTCACTGCCTAGGGTGTTATAAAACTTGCTCGAAGAAAAGGAAGTTTCCTTGACCCCGAACGACGCGTGTAGCGTTATCAAGTTTTTGGCGCCGCTGCCGGGGAATAGAATAGCTAGTTAGTAGTCCACCTCGTTTAGGTTTCTTTGCTTGATTCCTATCAAGTAAACTTTTTTCTCATTTTTAGCCTTCTCTTAGTCTATCCCCCTTCTTAGTAACCTTTGTTCGTAACCTCATCACTTTTCACCATGGAAGGTGACAACCAACCACCACTCATCAACCCACCACCAAACGACCCGCCAAGAGCCCGTACTCTTGGTGAGTACTCGAGACCAAACCACCTAGGTTATAGGAACACCATTGAGCTTCCCGACCAAGCCCAAACTACGGCCCTGCGATCCGACACCATCCGGTTGGTGCAAAACGGATGTGCATTCCATGGACTTCGTTCCGAAGATCCAAATCAGCATCTGAGGGATTTCCTCAAAATTGTCGATTCCATCGACCTTGATGCTACTACTCGGGAGACCACGCGCTTGCGTCTCTTCCAATTCTCTCTACGGGACCAAGCTAGTAATTGGCTTGAGCGACTTCCCGCCGGCTCCATCTCAAGTTGGGATGATCTTACTTCTCGCTTCCTTGCTCAATTTTTCCCACTGGGGAGAACCACTAAGCTTAGACGAGAAATCTTAACGTTTCAGCAACTCCAAGGTGAATCACTTTACAAAGCGTGGACTCGATTCAAGGATCTACTCCGTAGACTTCCCCATCATGGCATCGATCTTTGGCTTCAAATCCAAATCTTCTACGATCATACCGACTTCATCACTCGACGATCCATTGATCGGGCCGCCGGTGGAAGGCTCAGCGACTTCAATGCAGAGAAATCTTGGGATATTATAGAGGAGCTTGCTGATCAAAGCTACGAAGATTGGAATGATTCTCCTGAGACTCCGATTAACGTAATCAACGCCATATCAACCCCGTCCGAATCCTCCGACACCCTCGAGAAACAAATGAGCGCCATTGAGAAAGGGATTGATTATCTTATGGAAAGGCAGAAAAGAGCCCCCGTACAAATTCCTCGAGAGGCCGTCAAATTCGCCAACTCTACCTACCACCCCACACCTCCTTCGGAGTCTCCAAGTCGTGATCAAAACCCAACTTCCGAAAGGCGTTTCCGTTCTACTTCCCCAATACCACTCTCACCAAGCTTCAAGGAACAAATGAGGGAGTACATGGCGGCTCATACGGAAAGATTAGCCAGGTTTGAAGAGGAGGTTTATAGGCAGAGAGAGGAGATGCAAGCAAAGATGACGGAAATGATGAATTTGGTAATTGAGTTTACCAAAAAAAAGGTCCCCGAAAAGGTGCTCGTAAGAAGCAACGATTGCCCTCCCACTTCATTTGTCAACGCTGTTTCCATTATGCCCGAGAATGCAAAGGTTGAGACGCGGAAAACTGAGGGAAGTAATAAGGAGGAGTCGGTGCATGACGACGAGCCTGAGACCATTGAATACTACCTTAAGCACGAAATCAACAAGAAAACCATTGCAAACCAAGTAAACAACTTTAGGTACAATGAAGTTCTCAAGGAAGCCCTTGATGAAAAAATGACTGAAGAAGAGTATGACGCCCTACCTATGGGACCCCTGTATGAGTTAGTTATAAAAAAACCTCTAACAAGGAAACGTAACACCACAGGGAATTTCGTAATACCAGTTAGCATAGGTGACATTGATAATATTAATGCCTTGGCCGATCAGGGGACTGATGTGAACATAATGCCATTATCAATCTATAATAAGTTAACTAAGGAGAAACCAGCCAGTACCGACCTTAGACTCTCCTTAGCTAATCACACTTATGTTCACCCCGTAGGAGTCGCAATAGATGTTCTAATTGAGGTGGCTAACATTGTTTACCCGGTAGATTTCGTGATCGTTGATTTTGAAGAAGACAAAAACATACCCCTCATTCTTGGAACACCGTTTCTAGCTACCGCCAAGGCAACCATCAAATGCGGAGAGGGCGTCATGATACTCAAAAGCGGAAAGGGGTATGCTAGGATACCCATCATCCCAAGGTATCCTCTCAAAATCATGGAAATGATTACGAAAGGGAATCGGAAAAACCCTAGCCATAATGTTAAGAAAAAGATGAATGACTGGGAAAAAGGGCTTAGAGACTTCATGGTTCAAGGATTGTATGCAACATTGTGGAAACCCGATAATAAGTTAGGAAGCAACCCCACCTCGGTACCTAAGGCACAAAAGGACCCTAAGAAATTTCTAAAAGGAGAAAAAGTACTTCTGTACAAATCAAGGAAAAGGGCAATGCAAGGAAAAAACAACCCAAGATGGTTTGGGCTTTTCACAATTAAGGAGACCAACTTAAACGAAACCGTCACCATAATTGACAGCAATGGCCTGGAATCCACGGTGAACATACAACGTCTACGCCGCTTCGATGAAGAGAAAATGAATGACGAAGAGGGCGGTGATGCAAAAACGTAGGAGTAGGACTACGAGTCTAGCTACAAGACTCTTAAATAAAGAAAAGCGCTTCGTGGGAGGCAACCCATGCTTAATTGTTTGCTTGTTAGTGTCATATATCTTTTATTAATTGTTTGTCCTCATGTTTGAAATTGTAAAAATGCTTTATTTTGTTTTTAACCTCGTCTTAATTACATATAAAGGTATTTTACATAAAGGATAAGTGTAGGGAGGATTACACACGTTTTCATAAGAAACGTGAACATGAGAATAACAATTAATTAAAAGATATATATGTTTGTTTGTTCGAGTCAAATGCTTGTATCGAGTCATAATGGATGTTTTTGCAGAAGTTTTTCCAGATTCTAAAGATGTAAATTTTCCAGAATTTTTTCCAGAAAATCGCAGACCAGTTTTTGTCAGGATAACCTGACGGCGTCAGGATTGCAACCTGACGGCGTCAGGAAGGAATAAAAACTTCAGCTTACTTTTTCTCGTTTTCTGAGCTACTTGTAAAATTTTGGAATTTTCCAGATCTTAACTTTCAAAACAAATTCTGTAAACATCCATTCCACAAGCATTATATCCTAGTTTAAATCGAGTCTTATGTATATTATTACCGCCGATTTTACGCGAAGGTTTCGTTTGTTTTCTTCTAGTGTGCAGGTTTAGTTTGTCAAGAAGAAGTTACACAAGTTAAGAAGGAGCCTTTCACGCAAAAACTCTTCTTGGAAAAGATTTAACCACCACTTTTTACGGATCCTACCGAGCTAATCAGGGGAGTATTAGTTTCTTTCGTTTTTAATTACCTTCTATTATCATAACTTTGATACTTTCGGGGAACATTGGGGACAATGTTCAGTTTAAGTGTAGGGAGGGAAAATAAACGGGAACTTTGAAACTATGCTTATCCTTGACTGTTTGCTTTGTCCAAGTGTATTTGTGTAATAAACCATGAGAAAATGTAGGTTAGGGTAATTTTAGCCAAATTTAAAATTTTTTCATAACGTATAAGAGTGGGCCATTAGTCTTAACAAAAGCGTCTCATGGATAGGAAGTTGCATGACTAGCACAAAAACCCTTACCACCTAAATTCCACCCAAAATGTGAGGATCGCCCTTAGATTAGTAGGAATTAAAGCATTCATCTTTAATGCTTAGAGTGTGAACCGGTAGTATATTAGATTCTAGAACTTGTTTTGTGATGCATTCCGAGATCGCTAGTGAGACTACACTTGTGTAGTTAGGAATAACTAAATGATAAGAGGCATTAGGATAAACCCTTGTTTGATACCTGTAATATAATTACTTCTTCCATATCGGTTGAGTAATTCCCCCACACCCTTTGCGTTGTACTCATCTTTAGTACACGATACCCCTAGTTAACCCCTCAGAGCCTATCCTTTTCGCGGTTCTCGTGATGTTTCGGTTTCCGGAATATCAATGAAGAGCATTGTTTACACCCCACCCCCAAATATACACCCAAATCGCCTTAGCCTACCTTTATTGCACTCACTTTTAGTGCAAATTTATGTTATCACCCAAAACCCTTAGTTCAATTATCTGGTTGCTTGCATGAGTTGCTAAGTCGAGTCATATCCCTTGTATACAGTTTTGGGATGATTGGGATTCATGGGAAAAGTTAAAGTTTATGAAACATAGGAAAGAGAACGTTTAACTCAAATTCCCTTTGTTTGCATAATAATGTACTCCAAGTGTTTTGATCTTTTCAATTCGGGTCAAATTAGTGTTAGAGTAATAAAAACTCAAGTGTAGGGATGTGTCTATAAATCCCTATCATTTTGATGTACCGTAGAGGATGGTAGAGTAAAAGGGTATGCACAAAAAAAAAAAAAAAAAAAAAAAAAAAAAAAAAAAAAAAAAAAAAAAAAAAAATAGAAAAAAAAAAAAAAAAAAAAAAAAAAAAAAAAAGGGCTACCATCCTACATCTATCTTTTAAATTATGTTTGTTTATTTTCGTTGCCTAGAGTTTTAGAGTGTCGAGTCTTGGCTTAGCAACGCCATTCTTCGTATACTTGCAACATAAAGATTTTTGACTATCCACCACTATACAGCCTATCCCACCAAACCCTTATTTCCCTACCGTAAGCCTAACGTTACAACCCTTTAAAGACCTCTTTG
Source organism: Chrysanthemum seticuspe (assembly GCA_019973895.1). Classification (NCBI taxonomy): domain Eukaryota; kingdom Viridiplantae; phylum Streptophyta; class Magnoliopsida; order Asterales; family Asteraceae; genus Chrysanthemum; species Chrysanthemum seticuspe. The sequence goes on from BPTQ01000006.1 coordinate 297,790,813, forward strand.
ATAGTCTTTCCTAGGTGCTTACGCCAAAGCGACGGAGGTTTGATCTATTCTCAAGCCTATGGTAATCTATGTACTAGGACCGGTTAATGAGTGTTTATCTTCCATTTCCGATTTGTTATATCTCATATATACACCCGAGAGAGATGTGAGTATCCAAACACCCCATGTGAGGTGCTAGTATGTAATTTCCGTGCTTGTTATGACTTTTGCGGGGCTTATATGTGTTGTGGACCGTTTTGAATGGATGCTTCATGACCTCTAACTTATAAATTAATTGGCTAAAAGCACATTTGCTTGAGGACAAGCAAATACCAAGTGTAGGGATATTGGATAAGGTTTTAAAAGGTACATTTTTGAGGGGTCATTTAAGCCCTTATTCGATCACTTTTGTATCCGTTATTGCTTAATATCGTTCCTTTTCACTTTTTAGGTCTCTTGAAGGCAAAATGCTGGAATGATGCTTATTTGGACGAAAAGGCGCGAATATACGAAGAAAATGGCCAAAGTCAGAATCGAGACACTCAAAGCTGCTGAAACATAAGGCGACGGCGTCACTGCATATCTGCGACGCCGTCGGGAAGGAATTTTGCGACGGGTCAGAAGCGAAATTGCATGTTTTCAAGGGACGACGTCAGGTTCTAAAGGAGTAGGCCGTCGTTACTCAGACGGCCTAGATGCAGCCAAGACGGCGTCAGAGCTGAAGGGGACGGCGTCACAGTCATAAGGTGACGCCGTCGCAAGGTTTACGTGGCCAAGACGAAACCCTAATGACGGCGACACGACGGCGTCACAAAACATAAGGTGACGCCGTCGCAGATGTAATCTTATATATAGAATCCGAATTTTTCAGTTTTTGGGTGTAGTCTTTTGGAGTAAAAACCTAAAACCGAACCAAGGCTTTCTTGTGCAGTATTTTAGGGTTCTAAACCCTATTATACATCAAGATAAGTATTTACTTCATTAATTTAATTATGTCTTTGATTATTTGTGTGTATGCTTGCATGTTCTCCATGTCCGGCTAATTTATTTGTGTGTTTGCTTAGGGAATATGAAACTTAATTATTGAATATTGATTGGTTGATACTTATCTTAGTTGATTAATGATCTAGAGTGCGCTAGATTATTCGTTGTGTACTTAATGCTTGACTTTTCTTTGTGAACTTTAGAATATAATTATCTAGGTAATTGTAGGATAAAGTATTCAAGGACAACCGTAGAGTAGGCGTCTATAAATCACTAGAGGATTTGTAAACAAGACCCTTTGGTAAATTCAAAGAGTTAGGGAAACAAGCACGCCCTATAGCCTTAGAATCACAACGCAACTAGGAATAAGGACGTGACAAATCAACCATCAATAGGAGATAATTAAGGAGTAGTAAAACATAAGTAAACACATCTTTAAACTATCATACGAGTACAAATCAATTAGACATAGACTATCACAACCTTAGCTTAGATAATTAGATAATAGTAGAGTAATCGGTAGCAATACCAACCCCCCAAATCCAATACCCGAGATTCGTACCTTTTCATTTTCTAAAAAAACATAAAAAGATAAAAAATAATCTTCCTCAACCTCAACCTTAGCGTAGTAACTTCTCACTAGCATTCCTATTCCCCTAGAGAACGATATCAATACCCGTGGCTTACCCTAATTACTACACTACAACGATTAGGTTCACTGCCTAGGGTGTTATAAAACTTGCTCGAAGAAAAGGAAGTTTCCTTGACCCCGAACGACGCGTGTAGCGTTATCAATAAATAGAGACCATCAAGTCATTTTATCATGTAATAAATTTTATAGTCTTCAAATTTAACTTACATATTTTCTAAATACAATTAGAAAATAAACAAACTAATGTTTGACCTTTGACACTACTATCATGTGTCCACTTAAATAAGTATATACACATTATATACTTACTAAAAGAACAATGTAAATATTTTCAAACCAAATTTTGAATTTTAATATCGTTATAGTGACAACATAAAAAGTATATATACTTTCGTATACGTACTAGTAAAACCATATAATCATTTTTACAAACTTAAGTTTAGTATTAAAACAATTATAAAAACCATTGAACTATTTTAAGTAAGTGATACTTAAAACAATGAACTAAAACATTGCCCTCCTTATCTAGGTCGCGTGTCGGTGCCGCTTCACAACAATTACTAATCCCACTTTTGGATTGCACATTTGCTAAGGTGAGTTATCATAGCCCCTCTTTTACTTGATAAATTGTTTTATACATTTTGGGGTGAGAAAATATGCAAAACCTTTTTATGGACCTAAACTATTGCATGGTTACTATTACGTGGTTTAGCCTAAGCCCTTATGTCCCTAGAAATGCCCCTTTTTCATGAACCTTCAGTTCCCCATTGGGAAGCGCGAATGTTATAAATAGATCTATTGAGGATGACTCCTCCTTTCGGTTGGCCATGCTTAGGCCAAGGCGAAACGTATACCATGTCGGAATCGAGTGTTGAGGGACAAAACACTCGCTATGGGCCCCTATATTGTATGATATCTGTTAGCATATAGAAACTGTCGTAGTATCGGTTGCATGAACTTAGAGCTAACGTAATAGACATTCATCCATATATCATTATATTCGTTGTAATGATTATATGACTTTGCTTATGGTCCAAACTTACTATTTTAATTAAAACCTATGAACTCACCAGCTTTTAGCTGACCTTTTTAGCATATTTTCTCAGGTGCTTAGTTTGTGACCATGGATGCAAGGCAAGAGGCGGTAAATGGTCGTAGTAATATCTAAAGAAGTGTTTTTACACATATGATGTTTTTAAATTGGGACCACTGAACTTATGGGATGTGCCCATTTATCTAAACAATGTTGTAAGATAATGTTTTAAAACTATTTTATGAAATTAAACGGAGTATGTATTCCGTTCTTTATTTCTTGTGTTGTGATCTCCGATTTAGTAACATTCCCCATAACACGTATGCTTCCGCTAAACCAAATTTGGGGGTGTTACAATTTACGCCCAGATGTCGCCTATGATTTCGCCCAGACATCGCCTGTGATTTCGCCCACAAGAATTCACCTAGACATCACCTATGATTTCGCCCAGAAGAATCAGACACGTGTACGGTTGAAAATGTATCCCATAATGAATCTAACGGATGATATTTAGAAATTCATTTTCGTAAATAACTTGGGAGAAGTTTATCTATACTATATATAAAGAGTGTATGGTCAAACCTTGAAAAGTGAAATTTTGAAAGTCAAAGATGAGAGAAATGTATAGTATAATTAATACTCTTATTAAAACACTCACTATTTAAAAGTACAATAATTTATTCACATTATACAACCAATTAAAAGCATATCTTCTAAATTAAAAACAACAAATTAAAACACCCCTTATTAAAAATTACAGTAAATTTTCAAAATGTACAATTTAAACAAACTACAACATAATCCAAAATATAAAATAATTAAACACACTAATTAATGTTATTTTTAACACCCTAAATGAAAAGTACATGTTATAATACACAATATACAAATTAATAAAACACACAAAGCTTCATACAAGCTAACAAGTTGATGGTATATATAGTTTTGAAAACCGGACCGGACCAAAGGGTTCAACCAGGAACCGGTGTCGCCACCGGTTCAGCTAACCAATAAAAGTCATCCGAAAATGAACCAGAGAGGACCCGTTGAAACCGATACAAACTGGTGGAATTAGGACTTATCGAGATCTATTTATCCGGTTAATCGTCATAGGGTACCCGCCGCCGAAACGGGCTGATACCCTGCTATACTATATATAAAGGAAAAAGTAAAAAGTAAAAAGTAAAAAAGTTAAAACTAAAAAAAGAAATGTTGAAAACATATATTTCAAATGGAAACTATTAATACACATCGAAACCCGGATTGACCCGAGACGCTTCAAACCCGGCGGATTGACCCGGTTTAATTTGACCAGTTTTCGACCCAACCCATCGGGTTGACTCGGTTTAAATCGAACCGTTTTCGACCGGAACGGTTCAACCGGTTGAACCACCCGGGTCGAACCGTGTTTCAAAACATTATGTTTAATCCCCAAATCTTCAAACTTTTATAAACTTTTTTTTATCACTAAACGATCTGTCGTTATAAAATCTCGTTGTTACGCATGAGTACTCATTTAATTTTTGTAAAATGGGCGAAGTTTATTTTTGTAAAATGATAATACAATGTGTCGTTTCAAAAGTTTTCGAATAATTCTCTCCCTTAAAAGTCAAAAGTATGTTTTCCACTAGAGCCCTGATCAGGGGCGGTACCAGAAAAACTTTCAAGAGGGGGCAAAAGTTAAAAGTGGGTGCCAGTCGGGTCATGTCAGTAACTCGACCTTTGTTGCTATAATGAAATCGATAGTATTTGTTTGCATGCGAGAACCAAAGCTAAGAATTGATGATGATATGCACAATATTCAGCACATACTTGCTTATTCTGATCAATATTAAAACAAGTAGTTGAAGCAAAAATAAAAAGTTGGATAACGAAAATTCATTTAACTATAGAGTAGCACAAGAATCGAACATTATATCTCCACGAAAGTGCAAATGTCCTTAACCACTTGCAACTATTGGATAAATTTTCATAGTTATACTATTTACCCATTTATGGGGGCAAAATGAAATTTTTAATCAAACGACATTACTCGAGTGAACTTTGTGGGGGCAGCTGCCCACACTGCCCCCATTGTGGTACCGCCTCTGGCCCTGATGATGATAATGCTGCCATTTGCTTGATTTAAGCCTTGAAAATTTTTATTTAGTTTGCACGTCTATTTCTGTACTCATGTGGTGTCTATCTCAAGTCTCAACATTATATGTCTTATTTCTTACCTACTTGATACAAGTAAATGACATATCTAACGGACACCATATTGATATATGACATATCTAATGGACACCATATTGATATTCTTATCATTTTGGGATGAAGATAATCTAATCCATCTGTTGATTCTTGCATTTCACGTGTCTGATACTCCGATCAGCGTGAAGTAAATATGACATCACTTCTGTTTGCATACTGATATGAATTCATATACTCCAATAAACTAGCTTACAGACCTGTGGAATCACAGGTATTTTGAAATGATATATTCATTAAAAAGTTATGTGTGTAAATAAATTAACAAACAACAAAAAACGTAAATAGGTTACATAACTTTTTGAATTAAATAATAAGTAATGTGTCAATGTTACGGTAAATAACTTGGTTTGTAACTATTAAGAAAGTAAACGTGCATATGTCGTCTTCTACAATTGGTAGATAGTCTTTGAGAAGAAAGCTATTCAGTCAACGTGAAACACTTGAGTAATCCATGCAGATTGCGTGAACACCTAAATATGTGAAAAAAAAGTTGTTGATACGAGTATATTAAAGTACTTCTTTTTAGACAACGTTTGTTGTACAATTCGAGATATTATTGTCTTGATCATAAATGACAACGTTCACCTCTTTTGCTTAAATACGTGTGGAATCGCAGGTATCTCAAAAGTGTGTTTTATTAGTTATAGCTTATAAGACCCATGGAAACACGGGTATTAGTTATTGCCTAAAAACTCGTGGAATCACGGCTATTACTGTCTTAACCATAAGTGTGTTTTCTTAGTTATAGCTTAAAGACTCATGGAATCACAGATATCTCAAAAAGAAAAACATACAAACATGTTATGTGCAGAGGTAAATGAACAAACCACACAAAGAACGTAATAAATAACAATATTTGATGGAAGAAAATGAAGTTATTTGACTTTTAATTAAAAACAACTTGGTGTATAAGTATAATTAGGGGTGGAAACGAACCGAGCCGCTTGTGAGAAGCTCGGGATCAGATCGGTAAAAAGACCGAGCTCTATACAAAAAGATAATGAGCTCTATTGAACATATGTATAATCGTGTATAAATAAGTTTAAAAGAAGTAAACGAGCTCGAGCCTTGTGTGATTAACGAGCTCCAGCCTTGTGTTAACGAGTCGAGCTCCATTCGAACTTTTAATTTTTCAACACATCATATAATTTAGTCGAGCTCGAGCCGAGCCTGAGCTTGTGAAAATTTTCACGAGCCGAGCTCGAGCTCAAAATATGATGTTCGAAACGAGCTCGAGCTCGAGCTTTATATATATAAACAAGCCGAGCTCGAGCTCTGGCAAACTCGGACTTGGCTCGGCTCGTCTCGTTTCCACCCTTTTAACCGTATAACTATTAAAAAAAAGAATATACGTGTCTCATGTTGTCCATTTGTTATGTACTCTTAAAACGATAAGGGAGAAATACAACTTTTACAAATTTATTACTTTTACAAATCGTTGTAAATTATTTATAGTTGGGAATTAATAGCTGAAAAGTAAAGGAAAAGAGAAATTAAGAGTTTGTTCACTTGGTGAGAAAATAAATTAGAGTAATAAACAGCAAACAAAGTAATAGCTTACATTATGTTATGAAGAGAAAATAAGTTCTTTGGCAATAAAAGTGTAAACAACTTCTTGCATAATCGTTGAAGAACATTCATGTTTCTTGTTGTCCATTTGTTGTGTACTTGTAACGCAAAGCAATGCTGGCCCACTTGTCGTAAAACTTGAGAAGTCCATGTGAATGCGTCAACACTTGAATATGTAAAATCAAAAATTAAACATGTGAGTTGTTGTTGATAACAATATAGAAGAAATAAATAAGGGCTAATTTTGAGAGTAGCCCGGTCGTTTAAAGTGGCGGGTTTTTGGGGACTCATTTTAGTGATTTTCTTGAAATAAATCGAGCGACTTGCGATTTTTTAAGTTTTAATGTTAAAGGCGACATGTGTCACCCAATAAAGTCGCGTCCAATCATTGTTGTACTACTTTTGTAAGGGCTAACTAGGTGTATTTTTTGAGCGAAATATATCAAGCGACTTTTTCATACTTTGAGCGACATTCTATTTTGTTATTTTCTACTAAAAAGTCAAACTTCGGAAAATATCATTTTATGATTTTTGCCCCTTCCCAATGTTGAGCAACCTAAGCGACTTACGGCTTGGTACTTTGAGCAACTTCTTTTACTTTTCATTTTTTTGTACTTGCTTCAGTACTTTTGTAAAAAGTAATATTTTTTAAATACTTTATAAACACTATTTTATTTCAAATTCTTGAGCGACATAATAAAATATTTGGGCGACTTTATATTCTTCAAGCGATTTTTTTAAAACATCCCTACATTAACCCATAACACAAACACACACGATCAAACTACCCCAAAACACACCTACACTCAGTCTCTTTCCTCTTCTCTTACCTTTCCACCTACTCTAAATCAAACCCAATATTAAAATCAAAATCAAAGTTTAAACCCTAACCCTATATTCTGTTTTCCAATTTCAATTAAGGGATTAATCTACTCAAACCCTAGCCGCTGCCATTATTAATTAGTCAAGGTCTAAATGGAAAATCTAAGCAGATACTTTGATGCTAAGATAACAGTTCGTTCCAAGGTAAATTATCTAGAAACGATTAAAGGTAAGTTGGGAAAGAATCAAGATCGAATTAGCCTGTTCCGAGAAACTGTTTTCGGGCAATGGTTAGATATACCCCCTTGTCATGCAAATGATAACCATTTGCTAAACTTCGTTTACAGCATCAGGTATATATCCCAAAATTGCTTGATTATTTCCCCCATTAGAATTGGGGATAATGTTTTGCAATTTGGTCGTGGGGAGTTTCGATTGATGACGGGTTTTCTTTTTGGTCCTTTTCCTGACCATATAGAAATTGATCATAGCCTTTTTGGTTTGCGACTCTTTCCTGATAAAAAGTTTCAAAGAAAGGTTATTGTAAAAGGTAATGAGCTCTTAGCTATTTTGGAAAACGATAAACTATTTGATGTATTATCAAATGGGGATGCGGTTAGAGTTTGCCTGTTGAAAGTTGTTGAGATCATATTTACTGGACGTGGACCTTGGTACAATGTTCCTAATCATTTTTTGCAACTGGTTGAGGATTTTTCTGCTTGGAATGCCTATCCATGAGGGGAGTTCTTGTGGAGACGTTTCTACGTCAATTTAGCTAATGTGGTTCCTAGGCATTATGAAGCGTATTACAAGAAGAAGCAGGACATAACCCCAAGTAAAACTGCCACTTATAATCTATGTGGTTTTATTTTGCTTGGATACTATTCGAGACTACCATAATAAGTATTATTAATTTAACTGGAGTAACTTGTCTATACAGGTAAATTTCTAGGATTACACCCAAAAGCCTTTATATGTCATGTTTTATTAACTAACTACACAGGTTAGTTAACACCGGTATAAACCCTTTTGTTACTCTTATTTTCAGAGTAAGATACCCTTAGAAAAACCATCAGAACCATTCCTTTCGTTTCTTACACCCAAATATATGTTTCGTTACACCTATACACCTTAGCTTACCCTGTAGATTAAGTCCGTGGTTAGTTACTTTTTGTAAAGTATGTATTTCCTGTGTTTTCGTGTATGTTTCTCATCATGGTTAGGTCGGGAATTGCACATCGCAATGGGTGTGTGCCTTGTCTAAGTATTGGTCGGGAATTGCACAATGCAATGGGAATGTGATAGTAGTAGTTTTTTATTTTCGTGTGTTTACTACTATCACTATTATTTTATATCTGAAGTTTTGAAGTATATGGAAAAATCATCCAAATTTATTATGATGGTGATATGGTGAAATTTTACACCATTAGTTTTATTTTATGTTAAGAAAAAAAAATAGAGGGAAAAAGAGTGAGGAAAGTGAGATAATCGGTTTGTAAAAGCTTAACCAAAGTTATATTATGCGATGATCGATTATTCGTTGGTACGTATTATAAACCAACGATGTAGAGTTATGTATTAGTGGATCGCAAGGGAGTTCGTTGTTATGGGAACGCCAACTAAGGTTTATTCTTTGATCGAGTCATTATTGAGTCTAATTCATGTCTACCAATTAAAGCGTGAGTTTCCGTGTTAAAGCGTGAGTTAGTCTATGATTTGTGTCTTTTTCAAGGGAAGGTCGGGAAGTGATTAACCACATTGTTTCATTTGTATGGAGTTAATCTATTTGTTTTGTGATTTTATGTTAACAACAACTATATGTTTCCCTTATCCTTACCCTTTAACCTAGTAAGAATGTTGATTACACGAATAAGGTAGTGACCATCTGAGTTTGTGAGGAATTAAATGACGCGCCAGCGATCTGGTGTGTATTTTGGTGACCACCCGTTATGCAAATAACATGCCAGCAATCCAAGATGCACACTAGTGACCACCCGCTGTTTGAGGAATCAAGGCTTCGCGCCAGCAATCTATTGAGGTCATGTAGGAGATGTTTGAACAAAAGCTACGCCTAAGCTTATCATATTTAACCCAATTTACCGCTTTAGGCTTGTTACTCCTTAGCTTTGGTGGGGGAGATGTGTATCCTTGCCAAGCTTATGATAGAATATTCGGCACGACTGAGCAATTGAGCGAATTACTTAAATGTTACCACATAGATTAGTTGAGTGATTTGAGTGATTTCATTTTCCTACTTCGTGAGGTGTTTGGTTGTGCGATTGAGATTAAACGAATGAATGCTTAAATTATAAAAATATCCTTAACAATTGTTTAGGATACATTTTCATAATTTTAAATCTAGAGTTTACTTGAGGACAAGTAAAGTTCAAGTGAGGGGATATTTGATGATATCAAATAACAACAGTTTATTGGCATCATTTATCATATATATATATATATATATATATATATATATATATATATATATATATATATATATATATATATATATATATATATATATATATATATATATATATATATATTACTTAATTTATATTATTTTATATTAGAATTGATACTTAATCGCTTACTTTTGTAAATCTTAGTTGAAAACAAGCATTTGGTGAAAGTTAGCTATTTTGGACGTAAAATGGAGAAAAACGGATCATATTGTTAAAGTCTACCAAACTAGAAGAAGATACGCCGTATTATTCTAGAAAGATACACCGCACGGCAACACTTAGACAAATGTGAAGACCATTTTCTGACTTTGAAGAATACGCCGCATAGAATTCTTTCATGTGCCTTATATGAAACCTTGGTCAACACAAAGATCTGACTTATCTGATCAAGATACGCCGCATAAATTCATTGACATGTGCCGTATCAACCTGAAGATTTCACCATGTAAATCCAAGATTAGAAGATGCATGCGCCGTATGAAGACTGAAGATTCGCTGTATCTTATGGCGGGGTACGAATATTACAGAATAAAATAATCTTGAACCCCACGCGAAGTTTCCTAGATACAGTGTATCGAGTAAACTTATACGCCGTATCGATTCTGTTTCCAGAAAGTATAAATACTGGAACAACAGCCTCACAAAAAGAGGATATATGGGGATATACCATAAAATACAGAGAAATAGGGTGACGACCAGACCACACTAGACACGACTAGAAGAAGGATTCAGAGGCATAAGTAGGTCCCGCTAGTACTTTAATTCATAAGTAGATTCTTTTGTTTGTATTACTACTCTTTAATCCATCAGGATTGCGTGCCTTGTCACCGCCATATGACTCGCATTTAATCTGCTTTCCCACAAGTATATTTGATGTTTATTTGGTTTATTAATGCATGTGCTTTGATTACATATTGAGTTTATCGTGGCTAGTTTGCGCTGCCATACTCCTCCCACAATTACTTCATTAACATCTTAGGATAGTTGATGTAAGCCATAACAGGATAAATAATACATAAACTTAGGGCACGTTTGGTTTGCATTAATGGGAATGGGACTATGACTTTCAAAGTCATAGTCGGTGTTTGTTTTGTGGGTCCGGTAATGAAATGTGTATATCATAGTTATAGATTCATTACACACCAATTTGGTGTCTATGAAATCCATTCCCGTGGACCCCTCTTTTTTCCACTACAAAATTAAAATATCTATACACTTTTTCATACCATATTTTATCAACCAAACATAAACAATCGTAATGATACACTTTTTCATACCCATTATCATTCCACCTCATTCCAAATCCGATACCCATTTTCATTCCTGGCAACAAACCAAACGAGCCCTTAGTAATCAGTAAGTCTTTACACGCCTGTATTAAGCAACCAACGAGAGAGAATAGATTTTAGTACTCATCCTATATAACTAGCAATTAAACGAGTGACAATCTACTTATCTATCGGCCATGCCTCTTATTTGTCTTTTGTTTTCTATTTGTGTACGTGTGTGTCTATCGCCTTGCTACTTTTAGTTTACTTAACCTAAACAACGTGCCAGTCTCTCAGGCTGAAAACCCCCTTGCGTTGATTATGTTTAGTTAGACTAACTTAGAATTAAAATAATGATGGATATTTAAGTGATAACGTTTCACTCTTAGTGATCGACACTTTACTTAACAACTAACTACACTTATCGGGTATACTGCTCGTTAGTGTTTGTTATATGATAAGTCAGCTAAATATAAATGTAAAACTTGATAATAATAATTTTTTTATACATAACGAATCACATCAGAATGATAACCTACTTTCTAAAATGATTCATTATGAATAATGAACCTCAAAACAACTCATTGTAACCAACGAAAACCGGTTGTCGCAGGTAACAAAAATGAGTTGACCTACTATTTCAAATCAACTTTTTTTTTTTTTTTTTTTTTTTTTTTTTTTTTTTTACATATTTCGTCCTTGTGGTTGTTTAATAATAATGTTAGTCCTTTTCTGCTTTTATCGTTAAATTTACCGCCATCCACCACCACAACCTACTACCACAGCTACCCACCACCGCCCACCACCGTCACCCACCACCGCCACCACCACCACCCACCGCCGCCGCCACCCACCACCACTACCCACCACCTACCACCCCCACCAATCACCACCACCATCTACCACTTCCACCCACTACCACCGCCACCACCCACCTCCATCTACCACTGTCTAGAAAAATCACATGTGATTCAAAAAATCATACGTAATTTCTTACTTTAATAATTACATGTAACTTGTGAAATCCCATGCGATTTTTTTAACCTGGGTTTTCGACTTGATACTGAGAGCCGGCTAAAATCACATGTGATTTATGAAATCACACGTGAATTTTAAATAACAAATCACAAGTAATTTTACAAATCACATGTGGTTTTTCTGGGCGAAAATTTTAACACTAAAAAATGGCCGAAGGTATATTAAAGTGTCTGTCGACTGAAAGATAAAAATAATCTCGTCGTGATGGTGTATTTTTCGTAGCTTGAAGATTTACCATTTGCAAGATATGTTGTTTTAAAAAATGTGAAAAATGAGTTTTTTTGTTTGATGAAAAAATGGATGGCTAGGATTCATTCATTTGTTCTTTAGAAAAAAAAATGTTCGTTATTGATATCACCTCTTGAAAATGTATTTTCATTGGTATAATTTTCATCAAGTATTATATAATAAAAATAAAAATATTTAATGTCAAAGTTGAACAAAAAATACTTCAAAAAGTCAAACTGAACACTTATTTTGAGACAAATAAAATATTAAAAAAGAAAAAGAAAATTGTAATGTGTGATGGATATAAATAAAGGGCTCACAAAAAACGTGTGATGAAACATTATTTTTCCAAAACTCAACATTTAGCTAGGATTATCAGATGCTAATTTTTAAAAACTGAGTCTAAACATTGGGGCTCATCAATTCCAACCAAATACCTAAACATTTACCATCATCCCATAACCTCATCCCGACCTCATCAACCAAACGCATCCTTGGATTTGGTTTAGAGTTTGAAGAGAGAAATTATATATTTTAAATAGATTTTATAAAAAAAAATAACACTTTAAATATTATTTGGAAAATGAAATATAATAAAAATGTGAGAGAAAAAATAAATGGCCTCACAGATTTTGTGTAAAGCCAAGCATCTTGATTGAATTCGAAGGACTAAGATCCTTTCAAGTTGTGTATACAGCTTGAGTCAAGTTATGTCATTATGAGCCATTAGATTTGATTCAATGATTCAAATCAAAAAAAGTTTTTTTTAATTTTAATCATTAGATCAAATTCAATGGCTCATAATCACACAACTTGACTCAAGTTGTATACCACAACTTGTGAGACCGTATATAAAAGTTGACATTGACTTAAAGCTCTCTTTATATTTGGGAAGATATCTAGTGAGAAGAGAAATTGAAATGAGAAGATTGAGAAAAAATTTGAGTCACACATTTGGAATCATCCCCTACACATTTTAAATTTGAGTCACACATCACACATTTTTTGATGTGCATCTGAAATGTGCGGCTATGGTTTCTTCTCACCATTCTCATTTTAATTTGACTTATCATTTGATCCTTACTCCTCTTTATATATAACAGTTGACATTGACTTAAAGCTCTCTATAAATAATGTCTAAGAGTGTGATTTCTCATACACTAATTATCATACAGCTCATTGAGCCCATTAACGTGTATTTGAGGTAATTTAAATATATTCCTCGTGTATTGATGATTCACACTTATTTGTTAGGTTGAATTTGCGATCATTATCAATGTTATTATGGTTATGCAGAAAAGAAGCAGTTAGAGTGATGAGTTCGATGAGAAGCAACTCCAGATCAATCAGCGAAGAACACTATCTTAACATTCCCAGTACTCCACATACACCATTGTCGCAAGTGCTGCCACTGAATCTACCTTGTCCAGATATAATTGGTAAAAAGAATCTCACCATAAATCCGACACTCTGATTTATTTTGGTTTTAAGTATTATTGGATTCGTGTTTATATATTGCATACGTTAACTTGCTTCTTATACCAACAAGCATCTAGCCAAATGGTGCCAGATCGAGGCGCCCACTACCCTGGATATTGCAACCCGTAAGTTATCATGTATTATTAAGTAGGGGATATCTTGGCTACAATTTTTGTAGCCAATTAGCTACAATAGTAGGGAAGAGATTGTTGCCGAGAGAAATTTTGTGTGAAAGTTAACCGCTGGTCTCAATTTTTTATTTGAAAAATATATAAATGAATAAAAAAATATGACACATTGCTAACTTTTTGAATAAGACAAACTAGCAAAAACATATGTCAATTCGGTTTAGCAAAAAACCCTTACCAACTTTTGGACACTTCTCAACTTTTCGATAGAGTCGCACACTATAGTGGTCGCATAAGACTAAATTTGAAAAACATTTTTTTTTTACTACAAAGTAGACCAATTTGGAGAAACATGACTAGAATTGGAATTTTACCAAAGAAAATTTAATTTTTTGTAACCATCTCACATCAGAAAAATAGAAGATATATGGACCATAAATAGTGAGGCCTAAGCATGATAAGTTCAGGAAGTTCTAAACATCTTACTCATTTTTATTTTTTTATTTTTTTTTGATTATGAAAACTCATTCAATTATCATTTAGAAAAGTTACATGCATGTTGTACCCATGGCTTAACCAAAGGAGGCACAAAACCATCATACAAGTCATCTATACTATTATATAACGCTCTTCTAGCTAACTCATGAGCGACTCTATTCCCCTCTCGTCACACATAATACCAAGTACAAATGAGACATAATCGACGTATATGGGAGCTATAATGTGAGCTAACACTTTGTCGTATTTGAATGCCTCCACAAGAATACTTGAATCGGTCTCCAAAACAACTTTTTTAAAACCCTTAGCTAGCGCCACTTGTATAGCCCAAAGGATTGCTTTTTCTTCTGCTTCAACAACCCACGCCGCAAAATTGACCCGTCTACTTCCCGCTACCAATACTTACCCGCTATGCGATCTCATGACAAAACCAAGGCCTGCTATACCATTGTTTCCTAATACACCAGCATCACCATTTATTTTTCTATCTCCGTATGTTGGAGCAAACCATGCTCGTGAGGGTGCATTATGTGGTGGTGGTTTGGGGGTGGGGGGGGGGGGGGGGGGGGGGGCATGAATTCATTTGAATGAATGCTAGTTGAATTAATTTGAACGGGTCCATGTATGGTTGAGATTGTGAATTGAATTGGTACGTTGAATTTGATGATAATAATTTCAATGAATTCAATCGTTGATTACGATGTTTGATGAATGGTTTCTTGATGATTGGTGGATAGGGATATTTCAAATATTTCGATGGATAGGTATCTGCTATTCAGAAGCGTTGGCTTCAACAGATAGTGAGATATCAAATCTCAGAGAATATCGAATTCTCAAATTGAACGATGTCAATTTCAAACTTAAAATTCACACACTTTTATTTCTGAGGCAAGGCCTCTATTTATAATACAAAGAGAGGGTAGATGTACTAATTACAGCCTACGTCATTGCTTACCTAATTTATATAATAATAGAGGGGCGGCCGACAGGCCTTACATTATTAGGCTCACATCGTGAGGGTGCATTATGTGGTGGTGGTTTGGGGGTGGGGGTGGGGGGGGGGGGGGGCATGGTTGCAACTGTAGTTCGATTTGCTCGGGAAAAATCTTGCAACATTACATGAGCAGATTCTTTCACTTTATTCTGCTCAAGATCTCCTTGTCCATGAGTTTTGGAATTTCTTACACACCATATTCGCCACATTAACATTAGCATCAATTCAAACTTACCTTCTTGTCGCTCCTGAGTAGCACATAGCATCTTTTCAAGTTAAGTATTTTTCACCGATTCACAGTCATGTTTACAGCAATTTGTTTCGAATTAATCCAGTTTGGTATGAAGTTGTTTGATGTTTAGCGGGATAGAAAGCCTTAAAAACGTTCAAAACAATTAAAGTTTATTTGACTTTATCTTTTATTTAACTCTAACCTAAACACCAACCAAAGCTATATAGTTTGATTCTTATCAGCAAACTGTATCCCTAGAAACGCTTTTTCAAGTAAGTTTTACTTGAGTTGCTAAGCCGTTATCTTAGTTTCAAGAAAGCCCATAAAAAAAGAGGATTCAAGATTCAATTCCCATCGATCGTGTGAAGTAAATCTTAAATCCAAAAGAACTTTTTTTTGGTAACGACATATCTGTTTTCATGGAGTGCGTGTGCACTTGAAATTTATAAAATCATGTTACTCTTATCTCTTGAGCTTAATCTTTTTGAAAATACTACTGCAATTATTCCGATACAAATAGATTAATAGCTTTATTTTAATTGTTTAGATGGAAGACTAGAAGAGTACCTCGAATTCTGTGTTCCTTTGCACAAAGCATCGATGAGAGGTGATTGGAAAGCAGCCAAAAACATTTTAGGCAAAAAGAAAGACCTCATAAAGTCTAGTATCAATAGAAACAATGAAACAGCACTTCATGTTGCAGTGTCTAAAGGACAGATAGCTTTTGTGAAAAAATTGGTTAGTTTGATGGAAAAAAAGGACTTGGAGCTTCAAGATAACAATTCCTACACTGCCTTTTGCTTAGCAGTTTCAAATGGAGATGTTAAGATGGCCGAGATATTGTTGAAAGAAAACGAAGCCCTTATTGATATTCCTACTAATAAAGGAATGATGCCACTCCACATAGCAGCTTCAACTGGTAGGCGTGATATGGTGGAATTTCTCTATGATAATTCTAAGAGCATGCAAGGTGATTTTTGGACCCGTGAGAATAAGACTTGCTTTCTCTTGGCATGCATCAAAGCTGATTGTTTTGGTAAGTATATATTCTTATTTTATCTTTATATCACAAATTATGTTATCATGAGCAACTCGTTGCTTATTCAGTCACATTTATTTTGGTTCTTGGAGTATATCGCATTGTTTAGGTGCGTGCATTAAAAAAGTCTAGAAACAGCCACAGGAATACCGTTTAGGCGCGTACACATTAAAATAAAATAAGAAAGAAACTTGAATTCCCTGGTAGCTAAAGAGGAATCCTTTCGGCTTAGGGGTGAGCGAAAAAACCGAAAAGACCGAATAAACCGAAAACCAAAACCGAACCAAACCGAAAATAATCGAACCGAACTAATAACCGAACCGAATTTGCTAAAACCGAACCAAACCGAATTACTAATTCGGTTCTCGGTTTGGGTATGGGTTTGACAGTTTGAACCGAAAACCGAATTCATATAAATATATATAATTTTTATATATTTTTATATATATTTATATATTTTTAAGTATATTTATATATTAATAAATACTACTGTATTAAAAGGTTATCATAATATAATAAAATACTTTTAATGCTTTAAATATATTTTTTTGCTAAATATCTATTTAATTATTAATTTTTTTTTAAAAAAATAGTGAAATTCGGGTTATTCGAGTCAACCAGAAAACCGAACAGAATTAGAATTCAACCGAACCGAACCGAAAACCGAATTTGAATTTGGTTCGGTTCGGTTCTCGGATTGACCTAAAAAATATTTTAACCGAATTAACCGAACCGAACTAACCAAACAACCCGATGACCGAACCGATCAACACCCCTATTCTATTCGGCTTACAGTTATTTACTTTTAGGAAAAAATTATATGGCCCACTAATAAAGCAAGCTCAACTTTTGAAAGAAACTAATTTAGCCCAAGTAGTTAATTATTTCCACAAAGGTTATCTAATTCATAAACATGTAAATGTAAAGACCCGTAACCGAATGGGTAAACATATATTTGAAAGATGCTTGTAATTCTTTGTAGGGAGATTGAGGTAGCATTGTTTAGTCCTCTATGATTTTTGTAATATCATTCTTTTTTATACTAGTTAGAACTTCGGGTGATTTTTTTTTGGGGATAATTGCTTGGAAATATATCTAACTTGTAACGTTTTGTAGTTCTGTGTAGCTTAATAATTTTTTGCAAATATATCTGTGTAGATGCCTTTTTGCCAATATATATATATATATAATCCGGATCGATTGAGAAATGTTTTGGATTGAGAAGAATGAGAAGTAATCTTGATCATTTATTTTATTATACAAACAAAAGGGCAAGATGGGTATTATACTTTACTACCCTTAAATGTGCAAGGTATGCGTTATTTCTTCATTCAAATATTAATTTGAAAATCACCACTTGATTCATTTCTTGTTAGTTTTCATCTTTTTGCTCGTCAACTCTTTAACCAAATTTTCCACTCCTGAAACCTTAAGATTACTACTGCTCTCTTTCTATTATTTAATACTAGCAGGGTACCCGAGCGATGCGGCGGCGGGTACCCTGTGACTATATTTTCTTGCAGTGTGATGTTATGCGGACATATATTTTTAACAATTAATTTACAAATAACAATAAAATTATATAAGACAATAGTATAATTGCAAGTAGTTAAAAGGTTATGTGATTGTCAACGTGTTGTTGCGGTGAAAAGGAGGCGGAGTTGCGTCTCGACCCTCAACGACCGACACCACTGCAACGAAGGAAACTTTTTCAACTCAAGTAGTAAAAATACGGATAGCATTTAACCCAACAACCAGAAACAAACTTAAACTATTATAACAATAGCTCAATAACAACCATTTTTGGATATTTAATGAAAGCCCAGTCCAGTCTCTTTTAATGTAGATGTTGAGCCCGTCATATGAATTGAAAGACCCGGGCCCAAAATAATACCTAAACATTTGTATCAATCCCAAACCCAATATTAGATAAAACCTAAACATTTTTACTCTTTAACCCTACATACACTTCTGGATATCATTGCCCCCACCTCCTCTCTTTCACCTAAACTTTTCACAACCCCCATCAAAAACTCATCTCATCTCACGATTTCATCATCTTCAAATCGTCTTCACCATCATGAATAATAACCAAATCACAAATCCAACAATTTTAACGACACAAACATAAGCACAACCGATCCATGAACTTTTCTTCATTTGAGTTCAATTCGAATCAAGAAAGCATATTAATGGCTTCAAGATCCTTTGGAGGGTCTTGGGTAGGTTCATCTTGTGTTGTTTTCATTTTCGTTGTTTTTTTTTGAACGAACCAAAGAGAGATTATAACATACTACTTCCGTCCCATAATAATTGTCCACTTTTACTTTTCTAAGTCTTTTTTGTTAAACTTTGACCATAAATATTTTTATTTATGTAATATAATACTTGATGGAAAATATATGAATAGATTGGGTTTTAAACGTATTTTCTTTTAGTATAATTTTCATCAGGTATTACATAACACAAATAAAAATATTAGAGGTCAAAGTTGAATAAAAAAGACTCAAAAAAGTCAAAGTGGACAATTATTATGGGACGGAGGAAGTAATTGTTATGAATCTTTTCTTTCTTTTTCGAATATAAAGGAAGCTTTAACTTCGAAAATGATATGTGAAGATATTCTTTCGTGTAGATGAAAGAAAGTTTTTTGTCAGCCCGTTGAAATCTTGACGTGGGTTTGTATTTTTGCACCAAGTAAAGGTAGTGAAAAATATTTCAAGTCAATAGCTAATGATGTTCCAAGTTAATAAAAGTTATGCTTGCGGCAAAATGACGGTATTATATTTTTTATTGGGTCTTATACGAACGAAAGATAGAATGAAATTTATTTAGTTTTGTTCTTTTTTTTAAAGGTTCGGATATTTCAACATGCTTTATAAGTAGGATGTACTATATAGGTTTGTACATTGTGCTTTACATTTTGTATTAATTGGTGATGGGGTGTATTAATTGTATGCATTTATGTGGTTTCTATATTTAATATGTGTATCAATGTGTTGTATATTATGCATATGTGGTTGTAAGTCTAAAATTTTGTGCTTTAATGTGTTGTACATTATGCTTTATTACTTTCAAGTCTGAAAAGTCTGAAAATTAAATAGGAGAAAGAGTCGTTTGTGCATTATAAGTAGTAGTGATGAGATGATTCATATAGTCATAAACCCTTTTTATATTGATTTACTTTCTTAGTGATACGATTCATTTTATTATATCAATTAGTAAAGAATAATAAAAAAAGATTGACTTGATTCATCATTTTTTTACCAGTATGTAGTGAATAAAAGCAATAAACTATTATCGATTCACTAATCCGAAGTATTCAACACAAAACATCAACAAATCTTTAACGATTCAGCAATTCGATTATTATCTATATACCCAGAAAAATTATGTATGATTTACAAATAAAAAAAAATGATTCAAATTAAAATATAAAAGAAGAAAAACAACTTGAGTGGATTCAAAATTTTAAAGTTAATATTAAACACTCGTTAGTTATGCTAAAGATTCACTATTTTTATAAAGTGTCTAAGTACTATGATTCAAAACCCAAAATCTATGCTTCATAGATGTTATATTTTAAACTTGAATCATATAACTAAAAAAGATGTTCCTTTGTCATAGTTTGGGATTCCAAAATTCCTCTTTATTCATCAGTACACATTTTATATTTTTTTACTAGTAACTAGAAATAAATAGATAAATAAACGAATGCTTCACAAAAACATACGCAAGAATAAATATAACTGTCGTCCCATGTTCCCACGTTTGATCAGATATGAATTTTTAGAAGCCATAAAGGCATAAATGTTTGAAATCTTTATTCTTCAATTAATTTTTTAAATGATTTAATTACTATTTTGCCCTTTTTATTTTAATTAACAATCTATACAATGCATTAATACCAATTGATTTTAATGGCCTAGATTACTTCTCAATCTTCTCAATCTAAAAACTTTCTCAAATAGCTTGACTACAATTTTTGTAGCCAATTGGTTACAATCCTTCATAAAAAATACACTAACAATGATTTAAGGACCCACAGAAAAGAATCAGGATCCACAAAAATTATTAGGGACCCGCATTTTTAGTACAAAATTGTAGCCGATTGGCTACAATTAATTGTAGCTAATATATTCCCATATATATATATATATATATATATATAAAACTTTCTCCATGTAGACATTAGCATTGCCGGTTACCGAGTACACGGAACAGAATTCAAAAGTTGCCTACACAAATTGACAAAAATAATAGTAGGGTACACATAACTACAATGACAAGCTAGATATATTTCCAAACAGTTATTCCTTCTTTTTTCCTTTCCTGCCACACACGTTTAACAATTGTGGATGTAAATGCCTATAACGGGTTGGTATGTGAATGTATATGTTAGACTTGGGGTGTTTACTAATTAAGTGATTAGATATAAAAGTCTTAATTAGCCTTTTAGAGAGGAGAGTAAAGCTTTAATGAGTCTCTTAATTAAGAGAGAGTAAGAATTTTATGGTCCATAATTCTCCCCACTAAGAGAAAAGTAAACACCCCAGATTAGCATTCTGCTTAATGAGGTGTGATTCTCAATAGGTGAATTATTCCTAAATTTCCAAGGGAATGTTCGCATAGATGGAGTGAAATAAGTTATAGATTCAAAGAGAGCAGATATTAGGTTTCTCTTCCAAAGGTTCCAAGGGAATGATTGCACATCTGTTTACATACATACAATTAATCCCGCATTTCACTTCTCTTGCATTCTTCACAGAAATTTACATCATTTACTAAATACTTTGCAGATATCGCATTACGGATAGTCAAGGACCAACCAGAACTTGCATTAGGTGGAGGGAGTGTGCTCAGAGTTTTGGCTCAAAAGCCTGAATCATTTAAATCCAAAGTAACAGTTGCTTCAAAAATGAGGCGACTGTTTGCTATTTTATATCCAAATTCTTTTGCGTTGAATCGCAATGTGCATCCAGGCTTGACATTGCTAAGACTCATTTTGAAAAATATCGCGAAATTTCATTGGACTGAAGTTCAGGCCATAATGAGAGGGTCATATGAGCCGATTAAAGAAGAAAACACAACAATGTTAGGGGTTGAAAAGCCAATCGATGCAAGGTCTTCGAGTGTACTTTTTTTAGCTGCAGAAGCAGGCAACGTTGATTTTATAGTTCAAGTCATTGAACAATATCCAGAGCTACTACAAGAGAAAAATGATATTAATCAAAGTATATTTCACGTTGCAGTCTCACATCGTCATAAGAAAATATTTGGTCTATTATATGAGATAGGTTCATCCAGGGATAGCATAGTTACTCTAGAAGATGTACATGGTAATAACATGTTGCATTTAGTCGGGATTTATCATGGTAATTCTTCTGAGTACATTCCTGGAGCAGCCTACGAAATGCAACAAGAATTATTATGGTTCAAGGTACATCTTTATTTATATTCCTTTTCTTCATTGCTCAATCGCTTTAATTATTTGGCTTTTAATTTGTTATTTGATCCATCATAATTTAGGGGATGATATCTGATATTCTTTTTAATGAAATTTTGGAAACTGTTACAAAGAAAAAAGTAAAACTTTTGGTTATTAATATTTAGGGAAAATTTTATATTTCCATAAGTTTAAATACGAATTAAAAGATTACAAAAAGTTAAATAGGCTAAATTGTAAATTAGTATCTATTGTATAGTAAATTTTGATAATAAGCAAGCTTTATGTTCGCTGCGCTTCGCTACAGGTTGAAGTACTTTTATATATCTATGGTTATAGAATATATGTATGTTTATAAATATGAGAGCTAGAAAATGTAGCAATGTAATCGCTTAAAAGACACTTTTAATAAAGAGAATTTATTAATGTTTAAAAAGATGAGAGGTAAAAAATATAAAAATGTAATGAGGGAATAGTCACCGTTAATAAGCAAAAGAGAAACACAAAATTACCTCTTTTTACTATTCATTGCAACTTTTTCGTTGATAATTGATAAATTTATATTAAGGTATATTAATGATCTAATCTTTGTGTTTATTAGGTAGTGGAGGCAATGCTTCCACTTTCTTTGCGAGAAAAGAAAAATGGTTGTGGTTATACGCCACGTGAAGAATTCACCAATCACCACAAGCATTTAGTTAATGATGGTGAGAAGTGGCTGAAAGAGACAGCTGCTCAATTGATGGTGGTTGCGACACTATTAGCCGCTATGTCATTTGCAGCAACAATTACATTTGCAGGTGGATATAAAGACACTGGTTATCCTGTATTAAGCCACAAAGACGTTTTCCCATATTTCATTCAATATTGTTCCTTAGCTTTTGTATGCTCATCAGCATCAATCATCAATGTTTTATCTCTCCTCACATCTCGTTACGCTGAAGAAGATTTCGAGAAATTATTGCCCACCAGAATGATGCTTAGTATATTACCACTTTTAATGTCTATAGTAAGTATGGTTCAAGCTTTTCTTTTGAACTTTCCCCTTCTCACCGAGAAAAAGCCAAAACCGACTCTAAATATTCCTTTTTATTCTGCATTCGTAGTACTTATCTTTTCTTTAACCCAATTATACAGGGTTGTAGTGTATTTGTGTACTACTTCGATGAGAGCCATTTATGGGCCTGTGCAGACCCCCAAAATCCATTGGGGCCGCAATTTATAGATTACTTAGATGGTGTTTGGGGTTGCGTTGTAAAACAAATTATCTGATTATCACGACATGTAAACGCAATAATGTAAGAGCTAGTGTTTGTATAACAAAATGTAATAAGTGATTTTCTGCGTTTAAATGAATTCAAAACGTCATTTTGCAAAAGTAGCTAGGTACATGCAGTAGCAAAACGTCATTTGTAAAAAGTGATATTCAATGTTCGATTACTATACCATCATCTAATAAGGACAAAATATAATAAATGGGTGTTGATACTTTCTGATTTCTATAATAAGGGATAAAATATAATAAATGTACATTTTAGTCATTTTACATTTAAAATCAAAACATAATCTGATTTTCCAAACACTCAAAAACTAATTATCTGATTATTGCGTTATCAAACAGCAAAATTAAATCCAAAACGCTATCTTTCAGAATCACGTTTTGTAACAACTGATTATCTGATTATCCGTTTACAAAAAGCATAATCTATTTTCAATAAGCAATCCCAAACACCCCCTTACACTGTGTTCTCTAGTTTCTTTTTTGGAAAGAAAGTGAAAGGAATGGGGTGAAACATAAAGTTTATGTGTTCTAGAGTTGTTTTTACAAAGGAAAGGAAAGGGTTGCTAGAGGAAGGGAAAAGGGATTAGTGTAATTTTTGCCTCGTATCTTTCCTCCCATATTTGGGATGAAAGCTGATGGAAGAGAAACAAAGCTTATAATAAACTAAAATCTATAACAAAAATATCTTTCAGCAAACTTTAAATCCAAAAAAATTCCAGTAATCACAATCAACTTCCAAACTGCAATTTACAGCACATAGAAGCTTACAAAATTCTACCGTTGCATTTTATCAGGGTGAAAAATCTCTTTTACCAAAAAAAATTCTACCGTTGCAATCATCTCATTTGTTCAAGATAATGGGTAGATCTTTTATGCAAGATTGCATTGTTCCATGCCACAATTAATTGATAGATCTTGTTAGTATAGAGCTTTTTGAATTGCAGGGAAGATCGTGGGTGTTTTTTCTTTTCTTTTGTTTGTGGATCTGGGTAGAAAAGATAAGGTTGGTTATGGTTTGTGTTAATATAATCATAGCAAGATTGTTGGATCTGGATACTTTCATTTTGTCTATTTTACGAGGTTTCGAGCCCGCGCGTTGCCGCGGGTGTTTTCGTTAAATATGTAGCAAACAGATTGTCGAAGATAGCAATGCTTTGCAGCAATAGCGCAAGCTTCTGACATATGGGTAGCTGTTTTGCATGCCTTTGTACAACACAAAGCATGAGCAGTTTGGCATGCAAACATGGCACACCTTCTCTCTAAGTTTCACACAAAAGAACACAATGTTTGAGCACATTTTTATGTCGCTAGAAAACCATATACAAAAGCTGGCAAATCTTTTGAAACATACATCAGTTTCATATGTACCAATTGCTGGAAATGATGATCAAAATCTGTTGCATCCAGCCTTTGCATAGTTCTACAGTTATGGTGCAAGGTTATCACATAAGAACACCAGTTCTGTATGCCATTGCATACTTTTGTTGCCAGGCTATGAGCGCGGCACAAAATATCAGTATCTTGGCATGCAAACATGCCATGCCTTTTGTCTAACTTCTACACAAAAGAATACAATGTTTGGGAGCATATTTCAGCAGCTAGAGCTGGAAATATGATTCAAAACACATCAAGTTTTAAGGCTGTCATTTTAAACATCCATATTGGTAGGCTGATGGTTAGATTTCTTTCTTTTTTTCAGTGTTCCTTGTCTTCCTTTTCTCTGCAGCTGCAGGTTCTACTGTGACTGCATAAACATAATATAAATAAAAGCATTAGTGAGAGAAGGTAGAGGTAAGTATTATTTTTCAGAAACACATGAAAATACAGTGGTAGCAGAAACAAATTGTCAATGTGATGGTTAAGTATAAAGTGGTAAAAGTAAATGCAATAACAATGTAACTGTTTTAGTTTGGTTAGGTAAACTGGGCACAGTAACAGCGGTACACCTGCTGTCTAAATAAGTAGTGGACATGCGTGTGTCATTGAGGGCGACATCTTAGCAATTATTTGTTAGCAACTGTGCGTGAAAAAATGGGAACAACTCCTAATTTTGATGAACTGAAAGAAGCATCCGGTTCTGATAAGCTGCATCGCGCTTTCCGTTTGCTGTTTTTGCACGAAGAGTGTGATATCGAAGGCCTGATTATGGTACTTAATGAAAAATGTGATGATGTGCGTGCGAGAATCGTGAAAAAAATGGATCTACTGAGAGAAGGTGAAGACTTCAGCTCAACTGATCCTGTAGCAGTTAATGGACTCGCGTGTTTGCAAGAAGCACATAACAAAGACTATCAACTGTTTTCTGCAATGGTTGTCCTTGTTGATATAGCGCACAAAGTATGTAGTTAGAAGCGCCATCACGTGCTGACCATGGAGCAATATGATTAGCGGACCTTTCTGTGGGTTTAGGTGTGGGCTTGTTTCTCAGTAGAAGCAATGTTATGGTGAGGTCATGTTTGTATTTCATGTTGTAAAATATTGTTTGTATTAATAAAGCTCACCAGTTTGTGCATGATTTGAGTTACATGAATGTGTTTTTATTATTACCTTTTTTTTACATTTTATTTTTTAAGTTAATTGTTTTGTACCCTGTATGTTTTTGTTGGCTATTTAAGGATGACTTTGGTTAGGCATTTTGCATCAACCTCACATGTAACCACTATGGGTGCAAGACCAAACATTGACCATTTAAAGGAGTGTTGTGGTTCTAATAAACTACAGTATTGCTTTAAGTATCTGTTTGAGCAAGAATGGAGAGAGAATGAGAGCATGATCATGTACATTTTGCATAAATGTGCTGATCTTGAGGCTAACTGTAAGATAATAGTTTTCACATACACATCAAACCATAACAACAAGGTGGCGTATAAGTAGAATTCTAGAGAGAGAAAGTTAGAGGTTTAGGGAACTTTAGTGAGAGAAAGAAAATTCTTATTATGAGCTCCAACTCTCTACCTTGGAAGGTAGAGAGTATTTATAGTCTTACATAAATCGCCACACATCGGGCTGTGGATCAGGCATACAGTGGGTAAAGACCCGTCCGTCCTCCACGGTGTTACTTAACTAAATACTACTTAACTTAAAATAACTACGACTACGAGCTTTCTAATGATTACATATACTTGAGGTGACCGACTCTTTAATACCTGGAATTTCTAATTCCTAACAATCTCCCCCTAAGGGAGGTCACCTCAATCATGTACCAAAATTACATTGAATACAAATAGATATTACATTAAAAAATTGTTCTTGCATTCTTGATGTAGTCCTTTGTTCCAAAGCTCGTAGTCATTGATTCTTCACATTGCATGTTTGGTTACTTCAAGTGGAGGTCTTTTACTGATCCATGTGATAGTAAATTTGAGCCAGCTATAAAGATCATCAGCAATCAAAGATCTCTGTGTCATCCATTGTGGTGTTGGCGTTATGTGATGTTGTGACATTCGGACCGACATGCTCACATTCTGGATCATGATATCTTCTCATCAGAGTAGCGGAAGCTTGTGTTGAATCATGATATTGGCAGCAGCGTAGCAGAAGCATGGAGTGAAAATATCAGAGTCATTGATGCACTAATCATGATTTCTTTTGAGTTGAATGTGTTAAGTGAGCATGCGGCTATGGATTGACCGCTTCATTCTGATCAGCTGCAAACGTCGGGCGTACATGCATACAACAGTTAGCAATAAAACGCACGAAAGTGTCTTTGGTCACTTTCGTTGAATTGAGGTACACGGCCCACGGTTCCCCGTTGATCAGTACAAGTACTGCCTGTGATCAGGTATAATTCCGAAGAATTTCCTTGACAGGGTTTCGCAGCTGCTCTAGCTGTTCTCAAACCGGAACATCTCAAAGAAGATAACACGGAGTGAGTGAACCAGCGAATTTTAAGTCCACTGATTGATGAAAAGAGATTTGAAAAACAATCGAGTATTGCTCAATAGAAATTGTTTTTGCAATACAACGAAGGTTTTATTGAAAATCAATTATCAATCATAAAAACACCTTTTGGTTTGAAAAATGAGTACACGGTCGATGTGCTAAAGAAAAGAGTTTTTAAGCACAACGACCGGTTTTTCAAAGGTATCCGTCAATCCATAACCTGAACCATGATTGATTCAAGAGATTGAATCGCCCCATTGTTTCTGTTCAGTTGTCACATGGTTGATCTATATAATAGATCTCACATGCCACCTACCAGGAGCTTGTTTGATGATGGCTCCAGAAGGCTTTCCATCTTCATTGTGAATATGATAACACATCACTCAGATGTTCTGGCAATACCACAAGGATAATGCGTAGGACTCAAGATATAATCTCTCTTTCCACATTGTGTGAAACAGAGAGTCTTCATTGAAAGTGTCCTAATGAGATTTATTGATGATCTCGTGGCTCTAGACTCAATTAGTGCATATTTGGATCCTGTGCCGGAGACTAGGGAGAGGGTCTCCTTCTTCAATATCAACAATCTCTAAGAGAAAGTCGATAGAATGTCGGTTCCCCGTGAGAATGAAACAAGTCCTTTTAAGAGGAACTTGAGTGGTTTGGAAAGTTGAAGTGCAGTGCGTCACTGGGTCCATGACGTCTTGTCTTCAATACCGATGTTACCATCAGTAGCATATGAATTGAACCCGGTTTCTGCCCTAAGGTTGAATAAATGGAGGGCTATTTGTTTTCACCCTTTTCTCATTCAATTCTTTTTAATTCTTCAACCCCTTCAGTGCTTACCGAGACTTCATAACTAGAACCTTGTTGGGTTTATTCCAGTACTAGCTCAGTCTCAGTCTGCACTCTTCCCATATCTTACTTTTCTCCTTTTATCATCATACCTAAGGACTTCTACACTAACTAGTGGATTGTCCCTGGGTAGATCCCTCCAGTTCTGGCGGATCATGGGAACCAATACCTAACCTTATCATCCTTATATCACCGTACATAAAGTAAAATTGGTCTGTCTATTTGGTATTGTTCATCTGCCATTGGAACCAATTGAAAACCATTTGAAAATCAATTCAGATACTTGTGATATATTATCAAAGCATTTTGTACCTGAATTGTTTTTGATATTTTTAGAACGAGAACTCCCCCTCAACATGTGCATCAAGTATTTGAAAATGTTTTGCACACGGAGGCAAGAGAAAGAATTAACTTCTTTGATTACCATTTTCTAAAAAATATCAGCATCACTTCCCACATCAAATCAAGTAGATAAAGCATTTCCGGGAAGGATGAGGTTTCCACAAATTTGCTCCCCCTCAATATGTGCCTCGAGGTTTGAAAAGAGTTTTGCACATACTAGAGGGAACCTGCACATTGAGATAAATGATCACGTTTCAAATCATAGATTTAAGATAGATGCTCCCCCTCAACATGTGCATTGAAAATTTGAAATCGTTTGTCACATGTGGAAGGACAGCATGTACTTCCTTATAAAACCATTTACCGAATTATCAGTTTAAATCCAATTTAAATCACACATTCTCCCCCGATCACAATTATCAAATCATTTGAGATTTGTGATCTCTTATAGATTTAAATTGATTTTGAAAGATTTTAAGGAGAATTGTGACTTGATTATGAAAGCGTTTTAACTGATAAGGATCGGATTTTAAGACTTTAAAACTCCATTGATAAAACATGCATGTACATCTTTTGAAAACAATTTAATGCCAAATAACTTTTTAATTTAATTGAAATCATTCTCCCCCTCAATCGTTGATTGAGAGATAGAGATTTTGACAAGTAAGTCTTGATGATTATCAAAAATAGAGACCGAGTTATTTTTTTTTCAAAGCATTTAGTTTTCAGCAGATAAATGTTTAAAGAATCAGAGCATGGAATTTTGAAAGCATGATAAAACATGGCTCTGTTCTTTCTTTTAAGACCGGGTTATTGCCTGAAAATGACAAAAAAACCATTTTTTTCTCTTTCTCCCAAAATATATATATATATATTTTTTTTAATAAAAAATCCGAACACTATCTAAAGACCCGTGTCATTCTTTGAATGACAACAACAAGACCGTAGATATCATCGAATCGAGAGAAACATGACAAAATGACAATATATATATATATATATATATATATATATATATATATATATATATATATATATATATATATATATATATATATTTTAAATTTTTATGGATTTTGAAAGTTTTATATTTTTCTATTTGATTTTTTTTTTTTTTTTTTTTTGAATAGATATATACAAGAGATAGATGAAGATAGACCTTTACTCCTCGTCTTCCTCCTGAAGACGTTTGAGTGTTTCTGGTTGAAGGCTTTTCAAGCCAAGACGTGGAAGAATAAACTCAAAACGTTCTCTTGGAAGAGCTTTGGTGAAGATGTCAGCTAACTGGTATTCAGACCTCACAAAATAGAGTTCCACCACACCTTTTTCTACTTGTTCCCTGATGAAATGATGTCGAATGTCGATATGCTTTGCTCTTGAGTGTTGAACATTGTTGCATGAGAGAGCAATAGCACTTTTATTATCACAGTACAGAGGGAT
The DNA here is from genome assembly GCA_019973895.1 of Chrysanthemum seticuspe. NCBI lineage: Eukaryota > Viridiplantae > Streptophyta > Magnoliopsida > Asterales > Asteraceae > Chrysanthemum > Chrysanthemum seticuspe. The sequence continues at coordinate 297,820,721 of BPTQ01000006.1, forward strand.
TTTGTTGAATACAAAGCCATAGTCAGATAATTGAGATCTCATCCATAAGATTTGAGCACAACAGGATGACATGGCTATGTATTCTGCCTCTGTAGAGGAAATAGAAGTACTCATTTGCTTCTTTGAAGACCAACTCACAAGTTTATCACCCAAAAACTGAGCACCTCCAGACGTACTTCGACGAGTGTCTTGACAACCTGCATGATCAGCATCTGCATAGGCCGTTAGTGACATACCGGTGTCCTTCGGGTACCAAAGACCCATATTGATGGTTCCTTGGAGATACCGAAAGACCCGTTTAACTGCTTCAAGGTGCTTTTTAGTAGGCTTAGCCTGGTATCTAGCACACATGCAAACAGCGAACAAGATGTCTGGTCTACTAGCAGTGAGGTACATCAGGGATCCAATCATACTACGATATTTCGTTTGGTCAATCATGATCCCTGAGTGGTCCTCATCTAGTTTGGTTCGGTCAATCATGAGGGTGTCAACAGGGTCACATGAATCAAATCCAAATTTCTTTAAGATCTCTGTTGCATATTTAGATTGATTTATGAAAATGCCTCCGGGACTTTGTGAAATTTGTAATCCCAAATCCTTCAATAATCCTCAGAATTTTTCCGACTACCCTCCACAGCCCGAGATATCTTCGTTTGATCCATGTTATTGTTATGGGTGTGGAGATATGGTAGATTCGTCGAATGATTTTCGTTGTTTACGGTGTATGCCCGAGATACATTCTAATTATGAAGAACCCGTGCCGATTTTGAATAATGATTCCATAATTGAAGAACCCACTGAGGGTGTCGGGGACGATTTTTCCTGGATTCACGACATGTTTGAGAAACAAACAATTGAATTTAAGAATATGCTTCAAACTTTCTTCGATCAACGGCAAGCTCAACAAAGTATTAATGAAGAACCCGTTCAAGTTACGGAAGATGATCACACCATTTCGGAGCTACCCGAAGAACCCACCGAGGGTTACAGAGACGATTTCTTTGAACGTCGTGCTTTTCTTAACAACATTGAAAAACTTGAAGCCTTGTCGAAAATTTTGAAATATAAGCTTGATGAACCCTCGATTCCTACTCCCTCTCCGGTGAGGGAGATGGAACATATTTCTGAACCCGAGGTGATTCCCGTTTGTACTCTCGACTCTAATCCGAAGAATTCTAGAATTGATCCTTCTCTTTCACGATTCGCTATTACGAGTTTGTCGAGTTACAACAAAACGGAACGAAATTATGAGCTTAAAACGATTTCTAAGCAGAAAGAACCGGAGACCACAACGGAAGTGGTGGAACTTGCTAGCTCTCAGAGCACACCACTTGTCCCACCTCCGGATTCTTCTCCTTCTCTTATTTCTGAGCCTTTCATTTCCGACTCTTCCCCTTCTCTCACGCCGGTTGAGAGAATTGACGTCCTTTTGGAAGAGGTCGATGATTCTATTTCTACAGACATTGTTGAACCCGTTGACTCTTTCATAATGGGGGATGAGCATCTTAGTACTATTCCGGAAACAGAATCGTCTAATGTTGAGATCCTTATCCCAAGCCCAAGAGAGTCTGGGGTTGTTGATATTTGTGATGAGCCTTCTCTTGATATTTCAAATGATCATGTTGAGATGTTCTCCGATTCCGATAATGATTCTTATGGAGACATCGATTATGTCGACGATTTACCTTTTGAGCCCGTTCACATAGAAGAAGAAAATGATTTTGAGCCAGAAGAAGAAGAGATTAAGCCCGATGATATTGAGATCGCGAATGAAGCATTGCGTGAAACATTGTCGAATGTTTATCTTCTCATTTCCAAGATTGAAGCCTTGAACGATAATTCAAGTTCGCATCCTATCTCCGTTAAAGATAGTGATTTCTCTCCCGAGCTTGAGACTTTCCGATTTGACGAAGAGATTAGTAGCAGTCCCACTATTACAGATGTTTATTCTCCGATTCTTGAGCGATTCTACTTCGATGTTGATATGAGCAAGGTTTTGAACGAGATTTCCGATACTCCGACAAGTGACCCGATCATTGAGGATGCTATCAATGACTTGATACTACCGGGTATTGAGGATGCTTTTAATGATCCCGAGGGGGATATAGTTGTTCTTGATGGTTTTCTTGACTCTCCTCTCTCTCATGAGTCCACCATCCTTTATCCCGTTGAGCCGACATGTGAAGACAAAATCTTTAAACCTGGGATATTCGACATAGATGAGCTTTATGCTAAAACCGTTATTCGAGATAAGGATCCTCCGATGGATGCCTTCATTTGTGAGCCTACACATCTTATCCCTTACCATAAGCTCCTGTCTTCTTTGGAGTTTTCTCACTTTGATCCGTCATTCCTTCGTCCACCCGCAAAACCGCCGGATGATGCATCATTCTTTCATGTTATCCCTTATGTGCTTGAGCCCGACATTTTCTTTCCCTCCCAACCCACCCAGTTTCATTCCTTCGGGAATGAGGACACCGTTTTTGACCCTGGTATCTCTACCATTTTCTTCCCCAAGGACAAATGAATTCGGGGACGAGTCAGGCTAGCGACTCGGTGATCAAAAACAGTAGCGCTTCGTGGGAGGCACCCCATGCTTATCTCTATCTTCTTTCAATTTTCTAATAAGTGACGTGAAGGGGTTAGCCTCTTCGATTTCTCGTGTTTGGTTATTTGTGATGTTGTGTTTAGGATGTTCCCGATATGAAGACTCTCGTGCTCGAAGTTTGCTTTTTCTCCACTCGAGTTTCATGATCGATGCTGATGGAAATCCGATATCCTAATCTTATCGACTAACGTTTATCTTTGAGCATACTTAATAAATGGCTTTTAGATTTTCGTGATACCCTTGCTTTAAACATTGAGGACAATGTTTCGTTCTAGTCTGGGGTAGGGTAATCTTCGATTTGATTTGACTGCACTTGCTTGTTTTTTGTCGTGTACTCTCGTAACCCCGTTTTTCCTTAGAAAATGAAAAAATTGTGCAAAAATGAGCAAAATTTAAAAATTTTTGTAAGCTTTTGTTAAGTCTTTTTGATTGAAAAGTTTTGCTAGTCTCTTAGACAAGAAGCTATAAAATGCGAATTCTAGCTCACCAGGCCAAGATTTTGCAAGTTTCCCTGAGTGATTTTAAATATGCATGACTTTATTTCATTAGACGAAGCATTTGCTAAGTTAATATATGTTTTGACACCTTGTTGACTTTCCGCTGGTGAGAGTAGGAATAGAATTCTGACTTGACCGGGCGTGTTGAGCCCTAGCTTGTTCCCTTAACCATAGATAATCTAAAAATTATCGGCTAAGCATCCGCGGATCTCATTATTTGGGATTTTAAATTTGCGGAGATCGAGAAATGATAGAGTTACTTATGAGTTTAGATGCTAAGCGTGGAGTAGTTGGTTCTCTTTAGAGCCCATCGAAGGTACTTATGGCTTTTTGTTCCCACAAAATTGTTTCACCCCATATCTGTCTAAACAATAATTAGAGATGTTGAGTTTTTGGCGATAGTTAGTTCTTTATCTTCTTAAAAGAATCTTTGTTTTAAAAATTGGGTACACATCAAGGATCCGTAATAAATAAATAAGTGATAAGTGAAAAGTAATAAGTAAAGTTATGAGCTGCGGTGTCGAGATCGGACCCTTGGATCTTTAGCCGGGATTGAGTGAGGTCTTAGTCTAGCCAACCGGGATCCTCATTTCATGAAGCCTGTAGTCTTGGAATTACCCCGTGAAGCTCTGTGGTTCATAGCTCATATAAATAAAAGTGTAAGTGTAAAAAAAAAAAAAAAAAAAAATTATTATTGATTAAAAGTGATGAAAAAAGTCAAAAAGTATAAATGAATAAAAATTCCTTGATGTGGACCTCATTTTTGGGACAATGGTTCTTGAGAGAAGGTGGATAACTAATTATCGACTTAGCTTTGTATCTTTATCGGAATAAAAGTTATCGAAACGAGAAATTTGAAGAAATTCATTTCTCACAAAAATAAAAAATTCTAGAGGAAAATAGGAAAATGGGAACAAAAGGTATTTACACAAGTAACTTCCATGGGTAGTGTTAGCATCTAGAGTCATATTTAACAATGATTTCGATTTTACGCTTAGTTTGGGACTTGTGAAAAATCAGGGACGATGTATTCTATCCGTATGGTCACTTCACGCTGTGTTGTGTTTTCTACTCCATGATCCTAACGTGTCGTTTGAAAAATGTTGGAGTTATTGATCGACATGAAAGTTCAACAAACCGTCATTCATAACCAGAATGTTCTTAATCGTAATATCTATACATGTGAATTAAAAGGTAAACGGGGCGTTTTTAGAATTAAGGCTTTCTTAATCTCTTTTGAGGAATCTTTGCTACTTCTTCATAGGTTTAGTAGAAAGAGATTGAAATCCTTGGTTTTAGAAGCGTGAGTTGATTGCATTGCGTGAGGACACGACAATGGTCTCGTCTGGGTTATTTTGATATGTGCTAAAACACATATCTTTTCATTATCAAAACTGACCCAAAACAACCAAGTAAGAGCCGTTTATTGTTAATATTTGTGGTTTTCTTGAGTTTGTGCTTGTGCAGGTACGGATATGTAAAAACACACAAAAAGGAACCAAATCAGACGTAAATCCGAGCACGAGAGATCAAGAGAGTTTGAGCTGAGCCGGAAGGTCAGGATTGTGCATTTTGGAAGATTTTTTTCTCTGAGGATGATTTTTGGAAGTTACAATCAAGTTTGAAGAAATGTCAAGATTAGTCCCTGAACTTTGAGCTTTTGGCAAAAGTAATCCTTCAAGTTTCAGAATTTACAAAATCAACCCTTGGACTATTTGAGATTGACAAGAAAGGTCCTTGATGAACATTTTCAGATTTACAACTTTAGTCCCTTGGAAAGCAGAATTTACAAGTTTGGTCCCTTATATACACATTGGTTCTATATTAAATCCAAAGTCCATATCCAACTCATGGCCCAAAATATCAAAAGCCCAAAACCAAACCACACCCGGTCCATTTAGTCCAATCCCAACTAATCCTTACCCGGTATTAATACCCATTACCCGGTTTATTACCCGAGTCAACGCCCACTAACCCCGGTCAAAATACCAAACAATAATAAAAAAACTTACCCGCGCAAGTTTACCCCAAATCTGGAAACACTATGAACCCTAATTACCCATACATTCAATTGGTCAAAATTACCGTAATTAAGGGCAAAATAGTACTTTCTTCTGACACCACTGACACATGGGGAGTGCCAGGTCAGCTATCCGTGTGCTCATTCCCAATCCTTGCTCTCCTATTGGTCGAAGCTACGTGGTACTCATGATCCAATGGATGAAATTAATGGGATGAGGTGTATGATGATCCAAGGGTTGCAAATGACTCAAAGAAGTACAAGATTGCACATTCCAGAAGTTTCCAAGGCTCAAGCTCAAGTATTTATAGACCCTCATTCGTTCACATGGAGATCATCTTTTCTTCTCTCTAATTTTTCAGTAGCCTAGTATAGCTTATTACTGTTTTAACTATGTTCTTTGTATTTCTTTTATAATTTCAGTATTTGTATTAAGTTTTTGATGATTAATGAAATTTCTCTTTTAATCTCAAAATTATGTTTGGCTTTTAAAATGTTTTGAATTACTTATCAGTGTTATTTTAGTTCATAATAGCTTATTTTCAAGTCATTTCAGTTTGATTCTTATCTTAACCAAAAATAAAAAAAAAATCAGATAAATAATTGGAAAATAAAAAAACATATCAAATCTGTTCTATGGATTGAGTCACACTTAGCTACTGTTTCAATAGGTTCATATAAGCTTGTGATAGCTTATTGTGAGCTTATTCTTGTTTCAAACTCAAATTTCTCAATTGGTCAACAAAAGTCAACATAACAGTTTCATTGGTTCTATGGTTCTGAATTGCTGATCTAGCTTGGATTGGGTTGAAATGAATTGATATTGGGGTTAGGTTACTGTTCTATTGGTATCATGAGCAAGCCACAGTGGCTGGACTTATGTAAGTGTTATCTTTGCAATACTATTTCATTACTGTCAATTTTATATAAGTAGACTTATAACTGTTTGATAGTTATAGTGTTAGATCTTGCATCATTTAGGTATTATAGTGATATTAAGATCTGAATTGATAGTTAGCATGGGTCAGATTTGAGGATTGTTGGTAGTAGATTGCTTATCTGTTCAAAATAGAGTGTTTGGATCAGTTTATTATAGTAAGTTTGTGGTTTAGTTTGTGTTTAAAATCTGTTACATAAGTTTCAGTAAGGGTAATTAGACTTGAATCAGTAACTCTTTTGCACATCAAAACAGTAAAAGTCAAATATCACCTTAAACTGATCTAGTTCTTGTTACTGTTAAAATCAGTAGTTATAAATTTGCATATAGGCTTAAAACAAGTAGATCTAGCTTGCTGTCATCATCATTAGTCTTTTAATATCATAATCAGTTCATGATTTAGATTTTAATCTCACAAAAGTCAAATTACCATAACTGTTTTCAAAAGTCAAAGGTATCAAAATCAGTTTTCTTCAAACATTGCAGACCTTGCACAGTGTTCATTTCAAATAGATAGGGTATGAGTTTTGGTTTAGCAGTCATTTGATTGGTGATCTTGAGTTCTATATTTCTGGTTTTCAGTTTGGAGCTTTAGATTAGCTTATATAGTAGCTTAAAGTAGAGGCCAGGTGGCTGTTTGGATAAGAGTATCAGTTAGCATCATATCTTAGTAGTGTGCTTATTAGAGGTTAGGAGTAGCTTGGATCAGTTAGAATTAGCTTATTTTAGTATAATCTAGCTTCAGTAACAGTGTGGTGGCTTATTTCACTTATTAGCTTATTTTAAGTAGCTTATTTCATATCAGTTTACACTACAACCCTCATATCTCACACATAAGCTTATGATTTATTATTTTTAATAGCATTAGAATAAGATTTTAGAATTTTCCTGAGTTTTTCATAATTTTTGGTCACTGTTTGGTATTTTTCTCTATTTAAAACAGTTTTTATTCACTTTTAAATAGCTTTTATTGCAAATAATTAAGAAAAAGTTCCAAAAAATAATTTTTCAATTTTCTCAATTTAAGAAAAATATAGAAAGCATAAAAAATATTTTCCCCTATTTTTCCCCTTTTATTTGGTATTTTTCACAATTTAAATTAGATTTAAATAGTTTTAAATTAGTAGAAAATAGAAAAATAATCAGAAAAATACAAAAATAGTTTTGAAAATTCTCTTAGGATATTTTAGATTTTATAAAAATAGTTTTATATTTTTCCCTTTAATTTTCAAAATTTTTAGTATTTTAATTTAGTTTTAATAGTTAAAAATTAGTTTTTAATTTTAATAAAATCCAGAAAAATCCAAAAAAAATAGTTTTAATTCATAAATAGTTTTCACATTACATTTCTAGAGTATAAGTAATTTTAGGCATTTTTAGGATATATTTTAGACGTAGTTGCATTTTAATTACGTTTCGTTAATTACGTTTTAGTAATTTTGCACTTAGGATTTCCCGTAGAATAGATTCCTTTAATTACTTTCCCCATTCCCGTAGTACATGCTGTCCTTCCACATGTGACAAACGATTTCAAATTTTCAATGCACATGTTGAGGGGGAGCATCTATCTTAAATCTATGATTTGAAACGTGATCATTTATCTCAATGTGCAGGTTCCCTCTAGTATGTGCAAAACTCTTTTCAAACCTCGAAGCACATATTGAGGGGGAGCAAATTTGTGGAAACCTCATCCTTCCATCTTTAACAGTGGCTTGATTGTGTGGGTTAGATGCTGTTCTGAGGTTGTTGTTGGTTTGTGGGAGAGAGTTCATGTTTTGACTAATCAGAAGAGCTAGTTGATTAATGAAGTTACCCACGTGTGCATCAGCATCAGCTTGTTTGAACATAGGATCAGGAATGAGTTTGTGATTACCATTACCCAAGGGTATGACTTGTGATGCTTTGGTTGTGATTCCGATGTTTGAGTAGAAGGCAGTTGAGTCATTAGACGAGCTTGTCTCTCCCTGGTTGGTTTTGAACTGATTGAGAATCAATTTTTCAAACATAGCATGTCTCTCATTCTGAAGGAGGAAGGCATAGAGTTGCTCATAGTTTGTATTCTTCAATCCTTTAGTGAGCTTCACAGCGGTGACAAACTTGTGCCATTCGGGATTCATGTTGTTCACAAATTTTGAGTTCAGCTGAATGTTAGGCATAGTCATTCTGATGTTCCTCATGTCGTTCACCAACTTATGAAATCTCACATAGTACTCATAGACATTCTCATCTGGCTTCATCTTGAAGTGTTCAAATTCGTCATAGAGTTGGGATTCTCTGTCTTCCATAGTTAATTCTGAACCTGAGAGAAGCATCTTAACATTATCCCAAACTGCCTTTGCATCGGTGTTGTGATTGATCAGCTTGTAGATGTCTTTAGGAAGACCTTGAAGAACAATGTTTGAAGCCCTGATATCTGCATCGAATCTCTTTTTCTCCTTATCTTCAAGCTCATCATACATTTTAGGTCTGTCCATTCCGTAAATAGGAGTTCCATCTTCATTAGTATCAAGTATGTCTCTAGTTGTCTCAACTCGATATGGTCCTTCATCAATGGATTTGAGAATGTTGACACCATTTTCCTTTCCAAGGCAGTACAATCTGATTCGTTGAGCCCAAGAATCGTAGTCAGTTCTGTCAAGCATGGGTGGACGAGTATCTGAGCCAGCAGCTTGAACATCCTCGGCAACAGTGGAGATGATAGTAGGAACGTTGGTAGACATGTTAACAGATTATACGGGATTTTATAACTCTATGATTAAACCGGGAAATAAATTCTTTCACGGGATTTTACTAAATCAAGAGAAAACCGTAAACAATCACCCAAGTCGCTAGACGATAATACACCAAGTCGCTAACACCTAATTCGTTACACCACTAATTCGCTAGAGTCCCAAGTCGCTAGACAAATGCAAGTTGCTAAGTAGTAACTCGCTAAGCTTCAAGTCGCTAGCAAAATTTTGGCAGCAATTCGCTACTCAAGTCGCTAAAGATACAAGTCGCTAAAGAGCAACTCGCTACAGACCAAGTCGCTACCACTAAGTCGCTACCTGTGGTGGAAAGTCCACTACTTGTACTTTAAGTCGCTAGTTCTAAATCGCTAGGTCTAAAACTGTAACTCGCTACAAATTTGTAAAGCAAGTCGCTACGATGAAAGTATTCCGTGTGTTAAGTCGCTAGCAAGAAAAAACCACATAAACATCACTTTTCAATCCAAAAACAACCCAACCAAGATGATTCAAGCTTACCAAATGAAAACCTAAACACTTGTGATGATTCTAAACATAAAAGTACTATCAAAATCCAAACTTTAACACTAGAAATCACCCAAATGATGCAAAAACCACTAAACTTTTTCAAACTCAAAAACCACCTAAAAACCACTAGAAATCCAAAGATGTGTAAGATATGATCTAACCATGGCACTTGATACCAATTGTAAGATAATAGTTTTCACATACACATCAAACCATAACAACAAGGTGGCGTATAAGTAGAATTCTAGAGAGAGAAAGTTAGAGGTTTAGGGAACTTTAGTGAGAGAAAGAAAATTCTTATTATGAGCTCCAACTCTCTACCTTGGAAGGTAGAGAGTATTTATAGTCTTACATAAATCGCCACACATCGGGCTGTGGATCAGGCATACAGTGGGTAAAGACCCGTCCGTCCTCCACGGTGTTACTTAACTAAATACTACTTAACTTAAAATAACTACGACTACGAGCTTTCTAATGATTACATATACTTGAGGTGACCGACTCTTTAATACCTGGAATTTCTAATTCCTAACACTAACATTGAGAGAAGAGATCGACTCATTCAAGAAGGGCAATCTTTTAGTCCATTTGATGATGTTGCTCCTGATGCAGTTGAGTGCATGTTGGAGACGCAGCAGAGAGACCGAGATATCTTAGCTGCACTGGTTGGGTTTTTGGATTTAGCTCGTGAAGGGAAGGCTGAAAAGCAACGTCATGTAGGTTTGATGGATCTAAAGGGTTAGTGCTGGTTGCCCTGGTGGTTGGTCTTACTGACTACATTGTTAGCAAGGTTGCATGAATTTTAAGTTTGGTGTATTTTAATGTATTTTCTTCAACCAAGTTTTTGAATTCTATTATGAATAAAACCTTGCCTTTGTGTATGAGTGTTTCTTTATGTTTTATGTTAAAGGTTAATAAATGCAAAGGATTTAAGAAGCGTGAAAAGGCATGCTCAATAATTCTGATTTCTCATGTTTTTAGTGTGTCATTGGTTGAGGTTAAAGAGCACTGAGTATGGTTGCGTGTTGATTTCTGGTTCCAAGATTAAGTAACTGTATAAATATTTGGTGTGTAATTATTTGTCCTTTTTTGAATGTGTGTTCAGAAACAGTAAAACTTGTGACCATGTGTAAGTGAAAAAAACAAATTTAATGGCAATATGTGGCTAGGCTTTAAAGCAGTTGGACTTTAAAGCAGCTGAATGGCTGTCTTTTTTTGGGTGTTATTCAATAATATGGTAGCAGCTGTGCATCATGTGAGGGATTGAATTATGAGGACAGGGATTGGAGATATGGAATAGGCATGTGAAAAAGGAGCCTATGCTTATAGGGATATTTAAAATATGAAAGACAGGAAAAAAAGTTGATGAAATGATAATAATGGTAAATGCATTAGATTTAAGTGCTTGTGATAAGGATGTGTTTGCCATGAAGCTTAAGGGACTAATTGATTTCTAAATGTTAATGTGCACTGTCATATAATATGTATGTGTTTAATAAAGTTTGTGTTTATGTTTGAGAAACATGCATGTGTAAACTGGTGTGATGAATAAAAGTTGTAATTTTACCATGGATAAATTAAACAGATTAAATAAACAGTAATGTATGTATTTGTCTTTTATTTTTTATTTGATGCTTGCCTATTTAAGACAGCCAACCCACCTTGTTAGTGAACCACTTTATTTTTTAAGTTGTGATAAAGAAGTGAGATAAGGGAATGTCTAGTTATCCTAGGTGTGATAAGCTTAGAGCCGATGCAAATTCTAACAACTGGCCTAATATGCTAGTGTTCTATTGTTACCAAGCCTTTGGCGAAGATATTGGGATGGCACAACAAATGAATGCGTTTGCGGGAAGATTGCTTCAAATCACTTAAGAAAGGCTCAGCTTTATTCAAGAATTGGAGAGTGTTGGAAACACGTATGCTCAAAAAACAGCAGAATATTTGAGGGGGGTTCAAGGTAAAGATGATCAAAAGATCATGCAGATGCGTATCCTGGCACGGGAACTGGAGCTGAATGCTCGGAACAATGACATCTTTATCAAGAAACTTAGGGGGTTGATGGATTTCTAAGTGTGTGTCTGCTGAGTGTGCTATCTGCTGTCGGTTGTTTTTGCAGTTGTGTGTGCTAGTGATCTTATTATGAGTGTTGTTGTATTGCTTGTGTGTGACTCATGAAAATCGATTGTAAGATATTGCATTGAATAAAATGGGTTGTTAAATTTGTAGGGCTAAACTTTTTGTTTCTTCGCATCTTCATGCTCATCCTGAAATAATGCTCTCCTCATACTTTTTGAGCTGGCTGGTTTATGTTTTTGTTCTTCCAAATCCTCCATAGGTGTGATCGTCACAGGTGTAGCTGCTGTTTCCACTGAGTGATAAACCAATATTAATTATTTGCATTCGCAAATGTGTCAGGCATGAAACCTTTTATTTAATAAAATTGTGTATTAAATTTGTAGCAGTCACCTTCTTGTTCCTTTGCTTCTGGCGGTTTGCTCAAGTTGCTGTTGGTCGACATTTTCTTGGTTTGCTGGTGTTAGAACCGTTGCTGATGTACCTATGAATACACAAACAAAATTAAATATTTGTAGGCAGGAGTGGTTGTTCTAAGTAAGAAAGTTTGTTGATCTAAATGATGTTACCTGGGGATGCTTCTATCATCTTCACAATTCCCTCGTGTTTTTTGTTTTTGTTGAAAACTTTTCCAACAACAAAATCTCCTGGCCTACCTGATGTGCTGAAATGGAGCTGGAAGACATTTTTTTGCCCTTCAATGGCAAAAATCTCTTCAGGTATTTCTTGCGGGTCTTCCGCCTTATGCTTTGCCAGCAGCTCTGAGCATGAATACCCTGTAACATCTTTTGCTGTCGGGCTGAAAAAAGCAACCTCAACTGTCGCGGATGGGTCTGTGATGAAGGCTCTGAAATTAAACCTGCGTGTTTGATCAAGCGAAACGATAAGGTTTTAATTTTTGTGGCAGATTTTGTTTTTTAATATTATACGAAGCTCAGGCAGAAAATTATGTACTTATAGGATGGCTTTGCTTGTTTTCCATTGTTCAGACAGCGAAACATTGCTCCCTCTTCTTTCACTTTCGAAGCACATTTGTTGCAAGACATGTAGAACCAATCTCTCTTGATGTTGATGCTGGTTACTGTTGCCTCAGTCGTGAAGTGCACCCCTTGTAAATGTTTGTGTAAACAATTAAGCATCATACTTTTTTTTCGCTTAACTTTTTTTCAGGTGTGTAATTGAATGTTGGTTTGTTAATTTTTGTGTTACAGAAAACTCACCGAATAGGTTTCAGGATCTTGGTTCAGCAATGTCTTCAAGGGAAATCTATTCCGGCACTTTTCTTTTTCAACAGCTTCATATGGAGTCTTTGTAATATGGAGGGGTGGTGTTTTCTGCTTCTTTTCTTTATGCCTGTTTTATGTTGTAAAATTAGAATCTCCAAATTTTTACGCGACCATCGCGCGACCTTAAAATTTGCAAAATAAAAGATTTTACCTTGCTCGTGCTTCATCAGCCTCAGGTATCTGTGGATTTAAGTAATAACGTGTTACAGACATTGCTGTTAGCTGGTAATCTGTGATGGCATTGTTTGACAGTCTGGTAAGAATTTGATGTTTAAGTTTGGATAATCTGTTAATGCAATACCTCTGACTTTTCCAACTCGGCAAGAGCTGACAGCAATTATAACTGGCTACTGCGTTGCTTGAAGCTAATCCTCTTCAAATTTCACAGCCATGTCGTCCCACATAGTGAACTCAACAACATTACCACTGAAAAGATGACCGAGTCATCGGAGATGTGATAAACCCTCGCAGTTTATTTTATAGCCAAAAAAACAAAAAAATATACATACCAAAAAAAAAAAGAATCAACGCACCTCAAATTTTTGATATCCACTTTTCTGTAAACGGTTTCTTGTTGTGTCACACCTATTTTGCGCACAACCTCCCCAACTGACCGTAAACATCCTATGTAATCTGCCACCAGTTAGGTGTTTGGATGGTACTCTTGCGTTTGTTGCCACAAAAAAAATTGTGCTAACCTTACCTGTCAGAATTGGGTACTGCATTCTGCCCCTTGCATCTTCTGTGGGAACCCTGTATTGAAGCTGGTTGTACGAAACAAACTCAAAGTAGTGCTGAGGGATGTACGGTGCTTGTATAACATCAAACTTTGTTGCTTTTCCAAATTTCAGGATTGTTTTGTTGCCAATCGTTTGCTGGTAAGGATTGGTTGGTTCGCACACGAACTCCGAAATCCTGTAAGTCTCCCCAAGCTTGATTTTCGGGTTGAAATAGTCGAATTCTTTGATATTCATGTTGCCTTGTATAGCATTGCCCTGTTCAGAATTATTTGGTATTAGAGAAATCTGAAATGCCAGCATGTTTTATGTGTGTTGGCTGAATTAATGCATACCTCTCGATCTATGAGGATACAGCAGAATCCTGTTTCTTTTTTTTTGCCAGGAACTCCAGCCGCGTCTTTTTTGGTAAAAGTCACTGAAGTCCATTTCTTGTAGGCCCTTGCTTCGAGCACTTTGCTGTGAGAAGTTGGTTTTAACTGCTTAATCGTCACAATCTCTGGTGAAGCACTGATTTCAAGGCTCTTTTCTTGAGAGGCATGGTGTACCATATCATTTTGAGTTTCTTCTATTTTGCTGGTAAGTCATAAAAAAGAAAGTCAGATACAGATAAACACCTGAGAACGAACAACGATATAGGGAACAGGAATCAGAGCATTAAAATGATGAGGCACGGCATGTAGAATCGGCGTGCAGCAAATCTACCTGTGGGCACAGCCTTTAACAATACTTTTATAAAACCAAAAGATAATAACATGTAATTATGATAGCATTGTTTACAGAATAACAAATGGAGTAGTTGTTGTAAAAAAAGATGAACACCAATCGTTATGTTTGTACTATCAAAACAAAAGCTATTTATTTTTTTATTTTTTTAAATCTTTGTAAACGATATTTTTTGTGACATTTGGTTTTTGGTTTTCCTGCTGTTTTATAAGGACTTTTAATCCATGAGCAGATGTTGCTCTAGAAAGAGCGACATACAATTGCCCATGACCAAATACTGGCTCAGGAAGGTATACACCAATTTTGTTTAAAGATTGGTCTTGGCTTTTATTGATTGTCATAGCGTAACAGAGTTTAATTGGGAATTGAGTGCGTTTGAAAACAAAAGGGAGGTTCGGATCTTTATGGATCAGCGGTATCCTATGAATGAAAACTTTTTCGCCGACTCTTGTGCCTGTGATGATCTGCACTTCAATAAGCTTTGACATCAGTTGTGTCACTATCATGCGTGTCCCGTTTCATAAACCGCCTGCCAAGTTAACATTCCTTAAAAGCATCACTGGTGATCCAACTTTGAGCTGCAGTTCATGCGGCGGGAAACCTGGTAGCTTAAATGTGTTTATATACTCAGGAAGGTATAACATTTATGTTTCAGCACCGCTATTCCCCACTGGTGTGGCTATATCGTAGCTTGCATAAGTTGTTATTTCGCCATCAAGCATGTCTAAAACTTTTGAATTAATGATGTCTGATGTTTCGTTCTTTGGACACACGATTGCCTTATCTTGTAGAGTGATTGCTGAAGGGGTTTGGAGTGTAGGCTTATCATAGGTGAAACCGATGAGATTTGAGAGGCCTTCTTCATCATCTTGTATGCAAAATCTAGAAGGAATTTCGACCCATGCTTAATCTCTAGGGTCTTCTTCATCAGGTTGACCAATTTGACCATCTCCAATATCGAGAAGCCATGATGCAAAGGATTGTGCTGTGCTTCGCTCTTCTAGAGTCAAACCTGAGCGGAAAAGCCTCATGTTTTATTTAAGTGTCATGACATGAAAATAAGGCCATAGGTGTGATTCTGCGACTGACGATGCTACTATCTCCATTTTTGGAGGGCCTTTTTTGATTGGCAGTGTTTGTCGGAAATCACCACCTAAAACAACTGTTTTACCACCAAACAAAACATCTGGCACATCCAATATGTCTCTAAGAGTCCTATCCAATGTTTCAAAGCATCGACGGTTATTCATTGGCGCTTCATCTCAGATAATGAGATCAATTTCTTTTAAAAGGTTTCCTATGAGAGTGTTTTTTTTTCACGCAACAGAGGGACTCATCCGTCAGCTCAACTGGAAGCTTGAATCTTGAATGCGCGGTGTGATCTACTGGGAGAAGGAGCGAAGCAATACCAGAAAAAGCAACCGATAACACAATATTACCTTCAGCCCGCACAGTGCTAATTATTGCTTTCCAAAGAAATGTTTTCCCAGTTCCTCCATGACCATATATGAATATTAATTCTTGCTTACCTGTTTTAAAAGCGTTTATAACAGCGTCATATATAATTTTTTGTTTGGTGTTGAGCCTTGGAATTGATTCATCTCTTTCTCGCGCCATGATAAGTGTGTAAATACTCATCATTTTTGGTCAAATCTGAACTGCAAAACACTTAAAAACGCTCAAAAATGCATCAAAATACTGAAAATATCTCAAAATTGCATTTTATATGTTTCAGATGCAAAATGTTTAAAATCAGATGAAAATCGAGCTAAGTTTGCATAATTGGCAGTTTCAGTCCCCCGACTTTCAAATCTTGGCAAAAATAGTCCCTGAGCACTTATTTTAAAAGAAAAGTCACCAAAGGTCCTTTTGAAATCATAAGTTGTCATAATTAGTCCTTTGGTGAAAAATTTCAAAATTTTTGAGAATTTACAAGTTTGGTCCTTCAAGTTTCAAATTTGGCAAAAATAGTCCTTGGAAGTTTGAAAATATCTTTAATGGTCTTTGTACTATTGAAACTTGTCATAATTGGTCCCTTGGCATAACTTTGGAAAATGGCAGATTTGGTCCTTGGTTTTTATGGAATTGCAAAAATGGTCCTTATGTATTAATAATCCATCTTGACCCTTGGCCCCCTGTCAAAACAGCTTTGACCCCAACTTGACCCTTGACCCCCCTTTGTGAACCCCCTGTCCTATTATTACCCCCGGTCAACTCATGGTCAAACAAACCACCTTTCCCTCCCTTTTTCCTCCTTCCCACCCACTGTCTGCAAAACTCAGTCTTCACCTCACCTCCAGCTCAACTCCAACACCTTATCACTCCACCTCAACACCAAACAACAAAATGCATTTAATGCTTCCCCCCTTGCACTCAAACCTCCCCCCAGTTGCAATACCATTTTCCCGCCAAAACTCATCAATGGCCAATATTGTCCCAAGTGATCCAATGGCTCAGATTAGAGGTGGGATTTGCTCAGAGTACAAGTGGGATGACTTTTGATGATAAATAGAGGAAGAAGAGAGAGTAGAAGAGTAGTACTTAGTTTTTATTTTCATATGTATGTCGTTTTAAAATTTCCATGTCTTAAATAAGTTCTAAGTTGTAATTTCAAGTTTTATTGTATGAAACTAAGTTGGTTCAGTGTATTGTAACCTTTTTCAAGAATTAATTTCAAGTTCTATCAAAATTCATGTTTTTACATTTCTCTTATTCAAGACAGTTTCAAATGTACTGAATTCCAAGCTTCACAGAGCTTATTTACTTCTCAAATAAGCTTATTAAAGCTGTTTATAGCTTCTAGTAAACTTACAAAACAGATTCAAGCAATTTCTCATATTGGTCAACAAAAGTCAACTAAAAAGCTTCATTTGGAAATGGATTTGATATTGGATTGTTGCAGAGCTTGGATGGGTTTGGATTAGATTAGGTTAGTGTAGGTTGGTTCTGGTTTAAGCTGCAAATAAGCTGGGATACTTGTGAGTTCTTATTTCTTTCTCTATAAACTGTTATAGGCCTGCATAAAGTGCATATGTTTGAATCTGTGGTCATTAATAGCTTAGACCTGTTTATTTAGTTGTCATTAAGTTAACTTAATTCAGTTTAAGTGATAGTATAAGCTAGTTCAGTAGTTAGCTTAGTTAAACGGCAAATCAGTTAGTTAAAGTGGTGACTGGTTAAATTGTCAAACCTGTGTTTGAGGTTTGTTCATTGGTTGAGACCTGTTGTTTTAGGCTTATTAAGTTCTATTGTACTCATTGCAGTCATCAAATCTCATTTGCATACACTAAAAGTCAAAATTAGATTGTATCTGTTCTCATTAATTTATCAGTTAGGATTTGAGAGACCATTAACCTGATTTAGGTTTAGTGATTGGGTTAGTAGCTTATTATAGCTTCATTTTAACTTAATTCATCATAATCAGTTAACAACTTAAGCTCAAATCTCATTTTGGTCAAAACTGTCAAAAGTCAAAATGTGAAAAACTCAGTTTTCACCCAACTTGGTTGATTTTTCATTGATTCATTATTGGATCAATTCAAGTGAAACTTTGGGCTTAACAACTTCAATTGGTCAAGAGTTGAAATATGATTTTTGTAGATTTTTAGTAATTTTGTAAAAGCTCTAAATTAGCTTGTCTATTGGGTCAAAAGTGCCCTGTGCACTGACTTAGTGATAACTGAGTCTGCACAGGTTTGTGCAGAGTTCTCCACAAGCTCATTAGAGCTTGCCTTGATTTGATTTTTGGTTTACAAGTCCCTTGCCAGGTCTAGTTTAGGATCCCACTTCTGGTTTTGAGTTTCAGCTTATTTGAGTGGCTTATTTTCAAGCTACAAAGTAATAGCTAAAACCTGTTTTGGCTCTTAAGTGCAATTCACACTAGATTCTTGCATTCTGCTTTCCAGAGGTTTAGAATAGTTAATTTAGGTTGTTTTCAGGTAGTTATAGCATAATCTAGCTTCTGGGCTCATTTGGTGTCCATTTGTGGTCTTTGGCTTATTTTTAAGTGCTTATTCATAAGCAGTTTGCACTGCAGCCTCATATTCTCACACATAAGCCCCAGTTTTTATATTTTTCATAAAATTAGAATATTATTTTAGACTTTTCCTGAAATTTTCATAATGTTTCATCACTGTTTGCTATTTTTCCTAATTTAAAACAGTTTTTAGGACTTTTTAAATAGCTTTTAATACAATTAAATCAGAAAAGCTTCAAAAAATTAAGTTTGCAATTTTCATAGATTAAGATAAATATAAAAATCAAAAAAATAATTTTTCCAGATTTTTCTTAGTTAAATTTGTAATTTTTAGCCATTTAATTAGTTTTAAATAGTTTTTAAATCATAGAAATTAGAATATAAATCAGAAAAATACATAATTAGTTTTGAAAATTCTATTTAGTTATTTTAGATTTTCTAAGTCATAATTTCTCTTTTCTAGCTTTATTTCATATTTTCTTATATTTTAGGGTATTATTAAATAGGTAAAAATAGTTTTTAATTAATAATAATTAAATAAATAGTCATAAAAATAATTTTCCTTTTCTCAAAATTTTCTCTTATCATTAGGTTTTTAAAAATTTCATTTTTATATTTTTAGGATTAATATTGTTTCAATTTCACATTTTCTTTTGTACGTTACGTAGTTTTTAATTTAAATTTATAAAAGAAAAATCAAGAACATCATTTTAAAAATAGTGATAGCGTTTATTTAATATAATTTAGCTTTTTAATTTTCTTTCATTTTTCCTTTGTCATCTAGTATCAATCACAAACCTTTTCCCGTTCATTATCACCCGATCACTATACGTTTGATTATTCAGTCGCACAGCTCGTTGGGACTTAACGACCTGGGGAAACACTAAACTCCTCTAGATCTTCATTGCATTGGTTCTGAACTGTTTGAAGTTTATTACGGTTGACCATTCACAAGTGGTTAGCTTGTGTGATAAACTTGACGGTTTGGACCCAATCACGCCAGCATCTCCCTATTGTAGTTTTTTTCTTCCATTAATAGGCGGTCGTTTAACTAATCTAGAAGGTGTTTCGGAGGTGGTTCCAGGCCATAATTCTGGACTGATTTTCCACAACTGTTAAGTACTATTTCCAATTCGTATAATATGTACCCTTCAAATTCTGCATCGTTCACATGGTAGTTGGGTATACGCACTTGTTCTAAGACAATTTTTGGAATATCATGGCCCATTTCTCGCCAATATTTATCCCATAAGTACAAAGGGTTTGCAACCTCGCAATGAGTAAGTAGCCTCGCAAAAAGAAACCTCAGTTCTGCAGATGAAGCTGATCCGCAGGCTTCTGCAAGAGCTGTGATAACGCTCAAAATGAACATGTTTTTAGTAGCGTTATTATTGGTTTTGTGTATGATAATAGGCTATATTTACTCATAACTGTTGCAAAAGTGCAAAAGATACGTATTGTGTATGTGTATGTAGCCAGGTATCACAAAAGATAAAGAAATGAAGTTTTCATGCACGTTTGGAGGATTCCTGAGGAAGTAAGGCGAGTAAAGAAGCTCTTGGACTCAATGACTAGGAAGCGAAAAGATTTCTAAGTACCTACAACAAGTTAAGATCAAGTTTTGTCTTGGAAATCATCAACGAAAACAAAGAAAAAGGCGTGAATCAAGAAAAGTCAACAAAAGTCAAATCTGAGGGTACAAGAGGCGCCCAACCGTTCGGCTGGAGCCCGCAACCGATCCGGTTGGGCGAGGTGAAGAAGACGCAACCGATCCGGTTGTGTTGCAATCGATCCGGTTGCATGAACTGGAGTTACACAAATTTGCATTTAATGTTGCCTTAACTCCCCATAATCATTGGAGGCCGATCATTTCCTGTTATTTACTTGTAGAGAACGTTCTTGGCCAGTTAGTTATGTCTCTTTGGCTATATAATAAACCTAGACATAGTAGTCTAGGTGTGACACAAACCAAAGTGTAATAGTTTACACCAAAACTATTACCAACCATTTTATTCATCCCAAAAGTTTAATATTCACTGTAAAACGTCCAGGAGGTTAGAGAGATTCATTCTCATCCATAGTTTTGATCATTCGGAGTTATACGGTTAAGCTAGGTGATTGGAGGCGTGTGGTTGCTATAAGCCACGAATTCTAGTTCTTGTAAACCCAGAAGTTTAGGTATTCTATGAAACTTTTTATGGATTTCTATTCTTTTGAGTTATTGGAATTACTTTGTTATTACTTGTGTTTTGTTATAATTATCATGGAGTAGTTCTTGAATATACTTGTGTGTAGGATGTAGGAAATCATACTAGTGTTCTCATATGTGATGCATGTATAAATGATCTTGTTTAAATAAGTTTGTTGAAAAAAATACTAGTCTTGTTTGATTTGTCGGTAAAACATGTTTTAAGAAAAAGGACCGAAAGGATTTCTCTTGTGTTTTATTCTAAAAAGTTAAGTGACAAACTAGTATGGGGATATGGTGATTGACAACCACCATGTTTACTTATTGAAACAAGACTAGAAACATTTTCATCACGAAAGGTCGAAAGATTCGTAGGAACGAGTTTAATAGAAACATTTTACAAACAAATGGATTTTCTAAAAGATAATCATTAGGATAAGGACCGAAAGGATTACCTATATGTTATTGTTCTTAAAATGATTTTACAAACATAAACCATGGGTTGGAAATCATTTCCTTATGATTTGTGCATCACATCAAGAGTTTACACCAAGCCTTCATGAACACTTACTATGATTACTTATAGACTACACACAAGTATATGTTTCTTTATATTGAATTTCACTAAAACCATCATTTTTGGAGAGAGCCTTGACAAAGCTTTCTTGTTACCAATCTTTTTAAACAATTTCAAAAGCAAAATCCCTTGGGACGATCTCGACTTACCCACCTTTGCTATCGCGAACGAGTATACTTGCTCGTATGTGTTTATAGTAATAATCGGATAAATCTTGTTTATAAAATTTTAAATCTTGCTCCTGGCAAAAGCACATCAAGTTTTTGGCGCCGCTGGCGGGGATTTTAGATTTTTAAGTAATTTGATTTTGTTTAAATTCTGTAAAATTGGTAAATTTAAAACTGAATTTCAGAAAGAGAAAAGAGAAAAAAAAAAAGTTTTAGTTTAGAGACTAACCGAATCGGTTGCGCGAGCAACCGAACCGGTTAGTGCTCTCGGTAAAAATTTTTGTTTTTGATTTTTATAGTTTTGCTTTATCTAGTGTTTTGTGTTATAGTTTTTAGTTTAATTCTTGTCATTTCTGATTTTTATAGTTGTTTTATAGATTGTTATTATTTTTTCTTAGTATTTTTAGATTTTTGATATTTTAATCATTTTTAGTTTCATTTACTTTTTAGTTAATTTGTCTTAATTGCAGTTATTACATTAGTTAATTTTCAGTTTTTATGGATTAATAGTTTTAATGAGTAGTTAAGTAGACTAGTTTAGTTTTGATTAATTAATTTAATTAATGTTTTATAATTAATAAGGATAATGAGTAGCCTCAATTAATTAAGAGTTTAAGTACAAGTTAATGGTCCTTAATTAAATTTAATTAACAGGTTTTAATATTAATAAATAATACAAAAAGAAAAAAAAATATATTTTTTTTGGAAAATTGATCCAACCGTTCGGTTGCAGCCCGCAACCGGATCCGGTTGGAAGTTATGGTCAAAAAAGTTTACCACCAACCGAATCGGTTGGTGAGCCAACCGATCTGGTTGGCGCTCTCAGAAAAAAAATTCTAGTTTTTTTATTTTGAGTTTTAGCTTGTATTTTTAGTTTTGTTAAGTGTCTTTACTTTTTTAGTATATGTTTATGTAGTTTGCTTTGGTTTTTCCTAACTCTAACGCTAATGATTTGGATTTTTGTCTTTGGTTTTGTTTTGTCTTGTTTAGATAGTTTTTATGGATAGTTTAAGCGGAATTTGTGAGTACCTACGTAACTTGGATGAGATGTTCAAAGACACAGGGAATTCTTTGGAGAAGATTGGGAATATTTTGGAAAAGAGTAAGAAGGACTTGGCTATTGATTCGGATAGTATGGAAGAAGTGGGAGAGAACAAGGTTCATCTTCCTAAGAAGGGTAGAATTGTGGTATTCACGCAAGCACCACTAACGGAGTATGATTCACCACTTATGAGGTTCGGTACACCTTGTAGTGTCAAAGGGGTGAGTGCGTGGGACGCTCAACTAAACATGGCCTATGGTGAAAATTATATTGTGGAGAAAGTTCTTGATCAAATTGGCCACGTACGTTTGGATTACGAAGCTTACGGAAGAAAAATGGTTAAGAATCTCAAGGTTAACATTCATGGTCATATTTTCGAAGCAGATTTTGTTGTCTTGGAGGAAGGAAACGCTGATGAGCCCAATGTTTGTTTTGGGCGGGATTTTCTTGTAACAACCAAATGTCAAGTTGATTTTGTTTTGGGGGAGATGAGGATCAATATCATCGACTTGGAAGAAGAGAAAGGGGTGAATGAAATGCTTGTGGAATTATGTGCTAATATGGAAAAGGAGAATGTGGAAGTCGTTAAGATGGGGAAGGCTAACAGAAAGAAAACCTCATCCAACAAATTAACTCCTACCACATCCACCAACAAAAACAATGATTACACTTCACCACCCACTACACCAAAAACCTTCAAACCTTTAACCCAAGACAAAAAAGAAGCCATCTTGGAAAACCTTGAACAAAAATTTCTCGAACTCAATGAGAAAAAGCCCGTAATTGTGGTACTACAAGATTATGTTTTATACCGCAAGAAACTAGATGGGGTGATGTTAGCAAGAGCAATATTGGAGGATAAAGATCTATCGGAGGATGATAGAGATAGGATTTTGTTTAGGGTTATGCCACGTAAGGAGAAAGACCCGGGGAATTTTGTTTTGCCAATTAAGGTTAATGGGACCACACCAATGTATGCTTTGGCGGACACGGGTTCGAGCGTCAATGTTATGCCCTATCCATTATTTAAGACGTTGAGTCTTAGTAAGCCACAACCCAATCACTCAAAACTTACCATGGCGGATAACTCCCAAGCAAAAGCGATGGGGGAGGTGAAAAACGTAAGAGTTCAAATTGGTTATCAACCCTACTTGGCTGATTTTCTAGTTCTAGACATTCCGGTTGATAAGAGTCTACCTCTTCTACTAGGAAGACCGTTCCTACGCACATGTGGTGCAATCATAGATATGGGTAGAGGTACGATGATAATCGATGACGGGATCTCAAAACAAACCTATTATCCCAAACCAAGGGGACCAGTTGTGGAATTCATGGAAGATTTAGAATTGATGGAAGCGGACGATGACTTGACTTGTTTTGAAATTGGACGTGATGTCCATGGAACCCGATGTATGGACCACTAGCTCCACCATACTTTGATATTGAGGATGAGATGGAACGCGCACTAGCAGTGGAAGCATTTTACGATCCATTCAAAAACATCCTTGTTTACAAGAAGCTAACCGATTTCTTAGGTTCTCTACCAGTTCAACTCAAAAATTTGGAATGGGGACCCGAGAGGTCAAGTGTTTACAAAAGAGAGGATGGAGACTGATAACGCTACACGCGTCGTTCGGGGTCAAAGGTACTTCCGTTTCGTCGAGCAAGTTTTTCAACACCCTAGGCAGTGAACCTAATCGTTGTAGTGTAGTATTAGGGTAAGCCACGAGAATTGATATCGTTCTCTAGAGGAATATGAATGCTAGTGAGAAGTTACTACGCTAAGGTTGGGGTTGAGGAAGATTATTTTTTATCTTTTTATGTTTTTTAGGAAATGGAAAGGTACGAATCTCGGGGTTTGGATTTGGGGGTTGGTATTTCTACCGATTACTTCTACTTATCTAATTATCTAAACTAAGGTGTATGTAGTCTATGTCTAATTATTGTGTGCTCGTATGATGATTTAAATATGTGTTTACTTATGTTTTATTACTCCTTAATTATCTCATATTGATTGTTGAATTGTCACGTCCTTATTCTTAATTGCGTTGTGTGTCTAAGGTCGTAGGGTATGCGTTTATCCCTAACTCTTTGAAACTACCAAAGGTTATCGCCTACAAAATCTCTAGGATTTATAAACTCAACTCTAAGGTACTCTTCGGATGGTTTAACCTAAAATGACTCAAGGTATTATAAGCTAAGGTTCACAAAGATTAATCAATCATTAACTACACAACGAATGACCTATCGCAATACTAGATCATTAACAATTAAGATAAGAGACAACCAATCAATATTCAATAATTAAGTTTCATATTCCCTAAGCAAACACACAAGTAAATTAGCCGGACAAAGGAAACATGCAAGCATACACACAAGTAATTGAAGACATAATTGAATTAATGAAGTAAAACACTTATCTTGATGTAAGATAGGGTTTGGAACCCTAAAATACTGTACAAGACAGCCTTGGTTCGGTTTAGGTTTTTACTCCAAAAGACTACACACTGAAAACTAAAAAATTTGGATTCTATATATAAGATTACATATGCGACGGCGTCACCCTTTGATTTGTGACGCCGTCGGGTCGCCGTTATTAGGGTTTCATCTTGGCCACGTTAGTGTTGCGACGGCGTCAACTTATGCTTGTGACGCCATCCCCTTCAGTCTCTGACGTCGTCTGGATCAAATCTAGGCCGTCTGAGTTGCGATGACCTACTCTTTTAAAACCTGAAGCCGTCACTTGAAAATAAGCAATTTGGCTACTGAGCCGTCACAAAAGTGGTCCGACGGCGTCGCAGATAACACCTGACACCGTCCCTTTCAGTTTTAGCAGCCTGAGTGTGTCAATTCTTGACTTTGGCCATTTTTTTCGTATATTCGCGCCTTTTCGTCCGAATAAGTGTCATTCCAGCATTTTGCCTTCAAGATACCTAAAAAGTGAAAAGGAACGATATTAAGTAATAACGGATACAAAAGTGATCAAATAAGGGCTTAAACGACCCCTCAAAAAGGTACATTTTAAAACCTTATCAAATATCCCTACACTTGGTATTTGCTTGTCCTCAAGCAAATGTGCTTTTAGCCAATTAATTTATAAGTTAGGGGTCATAAAGCATTGGTTTAGAACAATCCACAACACATATAAGCCCCGCAAAAGTTAAAACAAGCACGGAAATTACATACTAGCACCTCACATGGGGTGTTTGGATACTCACATCTCTCGGGTGTATATGAAATATAACAAGTTGGAAATGGAAGATAAACACTCATTAACCGGTCCTAGTACATAGATTACCATAGGCTTGAGACTAGATCAAACCTCCATCGCTTTGGCGTAAGCACCTAGGAAAGACTATCAAAGAGGTCTTTTAAAGGGTTGTAATGTTAGGCTTACGGTAGGGAAATAAAGGGTTTGGTGGGATAGGCTATTTAGTTGTGGCAAGTCAAAAATCTTTATGTTACAAGCATGCGAAGAATGGCGTTGCTAAGCCAAGACTCGACACTCTAGACTCTAGATAGCTGAAACAAACAAACATAATTTTAAAGATAGATGTAGAATGGTAGCCCGTATGTTTTTTTTTCACTCTATTTTTTTTTCTTTTTTTCTCTTTTTTTTTTAATTTTTTTTTCGATTTTTTTTTTCATACACTTTTACTCTACCATCCTCTACGATAACATCAAAATAATAGGGATTTATAGGTACATCCCTACACTTGAGTTTTTATTACTCTAATACTAATTTGACCCGAATTGAAAAGATCAAAACACTTGGAGTACATTATTACGCAAATAAAGGGAATTTGAATTTAACGTTCCCTTCCCGTCATTTCATAAAATTTAACTTTTCCCATGAGTCTCAATCGTCCCAAAACTGTGTACAAAGGATATGACTCGACTTAGCAACTTATGCAAGCAATTAGATAATTGAACTAAAGGTTTAGTGTGATAACAATAATGCACTAAAAGTGAGTGCATACAAGGTAGGCTAAGGCGATTTGGATGTACATTTGGGGGTGGGGTGTAAACAATGCTCTTCATTGATATTCCGGAAAACCGAAACATCACGAGAACCGCGAAAAGGATAGGCTCTGAGGGGTTAACTAGGGGTATCGTGTACTAAAGATGAGTACAACGCAAAGGTGTGGGGGAATTACTCAACCGATGTGGAAGAAGTAATTATATTACGGGTATCAAACAAGGGTTATCCTAATGCCTCTTATCATTTAGTTATTCCTAACTACACAAGTGTAGTTTTACTAGCGATCTCGGGATGCATCACAAAACAAGTTCTAGAATCTATTATACTACCGGTTCACACACTAAGCATCAAAGATGAATGCTTTAATTCCTACTAATCTAAGGGCGATCCTCACATTTTGGGTGAAATTTAGGTGGTAAATGGTTCTTGTGCTAGTCATATAACTTCCTATCCATGAGACGCTTTTGTTAAGACTAATGGCCCACTCTTATATGTCATGAAAAATTTTAAATTTAGTGCCAAAATTACCCTAACCGACATTTTCTCATGGTTTATTACACAAATGCAATTGGACAAAGCAAATATTCAAGGATAAGCATAGTTTCAAAGTTCCCGTTTTATTTTCCCTCCCTACACTTAAACTGAACATTGTCCCCAATGTTCCCCGAAAGTATCAAAGTTATGATAATGGAAGGTAATAAAAGATGAAAGAAACTAGTGCTCCTCTGATTAGCTTGGTAGGATCCGTGTAAAGTGGTGGTTACATCTTTCTTTAAGAAGAACGTTTGCGTGAAAAGCTCCTTCTCATCTTATGTATCTTCTTCTTGGTAAATTAAACCTGCACACTTGAAGAAAACAAACGAAACCTTCGTGTAAAATCGGCGGTAATAATATATATAGGACTCTACTAAACTAGGATATAATGCTTGTGGAATGGATGTTTACAGAATTTCTGGAAAATTAAGACCTGGAACATTCCAAAAATTTATAAGCAGCTCAGAAAACGAGAAAAAGTAATCAGTTGTTTTTGCTCATTCCTGACGCTGACAGGTTGTGTTCCTGACGCCGTCAGGTTATCCAGACAAAAACTGGTCTGCGATTTTCTGGAAAAAAAATTCTGGAAAATTTACATCTTTAGATTCTGGAAAAATTTCCTGCAAAACATCCATTATGACTCGATACAAGCATTTGACTCGAACAAACACACATGTATATCTTTTAATTAATTGAAATTCTCATGTTTACGTTTCTTTTGAAAACGTGTGTAATCCTCCCTACACTTATCCCTTATGTAAAATACCTTTATATGTAATTAAAACGAGGTTAAAAACAAAATAAAGCATTTTTACAAATTTAAACATGAGAATAAACAATCAATAAAAGATATATGACACAAACAAGCAAACAATTAAGCATTGGTTGCCTCCCACGAAGCGCTTTTCTTTATTTATGAGTCTTGTAGCT
Source organism: Chrysanthemum seticuspe (assembly GCA_019973895.1). Taxonomy (NCBI): domain Eukaryota; kingdom Viridiplantae; phylum Streptophyta; class Magnoliopsida; order Asterales; family Asteraceae; genus Chrysanthemum; species Chrysanthemum seticuspe. Next base: position 297,848,258 of record BPTQ01000006.1, read on the forward strand.
AGACTCGTAGTCGTGCCCCTACGTGACTTCATTACCGTCACCTTCTTCCTCGTGACGGTCTCTATTGGGGGATTCCATGTTGTAAAAGTGCCCTATGATGCACCTTTCTAAGAGGTCGTCCTCTCCCCAATCGGTTCTATATTCCGGTCCTAAGTTCAAGCAATCCTTATAGAAACCGAAAATCTTGGCCATAACATAATCTACTCCTTTCTCTTTATCCTCCTCATTCCTATAATAGACCGATAGTTTAAGTTCCTTTTCATCATTGGAGATTGATAAAAACTTCTCAATCTTAAATGGCATTTGGTAAGCTACATCATCGGTCTCATCCTTGAATCACACTATTCCTAGAATAACGTGGGACAAGATAGGATCTATGGCCGTACTAATATCATCCACAATTATGAAATCAGTAGGAAATGTGAAACTACCTACATAGATGGGAAATCCCTTAACTCTACCAAGAAAATTGCAACTAACCCTAGGATTATCGGGATCTTGCCTAGTTGGGATAGGCTTCTTCATTACCCAATTATAGTAGGTGCTAGTCATTATGTTTATTGGGGACTTGCGGTCAATGTAGGCCTTTGCCACGAAAAGGTGTCCTATGCAACATGGTATGTTAAGATTCCAAGGGTTCCCAAACTTGATCCTAGGGCTTTTCCTAACATACATGTGACGGAGGTCACGCACTAAGTGAGGGTGGCGAGATAGCTCTTCTTCCGTAGGAAACTTATTGAAATAGTCATTGTCTACTTCATCTACTTCCTCGGTTGTTTCATTCATCAGTGTTTCACTAACCTCAAGTATCGTCTCATGGTTCGCTTTGTCATTTGTTCTATTAGGTTTCACTAAGGTGATGGTATTGACGAATTGAACGTGCTTAGCTAACTTAGTTGGGTCCTTAATCTCTACACCGGAAGGTTCGGGAGTCGAGATAGCATTAACCTTCCTATCACTATTGGTCATGGCTTTCAAGAGGTTATCTATCTTCCTATCCATCTCGGCTAGTTGTTGGTTAAAACGGTTCGAGAGCTTAGCTATTTGAGCTTCTTAGGATGCGACTAGGTGTTGCAACATCCCTTCAATATTTTGTTGGTTAGGGCCGTGATGTGCTACGTGTGTACAAGTTTTAAATTTATAAAAGGTGAATTACCAATATTACCAATAACACATACGAGCAAGTATACTCGTCCGTTATAGCAAGATTATGAAGGTAAGTCGGGATCGTTCGCAGGGATTTGAGTGAATCTAAACACAAGTTTGATTAACAGAGTCTATCCAAAACATATAATAAAGCAAATAGATATAATGAAATTCAGGTGATTAAAAACTACACTTGCTTAAACTAGTTTCATATCCTAGATTAATGTGATTGTGTTAACCTCTTAACATGTTGGTTATGATAATTAGTTGGAAGACTAATCTATTGTTCTTACAAGTTAAACCTTCGTCAAGATTTTAGTTCATAAAAACAAGCATTACGTTTAACCAATCAATTCAAGATCAATTCAAGTTTCATAAGTCTACATACATAAACTTAAACACAAAAACATCCACTTGTTCATCAAATTGCTTAAGAAATGGTCAATACAAAAGGTAACCGATCATAGACAAAAGGCTACAATTGATTCTCAACAACTAATCTTACGACCATTTAGATGTTTCCAACCAATCCAATTTGACAATCAAAAAGCGTTTCTATTACAACCACACCTTAGTTTCTTTGTATAATCAAGAATAATGGGTAAAAACAATCATCCATAGACAAAATGATTATGACTAGTTGAATAACAATAAGTTCTTTCAACCCCAACGATTACTATCAATTAGCCAAACTTGATTAACAAATGTCACTATGAAACTTTAGCACAATTGGATCTTAGAATCAACTTGAAATTGAATTAAAACATGTTAACACAATCACTAACTAATCATATGATAATCAACATCATTTAAGCAAGTGTATAAAGAAACTAGCCACTCATAGCAAACATGAACATAAACTCAGAACTTTGAACATTAGAAAACATAATTAAAAGTCTTACAATGCTTGGAATAAGATTACAAATGGTGAAGTAATGATTCCCAAAGTATTGAGGTAGACTTCTTGGCGATTTGGCCTCCAAATGTGGAACTTCTGGAACTCCAAACTTCCCTAGACTTCTAAGGACGAATTTTGAGAGCTTAAGGCTTTGTTTGATGAGTAGAGAGATTTTGTATTTGAGGTGTGTCTCATATGCTCACAATTGGCCTCTATTTATACTAATTCCAAAGCCTAGGGTATTAATTGCTAAACTTGGCCTCCAAGGAGTAAGGAAGGGACTAGAATACACCAAGAGAAGGACCTAGAATCGTTTGGATGTAAAGGGGAAACTTAGTGATGAAGATTGGCAGATGCAGCTTCTCCAACCGGATAGGTCATATGACCAACCGATCCGGTTGGTCTTCTACAAAAGTGGCCAACCGATCCGGTTGCGGGTTGCGACCGATCGGTTGGTGATGGTCATAATGTTGTTTCTGGACGTTTTCCAACTGATCCGGTTACGGTTGTAACCGAACCGGCTGGATTTCCTGAGTTGCGGAAACTTGATCTTTTCTTCTCTTTATCTTGTAGAACTTGGTTCTTCAATCACTATGGTCTTCAAAGTTCCTTGAGATACTGATTTAGACTTACTGAAACGGGAATCTTCATTTTGCTGAACATTTCTTTATTTTCCTTCCGTTTCCCTGCACTTGGTTATAAACACTAGACAAACATCTTTTGGTGCGTTTAAGTACTATAATCACGCAAATATAACCAAATAACATATATAAAAGTACACATAACGCTACTAAAAACATGCACAATCTGAGCGTTATCAGGCCGTGAGATGGGGGCCATGAGAAATCATTGGAAGTGAATTCTTTGGTTTGTCCCCAATAGAATCTGGGCTTGCCCTTCCATGCTTCTCGGGCGTCATTAAAAGTCCTAGGTCCGGGTGTTGTAGGGAATCTTCCTCCCGTTCCATTAATACGCGAGGATGCGTAGTCAACGGAAGCTTGTTCGGGGAATCGGGTGCAAGTGCGCGTGTTATGAGGATCACTACATGGCTCACACGAGGAAGAAACTTTGTTCACATGGCGTGAAGACTTAGGATTTTCGTAGGAGCTCATTAGGAATTTAACTTGATCTTCAAGCTCGATCATCCTACGGTCGGAAGGTTGTGAGTCAATGGGAGGCAAGGATATTGCCTTAACGGTTTTGGGCAACTCACGGGGGTCATTCCAACTTTCGTTGTCATAGAGAGCAAGGTCCTCTATTATACCCCATGATTCTTCCGCGGTGAGATCACTAAGTTTTCCACCGGCCGCTTGGTCAATGGATCGCTTGGTGGGGAAGTTGACATGATCATAGAAGAGTTGGACTTGGAGCCAAAGATCAATGCTGTAATGAGGGACTTTATGGAGTAAGTCCTTGAATCGAGTCCATGCTTCGTAGAGAGATTCACCTTGACGTTGTTGGAACATCAAGATATCATTCCTAAGCTTAGTGGTTCTCCCCGGTGGGAAAAATTGAGCAAGGAAGCGAGAGGTGAGATCATCCCAACTTGAGATGGAGCCGACGGGAAGTCGCTCAAGCCAATTACTAGCTTAGTCCCGTAGAGAGAATTGGAAGAGACGCAGACGCATGGTCTCCTGAGTAGTAGCATCAAGGTCGATGGAATCGACAATTTTAAGGAAATCCTTAAGATGCTGATTAGGATCTTCGGAACGAAGTCCATGGAATGCACATCTGTTTTGCACCAACCGGATGGTGTCAGATCGCAGGGCCGTAGTTTGGGCTTGGTCGGGAAGCTCAATGGTGTTCCTATAGCCTAGGTGGCTTGGTCTCGAGTATTCACCAAGAGTACGGCCTCTTGGCGGGTCATTTGGTGGTAGGTTGATGAATGGTGGTTGGTTATCACCTTCCATGATGAAAAGTGATGGGGTTACGAACAAAGGTTACGAAGAAGGGGGATAGACTACGAGAAAGTTAAAAAATGGAAAAAAAAATTTTACTTGATAGGAATCAAGCTAAGAAACCTAAACGAGGTGAAAATCTAACTAGCTATTCTATTCCCCGGCCGCGGCGCCAAAAACTTGATAACGCTACACGCGTCGTTCGGGGTCAAAGGAACTTCCTTTTCGTCGAGCAAGTTTTTCAACACCCTAGGCATTGAACCTAATCATTGTAGTGTAGTATTAGGGTAAGCCACGGGAATTGATATCGTTCTCTAGGGGAATAGGAATGCTAGTGAGAAGTTACTACGCTAAGGTTGGGGTTGAGGAAGATTATTTTTTATCTTTTTATGTTTTTTAGGAAATGGAAAGGTACGAATCTCGGGGTTTGGATTTGGGGGTTGGTATTTCTACCGATTACTTCTACTTATCTAATTATCTAAACTAAGGTGTATGTAGTCTATGTCTAATTATTGTGTGCTCGTATGATTATTTAAAGATGTGTTTACTTAGGTTTTATTACTCCTTAATTATCTCCTATTGATGGTTGAATTTTCACGTCCTTATTCTTAATTGCGTTGTGTGTCTAAGGTCGTAGGGTATGCGTTTATCCCTAACTCTAAGAAACTACCAAAGGTTATCGCCTACAAAATCTCTAGGATTTATAAACTCAACTCTAAGGTACTCTTCGGATGGTTTAACCTACAATGACTCTAGGTATTATAAGCTAAGGTTCACAAAGATTAATCAAGCATTAACTACACAACGAATGACCTATCGCAATACTAGATCATTAACAATTAAGATAAGAGACAACCAATCAATATTCAATAATTAAGTTTCATATTCCCTAAGCAAACACACAAGTAAATTAGCTGGACATGGGAAACATGCAAGCATACACACAAGTAATTGAAGACATAATTGAATTAATGAAGTAAAACACTTATATTGATGTAAGATAGGGTTTGAAACCCTAAAATACTATACAATACAGCCTTGGTTCGGTTTAGGTTTTTACTCCAAAAGACTACACATTGAAAACTAAAAAATTCGGATTCTATATATAAGATTACATAAGCGACGGCGTCACCCTTTGATTTGTGATGCCGTCGGGTCGCTGTTATTAGGGTTTCGTCTTGGCCACGTTAGTCTTGCGACGGCGTCACCTTATGCTTGTGACGCCGTCCCCTTCAGTCACTGACGTCGTCTGGATCAAATCTAGGCCGTCTGATTTGCGACGACCTACTCTTTTAAAACCTGAAGCCGTCACTTGAAAATAAGCAATTTGGCTACTGAGCCGTCACAAAAATGGTCTGACGTCGTCGCAGATAACACCTGACGTCGTCCCCTTCAGTTTTAGCAGCCTGAGTGTCTCGATTCTTGACTTTGGCCATTTTCTTCGTATATTCGCGCCTTTTCGTCCAAATAAGTGTCATTCCAGCATTTTGCCTTCATGATACGCTTACACGGCGCGTTCGGGGTCAAAGGAACTTCCTTTTCGTCGAGCAAGTTTTTCAACACCCTAGGCAGTGAACCTAATCGTTGTAGTGTAGTATTAGGGTAAGCCACGTGAATTGATATCGTTCTCTAGGGGAATAGGAATGCTAGTGAGAAGTTACTACGCTAAGGTTGGGGTTGAGGAAGATTATTTTTTATCTTTTTATGTGTTTTTAGAAAAGGAAAAGTACGAATCTCGGGGTTTGGATTTGGGGGGTTAGTATTTCTACCGATTACTCTACTATTATATAATTATCTAAACTAAGGTGGTGGTAGTCTATGTCTAATTATTGTGTGCTCGTATGATAGTTTAAAGATGTGTTTACTTAGGTTTTACTACTCCTTAATTATCTCCTATTGGTGGTTGAATTGTCACGTTCTTATTCCTAATTGCGTTGTGTGTCTAAAGTTGTAGGGTATGCGTTTCTCCCTAACTCTTTGAAGTTACCAAAGGGTCTCGTCTACAAAACCCACAAGGGATGATAAACTCTAACTTTAAGGCCTCTTTGGATGGTTTAACTTACAACAACTCAAGGTGCTATAACCTAAGGTTCACAAAGATTAATCAGGCAGTAAGTACACAACGAATGACCTATCGCATTACTAGATCATTAATCAACTAAGATAAGAAACAACCAATCAATATTCAATAACTAAGTTTCATATTCCCTAAGCAAACACACAAGTAAATTAGCCGGACATGGAGAACATGCAAGCATACACACAAATAATTGAAGACATAATTAAATTAATGAAGTAAACAACTTATCTTGGTGTAAGATAGGGTTTAAAACCCTAAAATACGACCTTGGTTCGGTTTAGGTTTTACTCCAAAAGTTTACCCAAAAGACTACTCCTTAAAACTAAAAAATTTGGATTCTATATATAAGATTACATGTGCGACGGCGTCACCTTATGATTTGTGACGCCGTCGTGTCGCCGTCATTAAGGTTTCATCTTGGCCAAGTTAATCTTGCAACGGCGTCACCTTATGCTTGTGACGCCGTCCTCTTCAGCTTCTGACGCCGTCTGGATTACATCTAGGCCGTCTGAGTTGCGACGACCTACTCTTTTATAACTTGACGTCGTCACTTGAAAATAGGAGTTTTGGCTTCTGTCCCGTCACAAAAATCCTCCGACGGCGTCGCAGATTAAGCAGTGACGCCGTCCCCTTGTAATTTAGCAGCTTGAGTGTCTCGATTCTTGACTTTGGCCATTTTCTTCATATATCCGCGCCTTTTCGTCCAAATAAGTGCCATTACAGCAGTTTGCCTTCAAGAGACCTAAAAAGTGAAAAGGAACGATATTAAGCAATAACGGATACAAAAGTGATCAAATAAGGGCTTAAACGACCCCTCAAAAAGGTACATTTTAAAACCTTATCACTTCAAGATACATAAAAAGTGAAAAGGAACGATATTAAGTAATAACGGATACAAAAGTGATCAAATAAGGGCTTAAACGACCCCTCAAAAAGGTACATTTTAAAACCTTATCAGAAACGGAGAATGGCACGTCAAATTTGATATACTATGCCCGAATGGAAGAAGATTTGTAAGGATGTTCAAAACTTACGAAACACACCATGAATTGACCGGGAAATTTCTAAGTGAGGACATCTTAAGGTATGAGTATTTCGAGGAGTAATAAGGAGAAGCAAGGCACCATAATAACAAGCAATTGTTTGGTTGATTTTCATGAACTTTTAATTTTATGCATTTAGGATTTCTAGTTTTTCATTTCATTTTTATTTTGATCTTATTATTTTGAAGTTATTTAATTAATGCATTTTGAGTTTTTAGTTTAAGTTATGAGTATGATGATTTAGATTTTGAGATAGATGTTGTTGAAATTCTAAATGGTTGGATGAATGTTGTGTGCACCTTTAATCGAATTTTTGTGTAAACGATTGTTGCTTGGAAGTTAAAATGCCCGAGTAACGTAAAAAAGGCAAAATTTTGCAAAAATGCAAACCGAAACGGTTGTATCCATGACTGATCCGGTTGCATACAAGTATATATACCAGAAATTTATTTTTTCGCAAAAAACACACACACACACACTAATCCTCCAACTGGGTTTTGCAAAATTCGACCATTAGAAGTTGTTTGAAGCTTGTACAAGTTTTAGAAGATCATCATGGCACCTAAGCAAGTAAGCATCTGCAATCAATTAACTTAATTAAGGTTTAATTAGAGCATTTGATTCGAATTACAAATTAGGTTACTAATTTGGGGTTTTTTGATAGAATTCGAATTAAGTTGTAATCTTTTAGGATTAAGTGGGTAATTGATATAGGAATGCATTACAAAAAGAATTGTAGTGATTGATTCAACATGGAATGAGTATTTGATGATTGAATTTTCAGATTTAATTAGGTTATTGCATTGAATCAAATTAAGTTGCAATTGATGATTCCTAGTTGGTAGATGATGCGTTTTTAATGAATTTTAGATGCCCCATTGTTGATTAGAACAAGTAATTGAGAATTGAGGTTAAGATTGTTGAGTTCTAAGAAAGATGAATATGTGATGATTGGAAGTCTTTGGAAATGAATTAGGAACGATTTGAGGATGTGGGAATCATTGATGAGGTTAGAATGCAGTCTAGGAGTGAATTGGACTTTGGAAAATCTAGTGGAAAATGGATTTGAAGGCAAAGCCTTCTGCAGATCAAGGAACCGATCCGGTTGCGAAGCGCAACTGAACGGTTGGATGAGAGAAGCAGGTGGAACCGATCCGGTTGCTCCTCAACCGATCCGGTTCCACGTTCTGTTTTGGGATTTTTCGAAATTTTGAAGTAGACCTTAGAGGCTTCTATGGACCTTTTCGTTTGTTCTAACACTCCTATATTGACTTATATTTATGATTTATACAGAGAAATGTTGTAGGTTGTTCAAGTTCGGCTCAGGTTCCACTAAACCCGATTGTTGCCAAGTATTGCCAAAGGAACGCAAGGAAGAAAGTGACGTATAGCTTGAAGGGTGAAACGATTGAATACTTGAAGTTTAAAGATGTCACCAAAGAGGAGAAACATGCTTTCCAGGAACGATTATCAAAGTTGCAAAATAGAACATGTTTGGTTCCAAGGGTGATTGATTGGGATTTGTTTGCCGAGTATGAGTGTGAAGATGAGTTGCGAAAAATGATGCGAACGTCTTATGTCTATCCAGCTGATGGGGATTCGTTTAATGATTAGTCATGGGAAAGAGCATTTAGCATGAATGAAGAGGTTTATCGTGAATGGTGTATGGAATTCTTTTCGACCATGTACTTTGAAAGAAAGGTCAATGTTCGAAACATCATGGAAGAAATTTGTGTGTGGTTTAGGCTATGTGGGCAGGATCACGCCTACACATTGTCGGGTTTTGCTATTGCTCTTAGCTTGTATGAACCACATGAGGCAAAGCACCAATTTTTTGAAGCTCATTTTTCGAGGCTTAAGAGGTTTGAAAAAGAATACCCTAGTATCCCCGCTTACTGGAATCGAGTGGGAGATCTTTCTTGTACTACCAGGAATGCTGCAACCATTAGGAATCCGTTGATGAGAGTGCTTCACAAGTTGATAGTAACTGGGCCGTTTCATAGAGTTGGAAGCAGGGACAAATGTCATAAGCCGGAATTGTGGGTTATGATGTTATTGGAGGAAACCAAGGACGGAAATGCGGCTTGGCTCATAGCCGAGTATTTGTCTAGGAGAGCCCCGGGAATTAAAGGTAATAGCAACATTTGTGGAGGCCATTTTGTGACAAGGTTGGCTAGGAATCTTGGGTATTACAATGGTAGTGAGTTGGCTAAGTGTGGAGAGCCAAAGTTTTGTGAGATTTGGAATGCAAATGGTTTTGGAAATGCTTTGAATAAGAAGATGAAAACATTGGGAGCATGGATAGAACCGCAACAACAACAACAACAACCACCACATCAGCAAGGAAATGTGCCAATGGGCAATATACCGATGGGAAGCGTGCAAACGGGTACGTCTAGTAGCTTTGATTCAGGTTGGGGAGAGTGGAATCAACATTTGAATGAAATTGAGTGTAGGAAAGTTTGGAGAGACTCGATGATGTTGAGAAACAATTATATCAATGATTATTCAATGCCTATTTTTCAAGACATGGCTCAAGAAGCCAATTATGAGTTGCCACCCTACAATCCACCCAATGTTCCACCATATCCTTTCCCCTACACCTCTTATCCTGGACCCTATCCGTATCCTTATCTTGGATATGCACCATTTCCCGACCCTGTTCCTGCATATGGTAGATTATCTGAGGTTGGAGGATTTAGCTATGATGTTGGAGGATCTTCATCGGGCGTTGCAAAGGAGAAGAAGAAGAGGAAGGTTTACACAATCTTTGATGAGGAAGATAATTATGAAACCGAAAGTGATGATGAAGAAGGTGATGAGATGAGTTAGGATGACGAATAATCGTGGATCATTCTTGATTTATGATTTCAAAAACAATGGTTATCATGTGATGAACAATATTATCTCTATCTCTTACCTATTTCTTTAGGATGATTTTTCATACTTTGTTTATTTTCATATTTTTAGCAGCATTTGGATTGTTTGCTTGTTTTGTTTTGTGTATTGCGTATTTTTCAGTTTTTGTTTGCAGGGTGGATGATACGGAAGCTTATTGTTGGTCAAATATTTGGAGTTGGATAACTCACATGCTTGCTTATTACCCAATATGCATATCGCATATTCTATCCCGTGGTATCTTTTGACTATTTCTTTTCCCATTTTCTTTACTTTGAAGTTCATTTTTATTACATTGAGGACAATGCAAAACTTAAGTATTGGGGAGGGAAGAAAATAGGAAAAATGATACGTTTTTTTAAATTTTTAGTTTTTTTTAGTTTTTGGATTTAAGTAATTAGCAGGAAATCGCCCTTGATTGTCTAGTTGTTTTCACACGTTATTGAGATATATTAAAAACAACTTGAGTATTTCAATGGTAAAATGAGGTTTTTGAAAATTTTTGATTTGGACCAAATTACGGAAGTAATTCATTGTGAATTCGATAGCATTTTCTAGCACGCAGTATAGCCTTTTTCCACTTAATTGTGTGGTTTCTTTTTGTATAAAACACATCTTTTGTTTTATATTTGCTATGAGTGTGCCGGTGATTGTGTCGAATCTAGAACTTGTACTTGTTATGCATTACGGTTAAAATCACTCTTGAGTGATAAAAATATATTCAAGTGATAAGAGGCATCGTAGGATTTTACCCAAATGGCCTTCCATTTTACATCTAATAATATATTAGCTAACCATATCGGTTAGTTAACCACCTTATATGGACCCATTTGTTAGTGCTCATTTTTAGCACTAGATACCCTTAGTTACACCCTTCGAGCCAATCTTTTCATTTTTTTTAAATCCAGAAAAATACAAAAAGATTTTACACCTTAAACCTTAGCCAACCCATGTCATGTCTATTGGTTTGTTGCTAGTTGTTTGGAGTGTTGAATTGTTTTTGATGATTATGAAGAAGCTACACTTTGTCTATAGTATGTACCATTCTCCAACAAAGATGAATGAGACGTCTTTCTCATTTGTATTTTTTTTGTGGTGTATGCTTACACTAAGTGTGGGGGAACTTGAAAAAAAAATGGTTATAGCCAATGAGCTATATGAAGAATATTGATTAGCCAATGAGCTAAATTGAGTTATATATATTTGGAGATCGATATGAGAAGAGGAGGAAGATATAATCATTTTCGAGATTGTGGTTTGTATGATGGCTAGCAACATGGAGGTTTAGACTTGACTTTATTTTGCTTTTAACACCAATTTCATAAACTATCCCATGCCTTATCCATACCTTTTATAAACCCGAAGCCTTAACGTTATAACCCGAATAAAAGCCCTCTTTGATGAATTTATTTTCTTTGTTTTGATACTTGTACAAGCTTATGTTAAAAAGCATTAATCATGACTAGGAATTGAGTGATTTACATATACCCACCAATATATGAGTGTTGAGTGAATTCTTAAAATCATTCGTGAGGTGTTCTAGTTGCGTTATCTAAAGTATTTGGTTCATTTTAAAGTTTTCACATATTAAAAGCAAATTAATGATTATTTCTTTTGAGATGATTGTTAAATTTTCGGAACCACGGTATCAAGACCATTGAAATCGATTTTGCAAATGTTAGACCTACTCGAGGGCGAGTAGAACTTAAGTATGGGAGAATTTGATAACGCTCAAAATGAACATGTTTTTAGTAGCGTTATTGTTGGTTTTGTGTATGATAATAGGCTATATTTACTCATAAGTGTTGCAAAAGTGCAAAAGATGTGTATTGTGTATGTGTATGTAGCCAGGTATCACAAAAGATAAAGAAATGAAGTTTTCATGCACGTTTGGAGGATTCCCGAGGAAGTAAGGCGAGTAAAGAAGCTCTTGGACTCAATGACTAGGAAGCGAAAAGATTTCTAAGTACCTACAACAAGTTAAGATCAAGTTTCGTCTTGAAAATCATCAACAAAAACAAAGAAAAAGGCACGAATCAAGAAAAGTCAACAAAAGTCAAATATGAGGGTAACCGATCCGGTTGTGCGAGGTGAAGAAGACGCAACCGATCCGGTTGCATGAACTGGAGTTACACAAATTTGCATTTAATGTTGCCTTAACTCCCCATAATCATTGGAGGCCGATCATTTCCTGTAATTTACTTGTAGAGAACGTTTTTGGCCAGTTAGTTATGTCTCTTTGGCTATATAATGAACCTAGACTTAGTAGTCTAGGTGTGACACAAACCAAAGTGTAATAGTTTACACCAAAACTATTACCAACCATTTTATTCATCCCAAAAGTTTAGTATTCAGTGTAAAACGTCCAGGAGGTTGGAGAGATTCATTCTCATCCATAGTTTTGATCATTCGGAGTTATACGGTTAAGCTAGGTGATTGGAGGCGTGTGGTTGCTATAAGCCACAAATTCTAGTTCTTGTAATCCCAGAAGTTTAGGTATTCTATGAAACTTGTTATGGATTTCTATTCTTTTGAGTTATTGGAATTACTTTGTTATTACTTGTGTTTTGTTATAATTATCATGGAGTAGTTCTTGAATATACTTGTGTGTAGGATGTAGCTAATCATACTAGTGTTCTCATATGTGATGCATGTATAAATGATCTTCTTTAAATAAGTTTGTTGGAAAAATACTAGTCTTGTTTGATTTGTCGGTAAAACATGTTTTAAGAAAAAGAACCGAAAGGATTTCTCTTGTGTTTTATTCCAAAAAGTTAAGTGACAAACTAGTATGGGGATATGGTGATTGACAACCACCATGTTTACTTATTGAAACAAGACTAGAAACATTTTCATCACAAAAGGTTGAAAGATTCGTAGGAACGAGTTTAATAAGAACATTTTACAAACAAATGGATTTTCTAAAGGATAATCATTAGGATAAGGACCGAAAGGATTACCTATATGTTATTGTTCTTAAAATGATTTTACAAACACATGGGTTGGAAATCATTTGCTTATGATTTGTGCATCACATCAAGAGTTTACACCAAGCCTTCATGAACACTTACTATGATTACCTATAGACTACACACAAGTATATGTTTCATTATATTGAATTTCACTAAAACCATCATTTTTGGAGAGAGCCTTGACAAAGCTTTCTTGTTACCAATCTTTTTAAACAATTTCAAAAGCAAAATCCCTTGGGACGATCTCGACTTACCCACCTTTGCTATCGCGAACGAGTATACTTGCTCGTATGTGTTTATAGTAATAATCGGATAAATCATGTTTATAAATTTTTAAAACTTGCACACGGTAAGCACATCAAGATGTGTCCCATTCTTTGTCGTCACCTAGCAAGCCAAGGGCATCACACGCAGCACGATATGTCGGATAGGCAATTTCATTTACTGACCTTACTTCTGCGAAGTCTCTACATCCTTTTTGATGACACAATAGCATTCTTATGTAGAATAGCTCACCTGAAGTCGGGTGTATATTTGCAAGCCGTCCAACAGAACATTTGTTGGTCTTTCTGCGTGACCAACATTTCCGATCTCCATACCATACAAACTCTGATGGAAACTGCAAGTAAGTCAAATGGCGTGCATCTTCGTTTTCAATGTTGTAAGTAAACCATTCTGTCAGTGTTGTCAGATTACGATCACGACGATTGACAACCACTTCTAAGTTATCACCGTCTCTAAAAGTTACGTGCTGCATGTTTTCCAGATGAACTGAAAGGATCTGCACCGCTGGCTCTCTAATATGTATTTCGAATTTGAGGATTCTCCAACATTCTTCGTGAGGACATACGAATCGGCCATCAAGGTAATTCTGTATTTCATCAATCGATGGTTGCGGTTGCGCTGTAGAAGAGGATGGTTCACCAATAGATCTTGTTACTTTGGCAAAGATTCTGTCAGTTCCTTTTGATATTTACTTAAACAGATATTTTATCAGCATACTCCACCCACAATATTCCACATTGTATGAGCTTCAAATTCCAGGCACAAATCACGGTTATACGGCACGACATACCCATTGTCAAGTTTGATCTGGCCTTTTGCTGCGAAAGTATTCTCTTACCTTCTTCGATAATGCGGATAATCTTTGTCGTCAAAGAAAGTTTCATTATTGTATTGTTTGGGGAATTTTTTCCTGCACAGATCGCTTTTCATACATGGTGCATTCGGGCTAGCCTTGCCACACGGCCCATGCATCATCATTTCTGAAACAATTTTATAGGTGCATGGATCAGCGTGAGGATCAGGTAACTCTACAGAAATGTACTGGTCAACATCTTGAGCATTTTCTATTTGGGTTGATGAAGAAATCCAAAGCAGTGTGTGACAATGTCGGAGGCCACGCTTCTGAAACTCGATGGTGTACAACACTACAGGCAAAAAAAATAATGAACAAATAAAATTAGAATAACACATTGGCAAACCACATTATGCAACCATCTATAGGAAAACTGAGGCTAAAAAATCAAACATAAAGGTTTACTTCTAACAGAAAATAGCCATACCTCCGGTGACATAACCAAATGTCTGCCTTTCCTTCATAAACTTGACAAATGATTTGGCTTTTTGCTCAAAAACTCTGCATACTATATCCGCCCTATCCGTTGTTGTAAAATGAGGAAAGTGTGCCATGTATCTTTGTATCTCAGGCCACTTTACATTGCACGTGAATGTTATAAAAAACCGTGGATTACCAAGCACCCTGCAAATCACCAATGCATCCAAATAATGACTGTACATGTACCTCGGGCCTCCAGTAAATGATAAAGGCAATATAATGCGAGAACCCGCCTGCGACCCATCATGCTCTCCCCTTGAAATCGCATCATAAAGGCCCGGCAAAAAATCCCCCCGAATGCCACTCTGGTGCGTTCTATAAAAATCCATCTGATTTTGTTCTATGCAACAGTATACGCCAACAATGTATTGTTGGAAAAACCTCCCAGTGCGAAAGAGCAGGTTATAACTGTCATGCCTTGGATGCAGTTGGTATGCATAGAACGCATTCATCGACACCCGTTTTGGGTCGATGTTTGGATCCGCTGTTCTTAACTTCAACTTTGTATGATACCCTGGCTGACCATATATGAATATCAGTGGAAACTGCAACGACATGTAAGACTTATGGATCTTGCTGATTCTTTTTAGCAGACCATTCCTGTACTCCAGTATAACATCGTAATTAGATTCACTTTCAGGTCCACAGTCAAAGACAATTGCACCGAGGTTATTTGACAATGGAGCTTCATAGCCGCGAGGAGCGTCGCCGCTGTAAAGCTTTACCCTGAATTCTAGGACATCATGGTCGGCACATTTGTCACGTGCAGTCCTGAATATCTGCACCAGTTCGTTGTGAGCATCTAAGAATTGAATGAGCCCTTGCACTATATCTGGGTCCAAACCATGGCCATCTGAGGTTGAAAAATGGCTCAACCTATGTTGGACTTCATCCTGCGTGTCATAGATGTAGAGTTTCAAAAACTTTGGATCATCATTAACCGAGAAAAGTGAGCCAATCCGGTGGTATATTTGCCCAGAGACTTTAAAAACATATGGGCCTCCACCATTGTTGATTGCATTGTCAACTGTGGCACCGAATGACGCCATTGCAAACATCTGGTTGTATGTTCGAATATTTTCCATAAAGGGACGGGATCAAAGCAAGTCTTTGATATACTGAGGCGGTTCTGCTTCAGGCTGCATGAAAACTTTACCGCCTCCACAACATGTATGGTATTTAGCTGAAGCATCTGCAAGACGATGGCCTGCAAGCTGCTCACCACGCCAAAAGAAGCATTACAATAGCAGCATCGCTGATCACAATCTCCTAGATCATCATACTCAGGGTCAATTCCTGCATTGATTGAGAAACCATAGTCAACTTAAAGACTTAACAATATATGTTTGGGAAAAAGATGAGGCGCAGAAAAATGGTAAAAAAAAGAAAAAAAAAAAAAAAATCTGGCACCTTGCATCGTAGAAGTAGATGGCTCTTCATCAACGGCGCATGCACCATCACCCAAGCCAGAACGGAGATTGCTGATGAGACGACGACGCTGGCGCATAGTCCTTTTATGAGGCTGTCCCGCAGACCTACCTCTTTTTCGGCGATGTGATTGACCGGCAACATTTTCCATGACAGGTGGTTGACTATTAGCATGTGCCCTGGCTGTCGGTAACAAAAGAAACCACCACAATAAGCTAATGGCAATGTTGGATGCAGAGGATGTGCCTCAAAAAACAAAAAAAACACAAAAAAAAAATTTACTTTCAGTTGCATTAGGAGTAGACGGTTCACCGGTGGTGTGACTACCGCTGCCTGAACCCAACTGATGCATAGATGGTGTGGAGGCCTGAGATGGCTGGTTGTGTCTTGCAAATCCGCTTCGCAAATAAAAACTATCACATGCAACATCAACAGGAACAACACCATCAACAGCGGTATTGCATGCAGGAAGCCCTATTGACAATAAAGAACAGTGCGAAAGAGTAGCTCAGCATTCTATAAGAAACAATAAAAGCGGAGACATTTGATGCTTCCATTGTATTAGTAGTCATTGGCTGACCACCAAGATGCGCACAACCAGATGACTGACACAGGTCAGCTGGCCTTCGGCGCTCTTGTTTAGATGGCGTGGCTATTTTTATAAGGTTGTGTGCAGATGGCCCATCATCAACACGCAACCCTATCCCAACAAAAAAATATACCATGTCAGTGCGGGCGACCAATGAGAAGCTGGAAAACAAAAACAAAGTACAGAAATTTAACAAACCGCATTTGAATAGAAAAGAGCACCACTGACCTTCCATGACATTAGGAGCCTCTTGCTGATTGCCGGTGCGCACATAACCATATGGGTCAGGCATCTGCTTTCTCGTCTTCCTTTTTTTAACCATTGGTTGATTCACGGTGGGCACATGATCTTGCGGGTCAGCCGGGTTGTTGGCTGGTTTTTTTCTCGGCCTCCCTCTCTTTCTACACTGCAAAGGGGGTGTGCCATGATTAGAATCCAGACCTGCTCCAATCAAAATAAGCTTATACCATGAAGCAATGACAGATTGGAATGTAAAAAGAAACCCAAGAAATATAACAAAACGCATCTGAAAAGAGATGAGTAGCACTCACCGGTGACGACATTATCAACCATTGGCTGAGTAACGGTGTGCAGATGAAGCTGCTGCGATACACCCTGCACACTTTCCTTTCCAACAGTATCTACCGCAAAAAAAACTAACATCAGCACGAACATGTTTCTGCAGGAAAAATGATAATAAGTGTCGCCATAGGGAAACCGAGCAACAAAAAAAGAACAACTAACCTGTAGCATCATGAGTTTCTGATACAGCAAACAGCGATGACACACATGGTTCACAGGCACACACGCCTGGCGTAATGGCGTTACACATTTGGCACCCATAACTACCATCCGTATTAGGGACATTGTTTTGTATCAGGTTTTGAAGCGGGTGGTTGTGAATACTCTTCGAGCCAGTTATCGGTTTTGAAGCCATAATTATAAACAATAATAGACAGGCCAAGTATCAAAGCAATAAACAACAAACAAACCAACACGACTAACATAGTCGAAACAGTTAATGCGAGCAACAAAAGCATTATCAATTGAGGGTTTGTAAAGAGTAAAGGCGCAAAAAAAAAATTCCAAAAAAAAAAAAAAAAAAAAAGTCAGTGGCCAGCATTTAAAAAAAAAGGTATGACAAAAAACAAAAAGGAAATAGAAACCAAGACCCCCCCCCCCCCCCCCCCCCCCCCGCCCCCAAAAAAAATGGTGTAGAACATTTAATATGGGGCACATTCAATTGCAGCTGACTGTAATAGTAAACCCCAAACCAAGACATAAAACTCATTTACTCACCCCAACACCTAACTATGAGTCACATTTCAACAGGCATAAGCAACATCTAACCATTGTAACTGCATTTGAGTGTAACAGTATACCCCAAACCAAAGCACATAACTCGTTTACTCAACCCAAAATGTAACCATAAACAGCATTCCAACCAGCATAAGCAACGCACAACTACTCTAAGTCCTAAATATAAGAAAGGCACAATAAATAAACCTAAAATAACGCACAAACCAAGGCAAACACAGCATAGCATAACCACCATAAAGACCAACGAAAAAAACCCTAAAAACATCAAACCTTCAATCGTTTTCTCCCATATCAAGAAATATGCAATTAGGTTTTATGATAATCAAGGATTGAAATTGGCAACCTTACCTTCTGATTTACCAAACACAACAAATATATGGACCAAAAGGAAGTTACCACTGTAGGCAAAATCATGTGGGCAACTGAGATCCACAAAACGCATAAAAATATTGTTTCCATCGTACGAATCACTGTACCCCCTCACCTACCAGCATACGAACACGTAAAGATGTTTAGCTGAATGAAGGCACCGGAGTTTTTTTCCCCGGAAATATACCCAGACGGATCTAAGATGAAAAGGAGGTATGTGAGTATGGATGAATAGCACGGGTGAGTTTACCAAATGGGGCTCTAACAAAAAAATCCGGAAATAAGTGCCACGTATTTTTTTTGGCCTTAGGCAACTGTAGCAGCAAATCCCAATAAATGTAAAATAGTATAATGACTTGAGAACACAAAAGAAAAAGATGGTCACCTTTCCTTTACTACACTTTTCTGCCCCATTCTTTTCTTCCTTTCCTTTTCTTTCGAATACCTTTTTGAGAACACAGTTTGTTTATAAAATATACCTCTTCTAGTCCACTTCTAGTCTTCCACTTTCGTTTTGTTCCTTTAAATACTACTTTGTATGTTTTTCTTGTCTAGTTGTTTCCTCCACTTAATTTTTTTTGCTATATATGTTCATATTTTAAATTTACAATGTTGTTGGCATGAAGTATTTTGTAGATTGAATAAATATGTATAATATAATTCAATTTGTGATGTGGAATCATTTTTATGATTTAGGAATTAATGTTATACCATTATAATAGGTAACGTGCAAGCTTTTTTCTTGTCGTTGTTTACATTTTATTTTATTTTTCGGTATTTGTAACCACAGTACATTTTAATATTATGAGTTTAAGAGGATGAGTTCTTATGTCTTTTTTTGAAAACAATGGCCTCATTTTTTAGACGGCACAGGCCCCGAAATCAAAGGTGTGGCCCTGACTATCGCGGGACTATATTGAAGTTGTATATGTAGCTTTCTGTGGTTGGAATATTTGTAAAATTTTATGTTTTTGAAGTATTATAAGTTGAAACTTGATTGTAGAAATGTAGGTACAAAATGCAGACTACACAAAGAAAAGCATTTATGATGAGGTATGGGGTTGAGAGTATACAAACTTGTTTTATTCATATAAAGAAAATGTTTTAATTTATTGTCTGGGTACGACATAACGAGCATTGACATGCATTTTCATGTTGGTATGGTTTATCTTATGGCAACACGACTTTAATTTATAAAACAATTGTTTTTTTTTTTTTTTTTTTTTTTTTAACAAGTTAATATATAATCTAGACATCACGATAAAGGTCACAAAGTTAGAATGATAAGTCTTACGTTTATTACCTATAATTATAAACATAAATTTTCGGGCTTAGCACGGCCTAAACCGTTCCTAGTGACTATTATGTTAACAGCATGGTTGCTTTGAAATGGAATGTACTTGATAGTGTTTTCTTCAAAGAGTTGAGATCCATGTAGAACTCATATTTGTCATAGAACCAATGGACCAATCATAGCCATCCATTTTTTATTTAAATCATATTCCACCTTTTTTTTTTAAAATAACATATCTTGCAAACGGTAAATTTTCAAGGTACAAAAAATACACCATCATAACGAGAATTAAATTATCTTTCTATAGATATGCATTGTTATATACTTTCGACAAACATTTTTTTTCAAAAATTCCGTCCGAAAAAATCATATATGATTTTTACGAATCATATATGATTTTAAAAAATCATGTATGATTCGATTTTTACGAATCATATATGATTTTTACAATCATATATGATTCTCAAAAATCATATGTGATTCGTAAAAATCGAATCATATATGATTTTCACAAATCATATATGATTTTTGTTGACCGAAATTTTGAAAAAAAAAAAAAGTTGTTAAAAATATATAGTAGTGCATATCTATAGAAAGATAATTTAATTCTCGTCACGATGATATAATTTTTATCGCGTAACGATTAACGGTTTG
Organism: Chrysanthemum seticuspe; assembly: GCA_019973895.1. Lineage (NCBI taxonomy): Eukaryota > Viridiplantae > Streptophyta > Magnoliopsida > Asterales > Asteraceae > Chrysanthemum > Chrysanthemum seticuspe. The sequence continues at coordinate 297,868,465 of BPTQ01000006.1, forward strand.
CGAGATATTTAATTTTTTAAAAAAGGGTGAAAGTTTATCATAATAAAAAAATGAATGGCTATTATTGGTTGATTGGATCTATGGTAAATTTTGGTTCTATACTGAACTTTTGCCTCTTTTGCATTTGACGCACCAATAAATAAACTTTCACACAAAAAAAAATTAAAATAAACTATTTGAAGAAAGGCAAAAGTTCAGTATAGAACCAAAATTTACCATAGATCCAATCAACCAATATTAGCCATTCATTTTTTTATTATGATAAACTTTCACCCTTTTTTAAAAAATTAAATATCTCGCAAACCGTTAATCGTTACGCGATAAAAATTATATCATCGTGACGAGAATTAAATTATCTTTCTATAGATATGCACTACTATATATTTTTAACAACTTTTTTTTTTCAAAATTTCGGTCAACAAAAATCATATATGATTTGTGAAAATCATATATGATTCGATTTTTACGAATCACATATGATTTTTGAGAATCATATATGATTGTAAAAATCATATATGATTCGTAAAAATCGAATCATACATGATTTTTTAAAATCATATATGATTCGTAAAAATCATATATGATTTTTTCGGACGGAATTTTTGAAAAAAAATGTTTGTCGAAAGTATATAACAATGCATATCTATAGAAAGATAATTTAATTCTCGTTATGATGGTGTATTTTTTGTACCTTGAAAATTTACCGTTTGCAAGATATGTTGTTTTAAAAAAAAAGGTGGAATATGATTTAAATAAAAAATGGATGGCTATGATTGGTCCATTGGTTCTATGACAAATATGAGTTCTACATGGATCTCAACTCATGCAAAAGATATCTCAAGGCGTGAAGCTAGATGGCCATATGCGTCAGTTGTCACTTAATCTGTTTAAGCCCATACATTAAACCATGGCTGGAACAACCAGTGGGCCTAAATGCTATAAGTTTGGTCATTTTGGGCTTTGGCCTGTTTATTAAACATACCATAAAATGTTTTCTCATTAAACATACCATAAAAAAGTATCATGGTCTTTATGTTAGCTTATTTACGAGGCTTTATGAACTTATTTAAATTTGAAAAATCCCAAACCTACTTATTTCTAGCTTATGAGCTTATTACGTTGATCTTTTGGCTTGTAAGTTCATAAGCTCAAGTTAATAAGTTTACAAGCTTCAAAACGTGAGTTTTGGCTATGTTTGGCGCGCAGCATTTTGGAGCTTTTTGAGGCGATGAGCGGTGAGCAATGAGCTTTTTGAGGCGATGAGCGGTGAGCAATGAGCTCTTTGATTTTTATTGTTCGTTTGGCAAAGGAGCTGTGAGCTTTGCTATTTTTTAGGAAAGCTCATTTTTCCAATGCTTCTTTAAGAAGCGGTGAGCTGTGAGTTGTGGCTACTGCTAACAGCTCACAGCTACTTCTCACTGCTACTTTTACCAAACACACCTTTTGTGCGAGCAAAACGTTGGATGTATTTTGATAAGACAATAAACCAATAAGCACTTCCAATAAGTTTAACAAAAAAAAAGGTATTCGACTTGTACTTAACAATTAACTTTTCATGTATGAAAATGATACCAAGTCTAAAATAAGATAAATAGTGTAACATATGAATAGTAAAACTCATTTCATGGTAGTGTAACATTTGCACCGGCTAGCATTACTCTCACATCATCACCTTTTAGGGTTTTTTCGTGACATTTTTACGTCTCAATGATCATTATCCACACATTTTTTAGAATAAAGCAATTTTAAAACTTTTGCACTATGTTTTGCTCGGCCTCATGGTCACGAGCCATCTTTCGATGGTCTTTTTTACATTAGAAAAAAGTAAATATTATTGGTCCCGTGATTTGGGCAAAACGTGAGTATGTTTAAGAAGTTAACAAACAAGTTTTACACATAACTCATTTGACAACAATAACACCATTCGTACTTTTTAATGCATATATTTCTTAACAGAAATGCATAAAAGAATTACAAATGATAGTTACGAAACGCTATCTCAATTAAATGACAAATATAACTCTCCTATAAGTGCATCAATGCTTACTAGCTTAGCTTATATTATTCAAGAAGAGGAAAATACTTTCACTATAATACATTTTGTAAGATAGATGAGAAATATTTGTAGCCACACATTTCAAATGAAAAAGGAGAAATTCATGGAAGATGCATTTGGAATGTGAGGTTGTGGTTACTTCTTATTTTACTTTTATTTTTCATTTGATCCGTACTCTATTTTTGTGTAAATAATCTTTTAACTTCTCTCTTGACCGGCATTCGTCATATTAAAATCACATGTTTGACTTAGGAAGAGCCAAGTACACCAAACTAGACTATAAAAATACAAGATGGATGGACTCAGCCAACCAAATGGGACAGTGGACATATGAGAACCATACAATAAATATCCTTGTAACTAGTGTCACGTTAGAACACACAACTAGAGCTACCAGAAAATAGTAGCAGCAGAACAAAACTACTTGCAGACGAAATCACCTAAACTGATGTCCCAGGAATTGGCATGATGAATAATCCAAACTCCATTGGAGGACAGCACTATGTTAACATTCCCAGTACTTCAAGTACTCAGCCGTCCTTGAATCTACCTTGTCAAGATCTACTTGATGGTAATTTAATTATTTTACGCTAAATCTGAATTTAAGTTATTCTGCCTTAGTTACATACGAATCATGACTTATATATTGTTGCGGTAAGCAGCTTCATCTGCATCTATAAACCATTGCTGAAGAAACATTTATTATTCAAAGATAGAATTTGGTGTATTTTATACGTTCTCCAACCATTATTTCAGATTTAGAGGTTTTTATTGAGACAACTGTTTGTTCTTTTTAAAAACTAATAATGGGTTGTTTGTTTAAGCTCATGAATTTGAGTCAGTTCCCAAACTATACCTCTTTTTGGACAAACATACGCTGATTTCAATATACTAGCAGGGTACCCGCGCGTTGCAGCGGCGGGTACCATGCAATTAAAATATGAAACGATTTTTTTCTGTTCTATATTTTACTATACAATAGATATACGAAAGGCGACAATTTAAGTTTTTAATAATTTTACGCAATAACAATATTTTTTATATAAAAACTGTAGATTATCCACGTTATGTTTTGACAATATTGAGTTGGTAAGTGCAGGTTAAAATAGTTTACAATGGCTCGTAGTCGTAAGTTATCATTAAATAATAACACCATAGCGAATTTTAAAAATCACTTACATTATACTAAGAAAATTTAGGTCTCTAAAAACAATGTTTGTTATATTTGTCCTACATAGATGGATAATACAAGTAAAATAGTACTTATAAAGATAAAGAAAAACTAAATATTCAAAAAGTTATGTGTGTTAATTTAAAGAGTATAAATATTATTATACAAATATATATAATAAATATTAAATATATAATTAGCACTTAGCACTTTGCACATTTGCATCATTTGCTTTGAAAAAATTGTCCAATTTTTATAAAACAAAGTTTTTAGTTTTTAAGGTAAATTTTATCAACAAAATTCTAAAAGATGTATATGTTGGTTCTCGAGACACTCTTGCGATTTAAAAATATTTTTTGAACATTGCAATTTATTATGCATTTTGAAACTCTATTGATTTAATAACATCGTTTTCGGACGATTTTTAGGGGCTAGCCGAACCGGTGGTGACTCCGGTTCCCGATTAAACCCGTTGGTCCGGTCCATTTTTTTAAAACATATGTATCATTAACTTGTTTACATATAAATTGTATGAAGTTTTGTGTGTATAATTAGTTTGTACAATATGTATAATAACAAGTACTTTTCATATTAGGGGTGTTTTAAAAATAACATTTATTATGTAATTATGGTTTTAGACGTTTTTTTTCTTATATTAAATTACTTTGTATTTTATTAATTATTTTTTTTAAAACATGTCTACAAAAAGCGCTTTAAAGTGTTGCAACCCATGCTATTATAGATGTACTTATTAAAATTTGCCATTATAAGCAAGTGTTGAATCTTAATTTTTTTAAGCCTTCCATTTTAGGAATGTCCCAAATGCTTTATAATATAGTATAGATATAGATATGTGTAAATGTGTATAATCATATAAATTAACACTTAGTATTTAGCACTTTGCACTTTTGCATCATTTGCTTTGAAAAAATTGTCCAATTTTTATAAAACAAAGTTTTTAGTTTTTAAGGTAAATTTTATCAACAAAATTCTAAAAGATGTATATGTTGGTTCTCGAGACACTCTTGCGATTTAAAAATATTTTTTGAACATTGCAATTTATTATGCATTTTGAAACTCTATTGATTTAATAACATCGTTTTCGGACGATTTTTATGGGCTAGCCGAACCGGTGGTGACTCCGGTTCCCGATTAAACCCGTTGGTCCGGTCCATTTTTTTAAAACATATGTACCATTAACTTGTTTACATATAAATTGTATGAAGTTTTGTGTGTATAATTAGTTTGTACAATATGTATAATAACAAATACTTTTCATATTAGGGGTGTTTTAAAAATAACATTTATTATGTAATTATGGTTTTAGACGTTTTTTTTCTTATATTAAATTACTTTGTATTTTATTAATTATTTTTTTTAAAACATGTCTACAAAAAGCGCTTTAAAGTGTTGCAACCCATGCTATTATAGATGTACTTATTAAAATTTGCCATTATAAGCAAGTGTTGAATCTTAATTTTTTTAAGCCTTCCATTTTAGGAATGTCCCAAATGCTTTATAATATAGTATAGATATAGATATGTGTAAATGTGTATAATCATATAAATTAACACTTAGTATTTAGCACTTTGCACTTTTGCATCATTTGCTTTGAAAAAATTGTCCAATTTTTATAAAACAAAGTTTTTAGTTTTTAAGGTAAATTTTATCAACAAAATTCTAAAAGATGTATATGTTGGTTCTCGAGACACTCTTGCGATTTAAAAATATTTTTTGAACATTGCAATTTATTATGCATTTTGAAACTCTATTGATTTAATAACATCGTTTTCGGACGATTTTTATGGGCTAGCCGAACCGGTGGTGACTCCGGTTCCCGATTAAACCCGTTGGTCCGGTCCATTTTTTTAAAACATATGTACCATTAACTTGTTTACATATAAATTGTATGAAGTTTTGTGTGTATAATTAGTTTGTACAATATGTATAATAACAAGTACTTTTCATATTAGGGGTGTTTTAAAAATAACATTTATTATGTAATTATGGTTTTAGACGTTTTTTTTCTTATATTAAATTACTTTGTATTTTATTAATTATTTTTTTTAAAACATGTCTACAAAAAGCGCTTTAAAGTGTTGCAACCCATGCTATTATAGATGTACTTATTAAAATTTGCCATTATAAGCAAGTGTTGAATCTTAATTTTTTTAAGCCTTCCATTTTAGGAATGTCCCAAATGCTTTATAATATAGTATAGATGCTTGTGATTAAAAGAAAACAAATAATATAAAAAACAAAAGGTGCTTCTCTCTCCTCCCCAAACCCACTCCTCACATCTGTGTTGTTTTCTCTCGTTTCAAATCCACCGTATTCGTATCCGACATCTTAGTTAAATCATATAATCACTACAAAAAAAAGTTGAATTCTCTGCACTTATTTTTTCACGGTATGGTCAAGTGTGGACTTTTTTTTTTTATATGATTGATAATTTTGCTACATTTTTAGGTGTCACAAATTTATTAAAATATATTCCACGTATATAAGTGTAGACAATTACAATAACGCTACACTTATAATTGAAGTAAAATAACTTCTTAAAAGGCCACACTTATAAGTGTAAAAAAACACTTTAAAAATGCTACACTTATAAATGTGATAAAAAATAACTAAAAAAAATACACTTATAAAAAAAGTCACACTTGTTAGGAAATTATCCACATAAAAAAAGGCTCGCTTATAAAATCAGAAAATATCCCACTTATCCATAAGGCCATAAAATAAAATATCCATCTCTTATCCATGCCTATTACTGTTACATCATAAAGCCATAAAATAAAATATCCATTGTTGTGAAACAACGGCCTAATAGCAATAACACATAACCAATACATGGAAGAATAAAATAGAGAGAATCAAGACCAATATATTTCATTGAGATTAATCTCACAAACTACAAATGATCCTCAATTTATAGGACTCTCATAATCAAAGTATTTAGTACAATCATAAAGGGGGAATATGAAAGATGAAAGGTTTGAGGGGTTAAGGTATATGGATAGCCACAATCATAATTATTCGTAACACTCCCTCTTGGCTATCCATCATTAATTCTCATACGCTTAGATATGATGCCTCATTAAAAACCTTGCTTGGAAAACCCTGTGGGACAAAACCATAGCTAAGGAAAAAAGAGTGCATCGCGTATATTCTCCCTCTGATGATTAGATCACTTAAGTTTACTGAGTCTTTGCATTCCATTGCCCTGAACCAACTTCTTAAATGTTGCAGTAGGAAGTGCCTTGATATAAGTCTGTTAGGTTCTTGCATGAATAAACCTTATGGACAATAATATAGCCACTCTTCTGTAATCATTGGTGAAAAGGAACTTCGGTAGAATATGCTTGCTTCAGTCACCTTTGATGTAGCAGTCCTTTGAGCAATGTATGCTGCACTATTTTCATGTACGACTGTTGGAGCTTCATGGCCTGAAGAATACCACATGATTCACGAATATGTTGTATCACACTCATTGTTTGCTTTACGGAACGCCATGAAATGTCAGTACTAGAAAAATAGTACATAACTTCTTCATACGCTTGGGATGTTGCCTTATTATAACTTTGCTGAAAAGCCCTGGGAAAAAAAAAACAAGGAAACGGGAAAAAGAGTGTAACGTGTATATTCTCTCCCCCTGTTGATCACATCACTTGAATTCCTTAATTTGGCACAACCAATATCTTAATTAATTTCATGGCCAGTGTCTTTTATATATAAATTTGGTCGAGTCTCGCATGAAAGAATTTGTTAAATACTATTTTCACCAGTTGTGATTCATACCTCCAATATGAGGACTCAACATTCATTGTACATTCTTTTACTTTGAAACAAATTCAAAATCAATGATAAATTATATCATATATGACGAGCAAGAATCGTCATTATTTCTTATACGCTTAAATTTGACACTTCCAAACTAATATTGTGATCATCAGCTTTGTATATTGAAGGGGCCTTGCAACATGTGACCTCATAGACATGTGTATCATTTATCCACCAAAGTATATCTATCAACTTAAGGATTTAATCCTTATTAAGTTCAATTCATATATTACGACGAACTATGTTTATCAAGTCAAATTCATTTTATAAGTACTCAATTGCCTTTGTAAACACCCTTGGAGTTCCATCGATATTCAAATAATCAAACTATATAAAACTTATAACATATTAAAATCCAGATACTTTATAAAGTTTTATGAGAAACTTATTCATTTTCATGGCTCATCAGCAAGTATACATTAATGCAATCGTCACACGTATGCCGATATCTGTTTTAAACCATATCGTTGAATCCAATTATAATCTACTTGTATTCTCGAGAATTTTCTAATGGAAATTCAAAATCGACGAGCTCTATTCATATATCCTTTAGACGCACATCAATTATTTCTTACATTGCCAGACTTCTATAATAACAAAATACATGATTGGATCCACCACATAAGAACATATCTCCTTATGATTATTTTCATGTCTTTACGAAAATATTGTATACCATTAGTTATGCCTTAAACACGAAAATTTCAATTCTTTAATTTCACTTTCTCATAAAGATTGGTACATATCCAATGATTTTACACATTCATATGTACGGACTTCAAGTCCCAGTAACCATGTCTCATCACAAGAGACTTAACTCTTTTCATTAGTTACTTGCGTCTTTATATTTTGGCCAATCATCTTGCAAGTTTGTTTTCAAGATCCTCACTCTTATTATAGCACTATATTATTATCATTATCTTGCGCAATATTATACTCAATATTCCTATCGACGTCGATTCATTTTAGTTCGATTCCACACTTTACTAGACATTACAATCTATCATTTGTTGAGATCTCAAAGTTTTTCATGTACCCGGGGTTTTCAATAACCTTCATGTCTAGTTTCTCTTTAAGAGACTATTATGGGGACTTTATTACCTCGATTCGACCATTTTGATTTTATTGCTCCATTTTATCTTTTCATTCGAGGACTTTTATTTGGAATCGATTAGTCTATCACGTTGCAGACGTGCCATAGACTTACTATCAATCATTGGTTTTAATGTTGGGACACACATTTTAATTGGAGCATTAGCAGCGTTTGTATGATCTAGTCACTTTATTTAGGTCACAAAACTTGTCTGGCAACTACTAGATCTGGAATGTAAATTGTCCCTTGAACTTTAAGTTCTTTTTCATTAGTGTGAGGATCAACATTTTATATCATAATTCATTCCATCTTTCTCGCTGCTTATTCTCTCCCCCTGAATGAATTATCTATATCAACATCTCATTTCACACAATTGCAAAATCTCACATGGGATATATGGCTTGTGACCAAAAATTATTCTACTGGGGAGGATTCATTACAGATTAATGGCAAGATGCGAATTCATATGTTATAACATGCCCCATAGACTATTTTTTTTAAATAATATTATTGGTTTTGCAATCAACTGAAGATGTTTTATAAACGTTTCAACAAAAGCAATTCGCGTATGAACTTGGGCTACTTTTAAGTTTAACACTTATTCCAATAATCGCCCAATACTTGAAAGTATTCACCACCATTTGCAATAATATGATTTGGAAAACCATGCTCACATTTTATAAGTCGAGCCACTAACCACGCTAACCTTAGGTTGCGTATTTGATGATCATTTTGACGATGCATCGATTTTAAAACTCAAAATGATCCACGTGGTGGATGTACAAGCCTGCATACATCCCCTTTATATTTTTCCAAATTTATAGAACAAAGTCCTTACTTACTGAGTGGTGATACATGAACAATACACTTTCATTTAGAACAATAAATAATAATCAAATCACAAAGAACTCATGGTTCTTGTATATAGTTCGCATCATCCTTGATCCGGTATGGTCCAACCGGTCATGCCAATAAATAATCTTGGCTCATAAACTCTAGTTATGACCACATCTGCTTCGATTGCTCTTGGCTTATTTTTTTTAAAAATCGAATAATATGGAGAACATATATATGAGCTCTCTCATAGCTTTTACATAGTACTAATGTGATACTCCAATAGCCTATAGCATCATTTAACAAGAAACACTTCTTTTATACAAGTGAACTTACACAATTTTCTAAACGCGTATATACAACTAATTATTCATTTAAATGTCTCATAAGCAAATAAAACCGCATAATAAATGATGCACACATTCATTACAACTCAATAACATTATTAAAGTCATGACCATTTATTTAATGAGACAAAGTTAATGGTACTTCTTCTATAAGCAAGAAATATATATATTGCATAAAAAAATATCCTCATAAGTAACCTTATCTTCACATAAATGAATTACTAAGTAACCAATTGGCCTAGTTTATTCACCGACTTAAAATCTTGCAACAATAGGTGATATCATTCATGTCTATTTATAGAGGGTACCATAGCATTTTGGTGAAATTATCACAAAGAAACAACTTAGCGGTTGTTTTGCTAAATGCATTAATTATTTACTTTGTTAATTATGTGTTAATGACTATTTTCACATATGTAAGATTTTATGTTTGTGGAATCAACTCAAATAACACCAACTTCGATTAGCACACCGGTATAGGAAACCATATATCACTTTAATGCATATCAACGTAAATATTAGATGCTAATTGCTGTCGGACTTTACACAATTGAACTAAAGCAAGTTGACGATCATGCAAATATAAGAGCATATAGTCAAAATTTGACGTCATAAATGACTTTATAAAACAAGTTATATACCAAATTATACTTCATTAAGAGAATGAAGATCTCAATACAACATCACATTTCTCCGGTCAAAATGATATAAGCACTTTAATAATTTTCACATAGTTTAATTTAATATTGGCATTATCCTATAACATTATCAAATAATAAAGTATGATGTATACATGATCAATTAACCATATGTCTTACATGCAAACAAATAAAATTTCATGATAAACAAGACACATAATAAACTCGGTTTCATTTACTTTAAACACATCTGTATCAAAATCTTTACAATGACTTTTCATATTTATTTTAAATTGTGGAGCATGTTCATTTTGACGGCTATAATGATATTTAACAGAAGCTCGGTTATAAATTTATTAGCCATAAGAAAATATCAATCCAATACTTTTCTTACTACGATTTTCAAAACATATAACATATATAGTCTTATCTTCGAATAAAGTGACTAAGAAGTAACCACATGACCTAGGACATGTAAATATGATATGCAATCATTTGCTTAAAGTGGAAATTTATACACATAGAGGATCAAAAATATGGATTCTGATGCTTAATATTATGGAACTAATATTCATGCTCATTAATTAACAAAGTGACACAAGTTTAGGAGTGAAATCATAATATTTAAGGCACAAAGGCCAAAACAGTACAACATACCATAAAGATCAGTATCTAAGATAGGTTACAATCATAACCAACTTAATATCACTAAGATTTACTCAAACATATGCAAGTTAACATTTACCCATTTTGCAAATTAACACACTAGTAAAACATTATATGAAAATCATATAATCAATCAAGGCATCATCAAAAGTGTCAGTAACTTATACTCCCTTACCAATTTACATGCATCATTATATTTAATTCTAATGATCATTTTGTTAACTTTGTTCAATTACAAGAAGGATAACAGAATATTCACAAGGGACTAGCAAAAGGCTTTTCCACATGGCATACAATTTATTAAAACTATATAAGATATATTAGGAGCATATAACAGCGAAGTAGTACTCTAAAGGTAATGTCTAATGATTATCCGTACTAAATGCAAAATAGTATATGTTACAATTTATTTGTTCTTGTATCAAGTATATAAATCTAATGATGTATAATTTTAAAATATATAAACTAAACATTTAGATATACCATTCACATGCTTACGGAATATGATATTAACTAGATTTATTAACAAGAATTAATAATCAATATGTTAACAATATATAAAGAGAAAACAACGAATTCAAATACGATCATGATAAGCAAAAGAGTACATATGACAAAAAGTGGTATTATCGATCCTAGCACATAGATAACACTTATATAAGGTGTGAATTAGAGTTACATAATTCAATACATCTAGTCATATTATGTTTTGTTTAACTGTTGGGATAAATACTATAGTGAACAAAGAAAGCATTTAGATTATTACGCAGGAAAATTTTGATCACATATTCAAACGTTATGTTGGACAAAATAAAACATTAAGCAAACAATTTAACATAGTATGAGGTGTATCATCAAAATCTGCATGATTAGATATGTATGTTTACTTATCTATATTAAATTAACAGGAATTTACACAGATGTCCCTCCGTTCATTCGATCAAAATATTAGAACACATAATGCATACCGTATTATTAAATAAATGGACATCAAGACATACCGGTCAAAATCAAGGATTGCACTTTGAGACTGTCGTGCTGATAACGTGTTGTGAAACAACGGCCTAATAGCAATAACACATAACCAATACATGGAAGAATAAAATAGAGAGAATCAAGACCAATATATTTCATTGAGATTAATCTCACAAACTACAAATGATCCTCAATTTATAGGACTCTCATAATCAAAGTATTTAGTACAATCATAAAGGGGGAATATGAAAGATGAAAGGTTTGAGGGGTTAAGGTATATGGATAGCCACAATCATAATTATTCGTAACATCCATCTCTTTCTCTTTTTAATGTTACAACGCCATCAGGTCATCTCTTATCCATCGCCTATTACCTATTACTGTTACACTTTAAAAACACTCATAATAGTACTGCCTTTAATCGCGTTTTTAAATAAGAAAGTCTTCAAAAATAACGATTACTTATTACATTGATAGAAATCGCTGTGGATCTGTAATCGTTGTAATCGCTGTGGATCTGTAATCGTTGCTGTGGTTTCGTAAACATCAGGTCAATTGTTGCCGTGTTTCGTAATCATCAGGTCAATCGTTGCTGTGGTTTTGCAATCGTCTCCGTCGATCTGTAATTGCCGTTCTGATTATCAGGTCATCAATGCGTTTTATTTATAAAGTTTTGATACTTTGCTTATTTTTATATGATTACAGTTAAGTGTATGATTATTTATGTTTAAAATGTGTTTGTTTACATTTTTAGATTTATTCTGTTTAAAATGTGTTTGTCGATCTGTAATTGCCGTTCCGATTATCAGGTCATCAATGTGTTTACAGGTAAAAATTAGTTTAAGTTGTTTACATTTTTAGATTTGTTATGTTTGTTGAATGTATTGATAACGCTACACGCGTCGTTCGGGGTCAAAGGAACTTCCTTTTCTTCGAGCAAGTTTTATAACACCCTAGGCAGTGAACCTAATCGTTGTAGTGTAGTAATTAGGGTAAGCCACGGGTATTGATATCGTTCTCTAGGGGAATAGGAATGCTAGTGAGAAGTTACTACGCTAAGGTTGAGGTTGAGGAAGATTATTTTTTATCTTTTTATGTTTTTTAGAAAATGAAAAGGTACGAATCTCGGGTATTGGATTTGGGGGGTTGGTATTGCTACCGATTACTCTACTATTATCTAATTATCTAAGCTAAGGTTGTGATAGTCTATGTCTAATTGATGTGTACTCGTATGATAGTTTAAAGATGTGTTTACTTAGGTTTTACTACTCCTTAATTATCTCCTATTGATGGTTGATTTGTCACGTCCTTATTCCTAGTTGCGTTGTGATTCTAAGGCTATAGGGCGTGCTTATTTCCCTAACTCTTTGAAATTACCAAAGGGTCTTGTTTACAAATCCTCTAGTGATTTATAGACGCCTACTCTACGGTTGTCCTTGAATACTTTATCCTACAATTACCTAGATAATTATATTCTAAAGTTCACAAAGAAATGTCAAGCATTAAGTACACAACGAATAATCTAGCGCACTCTAGATCATTAGTCAACTAAGATAAGTATCAACCAATCAATATTCAATAATTAAGTTTCATATTCCCTAAGCAAACACACAAATAAATTAGCCGGACATGGAGAACATGCAAGCATACACACAAATAATCAAAGACATAATTAAATTAATGAAGTAAATACTTATCTTGATGTATAATAGGGTTTAGAACCCTAAAATACTGCACAAGAAAGCCTTGGTTCGGTTTTAGGTTTTTACTCCAAAAGACTACCCCCAAAAACTGAAAAATTCGGATTCTATATATAAGATTACATATGCGACGGCGTCACCTTATGTTTCGTGACGCCGTCGTGTCGCCGTCATTAGGGTTTCGTCTTGGCCACGTAAACCTTTCGACGGCGTCACCTTATGACTGTGACGCCGTCCCCTTCAGCTCTGACGCCGTCTTGGCTGCATCTAGGCCGTCTGAGTAGCGACGGCCTATTCCTTTAGAACCTGACGTCGTCCCTTGAAAACATGCAATTTCGCCTCTGACCCGTCACAAAATTCCTTCCCGACGGCGTCGCAGATATGCAGTGACGCCGTCGCCTTATGTTTCAGCAGCTTTGAGTGTCTCGATTCTGACTTTGGCCATTTTCTTCGTATATTCGCGCCTTTTCGTCCAAATAAGCATCATTCCAGCATTTTGCCTTCAAGAGACCTAAAAAGTGAAAAGGAACGATATTAAGCAATAACGGATACAGAAGTGATCGAATAAGGGCTTAAATGACCCCTTAAAAAGGTACCTTTTAAAACCTTATCAAATATCCCTACACTTGGTATTTGCTTGTCCTCAAGCAAATGTGCTTTTAGCCAATTAATTTATAAGTTAGGGGTCATGAAGCATCCATTCAAAATGGTCCACAACACATATAAGCCCCGCAAAAGTCATAACAAGCACGGAAATTACATACTAGCACCTCACATGGGGTGTTTGGATACTCACATCTCTCTCGGGTGTATATATGAAATATAACAAATCGGAAATGGAAGATAAACACTCATTAACCGGTCCTAGTACATAGATTACCATAGGCTTGAGAATAGATCAAACCTTCATCGCTTTGGCGTAAGCACCTAGGAAAGACTATCAAAGAGGTCTTTAAAGGGTTGTAACGTTAGGCTTACGGTAGGGAAATAAGGGTTTGGTGGGATAGGCTATATAGTGGTGGATAGTCAAAAATCTCTATGTTGCAAGTATACGAAGAATGGCGTTGCTAAGCCAAGACTCGACACTCTAAAACTCTAGGCAACGAAAATAAACAAACATAATTTAAAAGATAGATGTAGGATGGTAGCCCGTATGGTTTTTTTTTTTTTTTTTTTTTTTTTTTTTTTTTTTTTTTTTTGTGCATACCCTTTTACTCTACCATCCTCTACGGTACATCAAAATGATAGGGATTTATAGACACATCCCTACACTTGAGTTTTTTATTACTCTAACACTAATTTGACCCGAATTGAAAAGATCAAAACACTTGGAGTACATTATTATGCAAACAAAGGGAATTTGAGTTTAACGTTCTCTTTCCTATGTTTCATAAACTTTAACTTTTCCCATGAATCCCAATCATCCCAAAACTGTATACAAGGGATATGACTCGACTTAGCAACTCATGCAAGCAACCAAATAATTGAACTAAGGGTTTTTGGTGATAACATAAATTTGCACTAAAAGTGAGTGCAATAAAGGTAGGCTAAGGCGATTTGGGTGTATATTTGGGGGTGGGGTGTAAACAATGCTCTTCATTGATATTCCGGAAAAACCGAAACATCACGAGAACCGCGAAAAGGATAGGCTCTGAGGGGTTAACTAGGGGTATCGTGTACTAAAGATGAGTACAACGCAAAGGGTGTGGGGGAATTACTCAACCGATATGGAAGAAGTAATTATCTTACAGGTATTAAACAAGGGTTATCCTAATACCTCTTATCATTTAGTTATTCCTAACTACACAAGTGTAGCCTCACTTGCGATTTCGGAATGCATCACAAAACAAGTTCTAGAATCTAATATACTACCGGTTCACACTCTAAGCATTAAAGATGAATGCTTTAATTCCTACTAATCTAAGGGCGATCCTCACATTTTGGGTGGAATTTAGGTGGTAAGGGTTTTTGTGCTAGTCATGCAACTTCCTATCCATGAGACGCTTTTGTTAAGACTAATGGCCCACTCTTATACGTCATGAAAAAAATTTTAAATTTGGCTAAAATTACCCTAACCTACATTTTCTCATGGTTTATTACACAAATACACTTGGACAAAGCAAACAGTCAAGGATAAGCATAGTTTCAAAGTTCCCGTTTATTTTCCCTCCCTACACTTAAACTGAACATTGTCCCCAATGTTCCCCGAAAGTATCAAAGTTATGATAATAGAAGGTAATTAAAAACGAAAGAAACTAATACTCCCCTGATTAGCTCGGTAGGATCCGTAAAAAGTGGTGGTTAAATCTTTTCCAAGAAGAGTTTTTGCGTGAAAGGCTCCTTCTTAACTTGTGTAACTTCTTCTTGACAAACTAAACCTGCACACTAGAAGAAAACAAACGAAACCTTCGCGTAAAATCGGCGGTAATAATATACATAAGACTCGATTTAAACTAGGATATAATGCTTGTGGAATGGATGTTTACAGAATTTGTTTTGAAAGTTAAGATCTGGAAAATTCCAAAATTTTACAAGTAGCTCAGAAAACGAGAAAAAGTAAGCTGAAGTTTTTATTCCTTCCTGACGCCGTCAGGTTGCAATCCTGACGCCGTCAGGTTATCCTGACAAAAACTGGTCTGCGATTTTCTGGAAAAAAATTCTGGAAAATTTACATCTTTAGAATCTGGAAAAACTTCTGCAAAAACATCCATTATGACTCGATACAAGCATTTGACTCGAACAAACAAACATATATATCTTTTAGTTAATTGTTATTCTCATGTTCACGTTTCTTATGAAAACGTGTGTAATCCTCCCTACACTTATCCTTTATGTAAAATACATTTATATGTAATTAAGACGAGGTTAAAAACAAAATAAAGCATTTTTACAAATTTAAACATGAGGACAAACAATTAATAAAAGATATATGACACTAACAAGCAAACAATTAAGCATGGGTTGCCTCCCACGAAGCGCTTTTCTTTATTTAAGAGTCTTGTAGCTAGACTCGTAGTCCTACCCCTACGTTGCCTCGTGCACGCTCGCGTGCTCATACCTAAACCACTCCAACTCTCTTTCATTCTTTTTATAATCATCTCCTAATTCAAGGCATTTTTTGTAATACCGTTTTGTTTTCTCATATGGGTACCTAAGCCCACTTTGCTTATCTCTTTCACTAAGCAATGAAATAGGGGTCATTCTATTACAAGCCTTAATGTCCCTATGTTTAAATCTGGGATGAGCGCGTGGCATTTGATAGACAAAATCTTCGAATTCATCAGAGAAAGTGATTAGACCGTCAATCATTCGTTCATTCAACCTAGTCAAATTCTTGAAAGGTTTCCCAAAAATTACTTGAGTGAGGTCCTTGTCGATAAATTCTCCCAGGTTTTCTAAGACCATGAATTCTACCAAGTAGGCAAAACTTCCAACAAACACGTGCAAATGAGTGACTGCTTTAACAACATTGTTCCCATGATAGGTTAACTCATTGACCTTGATTTTATTGTATAGATCCTTTGAGATTAAGTTTAAAGGCAAGAATGAATTCAAATAAGCATCGAACCCTTCTAGTCCTATTTTGCATGGGAATTGCATGTTAAATGGGCCATCTTTCTCAATCCTACATCTAGGGTCAAAGTATTGGGAGGGATCTTCCTTAATTTCAAAGCTATCCTTATTGATGACCTTTCCGCCATCAAGTTCTTCATCATGATCAGATTCCTTATCAGAATCTGAGCAATAGAAAGGACTTTGTTGTCGCCAATTCACCTCGTTATGCCCTGGGTGGTTATCAAAATGGTGAGTGGGTGAAGGGTTTTGTGGGATTGTGTTTTCAACCTCGGGGTTGGGAATGGGTAGGGTGAAGAATCTTCGGTGGAAGATACGGATCATGGTGAGTAATGGTTTTTACGAACGAAGGTCACGAAGAAGGGGGATAGACTAAGAGAAAGCTAAAAATGAGAAAAAAGTTTACTTGATAGGAATCAAGCAAAGAAACCTAAACGAGGTGGACTACTAACTAGCTATTCTATTCCCCGGCAGCGGCGCCAAAAACTTGATAACGCTACACGCGTCGTTCGGGGTCAAAGGAACTTCCTTTTCTTCGAGCAAGTTTTATAACACCCTAGGCAGTGAACCTAATCGTTGTAGTGTAGTAATTAGGGTAAGCCACGGGTATTGATATCGTTCTCTAGGGGAATAGGAATGCTAGTGAGAAGTTACTACGCTAAGGTTGAGGTTGAGGAAGATTATTTTTTATCTTTTTATGTTTTTTAGAAAATGAAAAGGTACGAATCTCGGGTATTGGATTTGGGGGGTTGGTATTGCTACCGATTACTCTACTATTATCTAATTATCTAAGCTAAGGTTGTGATAGTCTATGTCTAATTGATGTGTACTCGTATGATAGTTTAAAGATGTGTTTACTTAGGTTTTACTACTCCTTAATTATCTCCTATTGATGGTTGATTTGTCACGTCCTTATTCCTAGTTGCGTTGTGATTCTAAGGCTATAGGGTGTGCTTATTTCCCTAACTCTTTGAAATTACCAAAGGGTCTTGTTTACAAATCCTCTAGTGATTTATAGACGCCTACTCTACGATTGTCCTTGAATACTTTATCCTACAATTACCTAGATAATTATATTCTAAAGTTCACAAAGAAATGTCAAGCATTAAGTACACAACGAATAATCTAGCGCACTCTAGATCATTAGTCAACTAAGATAAGTATCAACCAATCAATATTCAATAATTAAGTTTCATATTCCCTAAGCAAACACACAAATAAATTAGCCGGACATGGAGAACATGCAAGCATACACACAAATAATCAAAGACATAATTAAATTAATGAAGTAAATACTTATCTTGATGTATAATAGGGTTTAGAACCCTAAAATACTGCACAAGAAAGCCTTGGTTCGGTTTTAGGTTTTTACTCCAAAAGACTACCCCCAAAAACTGAAAAATTCGGATTCTATATATAAGATTACATCTGCGACGGCGTCACCTTATGTTTCGTGACGCCGTCGTGTCGCCGTCATTAGGGTTTCGTCTTGGCCACGTAAACCTTTCGACGGCGTCACCTTATGACTGTGACGCCGTCCCCTTCAGCTCTGACGCCGTCTTGGCTGCATCTAGGCCGTCTGAGTAGCGACGGCCTATTCCTTTAGAACCTGACGTCGTCCCTTGAAAACATGCAATTTCGCCTCTGACCCGTCGCAAAATTCCTTCCCGACGGCGTCGCAGATATGCAGTGACGCCGTCGCCTTATGTTTCAGCAGCTTTGAGTGTCTCGATTCTGACTTTGGCCATTTTCTTCGTATATTCGCGCCTTTTCGTCCAAATAAGCATCATTCCAGCATTTTGCCTTCAAGAGACCTAAAAAGTGAAAAGGAACGATATTAAGCAATAACGGATACAGAAGTGATCGAATAAGGGCTTAAATGACCCCTTAAAAAGGTACCTTTTAAAACCTTATCATGTATTTTGTTTGTTGCGTTGATGATGCTTTGTGGTTTAACGTTTCGCTGGATAGTAAGATATCATAGCTTATTCATGTATAGATATTGCTTATTCAAACTTGCTAAAACAACTAGATTAGTCCTACTTTTATTGCGTGAAGATGTCATATGAATAGTAGGGAATAAGACTTCACTCTGTTTCCATGTTAGCATTCTTGTTTTGGCACGTGAAAAACTTTGTTTCGTTAGTATACTTTTGTGAGTCGGTTAAGGTCAAGCTTGAAAGCTTTGAGTTCAATTTGAGATTAAGCAAGTTACGATGTTTGTGGAAATCTATGGCACGTGAAAAACTTTGTTTCGTTAGTATACTTTTGTTTGTTTAGCATGTTTATGATAGGTTGCTAATAATGAGTTAGAAGTGCATTCTTAGCTCGACAAGGACTAAGCGTTTAATTATATCTTTAAGTTTTGCAAAGCATTTGTATCGTATATTAACTTAATTAATGGTATGTTATAAACATTTATTACTTGTTTAGGTAAATCAATATGATGGACAAAAGTTGGATCAACGCACACATAAAAAGCATTACTTATAGAAAAGGAGTCGAGTCTTTTATTAATTTTGCTCGTGCTAGAGACATAAGAGGATCAATTATATGTCCTTGCCTTAGATGTTGTAATGATGAATTATTGGAAGTAGACGAGGTTCATGAACACTTATTGCGTTATGGTTTTTTACCGGGGTACACAATATGGACTATTCATGGGGAGCTTGCTACTCCCCCAACATCTCCGTCTACTAGCGTTCATGAAACTTCGTTTCTTGAAGACGACATGATAGGGTTGGTCCGGGATGCCTTTGGTTTAAGTTCTTTTCCTTCGAATCATGAAAACACGGAGGAAGCAGGGCTTGATGGCGAAGTAGATGAATCTGCCGAAACAAGTGATCACAATGTCGAGGATATTCCTTATAAAAAATTGCTAGAACAGTGTGACAAACAATTGTATCCCGGCTGCAAGTTTTCTAGTTTATCTTTTACTTTACGCTTATATCACATTAAATGTATCGGTGGCATATCCAACAAGACTTTTGGTATGTTGCTAGAGCTTTTACGAGATGCCTTTCCTCACATCACATCATTACCATCATCTGTTAACCAAACCAAAAAATTAACTAATGATTTGGGGCTTGGATACAAAAAAATCCATGCATGTCCTAATGATTGCATGCTATATTGGGATAAGAGCGAGGGTGAACAATCATGTCATACTTGTAAAGCTTCCCGATATAGAGATGATGTTGGTGATCAATCGGGGGAAAGTTCAAAATCACACAAGTCAAAAAAGCCAGCAAAAGTCTTACGTTATTTCCTTTAATTCCGAGACTGAAAAGGCTATACATGTGTGAGAAAACTGCGAAGGACATGAGGTGGCATGACACGGGTCGAACAAAAGATGGGAAGTTAAGACACCCGGCAGATGGCCTTTGTCACACCCATTATTACCGCATATTAGTAAGTGTGGCATTTATAATTTTACACATTTTTAACCGTGGCCAATTGGCCTTTGTAATATGGAAAATTGAACTTGTTTTTTGTAGTGAATGTATTACTAGTAGTACTTTTGTTGTACATTCTTTGACAAGATGAACACCACATCACATATATAAATTGACTCAATATATCATCGCATCAACAAGGCTAAAGCAATGCACAGGGACGGATCTAGCATATAAGAGTGGGGGGCAGGCGCCCCCTGGCTAGCCGAAAAAGTTTATATTTAAGTGTAATTTTTATATAATTTTGACCTTTTTTCGAAAGTGACCCCCACCAAAAACTTAAATTGCTCCCCACTCACATACTAAAATCCAACATTTAACTCTTTAAAGCCTTTTAAATCCTTCATGTCTAAGTAAAAATACTCGATTTATCATTAGGTTTCTAGTTTTTTCTTTCACATTTTGTTGCTATCGTAAAAATATTTTTTTTTGCCCCTCACATTCTATTTTTCTGGTCCGTCACTGGCTATGCATGTAATCGCTTTTTAGACCGTAACCATGCATGCTTGCCAATTGAAATTCAGGCAAATCATGCATCACATTTTGAAGCAAAGTTGCTGCAACTGCCTGCAAATCCAGTTTCAACTAATAAGATGTTAGCCAATATAGCATTGTGAATTTGTGATATGTTTCGGGTCTCCAAAAGACAAAACCGAACTATTACCATTTCTTTTATTTTCTTTTATTATTGAAGAAGTTACCATTACTAGTAGTGGAGGAAATAATCTGCAAGTTTATTCCATGTTTTCAGTTTTGTATTATCCCATGCATCATGCATGCATGATTTCAGTTCCTAGAGTAGAAAAGTAGTGGGTTAGGTAGTTATATGCTTATTTGTAAAGTACGTACTTATTTTATCCTATTTATATGTAATTTTTGTGTTGAGTAAAGGGGAAGAAGAAAATATTTGTAAAACAAAGTCTAGTTTCTTTCTTTATTGCTTGGAGTATTGCGAGGTTAAAAGGCCTTATTAGAGCAAAGGGTATGGTAACGCACCCTTAATGTTAAGCCTCATTAAGGGGCGTTACCCATACCGTGTTTGTATGTTAAAGTGGCGTTGACATGGGCACGTTGGGGGCTTAACGTAACGTTAAGCTGCACATTCAAATTTAAAAAAAAAAAAAAAAAAAAATCATTTATACCCCTTACACACACAATGTTTCCGTTAAATTTTAAAAATATTTTCACTTTGCCCCCTCAAACTTGCAACGGCTAGTTTGCCTAAAAAAATTCAAAACCATTTTCCCACCACTATAAATACTCAATTAACACACAATTTTTTTTCACACTTCCACTACTTAATATCAAGTTTATATACTTCCTCTCTAACAAAAAAAACCTTGTTCATTCACAATGGATCCGAATCAAAGTGACGAATTACCTCAGCAATGGTCAGACGTAGATGACGAAACTGACTTTGATTTTATGATGGCCGCGTACGAATACAACAACAGTTGGAACAAGCAGCAGCTCAACCTCGCGTGACTCGTAACCAGATATATCGTGAACGTGAGCTTGCCGAAGAACGTTTGTGTAACGACTATTTCATTCAAGGTTGTAAGTATACGAACCAGAATTTTCGAAGAAGATTTCGTATGAGCCGGAAACTATTTCTACAAATAGTCGAAGGTATTGAATCTTATGCTTCCGAATTTATTCCAGATCATTTTAAATTCTTTACCCAATCACCCGATTGTATGGGTCAAATGAGTTTTCCGAATTTGGTCTGACATTCAAAATTCTTTAGCCAATCACCGGAATTTTCGAAGAAGATTTCCGAATTTGGTCCGACATTCAAAATGTTTATCAAAGACATGAAGAGTGGCATGGTTTTCCGGGAATGCTTGGTAACATTGATTGCATGCATCGGGAATGGAGAAATTGTCTGGTGGCTTGGTAAGGGCAATTTGGTAGGCGTGATAAAAAAATACCCAACAATTATGCTTGAAGTTGTTGCTTCGCAAGATTTATGAATTTGGCATGCATTTTTTGGGATGGCGGGAGTGAATAACGATATTAATGTTTTAGATAACTCTCCGTTATTCGATGACATTCTTGCTGACCTTGCCCTAAGAGCACCTTATATGGTAAATGGAACTAGGTATAAACATGGATATTACTTGGCTGACGGAATTTACCCATAGTGGGAAACTTTCGTCAAATCCTTTTTGTCAACAACTGACGAAAAACATGGTTATTTGAAAAGGAAACAAGAAAGTGCACGAAAGGATGTTGAACGTGCTTTTGGTGTGCTTAAAGGACGTTGGGTATACTACAACAACCGGCACGTCAAATGAAAATTGTCAAGATACGTAGAATCATGTATTCTTGCATTATTTTGCATAACATGATTTTAAAAGTTCAAAAATTTGCATTACGTGTCTATGGCGAAATGTGGGTAGATCCGTCAGCATGTATGAGGCAAGAAAGGTGGGTCGAAAGATGTGATACCCACCGGCAGAAGGCAAAAGAAATACGCAACCGAGAACGCATACTCAACTCCAACTAGACCTTATGGAGCATATTTGGCAGAATCATCTTCAACGACAACAACAACAAGAGTCCGAAGACGATGAATAAGTATTTGTAATTCGTATGTTTTTAAGTTTGCTATGTTTCGATTTTTTTTCGTTGTTATTTTTTTAGTTATTTTATATTTCGTATTGTAATGTTTAAGATTTAATGTTATGTTTTTTATTAAATGAAGTATTAGTTTTAGTTTAGGGGTTGAATTTGAGAATATTTGAGTTAAAGTGAGTTAAGGGTGAGTTATGATAAGGGGTGTGTTTTTTTGGCTAAGGTGAAAAGGTTAAAGCTGATGTGGCGCTGAGGTGGCAGTGTGTTAGGGTTTAACTTTTTTAATACAAATAAGCAGTAAAAACGTTTATTTATATTTTACGATCTTCTAATGTTTTGTCGATAACAAACATAAAATCATTTTAAAGAAAAAAATAAAATACGTAAATGGTTTGAGCCAATAGTTTTCTAACACACTTACGTTTTCACATAAAACACTAAAAAAAGTATAAGTGATTTTATGATTTAGTATTACATATGTACAACAACTAGTGTTTACATATTTGGATAAAATATACACATAACTAGTATGTAGTATATTGGGTAATATAAATGGGTAGAAACTTAAGTATCATAACCCATTTACCAAATACATTGAATGTAGTTGGGTACAACCCAAAGTCCATAACCCATATCCATGGAGCTTGACCCATAACCCATTGCATGACATCATGCTTATGTCATATATGAATAATATCCATAACCCATGGTATTGACCCATACCCATTTGACTAGGTGCATTGCATTCATGAGATACATTGTATCTAATAAGAGACCCATGGATCAACCCATAACCCATTACCCATAACCAAAATACCCATGGGCAAAGAGGAGCGTCCCACGAATCCCTAGCTTTACACTATACGGATCCCTTCCTTAAGGGATCCGTGGGATCCGGGGAACAGTAGGCATTTTCTCTCTATAAATAGTGAGTCATTTCTTCATTGTTTCTCACCCCTTTCTTATATACTTTCTCCTTGAGTTAAAAACTCTCTAACCCCAGATCCAAGTGATCTATGTTTGTAGTTTTGTTTTTGTGTGATCCTCTAGGTTCCTCTTAAAGGCGAGATCACCACCTTTGAAGTCAAGCAAGCTCAAGTCCATGAGTTGCCATACTTCCTCATCATCAAGACTACTGAAGTCCTCTTGTTGATGGTTCTTTTCTTTCTTCTAAGAAGTGTAGTGTTGAAGACATTAGTGAAAGATGTCTCAAGTGTCAAGACGAAGACATTAGTGAAAGGTGTCGATCGTCCGTATTGTAGGCATTAGTGAAGGGTTCCTAGAAGTCAAGTCACAAGACATTAGTGAAGGGTATCTTGAAGATCTAGTTAAAGGCATTAGTGAAAGGTGCCTAAGATGTACATTCGATATGGTGTGATTCGATGTACAAGATAGATTAGTATTGGGTCAAAGGATATTGTTATCCTTATTGACATTGTAACGAGTAGATCTCCTTTAGGGTTAGTTAATTGGTGTAGTGTTGGGGAGTAGTTCCTCTATTGTAATGGAACTCGGTACTTAGCCTAGTACCGGATAAAGGGTAGGCGACGTTATGTTAGGTGTGGTTCACCTTGGTGTGAAAGAACCCGGTGGTTAGCCTAGTACCGGAAAAATAGTAGGCAACGTTGTGAAGGTTTCTCCACCATAAGGAGTCGGTGTTGTGTAGTGATTACGAACTCTCGAGTAGGTGACTCGGGGAGTGGAGTAGGGCAAGGAAGGTGTCCTTGTAGCCGAACCACTATAAATACTCGCGTTGTGGTTTTGTGCTTCTTACTCTTATCTTTTCATTACATATTTATACTTCTATATGTTTGTTTATCAACATTCAACACACATCCAAATAGATTGATATAAGTCGATCTAAATAGTTTAAAACGAGTTTTAATTGGCAAAACTATTCAACCCCCCCTTCTAGTTTTCCACAAACTTAAGTTACCACACCCTCCGCTCTTAGAGGTGGCAAAACGTGTGGGCACGGGCTATGGGCCAAATGGGCTATGGGCGAAACGGGCGCGGGCTAAACAGGCTCATGTAATACGAATCGATTTTAAAAAGACCCAAAATGACGAAATAAATTCCTCGAACGTAACACATCATTTATATTTAAAAAATTAATTATAAGTTTTTTTATAAAAACAATCTAATGTTCGAGAAAAACATGTGCCCATTATGCCCATTTAACTTCTAAATAGGCAATACATGCCTATTTCAAAAAAAGGATGAGGCCCAAATGTGCCCAAATCTTTTAAAATTTTGCCCATTTAGCTCATTTTTTTATTTTGGTCACAAATTGCCACCTCTAGGCCTTATCATCTCGCTTCTTTAATCTATTTCCTGGGAGATTAACCATCTCAAATCTCCTTTATTTCCCAACTCGATATTATCGTCGGAAAACAACAACAAACCTTAGCCCTCATCCCACCAATCTTTCAAACTTCACAACGGGATACAAGTACAACAACCGTCGCTGCCACGACACCAACAAAAACACAACTAATCACGCCACCACAGAACAACTATGGGCTAAAAATTCACCACCCTAAACCCGACAAACCCATGACTAGGATCTTCACCACACTCTCTTTGGTCTTTGGTCTCTTGCACGTATTACAATGCAATGATAATCTCGACAAGGTTGCTGCCAAAGTCAGTTTATGAATGTGTATTTACTAAATTGGTGGACTAACACATTAAAACTCATAATGATTAAAACTTTACAAAAACTAACGAATATAAAAGGGCGTAAATCAAACCATTTAGTAGAGAGATTTTAATGATGTAAAACTGTAGATATATAGAAAAATCAGAGAGAAAGATTAGACTAAGACATTAGGAAGATATTAAAAGGTTTTAAATTATTAAGAAAATTAAGCAAAAGGAATAGAAGATAGAGAGTAGCATAAAAGGTTACAAGTGGAAATAAAACGTTACAGAGTGAAAAGGGAGAAAGAGAGATGGAAAAACGGTAACGAGTTATATGTGGTTTGGTAACGAGATGGAAAATGGAAAAACGTTACATAAATGGTCACTGTGGTTTGGTCATTTTTTCACTTTCAGTCACTAAAGTTTTTTTTTGACTGGTTCAGTCACTGTGGTTTGCATATGTTACCGGTTCAGTCCATATCCGAATAAAATGACGAAAATGTCCTTCTTTTAAAAAAAAAATTCGCGCAGTTAGTCCTACATGATAACGACCGTTGAAAAAAAAAAAAAAAAAAAAAACTTTTAAAAAAAAAGTTACGTTTTTTTTTAAAAATTTTTACGTTTTTTTTTTTTTTTTTTTTTTAAATTTTACGTTTTCTTTTTTTTAAAAAAAAGTTTACGTTTTCGTCCGTTTTTACACGTTTTCGTCTGTATTTACACGTTTTCATCTGTTTTTACACGTTTTCGTCTGTTTTTATACGTTTTTGTCTGTTTTTACACGTTTTTGTCTGTTTTTAAAAAACGTAAAATTTTTTTAAAAAAAAAACGTAAAATTTTTTTAAAAAAAAACGTAAAAATAAAAAAATAAAAACGTTTTTTACGTTTTTTTTTTAAAAAAAAATTTACGTTTTTTTTTTTTAATTTTTTAAAAAAAATATTACGTGTTTGGTTTAAAAACAGATGAAAACGTGTAAATACAGACGAAAACGTGTAAATACGGATGAAAACGTGGTAAAACAGACGAAAACGTGTAAAACGAACGAAAACGTGTAAAAACAGACAAAAACGTATAAAAACGGACGAAAACGTGTAAAAACAGATGAAAACGTGTAAATACAGACGAAAACGTGTAAAAACGGACGAAAACGTAAATTTAAAAAAAAAAAAAAGAGAACGTAAAATTTAAAAAAAAAAAAAAAAAAACGTAAAAATTTTTAAAAAAAACGTAACTTTTTTTTTAAAAGTTTTATTTTTTATTTTTTTTATTTTAACGGTCGTTATCATGTAGGACTAACTGCGCGAATTTTTTTTTAAAAAGAAGGACATTTTCGTCATTTTATTCGGATATGGACTGAACCGGTAACATATGTAAACCACAGTGACTGAACCAGTCAAAAAAAAACTTTAGTGACTGAAAGTGAAAAAATGACCAAACCACAGTGACCATTTATGTAATTAACTCTAATTATTTAATTGAAAAGTATAATGTGGAAACACTAACAAAATAGAATCATACACTTTTCTATGTTTTAAAAAATAAGCATAGATAAGGAACTTTCTCCATGAATTTATATACGTGCTTCTCATTCATAAACTTATGTTTTTGGGCTTAATTTTTCATTTATTAGTTTTTTATGACTTACATATAAAAAATAAGGCAACAAGCTAAAAAATTATCAAAAAAATTAAATTAATGTGATTATGAAACATTGCATTAACCACTTAAATTTTCAACCTATTATACCTCCGATGCAAAAAACTCATTATCATACTTTTATTAAACTTTACTTCCTGACACAACATTAAATTTTCACCACTTAATTTTTCTCAACCTATATCCTATTCCCTCAACAACCATTTTTCAACATTATGCTCCAATGCAGTAACCCTTTTTAAGTTATTTTCAAGTCTTTATTGGATTTTGCATTGGAGATGCTCCGTGTCAAATAATCTCATAAGTCCGAAAAGAAATTAACCACTGATGCGCGTACGAAGCACGTTCGGGGTCAAAGAAACTTCCTTTTCGTCGAGCAAGTTTTTCAACACCCTACGCAGTGAACCTAATCGTTGTAGTGTAGTATTGAGTAAGCCTCGGGGATTGATATCGTTCTCTAGGGGAATAGGAATGCTAGCAAGAAATATATTACGCTAAGATGGGGGTTGAGGATGATTCTTTTTTTATCTTTTTATAGTTTTTTAGAAAGCTAATGGTAAAATATCGGGGAAATAGGTTTGAGGGTGGTACTTCTACCGATTACTTCTACTATTCTAATTATCTAATTCTATGGGTAGCTATGCCTATTTGATGTGTGCTCGTATGATAATTAAAAATGTGTTTACCTAGATACTATTCCTCCCTAGTTATCTTTTATTGATGGTGAATTGTCACACCTTATCTTAACGCGTTGTGCTTCCTAAGGTCGTAGGGTGTGCCTTTGCCCTAACTCTTTGAGGTCACCTTTGGATTTAGCCTACGAAATCCACTAATTCTTTCATAAACTAACTTTCACAAAGATTATTCAAGCATTAAACACGACGAAAGCCTAGTTGCACTCCTAAGCCAATTACAATCAAGATAAGAGATAACCTAACAATAATTAATAACTAGGTTTCATAGATGTAAGCAAACACACAAGAAATTTAGCTAGACATGTTAAACAAGCAAGCATACACACAATCAATAGAAGTCATAATGATACTTTGGATTAAACACTTATCTTGATGTGTAAAATAGGGTTTGGGACCCTAAGATACTGTCCAAGTCGGACTACAAACGTTTAGGGTTTTTACTCCAAAAGTCTACCTCTCTAAATGCAGAAAAATCGAATTATATATATAGATTTACAAGTGCGACGACGTCGCCTTATAGGTTGGATGCCGTCAGATCGCCGTCATTAGGGTTTTCGTCTTGGCCAAGTTATCGATGGGATAACGTCACCTTAGAGTTGTGACGCCGTCAATCTTCATATGGGACGTCTTCTTGGTTCTGGATCTGGGCCGTTGATCCGCGCAAAACAGTCAAGCTAAATTACTCAAGCCTGCCACTTGTGAATGGCAAACCGTAATCAGCTTAAAACTGCTCAAACACGAATGCAATGAAGATCAGGAGAGTATAGTGTTTCCCCAGGTCGTTAAGTCCCAACGAGCTGTGCGAGAATAGTCAAACGTGTAGTGATCGAGGGATTTGAACGGGAAAGGATTTTTGATTTATTATAACTACAGAAAAAGCCCATAAACTACAGGGGCTTAAATGCAAATTAAAGAAAGTTAAAAAGATAAAATCTATTAAATAAACGCTATCACTATATTTAAAATGATGTTTTTGTTTTTATATTTTTATAAAACTGGAATTAAAAACTACGTTACGTACAAGTAAAAATGTGAAACTTACACAATATAGATCCTAAAAATATG
This sequence comes from Chrysanthemum seticuspe, assembly GCA_019973895.1. Lineage (NCBI taxonomy): Eukaryota > Viridiplantae > Streptophyta > Magnoliopsida > Asterales > Asteraceae > Chrysanthemum > Chrysanthemum seticuspe. Next base: position 297,897,450 of record BPTQ01000006.1, read on the forward strand.
AAAAATATATTTTTACAATCCTAATGATAAAATAAAATTTATAGAAAAAGAAAATTATTTTTATAACTATTTATCTAATTATTATTAATTAAAAACTATTTTTAACTATTTAATATTAGCCTAAAATACAAGAAAATAGGAAATAAAGCTAGAAAAATAAAATTAAGACTTAGAAAAATCTAAAATATCAAAATAGAATTTTCAAAACTATTTTTGTAATTTTCTGATTATTTTTCTATTTTCTATGAATTTTAAACTATTAAAAACTAATTAAATTACTAAAAATTACAAAATAAACTATGAAAAATATGGAAAATTACTTTTTTTACTTTTTATATTTATCTAAACCTAAGAAAATTGAAAAATTATTTTTTTGAACCTTTTCTTAATTATTTGTATTAAAAGCTATTTAAAAATGCTTAAAAACTAATTTAAATTAAGAAAAATAGCAAAACAACTTAGAAAAATCTGAAAATTTCAGGAAAAGTCTAAAACTATATTAGGAAGCTAGGAAAATTGGAAAAACATGGGGTTGTGTGTAAGATTATGGAACTGATGTGCAAGTGCTTATTGAAATAAGCACTTGAATAAGCAAAAGGGGACAAAACAAGTACCAAACCAAAACAGGAACTTAGATAAGCTAAAATAACCTCAATGCAACAGATTACAACAAGCTATAACCTCTGATTTGCAAGTAAGCACAAATTTGATGTTTTTGAGTTTTGTGCAAAAACAGATTTTTGAGGCTAACTTTAAGCTTAAGTATAAGCTACATATTAAGCTAAAAAGGAAAAACAGAAGAAGGGACTTGAAGGAGACCTGGCCAAGACCTAGCAAACCAAAGGTCAGACTTAAACAAGCTCAATTGAACTTTGCACAAGCCCTGCAAATCCTGCATAAAACCTGTGCAGACATAATGCCCTGCACAGGGTACTTAGGCTCATAATCACAAGCCTATTTGAAGCTTATAAATAATTCACAAAAATACACAAAATTAGTAATAATAAAATAGACCAGAAGAAATTTTCAAACCTACAAATTTCATTTGATTTGGTGCAGAATTGAGCACAAGAAAAATGACTCCAGTTGAGCCAAAACTGAGATTTCAAGCTTGACTTTTTGACAAAGAACTGAATTGTTGACTTATATGAGTTTTGAAGCCAATTTGTGGACATATATTGATGTATTATGATGAAATAAAACTGAAACAAGCTAGACCTATGAATTCCAATTACAAAACAAGATTTTAGTTATCCAAAATCCTAACAGTTAATGGCTTAAGACAGCAAACATGGGATTTTGACTTTTGAGCTTTGCAAGCACAAGATGTTGACTGCAATGAGCTCAAATGAAGTTAACAAGCATGGAATAACAATGAACCACTACTGACTAAGCCTCTAAAGCATTTTTGACAGCAAATCCAAACATACCTTATCCTACTGATAAGCAAATTAATCTACACAAACTAATGAACTGGCTGAAGCAAACATTCAAACTGAGTTTAATTATACCAAATACAGCTAAATAAACATATTTAAATAGGTTATGACTACAAATACAGGTACAAGCAAAAATGTGCAAACTAATGTTTAAAATGAAAATGAGATTCTTGCTCACCAATATCCAACTGATATGCAGGCCAAAACCAAACCCAAGGATCACTAAACTAAATCATTTCCAACCCAATACCAAGTCTGCATCACCCAAAACTCCAAATCCAAACCAATTTCACCCAAGTTGACTTTTGTTGACCACGGACTATATTTGATTAGAACTGGTTTCCAATCTTTCAAAAAGCTTTAACAAGCTCAATTAAACATGTTTGAGCTTAAAATGGAGCTAATAGAAGCTTGTTCATAAGAAAATAAAACTGGAATTCTCAACAGTAACTGGAAAATATGAATTTGCATGAAACCTTGAAATTGAAGATTGAAAGTAAATTAGAATGATAAGATGACTTGAGTTTAATACATTTGAAGCTTAATATTACATTTTAGAACACTAATTAAGCTAACTTAAAAGAAACGACATACATTTTAAAAACTAAAACTAACTACCCTGATCCTTTGCTTCATCTTCCTCTTTTATAGCTCCAAAGAGTCTCTCTCTATCCTCTGATTACTTCCCACTTGATTCCAGGTCATTTGGATAACTTTTGGTGCCTTTTGGCTATTGGTTGGTTTTGGCGGGAAAGGTGAGATTTGACCACTGGCTCTGAATTTTGCAGGTAGGGGGGGTGGACTAGATGTAATGATGAGGAGGGTGAGGTTGGAAGAGATAGGGTGATGGGAGAGGGTATTGGGAGAAGCAGAGGTGTTGCAGGCAAGAGATGGGGAAGACAAGCATGAGGTGGCGGGTAAAGCTGAGGATTTGACTTAGTTTGACCAGGGTTCAAAAATAGAAAAGACAGGGGGGTCAATTGGGGTTATGACAAGGGTCTAATTTGGTTATGGCAGGGGTCTATTTGAGTATTGACAAGTCCAAAAGGTTTTAAAAGGTTTAATATCATAAGGACTTAAGTTGTAAATTCTGAAATTCAAGGGACCATTCCTGCCAAATCTGCAAAGTTGTTCCAGGGGCTAAAAGTGACAAGTATCAATAATTCAAGGACTAAACTTGACATTTTCAATTTTTCCAGGGACCAAACTTGACATTTAATGAAAGTTCAGGGACCTTTTCTGCCATTTAACAAAAGATTTATTCAAGGACCATTTTTGACAAATTAGAATATTTCAGGGACCTTGAATAACATTTTTCTTTATTTAGATTTACCAGGGACTGTTTTTGACAACTTTTGAAACTTGGGGGACTAAAACTGCCAATTATGCAAACTTTATACGTTTTTCACCAGATTTTGATATTTTTGCATTTAAAACACATAAAACACTTTTTTGTGATATTTTTATCATTTTGATGCATTTCTGAGTGTTTTCAGATGTTTTTGCAGTTTAAATGGTACAAAAATGATGAGTATTTAGACACTCATCAATCCCCCACACTAAGATATTGCTAGTCCCTAGCAATGTTTTATGAAAAGTTAATGGATTTTATCTCTTTACCAAAAGCCATTACTTCTGGAGTAGCCAAATGTTTCAGTTCAAGTAAGAACCATGGTACACTGATAACCATGTGATTTTGAGCAAACCACCAGCTTTCAACGGTTTTGATTTGTCTTTACCAGGAGCCGTTTGCTTCTGGACTAGCCAACTCTTAGATAAATTATCAATATTATCTTTGGTGAGCTGATTACCAATTATGGTTTTTCCACTGCCTTTACCACAAGCCATAAACTTGCGGGCTAGCCAACTCTTTACTTTTAAGGATATGGTGAGCTGAATACCATACAATTTTGGGCAAATTGTAAGCCGTCAACGGATTTGAGATATCTTTACCAAGAGCCGTTTGCTCCTGGATTAGCCAATCCTTATGTGGGTTAGACATGGTGGACTGATTACCATTTGTTGTGTTTAGTACATAGTACTTCCACTAAAAAAAAATTTTAAATTTGACCATTTTGGGGGAAAAAGGGACTAAAAGGGTACATTTATGATCAAAATTCGCCAGAATTTCCCCCCCACACTTAGAAATGAATATTGTCCTCAATATTCAAAGTACCGGCTGTTATGCCGAAACTTAGAACGTAAAAAGATAATAAACCTAGCTAAGTGTAGAAACACAACAATTATTCTCTTTTTTAATATTTACAATTTTCATTCATTTTTTAGATCTATATACAACATGTGGGGCATCACCCCCACACTAGGGTGGTACACACGGGTGAAAACCCATGTTAAGCTACTGTTTTTGATTACCGAGTCGCTAGCTTGACTCGACCCCGAATTAATTTGTTCGTGGGGAAGTAAGTGGAAGAGATAATCTCCATCGGACTTTCATTCAAGATGTTTGGATAAACATTGAAGTATGTGAAAGTTCCACACCGATGAGATATACAGACAGACCCGGCTCACAAATGGTACATGGAAATGCCTGGGTCAAAGATAATGTCTTCATTCCCGAAGGAGTGAAGAACAGGAGAAGCTACGGGATAGGTGAAGAAGAGAAAGAAAATCATGATAAACATCATGACTAACTCATCTTCATCCATAGGAGGATCCATAATTTCAGGATTATGAATCTCATCATTTAAGCTTAAGTGATCAAGACAAATCTCGGGTGTGTCATGATCAATTTGGGAGTTATCATACCCCGGCGGAGATATGATATGAGTGAGTTCACCGGCGAACTCCTCGTGAAGAGAATCAATCACAAGATGTAAATCTGTGAATTCTTGTTCCACTGTAGACTCATCACTATCCTCAATCTGAGTATCAAAGAGTGGATTCTCATAAATTAAGGTGAATTCAGGGTTGAATTCAAATAGAGGATTAGTGAGAGTTGTTTTGAATGTTTCAGGAACAAAGTGATTAATATTCTCTATTGGACTGTTGGGATAAGAAGTGAGTGAACGATCATTATCAATGAGACTTTCAGTTTCTCCTAGATCGGCTTCGAAATCAAAGAGTGGATTGATGTGAGTGAGTTCATTGGTGAACTCCTCAAGATGATGATCAGCATCAGACTGTGGGAGTGATGCCTCAACATACTCGATGTTTCCATGAGAAGTACAATCGTCGCTAATATCGGGGAAAGTTTCAAAATGATCTTTTGAACACTCAATAGGGGAGATAGAATCACACACATGATCAGAAGTTCCCTGTGACTCTCTCGGGATTGGGACAAGGTTCTCAACACTAGACTTTATGAATTCGTCCGATTCCTTTTCAGGAACAGTGTCAAGATGCTCGTCCCCCATAGTCAGAGAGTGAGTGGGAGCTTCGGGTGTGATAGCAGTTGTTTGAGATGGAATCTCAACTGCTGGGATATCATCTGATGAACTTGATGAATCAAGTGTATCATCATCATCACTGTCATCAGGAATAAAACGAAATTGAGAGCTAGATCTGGCTGCTTTTTCTTTTGCAATTGATTCCCTAACAGATTTCTCAAAGGCAATTTGGGATTTTATTTTAGCAGCCTGATCTTCAGCTAGCAATTCTTCTATGGATTTCTCATGTGAATTTGGAATGACGGGACATTGTGGGAGTGGAGATTTGTCAAAACCGGAAGGTTGACATTGATAATCATCATGAGGACCCCCACAATGTACACAAGAAATACTGGGAATATTATGAAGTACAGTTTTATTGAACTCCTCACCTCTTTTCACTAACTCCAGAAGCTCTAGATAAGTGTCTTGTTGGGTTTGTTGAGGAGTTTGAGTCATTTGGCACTGTGGAGGTTGGTCGTGATATGGATAGTCGTAATTGTTACAAGGATATGAATTCCCTGTTTGACAATCAGAGCTGAAATGGGGACCTCCACAGTTCTCACAACAAAATGATTGTTGTGGGTGGTTTGGTGAATCATATGGATATTGGTCATAACCAAAGTTCTGAGCATCACCAGAAAACTGTTCATAGACAAACGTGTTTCCGGATTGACACTCAGATCCTTGGTGAGGACCTCCACAAAATTCACAGCAGTAATGTTGGTTATATGAAGATAAGTCGGGTTGTGGTGGGTAATTGGAAAAATTAGAGGGGTCGTTAAATGAGTTCTGATAAGGATCATAATCAAATGAATTCCTCGAACCACAAAACAAACAACTCCCGTTACGAATATCATTACCACATTGTACACACGTACACCAACGACAGGGTGAACCATAAAGAGGTTCACCACAACCGACACAAGGAATAAACGATTCTATTTGAGAGTTATGAGAAGGAATCTGTTTATTCAAAGGATCAACAAAACCAACATGGTGATCCGAATGACTATCAAGTCTCGAAGAACATTTTGAAAAATCCGGAGGTGGGACAAGTGGTGTGCTCTGAGAGCTAGCAATTTCCACCACTTCCGTTATGGCCTCCGGTTCTGGTTCTTGAGAAACGTGAAGATTAGGCAAGTCATTCTTGCTAGTCACCGGTCTGAATTCTGCTTGTTTGCTTTTAACCGTAAATCGTGAAAGTTTAGAATCAATTCTAGACGGCTTAGGAGCAATTGAGGGATTAGATCTTTGGATAACCGTAGGTTGGACGTATTTAGTACTTCCATTATCAAAAGGAAGTACCTGGTCCTTTGTCACCCCGGTTTCTCGTTCTATTTCCCTACGCAGAATTAATGGATCATCACGAACAACACGAATTCTTGACATTTGAGATAAAGTCTGAAGCTTTTCAGCTTCGTCCCAGAATTCGTCGTAGTCGAGAGATTCCATGAGAATAGAAGTTTAGAATCAAATGGATAGAGGGTAAAGGGATAAAGAATCAAAAAGGGTAAGAGGGTAAGGAGGAATATTTTTGGTATTTTTGAAAAACATGATGTAAAAACTAAGAATGAAAATCTTTTTGGGTTTTTGGATTATATAGATGGTATAAACAAGGAGTGATGTCAAATCACTAATCTGCTAAACGTAAGACTATTAGCACTGCTCCCCGGCAGCGGCGCCAAAATTTGATCCGCGCAAAACAGTCAAGCTAAATTACTCAAGCCTGCCACTTGTGAATGGCAAACCGTAATCAGCTTAAAACTGCTCAAACACGAATGCAATGAAGATCAGGAGAGTATAGTGTTTCCCCAGGCCGTTAAGTCCCAACGAGCTGTGCGAGAATAGTCAAACGTGTAGTGATCGAGGGATTTGGACGGGAAAGGATTTTTGATTTATTATAACTACAGAAAAAGCCCATAAACTACAGGGGCTTAAATGCAAATTAAAGAAAGTTAAAAAGATAAAATCTATTAAATAAACGCTATCACTATATTTAAAATGATGTTTTTGTTTTTATGTTTTTATAAAACTGGAATTAAAAACTACGTTACGTACAAGTAAAAACGTGAAACTTACACAATATAGATCCTACAAATATGAAAAATATATTTTTACAATCCTAATGATAAAATAAAATTTATAGAAAAAGAAAATTATTTTTATAACTATTTATCTAATTATTATTAATTAAAAACTATTTTTAACTATTTAATATTAGCCTAAAATACAAGAAAATAGGAAATAAAGCTAGAAAAATAAAATTAAGACTTAGAAAAATCTAAAATATCAAAATAGAATTTTCAAAACTATTTTTGTAATTTTCTGATTATTTTTCTATTTTCTATGAATTTTAAACTATTAAAAACTAATTAAATTACTAAAAATTACAAAATAAACTATGAAAAATATGGAAAATTACTTTTTTTACTTTTTATATTTATCTAAACCTAAGAAAATTGAAAAATTATTTTTTTGAACCTTTTCTTAATTATTTGTATTAAAAGCTATTTAAAAATGCTTAAAAACTAATTTAAATTAAGAAAAATAGCAAAACAACTTAGAAAAATCTGAAAATTTCAGGAAAAGTCTAAAATTATATTAGGAAGCTAGGAAAATTGGAAAAACATGGGGTTGTGTGTAAGATTATGGAACTGATGTGCAAGTGCTTATTGAAATAAGCACTTGAATAAGCAAAAGGGGACAAAACAAGTACCAAACCAAAACAGGAACTTAGATAAGCTAAAATAACCTCAATGCAACAGATTACAACAAGCTATAACCTCTGATTTGCAAGTAAGCACAAATTTGATGTTTTTGAGTTTTGTGCAAAAACAGATTTTTGAGGCTAACTTTAAGCTTAAGTATAAGCTACATATTAAGCTAAAAAGGAAAAACAGAAGAAGGGACTTGAAGGAGACCTGGCCAAGACCTAGCAAACCAAAGGTCAGACTTAAACAAGCTCAATTGAACTTTGCACAAGCCCTGCAAATCCTGCATAAAACCTGTGCAGACATAATGCCCTGCACAGGGTACTTAGGCTCATAATCACAAGCCTATTTGAAGCTTATAGATAATTCACAAAAATACACAAAATTAGTAATAATAAAATAGACCAGAAGAACTTTTCAAACCTACAAATTTCATTTGATTTGGTGCAGAATTGAGCACAAGAAAAATGACTCCAGTTGAGCCAAAACTGAGATTTCAAGCTTGACTTTTTGACAAAGAACTGAATTGTTGACTTATATGAGTTTTGAAGCCAATTTGTGGACAGATATTGATGTATTATGATGAAATAAAACTGAAACAAGCTAGACCTATGAATTCCAATTACAAAACAAGATTTTAGTTATCCAAAATCCTAACAGTTAATGGCTTAAGACAGCAAACATGGGATTTTGACTTTTGAGCTTTGCAAGCACAAGATGTTGACTGCAATGAGCTCAAATGAAGTTAACAAGCATGGAATAACAATGAACCACTACTGACTAAGCCTCTAAAGCATTTTTGACAGCAAATCCAAACATACCTTATCCTACTGATAAGCAAATTAATCTACACAAACTAATGAACTGGCTGAAGCAAACATTCAAACTGAGTTTAATTATACCAAATACAGCTAAATAAACATATTTAAATAGGTTATGGCTACAAATACAGGTACAAGCAAAAATGTGCAAACTGATGTTTAAAATGAAAATGAGATTCTTGCTCGCCAATATCCAACTGATATGCAGGCCAAAACCAAACCCAAGGATCACTAAACTAAATCATTTCCAACCCAATACCAAGTCTGCATCACCCAAAACTCCAAATCCAAACCAATTTCACCCAAGTTGACTTTTGTTGACCATGGACTATATTTGATTGGAACTGGTTTCCAATCTTTCAAAAAGCTTTAACAAGCTCAATTAAACATGTTTGAGCTTAAAATGGAGCTAATAGAAGCTTGTTCATAAGAAAATAAAACTGGAATTCTCAACAGTAACTGGAAAATATGAATTTGCATGAAACCTTGAAATTGAAGATTGAAAGTAAATTAGAATGATAAGATGACTTGAGTTTAATACATTTGAAGCTTAATATTACATTTTAGAACACTAATTAAGCTAACTTAAAAGAAACGACATACATTTTAAAAACTAAAACTAACTACCCTGATCCTTTGCTTCATCTTCCTCTTTTATAGCTCCAAAGAGTCTCTCTCTATCCTCTGATTACTTCCCACTTGATTCCAGGTCATTTGGATAACTTTTGGTGCCTTTTGGCTATTGGTTGGTTTTGGCGGGAAAGGTGAGATTTGACCACTGGCTCTGAATTTTGCAGGTAGGGGGGGGTGGACTAGATGTAATGATGAGGAGGGTGAGGTTGGAAGAGATAGGGTGATGGGAGAGGGTATTGTGAGAAGCAGAGGTGTTGCAGGCAAGAGATGGGGAAGACAAGCATGAGGTGGCGGGTAAAGCTGAGGATTTGACTTAGTTTGACCAGGGTTCAAAAATAGAAAAGACAGGGGGGTCAATTGGGGTTATGACAAGGGTCTAATTTGGTTATGGCAGGGGTCTATTTGAGTATTGACAAGTCCAAAAGGTTTTAAAAGGTTTAATATCATAAGGACTTAAGTTGTAAATTCTGAAATTCAAGGGACCATTCCTACCAAATCTGCAAAGTTGTTCCAGGGGCTAAAAGTGAGAAGTATCAATAATTCAAGGACTAAACTTGACATTTTCAATTTTTCCGGGGACCAAACTTGACATTTAATGAAAGTTCAGGGACCTTTTCTGCCATTTAACAAAAGATTTATTCAAGGACCATTTTTGACAAATTAGAATATTTCAGGGACCTTGAATAACATTTTTCTTTATTTAGATTTACCAGGGACTGTTTTTGACAACTTTTGAAACTTAGGGGACTAAAACTGCCAATTATGCAAACTTTATACGTTTTTCACCAGATTTTGATATTTTTGCATTTAAAACACATAAAACACTTTTTTGTGATATTTTTATCATTTTGATGCATTTCTGAGTGTTTTCAGATGTTTTTGTAGTTTAAATGGTACAAAAATGATGAGTATTTAGACACTCATCAGCCGTCTGAGATGAAAAGTCTGAGTGACGCCCTTCTTCTTCAAAGCATGACGCCGTCAGGTTGTACAAGCAAAAATTCCACTAAGCCGTCTGGTGCATGTTTTTATCATGTATGTATAGAGGGACGACGTCGCCCTTTGATTGGGGCGCCGTCAGGTTCATTTTGAGCAGCTTGAGTAGCTTCGATCTTGACTTTGCCATTTTATTCATGTTTTCACTCCTTTTCGTCCAATTATGCATCATTCCAGCATTTTGCTTCCAAGAGACCTAAAAAGTGACAAGAAACGAAATTAAGCAATAACGGATATAAAAGTGGTCGATTAAGGGCTCAAACGACCCCTTAAAAGTGTACGTTTTAAATCCTTATCAACCACCTGAAAAAAATGAGCTTATTATAAAAATCTTGAAGAAGGAACACAATATTTTATATGGTAATCTAAATAATTTTTAACAGTATTGTAGTCTTATAGATTTTTGGCGTAATGATTGACATGAAAAAAAGTTGAAGAAAAAATATACAGATTACTTTTTTGTTCAAATATGTCTGGTTCGTCCGTGGATGAGTTTTGGCTCAAACGTTCTGTCAAATCCTAAATTACAGTTTCATAATGTATTTTTTGTGATTTAAGAAGTAAGCAGATTTTAAAAAGTTGCCAATAAAATTCCTTCTCAGGTTTCCTCACAATATTTCTTCCAAAAATTTTCATGTCCAACCAACATTTACTCCAAACATTTAAACTCTCCTCTTTTTAACACTAACTTGTTTCATGTATATACAATATATTTAGAGTATGTAAAACAACTAGTTTTATCAATAGGCATGATAAAATCAAATGGAAAACTCCATTTGTTATAATCACATATTATTAGACGTGCTAAAATATGCCACACATTAAAACCAACCTTCATTTGCTAACGATGTATCAAAGTAGAGTAATAAATTAAGCAGATATTATCATTATTGGGTTAATCTCAATCTGCTGTAAAGCAGTTATAAAGTGAGTTACAAAAGTTAGTTAGGAAAACAGTTACATGACAGTTACAATCAAAGGGACACGACTGTTGGATCATACGAACCAACACAACCTTTCATTCGTACCCTTTCAACATGTATACATAGATAGAACGTGTATTCGAATAGTTATGATGACAGATTTATTAAACTTAGCATTTCAGGTAAAGATTAAATCGTTTCTTAGTGTTTTTGGTATATTTTGACCACGTTATAGATCATAGATCCATTGAAAAGGCCAACAATTGGTATCAGAGCGGGTTTGGTAGCTTTAACCAAATCATCATATACCAAGTTCTTTTTCCCTGTTTTGAATCGAAGCAAACAACCTCTTCTCGGTATTTTTTTTTGCAAAATCAAACGAAACACACAAATCAAAAGATATAGACACGGTTACAAAGCCGATATCTAATCGATTCGAAACAAGAAATTAGATTCGAAACAAGAAAAACCAATACCAAATTCAGATAACACAAAAGTCATCGAGGGACATAAATCAAATTGATTCAAAAAACAAGGAACAAACACACTTGTTTTTCGAAGAATCAAACTGAGCACCTTTAATTGAATCACCACTTGATTCAATTGATACACGGTTCAAAAATCCCAAATTGAACGAAAACCTAATTTCGCACCAGAGGGATTACAAGCGTTCGAGAAGAACACACCAACCGTGGAGAAGAAGTGGTTAACCAAGCCAAATACTCGGCGGTCAACCATTAAGAATCAGAAGCAATTTTAGTCTCAAGAAAAAAAAGAGACATTTTTGTTAATACAAATAAGCCGTAAAAACGTTTATTTATATTTTACGATCTTCTAATGTTTTGTCGATAGCAAATGTAAAATCATTTTAACGAAACAAATAAAATACGTAAAAGGTTTGAACTAATAGTTTCTAACGAACTTACGTTCTCACATAAAACACTAAAACAAGTATAAGTGATTTTATGATTTAGTATTACATATGTACAACAACTAGTGTTTATATATTTGGGTAAAATATACACAAAACTAGTATGTAGTATATTGGGTAATATAAATGGGTAGAAACTTAAGTATCATAACCCATTGACCAAATACATTGAATGTAGTTGGGTACAACCCAAAGTCCATGATCCATATCCATGGAGCTTGACCCATAACCCATTGCATGACATCATGCTTATCTCATATATGGAAAATATCCATAACCCATGGTATTGACCCATACCCATTTGACTAGGTGCATTGCACTCATGAGATACATTGTATCTAATAAAAGACCCATGGATCAACCCATAACCCATGACCCATAACCAAAATACCCATGGGCAAAGAGGAGCCTCCCACGGATCCCTAGCTTTACGCTAGACGGATCCCTTGAGGGAGGGATCCGTGGGATCCGGGGAACAGTAGGCATTTTCTCTCTATAAATAATGAGCCATTTCTTCATTGTTTCTCACCCCTTTCTTATATACTTTCTCCTTGAGTTAAAAACTCTCTAACCCCAGATCCAAGTGATCTATGTTTTTAGTTTTGTTTTTGTGTGATCCTCTAGGTTCCTCTTAAAGACGAGATCACCACCTTTGAATTCAAGCAAGCTCAAGTCCATGAGTTGCCATACTTCCTCAACATCAAGACTACTGAAGTCCTCTTGTTGATGGTTCTTTTCTTTCTTCTAAGAAGTGTAGTGTTGAAGACATTAGTGAAAGATGTCTCAAGTGTCAAGACGAAGACATTAGTGAAAGGTGTCGATCGTCCGTATTGTAGGCATTAGTGAAGGGTGCCTAGAAGTCAAGTCACAAGACATTAGTGAAGGGTGTCTTGAAGATCTAGTTAAAGGCATTAGTGAAAGGTGCCTAAGATGTACATTCGATATGGTGTGATTCGATGCACAAGATAGATTAGTATTGGGTCAATGGATATTGTTATCCTTATTGACATTGTAAGGAGTAGATCTCCTTTAGGGTTAGTTAATTGTTGTAGTGTTGGGTAGTAGTTCCTCCATTGTAATGGAACTCGGTACTTAGCCTAGTACCGGATAAAGGGTAAGCGACGTTGTGGTAGGTGTGGTTCACCTTGGTGTGAAAGTACCTGGTGGTTAGCCTAGTACCGGAAAAAGAGTAGACAACGTTGTGAAGGTTTCTCCACCATAAGGAGTCGGTGTTGTGTAGTGATTACGAACTCTCGAGTAGGTGACTCTGGGAGTGGAGTAGGGCAAGGAAGGTGTCCTTGTAGCCGAACCTCTATAAATACTCGCGTTGTGGTTTTGTGCTTCTTACTCTTATCTTTTTATTACATATTTATACTTCTACATGTTTGTTTATCAACATCCAACACACATCCAAATAGATTGACATAAGTCGATCTAAATAGATTAAAACGAGTTTTAATTGGCAAAACTATTCAACCCTCCCCCCCTTCTAGTTTTCCATAGTTTTATTATCTCAGAAGAGATAAGCCAAAGAAAGAGGCGCAAGGAAATAATAGGGCACCAAAGGAACACAAATAAGGGCTACTGGTTATAATTACCCTTCAGGTTCCTAAAATTGCAAAAACACCCTTCCACTTTCGTTTTTGATATAGTATATATTAAAGTTTTGATATATATTGTATAGATTACCTTTGGTAGAACTGAAAGCAGCCTCTCTACCTTAGGTAGGGGTAAGGCTGTCTACATCTTAACCTCCCCCATACACCGGAAACGGTATTGGGTTCCCATAACCCGTGGAAGACGGCATTGGGCGTTACTTTACTTTTTTTCTTTTGTATAGATTATTTAGTTAAGTTACTTTACTTATTTATAAGTTAGCATCTTCTCGAGATTTAGAAATATAATAACCTAGTGTCTACACTGCTTATTATATTGTTAGGAATAATTTTTAAGGAGTAATTAACCTTAGGTTATTCATTTTGAGAATAGAAAATCTCCAAGGATAGTTTTGGATTAAAACTAGTCTCGTAAAGTTTTGACAGCCTTTAAGGCACAAAAAAAAGAGCTCGCTAAATATAGAAACTTCGACACACCTTGTGTTAGAAATTTTGGATATTTTTAGTCAATATCCTTGAGATATGACGAAAGGAGGTGGAGATAATGGAAAGAAGAAAGTTAGTACAACTAGTACTACACCTCAATTCCAATGCCCAATGTTAAAACCCGCGAATTACTCATTATGGGCAATTCGAATGCAAATCATTCTCGAAGCGAATAGTTTATGGGAAACAATAGATCCGTCGGAGATGACTCAACCCGACAAGAAAAAGGATAAGACTGCTATTGCATACCTTTACCAAGCCTTACCCGAAGAACAATTGCTTCAAATAACAAAGCACAAAACCGCGAAAGCCATATGAGATGCTTTGAAGACTAGAAACATTGGCTAAGAAAGAGTTCAACAAGCAAGATTACAAACACTCAAATCTGAATTTGAGATGTTACACATGAAGGAAGACGAGACAATCAACACCTTCTCCGGAAAATTAACAACTCTAGTAAACAAAGCCGCTAGTCTAGGACACACAATTGAAGATCAAACCATAGTACGGAAACTACTAAATGTTGTACCCGATAGGTATCTATAAATAGTTGCATCTATAGAACAATATTTCGAACTAAGTACAATGACAATGGAAGAAGCAATCGGAAGACTTAAGACTTATGAAGAAAGATGTAAGTTTAAGAAAGGCAAACAAGTGGACAATCAAGAGAAATTGATGTTCACACAACATGAAGGTAGAGGAAAGCATTTTAAAGGGCATGGACATGGAAAATATAAATTTTCACAAGGAAAACACCACGAAAAATTTCAGGAAGAGAAGAGAAATGGAGAAACATCTCAAAACAACTTCAAGAAATCAAGTATGCAATATAATCTTGTTGAAGAAGACTTAGAACCAACCTTATTAATGGCAATATTAGAAGATCCAGATGAAAGGAAACATATACAAAAGTTGAAGACCAAAAGGTCTCACTACATGAAGAAGATGTAGGATATAAAGAGACAAATATAGATAGTCTTATGGTATTTAGACAATGGAGCTAGCAACCATATGATTGGAGTGAGAGAACACTTCAAGAAATTAGATGAGAAGGTTAGTGGAAAAGTGAGATTCGGATATGGCTCACACATAGAGATCAAAGGAAAAGGTTCAATCTTAATAGAATGTGATGACGAGAAGCAAAGAATTATATCACACGTATATTACATTCCTAGCTTGAAAAGCAACTTATTGAGCCTTGGATAATTCACCAAATTTGGTTGTAAAGTAGTAATGGAAGACGATGAATTACAACTTTATGACATGGACAACAAAATGTTCATGAAAGTTACAAGACAGAGAAACCGTCTATATAAAGCAAGTCTAAGGATAGGCACACCTGTTGCTTATTAGCAAATTTAAAGGATAATACTTGGTTATGGTACGCAAGACTGGGACATCTCAACTTTGAATCACTAAAATCTATGGCTCAAAGAGAGTTAGTTCAAGGAATACCTGCCATTAAACATACAACACAAATATGTGATGTTTGTTTAGTTGGTAAACATAGTAGAGCGCCATTTCCCAAGAAATCAAAAACTAGATCAACATCACCTTTAGATTTAGTACATGGAGATTTATGCGGACCAATCACACCACCAACACCTTCTGGAAAGAAATACATATTCTTGTTAGTAGATGATTACTCAATATATATGTGGGTATATTTCCTAGATACGATAGATCAAGCATTTCATACTTTCAAGGAATACAAGAATACGATAGAAAAGGAGTTAACGACAACATTAAAAATGTTAAGAACTGATCGTGGTGGAGAATTCACATCAAATGAATTCACACAATATTTCAAAGAAAATGGCATAGCACAACAAATTACCGCTCCTTACTCACCACGACAAAATGGAGTAGTTGAACGAAAAAATAGGACAATTATGTCTACAACAAGATGTATGATAAAAGCAAGTAACATGCCACAACATTTTTGGGCTGAAGCTGTTAGACACGCTATATATATCCTAAATAGTGTTCCTACAAAAGCACTAGAAGACACTACTCCATATGAAGCAGTTAAACGAAGAAAACCAAACTTAGAGAATCTAAGAGTTTTCGGCTGCATAGCATATGCAAAGGTACCATCACAACGTTGAACAAAGTTGGATGATAGAAGCAATAGAATGGTATACTTAGGAAACGAACAAGGATCAAAAGCTTATCGACTATTTGATCCAACAATGTAACATATTCGATTTCATAAACACATCATAACATATAAATTAGGGGCGTATGGTTTGAAGGTTTAGAGAGAGAAAGTAGAAGACGGGAGCCTTTCTAGAGAGGGAAATTAAACAAAAGAGAAAAGGTTAGATTATAATGAAAGGTCCAACCCTCTACCTTGGGAGGTAGAGGGTACTCATAGTTACATACTACACGTCCTCCTTCGGACTGTGGATCAGGCATACAGTGGGTAAAGACCCATCCTTCCTCCACGGTGTTGCACTAAACTAAGTAACTAACTAAATAACTAGTAAATACCGTAATGTCTACGAGCTAACTTATGCTAGATTATATTTGGGGTGACTGACTCTTCACTATGGAATTTCTAATTCCTAACAATCTCCCCCTAAGGGAGGTCACCCCATGTTTTACATTTCGAATCCTAGCATCTATTATATCTTCAGTCTTGAGCTCGTAGACTTCAATTCTTCACTTCCGCTATCTTTGTGCTTTAGTAGTGACTCTTCATAGTCCGAATGCTTTGTACTTTCAGTGGAGGTCTTTGAACTGATCCACATCTTTGATGATCTTCGAGCTTTCTTTGAGATCATCAGCCACAGTAAATCTCTCTGGATCATCCATAGTTGTGTTGCCTTCATGTGATGTTGTGACTTTTGGACCGACATGCTCACACTTTTGAATCATGACATCTTTCCATCAGAGTAGCGGAAGCTTTACTGGTTCATGATATTTGCAGCAGCGTAGCAGAAGCATAGCATAAAAATATCAGAACCATGTTATGTAGATATGCACTAGTCATGATTTCTTCAATTAAGTGTGGATGCTGTGAGCATGCGGCTTTGGATTGACTCCTCAATTCTGATCAGCTACAACCGTCCAAATGTACCTGCAAACAACAGTTAGCAATAAAACATATGAAAGTGTCTTTGATCACTTTCGTTGAATTGAGGTACACGGCCCACGGTTCCCCGTTGATCAGTACAAGTACTGCCTGTGATCAGGTAGAATTCCAAAGAATCTCCTTGACAGGGTTTCACAACTGTTCTAGCTATTCTCAAACCAGAACGTCTCAAAAAAGACAACACGGAGTGAGTGAACCAGCGAATTGAGATTCACTGATTGATGAAAAATTGATTTAAAAACAATCGCGTATTGCTTAGCAGAAAGAGTTTTGCAATACGACGAAGGTTTTATGAGAAAGATCAATTTTCAATCAAAAACACTTTTTGTATTTGAAAAGAGTACACATTCGACGTGCTAGATAAAAGAAAAGATTCGCACATCGAACGGTTTTTCCAAAAGTATTTTTTTTTCAAGTCAGAGATACTTTTTGTGTTTGAAAACATAAGTACACATTCGACGTGCTAGAGAAAAGAAGGTTTGCACATCGAACGGTTTTTCCAAAAGTATTCGTCAATTCCAATCCTGGACCAAGGTTGATTCAAAAGTGAATCGCTCCATCGTTTCTATCCAGTTGTCACAAGTTTGATCTTTAGAAAAGATCTCACACGCCACCCACCAAGAGCTTGTTTGATGTTGGCTCTAGAAGGATTTCCATCTTCATCGTGAATATTTTTACATATCACTTAGATGTTCTGGCAATACCACAAGGATAATGCGTAGGTCTCTTAATATATATTCTTACTTTCCACATTGCGTGAAACAGCAAGTCTTCATTAATTTAGTGTCCTAACGAGATATTGTGGATGATCTCTTGGCTCTAGACTCAATTGTGCACATTTGGTTCCTATGCCGGAGACTAGGAAGAAGGTCTCCTTCTTCAATATCAACGATCTCTAAGAGAAAGTTGATAGATTATGTCAGTTCCCCGTGAGAATGAAACAAGCCCTTTTAAGAGGAACTTGAGTAGCTTTGGAAGTTTAGTGCAGTGCGTCACTGGGTCCATGACGTCTTGTCTTCAATAACAGTGTTACCTTAGTAAACACCAATAGCATATGTATTGAACCCGGTTTCTGCCCTAAGGTTGAATTATTGGAGGGATATTTCTTTTCACCCTTTTCACATTTAATTCTTTTTCATCCTTCAACCCCTTCAGTGCTTACCGAGACTTCATTACTAGAACCTTGTTGGGTTTATTCCAGTTCTAGCTTTATCTCAGTCCGCACTCTTCCCATATCTCACTTTTCTCCTTTTTTTTCATCATACCTAAAGACTCTACACTATCTAGTGGATTGTCCCTGGGTAGATCCCTCCGGCTCTGGCTGATCGTGGGAACAAATACCTAACCTAACCATCCTTATAACTCCATGCATAAAGTAAACTGGTTGGTCTTTTGGTATAGTTCATTCTTTCTTGAAACCTTTAGAAAAATCATTTGGAAAATCAATCAAGGTACTTTTGATACGAGATCAAAGCATTTTGTACCTTAATAGTTTTGATCATTTAGAAAACCTCTCCCTCAACATGTGCTATGATTTAGAAATTATTTAGCACATGGAGGCAAGAGGACTTTGAAATATTTTCTTTGATCACAATTTTCATAGAAAAAGCCATTTGATTTTCTTGGTAAATTCTCCCCCTCAATATGTGCGTAGGATATTTGAAATCATTTTTTCACATAGAGGAAAGAGTTCTTTTGAAGTACATCCACGATCACAAAAGCCATTAAGAAAACCATTTCAAACTCAATCAAGGTACATATGATAAAACGTTGAAACCTTTGTACCTTGATAGTTTAATTTCTTTAGAAATGCTCCCCCTTAATATGTGCTTCGAGATTCGAAAGCGTTTTAGCACATATGGGAGAGTTGTCTGCACCTTGAGTCAAAACGATCACTTGTTATCAGATTTCATATTTAAATCACATTTTCTCCCCCGATCAAAAATATCAAATCCTTTGAGATTTTGGATCCCAAGTGATTTAAATAGGTTTAGAAAACATGGGAGAAAACTGTGTTCAGATTAATTTAATTCTGATAGTGGAACATATTTAGACATTAAAAGATTGTTAGTGTCAGGTATGATAATATTTTAAGAGATCTTTTAGGTAAAATAAAACATTTTCACAATCAAACAAGAACAGAAAAAATTTCATTTTGAAAGACCTTTGACCTTTGAAGAAAATCATACCATGACATAACATTAAATCTTTAGATCACCACTTATTATTGTACAAACGGACTTTTATGAAGAAATATCGTTTGAAAATATTTTATTTTAAATCACTCTCCCCCTCAATCGATGACCTTAGTCGATGATTGAGTGACTTAAGTTTTGGTAAAATGAAGTCCGGTGATTTTCAAAATTTAGTCCAGTTTATTTTCAAAACCAATATTTTTCCATTTTTCAAAACAATATTATTTGAAAATTGTTTAAAAAAATGGTATCAAATTTCCTGCACAAAGATACGTCAGGTGGTTGAGAAGCTTCTGTTGTTGCTATAGGGCTTGGAAGAAAACCGTCTGCTGATGCAGTGAGACTTCTTACGTTGCATTTTAATGCCAACTGAGGTCAAATTAAGCTCCGTTTCTTCATTTGATGATGAAGAAAACCATCTGCTGATGCAGTGAGACCTCTTACGTTGCATTTTTCCATGCCAACTCTCCATAGAAGTCAAATTAAGCTCCGTTTCTTCATGTGTCAACCCAAGATACAGTTACCCTTTCCTTTCGGCATCCAATCATCTTCATTTGTGGGATCCGGATCGGGAACATTCTTATATACCAATATACCTGCATACGTTAGTGAACACACATACAGATATATGGTGGTCGACATCACCCAAACAGCAATCGACTAATAAAAGTCAATCCAACATAACAATCAGTTCATATAAGGTATGAGATTTATGTGTTTATCAAACTCCAATCATCTAATCCTAACAATCATATCCTAAATTCCTAGTCCTTCGACATAGGCAAATATCATTTTTAATTAAGCACATAGGATAATTAAGAAAGTCCGTTAGATGATATAAATTTGAAAACATTCTCCCCCTCAATCAATGACCCATTTTCTGAAAAATTTAAAAGCGCAGAAGTCATTGATTGAGTTTTAAATTTTATGAACATTCTGAAGCTGATTGTTTTTCAAGCAACTCATTTTCCACCACTTTGTTAAAACAAATATTTTTCTGAAGAACTTTTTGAAGGAAAAATATTTGAGTAGGAACAACAGTCCTTCGACATACTTTCCTCATTTTGTTTTAGGATAAGTGCACGATATATTTGAAAGTTGGTTTAGCGCAACACTTTCCTTTCTTTAAAAGAGCGGGTTGCTATCTAAAATAATAGCGAACCATGGTTTAGCACGGGTTACAGTCTGAAATAACTGCAAGCCATTTTTGAAGTGCGGGTTACAATCTGAAATAACTGTAAGCCATATTTTGAAGCCCGGGTTACAGTCTGAAATAACTATAAGCCATATTTTGAGACATGTTTAGAAAGAAATATTTACACCTCCTGCTCGAACTTCATCTAAAGTCCCGTGCTATTATTGAATGACATTTCTAAGACCGTAGATGTTATCGATACCAGAAGACATGTCTTGAGAAAACATAATTTTTGGTATTTTTCAATATTTTGATTTTTATGGGCTTTTGTTGATTTTATATTTTTCTATTTTGTTTTTGTTGGTTTTATATTTTTGTATTTTGCTTTTTGAAAAATATATACAAAGATAGAGAAATAGTTTAAGAAGATGATGATACGAGTACCGAGATAAGGAAATCGTTCAGCACTTTGAAGAAGATAGAAGTCATCATCTCTTAAACTTTCACCACCAAAGCTTTTGAGGCTCTTGAATCGTCGACAGAACTTGAGCCTTCTGAAAATGAGACTTTGGTAGCTTCCCCCCAAACCGACAAACTAAGAATAAAGACCATTTCCCCAAGAAGTAGAAGTGAATAAAAATGGTCTCATTGAATGAAGCTCAGCACCCCGAAGAACACGAGAACACCAAAGAAACAAGTTGAAACATTGATCGTCTCAATTGTTATCAAATCCGGAATAACTGATGATGTCCGATCACATGAACCTGTTGTGCGTCCCCGATGTACACATTACTCTTCGAGATTGACCAGTTGTCTATTCAGGGGAACAATACATCACCATCTTCATTTTACCAAGTGCATTCCAGTTATCTCCCATATAACCAATCAGCCCATAATGTACACACGTACCCAACCAGAGTAGAGACAACGACATCATAGTAACTAGTTGAATCACTGATCTCCTCTGCGGATGTCAACTCCGGAATAACTGATTAAGCTCGATCATGTGAATATGTTGTGCGACCTTGATGTACACATATCTCTCCCCTGATGGTTGTGATCTCATTGGAATCATCATTACATTGTGTACATGAAGCACTAACCGGAAGCACTTTATCATAAACCATATAGAAGATGTCGATAAGCAATATCATCTCACGTACCACATATTCTTCTCACATTTCTTCCAACTGAACGCTGAAGTAACACATACCAAAAGTCTCCAGAGACCATTTCCCCCAAATAGTTGGAATAATACATCCTTCCCCCAAATAGTTGGAATAATATATCCTTCCCTCAAATAGTTGGAATGATACACCAAAGGCTACAAGATAAACACTGAGTTTCTCTACGGTTATGACCATTGTCTTACCGGGATAACTTCAATCAGGTAGAAGTGTTAAGTTCATCATGTGTACTCGTTGTGCTTTTAGATATATGTCTCCTCAGAATCAACAAAACATAATATACCCATAAACTTGAGATCTTGTGAGAAGAACTCAAATAGCCCAAATGAATCCTGTGAGAATCAACTGCTACAGAAACTCTCTCTGACTATCTTTATCAACCCATATGTAGACAATTTAAAGTGACCACTGTTGAAGAAAACCTGATATACCAAACTTGACACTGAAGTCGAATTCCCCGCATTTGTATCTTAAGCTTGCACTTGATGATGGAAGAACGGTGTCGAGAATCTATGCTTCAAGCAAATCTCTAATTACTCACTACTCAAACAAAGTATGAGACATTAACACCTCTTGAGATTATCCACATCGTCATCTGCATGTGACGCTGAGTAAAACAACGTAACTCTTAATAGTGATAGTTAACCAGGTCTTCAACCAACCACCCCGACTGCTGGTAACTAGATAAACCAAGTCTTCAACTTAAATTCTAAAGCCCGAGCAAGTTATCAAATAAGAACACGCCTTTGTGAAAGTCAACTTCAATCTCAAATAAGTGATAAATGATTAACTCCGAAGTAATCAACTTGTGTCAAATGCCCAACACGTGAATAAACATACAATCGGATGTACATTGACCCACTGAATGAACCGAAACAAATGATTCCTCAACATCAATGTATTCTTCCTAAAAGTATACATGTAGAGACTGATCTGGAAGATTCACCAATAACTTCGAGTGGATGAGGTAGTCATTATATTCGATGTTCATTTGGTTGATTTAGAGAGTGCACAATGGAAGGAACAATAATCCGTGAAGATTTGGCAAAGGAATACCAAAGAGCGGATCATTATTCATGAACAATAATCCGTGAAGATTTGGTAATGGAATACCAAAGAGCGGATGCAATATTATGATAGTTATTTTCAACGCCTTGAGGAATAATTGGAGATTGGGCTTCTTGAGTAGTCTGAGTTGTACTTCTTGGATGATCAACTTTCGCTAGCGGTTGGAAATACTCATCAAAGATATCTAAAAACAATGAATCCCAAAAAATAAATCCCATTAATCCTTAGTAAGTGAAATATTAGGCATTGGAGGAGAGTCGTATGACTATTATTCAAACATCCGAGTTGTACTTCTTGGATGATCAACTTTCGCTAGCGGTTGGAAATACTCATCAAACATATCTAAAAACAATGAATCCCAAACAATAAATCCCATTAATCCTTAGTAAGTGAAACATTAGGCGTTGGAGGAGAGTCGTATGACCATTATTCAAACATCCATCAACATGTAGTATATTCACTCTTCTCCCCCTAAAAAATTGCATCCTAAGTTGCCATTTTTGATTGAGCAAGTGAATAAGAATATACACCAATGAACGTAGATCCACTTGATGACTGAATAAGCATGGGAGAAACATGAAGCTTGTTGATGAAGAATGTTGATGAGAATGGTCATAAACATGAAGATTTCTCTTCTTCTGAAGATAAAGCGCACTGAAGCGTACACCTTTCTTTTCTTTGAGGAACGGGGCCTGAAGTGTTATCTGCAGACGCCATAATGATGAAGTACGAGGCCTGAACTGATGTGAAAAGACGTCATAGCCGAATGAATATCAAGATTGAGTTACTTGAACCCGTGAGTTATGAGATATCAATCCATTTGTAATCCATACTTTAAGTCAGTGCATGTAGTGAAGGATCGAAGTATCTGCAACTGAGTAAGGACTATCTGCACTAATATTACAAACTTGATTGCATATATTTTGGTTAGTGACATTAGTATCCAAACCCTTTGGGGTTTCACAGTCAACCTTGATTTTGTCATCGGTAAACAGCTTTCCGGTAGGTATCCACCTAAGTCCAGCATCCTTAAACATTCTACCAGACGGTATCCACTTATGGCAAGGTCTAGGATTGTTAGGCTTCTTATGCATAGTGGAAAACTTATCCTTATTCCTAGTTTCCACAGATTTAGCAGTTGGTATCCATCTAGGTGAAAATTTTGGTTTGTTTTGCTTCGTATGCACAGTAGATGACTTAGTGAAAATCCTACACTTAACAGGTTGAACCTTTTTATGAGCATTTACTTTCTTTAGGGATTTCGAAAAACAATTATCATGATTTGCCTTAAAGATGCATTTCAGACTATTTGAGCAAACAGCTTGTTTGGATTCAGAAAATGATCTAGAGTTCTTAGAGTGATCTGCTATGGGAATAGCATTATTCGAAACGCAACTACTCTTAGATACAAGCCAATCCCTAGTCTTTAGTTGAGTATTCCTAGGTAATGGTTTAAAACTACTAGCAGTGCCTTGAAACCTCGTAGAATTCATCACCCTAGGTCTTGTACCTAAAATTCCATCTTTTCGAATATGTGCCTTTTTCATAGCTTCTTCTAGATAATAGCTCTTCCACAAGTCATTCATATCATATGAATTCTGAATTTTAATGCTTGGCTTAGACACATTTTTCGAACCAATCCTAGAGGTTCTGGGAGTAGAAGTAGCTGCTTGTTGAGGTTTAGAGGAACTAGAAGCATAATTCTTAGGCAACTAAGGTGAAGTGACTGGTTTTGACAAAACTTGTTTCTCATCAACTTGGGAGGCAAACCGTGTTTTTGAATATTTTTGTCTTTCGGATATAAACGCAGTAGGCTGCCTAACAACGAATCGGTTTCTAATGAGATAAGAAACTGGTTTCCCCAAGGTTGACGGTTTTGTAAACTTAGTGTTCACACTTTTCCCTATAGTTTTCCTAAGCTCATTTTTTAAGGAAACAATAGCGAAACTCTTTTCCTGAAGTTGAGCTTTGAGTTCATCAATTTTGCTATCAAAGAGTTTGTTTGTTTCATTGATGTAGTTCTAGCTTCTTTGACAGAGTCACTTAGTTCTATGTGATGCTTTCTCAAAGACTCATTTTCCTTTAGTAGGTTGGACACACATAGAGCCAATTCATCATTCCTAGATTTAAGCGTACCACTCATCTCATGATTAGGATTGTTCATCCTATGATAATCATTCTTATGCACATCTGAGAGTTGTAATTTCAGATTGCATATGGTTGAATCTTTGTCTTGAATCTGGGTATTTAAGTGGTTAATTTCAAAAAATTATCAAAATTCTGGGAATTCCTGATTAATGCAAGGTTTTGCAGCAAGAAAACTTTCTTCTTTTTGTTGTATTGCAATTTCCAAGGAAATACAATGTTTTTCAAAAATTGAGTATTTGTTTGAAAGTTCATCATAAACCCCTTTTTCAATCATGTCATTAGTTTTAAAAATTTTAGATTCAGGTTCAATCATGACATATTTAACAATATCATGTTCAGAGTTAGGAACAAATTGATCAGGTACATTAGCACATGCATTATGTTGATCAGTTAAGGGTACCTCATCGCATGAAACCTGTTCATTTGCAGATATGTCATCAGTATTCACCACATGCATAACAGGAGTTGTCATGTAAGCTGTTTCAACCTTTTCTGACTCTGAGCCTTTGTGTTCAGTACAGTCGGTTTCATCATCCTTTGTTGCAACTGAAATTCTGCATTCGGCATCATCCATTCTTTCAACTGATCCATTGCCCAACATATCATAACCTTCACTTAACTTAAATTGACACCCATTCAACTCATTCAAATTATCATTCTCTTGAGCAGCTTCCTTAATGTATATTTCCATATTACCCATAAGTTGAATAAATGTGTTTATGAACTCATGAATTTCCATTCCAGTATGTTTCTTGAATGAAATTCCAGTCAATTCATGATCAAAATCTGAGGAATATTCCCCCTTGATAAATGGTTGAAATTGATTGAAGATTACTTGAAGAGCTGCATTAGAATCATCAGTTGATACCTTCTTTTTGGTAATTTGAAGCCTCAGTTACTCTAATTTCAGTAGCACGGTTCTTGTTAAAGTGGGTAGATCTTGACGAAGGAGAGCACTGCATGTACGATCCATAGCTGTGGATAACTGTTGTTTGAGGTGTTGATGAAGTAGTTGAAAGGGTTCAATGTTGCATTCCATTTTCCTTGCATTCTGTAGCATGAGCAGGTGCAAGTCTTTCTCATTGGACTCAGAGCATGAAGAACTGAAATCATCATTGATTGAATCCATCATCTGTAACCGTTCAGTATAGCTAATATTCTCATGGTTGTCTACAACATTATACAATTTAAGTACTTCCGAAATCACCGAATCAGGAGTGTAAGACATGATGTTGTTGTGTACACGGGATTTTACAAATCTATGATTTAAACCGAGAAATAGAATCTTTCGTGGGATTTTACTAAAATCAAGAAGAAACCGTTAAGCAATGACCAATAGAACGTGTTAAGATGACTGATGAATCGACACAATGATAGAAAATTGTGTGTTAGGTCTTATGATTGTTTGTAGGATTAGCAGAGATGTTGTTTGGTTGTGATCAGGGTTGGTTGTTGCATGATTTTACGGAGAAATTTAGGTCTAAAAACACAAAAACCTCAATAACTTCTGTTCGGAGCGGATTTAGGCCTCGAAGGTTGACCCAAAAAGTTCATTCGATGTGTCATTCTCCTCGTTCTCACGGTCGTTTTGATGGTTAGAACGTTGAAAACGGAGTTACGGTTCAAAAGTTATGGTCGTTTAAAGTTTTGTCGGGAAAACTCAACAAGTCGCTAGTAAGACAAGTCGCTAGAGTAACCAAGTCGCTAAGTAACAACTCGCTAAAGTCACAAGTCGCTGTGGATCAAGTCGCTAGATACAAGTCGCTATGAACCAGGTCGCTAAAACACAAGTCGCTAAAGCAGCAAATCGCTAAGCTGACAAGTCGCTAAAGAACAACTCACTAGTAACCACAAAGACAAGTCGCTAGTAACCACAAAGACAAGTCGCTAAAGAATAACTCGCTAGAGACAAGTCGCTCCGTCAACCAAGTCGCTAGCCGAAGTGGTGTCTCCACTACTTTGTACTGTTTGTCGTCTTGTCTCAATAGACAAGTCGCTAGGACTCAAATCGCTACCACTTCAACTACAAGTCGCTACCAATTACCAAAAGCAAGTCGCTACGAAGATTGTTTATCCGAGACTCAAGTTGCTAGGTTGAAAAACTTCAAAACCATACTTTTCAATCCAAAACAAGCCCAACCACAGTGATCAAGCTTTCCAAATCAAACCCCAAGCACATACAATGATTCTAAACACAAAAGTACACTCAAAATTCAAACTTTAACACACGAAATGATCCAAATGATGCAAAAACCACTAAACTTTTTCAAACCCAAAAACCATATAAAACCACTAGAAATCCAAAGATATGTAAGAGAGATGATCAAACCATGGCTCTTGATACCATTTGTAACATATTCGATTTCATAAACACATCATAACATATAAATTAGGGGCGTATGGTTTGAAGGTTTAGAGAGAGAAAATAGAAGATGGGAGCCTTTCTAGAGAGAGAAAGTAAACAAAAGAGAAAAGGTTAGATTAAAATGAAAGTTCCAACCCTCTACCTTGGGAGGTAGAGGGTATTTATAGTTACATACTACACGTCCTCCTTCGGACTGTGGATCAGGCATACAGTGGGGTAAAGACCCATCCTTCCTTCATGGTGTTGCACTAAACTAAGTAACTAACTAAATAACTAGTAAATACCGTAATGTCTACGAGCTAACTTATGCTAGATTATATTTGGGGTGACCGACTCTTCGCTATGGAATTTCTAATTCCTAACAAACAACACAAAAGATATGTGTTAGTAGAGATGTAAAGTTTAAGGAGGATGAAGCATGGGATTGGAAGGATTACATGAGTGAGCACACTAACGATGAACCTGAGTTGACTGACTTCAAAATAAAAAATCTTGAAGCCACAAATGAACATCATGATCAAGAAATCCAACCAAGTGACGAAGAAAACGATTTACCTAACAATGATGATGATGAATATACAAAATCAACAACAAGATCACCCACATTCAGAAACACTTCACACACCATCAACAATTTCATCACGAGTAAATCCTCAAGTTACACCAACTACCTCAGTACAATCAACCTATCAAAGTGATGGTGTTTCAAACTCAACCACAAATTTACATTGACACTTTGATCATACGCCGTTGAGAGGTTTTAGAACATTAAATGACTTATACAAGAACACCGAGGAATTATTACTGGCTAAAGTTGAACCCAAGAATTACAAGGAAGCATCAAGCGATCAAAAATGGATTGAAGCAATGAAGGTCGAGTTAGATTCCATCAATAGGAACAACAAATGGGAACTAACCACTCTCCCAAAGGACATAAAGCAATTGGCTTAAAATGGGTATTCAAGACCAAGAAAGATGCTAATGGAAACATAGTCAAGCATAAAGCAAGACTAGTAGCAAAGGGCTACATACAAGAGCATGGCATAGATTTTGAAGAAGTATTCGCACCTGTAGCAAGGATGGAAACTATCAGATTACTACTCGCCATAGCTGCTAACAATAAATGGGAAGTATATCACCTCGACGTTAAGTCTCAATTCTACATGGAGATTTAAAAGAAGTGTACGTTACACAACCTGAAGGCTTTATAAAGAGAGAGAATGCTGAAAAAGTCTATAGACTTATAAAAGCTCTATACGGACTAAGACAAGCACCA
The DNA here is from genome assembly GCA_019973895.1 of Chrysanthemum seticuspe. Classification (NCBI taxonomy): domain Eukaryota; kingdom Viridiplantae; phylum Streptophyta; class Magnoliopsida; order Asterales; family Asteraceae; genus Chrysanthemum; species Chrysanthemum seticuspe. The sequence continues at coordinate 297,925,869 of BPTQ01000006.1, forward strand.
CGTGCATGGAACATAAATGTGGAAAACTAGAAGGGGGGTTGAATAGTTTTACCAATTAAAACTTTGTTTTAAACTATTTAGATCGACTTATGTCAATCTATTAAAGGTGTGTGTTGGATGATGATAGATAAGCATATAAATAAGTAATGCAAAGTTAAAGAGTAAGAAACACAAAACAACAACGCGAGTATTTATAGTGGTTCAGCTACAAGGATACCTTCCTTGCCCTACTCCACTCCCCGATTCACCTACTCGAGAGTTCGTAAGCACTACACTACACAAGCTTCTTGTGGCGGAGAAGCCTTCATAACGTCACCTACTCTTTATCCGGTACAAGGTAAACACCGGGTTCTTCCACGAGGTAGAACCAAACCTATCACAACATCGCCTACACTTTATCCAGTACAAGTCTAGATATCGAGTTCGATTACAAAGGAGGAACTACTACCCAGCACTACAAAACTAACCCAAAGGAGACACCCTCCATATTACAACATCATCAAGGATATAAATATCCTTTAACCCAAACTAACTATGTTGTACATCGATGCACTATATCGAATGTACACCCTTGGCACCTTTCACTAATGCCTTTGACACGACCCTTCGGCACCTTTCACTAATGCCTTCAACACGGACCTTTGGCACCTTTCACTAATGCCTTCGACACGGACCTTTGGCACCTTTCACTAATGCCTTCGACTTAGACCTTTGGCACCTTTCACTAATGCCATCGACTTGGACCTTTGGCACTTTTCACTAATGCCTTCGACTTGACCCGTTTGGAATCTTTCACCTATGCCTTCAACACAACACTTCTAAGGAGGGAGGAAAGAACTGTCAACAAGATAACATCAGTAGTATTGATGATGGCAAAACTTGGCAACCCATGAACTTGAGCTTGCTCGACTTCAAGAGGTGGTGATCTCGCCTTTAAGAGGAACCTAGAGAATCACACAAACACAAGACTACATAGAAAGATCCTTTGGATCTAAGGTTTGAGAGTTTACAATACTAAGAGAGAGTATGTGTAAAAGGGGTAAGTTACAATGAGGAAATGGCTCACTATTTATAGGCAAAAACCTCTACTATTCCCCAGATCCCACAGATCCCTTACTTGAGGGATCCGTCCAGTGTATTCCCAGGGATCCGTGGACGCTCCTCACTATTTGGTTTATGGGTCATGGATCATGGGTTATGGGTTATGGACTTTGGGTCATGGGTACCAAATAGATACAATGTATCTAGACATTGGATCATGGGTATGGGTCATGGACCATGGATAATACCTAACATGACTTCATGCATGATGTCATGCAATGGGTCATGGGTTATGGATCAAGCTCCATGGGTATGGATCATGGACTTTGGGTTTTACCCAACTATATTCAATGTATCTAGTCAATGGGTCAAGTACTTAGATTTTTGCCCATTTCATTACCCATTACAATATAAGTATGCTCATTTCCATATTATGTAAACACTAGTTGTTATATATATATATGTATTTCTATAAAATGTAATAACTATTACTTGTTTAGTGTTTTATATGAAAATGTAAGTGTGTTAGTAAACTATTGGCTCAAACCATTTAAGTATTTTATTTGCTTCGTTAAAATGATTTTACGTTTGTTAACGACAAAACAATAGGAGATCGTAAAATATAAATAAACGTTTTTACGGCTTATTTGTATTAACAATCTCCCCCTTTTTATTGATGACAAAACATAAGATTATTTTAAGGAAAAACTAAAATTCGTGAAAGTTTGAATTGGAGTTTTTACTCTCTTTTTCTCCTTTTTGTCGAAACAAAAAGAGCGCCGAAAAGAAACTAACACATTGTTTTGAGAAAAACGTATGAAAAGTAATAATATGAAAAATAGAGAGTTAGAGAAGAGAAGAATTCTTGTCTTAGCTCCCCCTTGACGGGTGCTTCCCTTTGTTGAGGGCGTCAAGTAATTAGGAAGACTAAGCGAGTGTTTTGCAATTTTGTTTGCAAATGGTTTCGTCTTTTTGACGAACATGCTCCCCCTTGACTAGTGATCCTTTGAGAAGAGGAATTCAAGTAGTAATGTAATCCTAAGTGAAAGTATTGCAAGCATTTTTGCAATGTTTTTCTTTGACAAGAAACTCCCCCTAGCTAAGGGTGTCAAAGTCTTCATGTGTATATTGAAAATCTACAAAACAAATGTTAGAAAACAAGTATATGATGCATAATTTCCTGCAAATGAGACTCAAATTAGTAATAAAAGATGCTTCTGTTGCACGGATCCCACGGTTCAAAATGAGGGATCCGTAACCTGCATTCTCAATTCATCAATTTGGATGTAAAAATGTGATGTCAATATCAAAATGAGTTATGTATTAAGGCACCAAACATATTCTCAAGACCATATGGCATACAACATGTGATTTCATTTAATAAAACTAGATATATGATGTACATAACTCTAAAAACTAAGAAGATGAACAAACATGAAGTAAGAATCCTAAATACTAGAACATCACTTGAATTCCTAAGCTTAAGGGTGTCTAGGTTTGTTGACATCATCAAAACGTTCGAGGAGGTGATAAAACATGAAACGTAGCTCATCCCGTACTTCATGCATTAAGCCTTCAACATGTTGACAATGATAACAATCTTTTTCATGGCTAGGAAATGGTGGTAGTAGGAATGGAATGGTTTGAGGTGGGAGGTTGGAAGATGAAGGTTGAGGATCCACAAAAGATGGAGGGATTTCTGGAGGCACATTTGGAGGTGGTTCAACTAAGGATGCTTGTAGTGGTACAGAGGTGTCTGCTTCCATGTGATCCGGTTGTTGTTGATTCCTCATAATCCAAAATGGACTATTTAAGGGTGATGGAGAAAAGGATACAGGTGCTAGTGTTGTTTCAACACCACGGTTTTGTTGTTGCGATATTCTCTCGATTGAGGAGAATGTTGGTAATGGTGGAGGATGAGATAGCCTACAAGGCAAGTCCTCTAAATTATAGAGGTGTGGAGATAAAAGTGGAGTGGTGAATGATATGGCTCTAGGTACTAAAGGTGATGGTTTAGTGGAAATAGGCGTGCTTGGTTTAGGAGGTATTGTGGTGTTTGGCAAGGGTAGTTTTGTGGGAACAATCCTTTTGGGGATTGGTTTGATTGGTTGAGATGGTTGAGAAAGAATTCTAGCATTTGTGGTTTTAACGGGTGATGATTCGGTTGAAGAAATTTCATGAACAGCCCAAGCAAGTTTCTTGGGTAGTCCTTTGGTGGATGAGTTAGCAATATGAGCTTTCCTCATGATTGAAATGATAAATGGATAGTGAAATAGAGACTTTTAGTTGCTGAGAATGATGTTATGGATGGTGACTTAGAGGTACTAACAAAGAAGTTTATAAGGGAAAGGAATTGGTAAGTGAATTCAAAGCTTAAACCACTAATATCCTTCAAAATGCAATGATTTGCATGCACAAGAGTCAACTTCAGAGTTACACTGATCAAGGAGGTTAGTTAAGGCAAGATGGAGTGTTCAAGTTAGCAACGAAAGCTTGAAATGATTGTTTTAGCTAGGATTAGCTGAGTCTGTGCAGCCGGTTCCCACGGTTCCCTCCAATGAGGGATCCGTCTAGGTATAAACTAGGGATCCGTCTATCAGACAGCAAAGTGGTGAAGTGATTATGTTCTATTAAGGTCTAGTACCTATAAACTCTAAGTGTTTGGGTTCCCTAAGATGTCTTAAATGGTATGGGACTTTATTGTCCAACCATAAGGAGTGATGATACCTAATGATGGTTTTTGATAAGAAAGTGGATATTTTTATGAGTGCAACTAAGTGTTTAAGCATGACACTAATATTTTGAGGATGACAAATGAAGCCAAATGATCCAAGAGATCAGATGGTGACTTAAGAAAAATTTGGAAAATGTAAGATATAGGATTTCACAAACACATCACACCATAATCATATGAGGCGTTAACAAGGTTTTAGAGAGAGAAAGTTCTAGAGAGAGAAAGGGAAGAGAGTTGAGAACTATGTGAAACAAAGAAAAATGGTATTGAAAGCTCCAACCCTCTACCTTGCAAGGTAGAGGGTATTTATAGTATCTTCCAAAAAACGCCACCTACGGGCTGTGGATCAGGCATACAGTGGGTAAAGACCCGTCCGTCCTCCACGGTATTACTTAACTAACTACTTACTAACATTAAATAACTACGACTATGAGCTTTCTAATGATTACATATACTTGAGGTGACCGACACTTTAATGACTGAATTTTCTAATTCCTAACAATCTCCCCCTAAGGGAGGTCACCTCAATTTATACAGAATACAAACAGATATTACAATAAGATTGTTCTTGAATTCTTGTTTAGGTTCTTTTTTCAGAAGCTCGTAGTCTTTGATTCTTCATGTTTTCCACGTTTGGATAATTCAAGTGGAGGTCTTTAACTGATCCACGTGATGATGAGTTTTAGCCAGCTTTGAGATCATCAGCTTGCATAAATCTCTGACTCTTCCATTATGGTGTTGAATTTGTGTGATGTTGTGACAATGGACCGACATGCTCACATTCTGGATCATGAATTCTTTTCATCAAAGTAGCGGAAGCTTTAGTTGATTCATGATATTTGCAGCAGCGTAGCAGAAGCATGGAGTGAAAATATCAGAGTCATTGATGCACTAATCATGATTTCTTTTGAAATAAATGTGTTGTGTGAGCATGCGGCTATGATTGACTTCTCCATTCCGATCAGCTGCAAACGTCGGGTGTACATGCATACAACAGTTAGCAATAAAGCGCACGAAAGTGTCTTTGATCACTTTCGTTGAATTGAGGTACACGGCCCACAGTTCCCCGTTGATCAGTACAAGTACTGCCTGTGATCAGGTATAATTCTGAAGAATCTCCTTGACAGGGTTTCACAACTGCTCTAGCTGTTCTCAAACCGGAACGTCTCAAAGAAGACAACACGGAGTGAGTGAATCAGCTAATTTGAGATTCACTGATTGATGAAAAGAGATTTGAAAAACAATCGTGTGCTGCTCAAAATAAAGTGTTTTTGCAATACAACGAAGGTTTTAAAGAAAAATCAATTATCAATCATAAACACCTTTTATTTTTGAAATATTAATACACAATCGATGTGCTAGAGAAAAGAGTTTTAAGCACAACGACCGGTTTTTCAAAGGTATCCGTCAATCCTTTTCCTGGACCAAGGTTGATTCAAGATTGAATCGCCCTATCGTTTCTATCTAGTTGTCACATGGTTGATCTATTGGATAGATCTCACATGCCACCTACCAAGAGCTTGTTTGATGTTGGCTCTAGAAGGCTTTCCATCTTCATTGTGAATATGTTTGCATATCACTCAGATGTTCTGGCAATACCACAAGGATAATGCGTAGGACTCGTAAAATATATTCTCTCTTTCCACATTGTGTGAAACAGGGAGTCTTCATTGACAGTGTCCTTAATGAGATTTATTGATGATCTCGAGGCTCTAGACTCAATTGTGCACATTTGGTTCCTATTCCGGAGACTAGGGAGAGGGTCTCCTTCTTCAATATCAACCATCTCTAAGAGAAAGTCAATAGATGATGTCGGTTCCCTTGTGAGAATGAAACAAGTCCTTTTAAGAGGAACTTGAGTAGTTTGGGAAGATGTAGTGCAGTGCGTCACTGGGTCCATGACGTCTTGTCTTCAATACCAGTGTTACATTAGTAACAATCAGTAGCATATGTGTTGAACCCGGTTTCTGCCCTAAGGTTGAGATATTATAGGGCTATTTGTTTTCACCCTTTCCTCATTCAATTCTTTTTCATTCTTCAACCCCTTCAGTGCTTACCGAGACTTCATAACTAGAACCTTGTTGGGTTTATTCCAGTTCTAGTTCTATCTCAGTCCGCACTCTTCCCATATCTCACTTTTCTCCTTTTTTCATCATACCTAAGGACTTCTACACTATCTAGTGGATTGTCCCTGGATAGATCCCTCTGGTTTTGGCGGGATTGTGGGAACGGATACCTAGCCTAACCATCCTTATAACACCATGCATAAAATAAATTGGTCGGTCTTTTGATATTGTTCATCAGCCGTTGGAACCAATTGAAAACCATTTGAAAATCAATCCAAGTACTTGTGATATATTATCAAAGTATTTTGTACCTGAATTATTTTTGATATTTTAGAAAACGGCTCCCCCTCAACATGTGCAACATATGTTCGAAATCATTTTGGCACATGGAGGCAAGAGGAAGAATTCACTTCTTTGATAAATATTTTCTAAAAATCTTGACATTATTTTCCCGATCAAAATCAGTGTTACAATACAGTTGAAGATATTTTCGGTAAAGAATGTGGTTTTCAAAAATTTGCTCCCCCTTAATATGTGCATCTGATTTTGAAATTGTTTAGCACATATTAGGGAAAACCTGCACTTAGAGACAAGTCAGTCACGTTTAATCCATTTTGTTTTGATATAAATGCTCCCCCTTAACATGTGCATGGAAAATTTAAAATCGTTTGGCACATGAATGGTGGAGAGTTTGCTAAACGCATATCAAACCAATTATCGAGTTATCAGTTTAAATCCTATTTAATTTATAAATTCTCCCCCGATCACACTTTTCAAATCCTTTGAGAGTTGTGATCTCTATTGATTTAAATTAAATTTTGAGAGCTTTTGAGGAGAATAGTGACTTGCTTTTGAAAAACATTTTAACTGACACGGATCAGATTTTCAGACTTTAAACTCCATTGTTTAAACATGCATGAGTATCTTTTGAAAACATAACATTAGCAAAGGTCTTGAACCACTTGTATAAAACATTGTTCATTTTGATTATCCAAAGGAAGACCTTGCTCGTTTACGTGCCAATTGTTTAAAAATACTCTTTTTAATTCGATTGAAATCATTCTCCCCCTCAATCAATGGCAAAAGTTGTTGATTGAGAGATAGATATTTTGACAGATGATAAACACAGATGATTTACAAGAATAATAGAGTACGAGATATTTTCAAAGCAATTTTGTTTTCATTAGATGGTAAATATTTTTTCAGAAGAATCATTAGACAGAAAAATATTTGGAAAGAAAACGTTTGTCCTTTTGGTGACAAACATTTGTTTTAAGAATCAAAGCAAGAGATTTGGAAAAATAATATTAAGCATGGCTCTGTTCTTTACATTATAACACGGGTTATTGCCTGAAATGACAATAAACCACCATTTTTCTCATTTTTTTAAAGCAAATTATGTACATTCGAAGAACATCTAAAAACCCGTGACATTCTTTGAATGTCAACACAAAGTCCGTAGATGATATCGAATTAAGAAAAACATGACAAAATAACAATATTTTTGGGATTTTTCAAGATTTTCTAATTTTTTTAGGATTTTGAAAATTTTATATTTTTCTATTTTCTTTTTGTAGGTTTTAAAATTTTGTATTTTGCTTTTTGAATAAGTATATACAAGAGATAGATGAAGAAAGACCTTTACTCCTCGTCTTCTTCTTGAAGATGTTTGAGTGTTTCCGGTTGTAGACTCTTTAGACCAAGTCGTGGAAGAATGAACTCAAAACGATCTCTAGGAAGAGTTTTGGTGAAGATGTCTGCTAACTGGTATTCAGACCTCACAAAATAGAGTTCTACCACACCTTTTTCCACTTGTTCCCGAATGAAATGATGTCGAATGTCGATGTGCTTTGCTCTTGAATGTTGAACATTGTTGCAAGAGAGAGCAATGGACTTTTGTTATCACAATACAGAAGGATTTTGTTGAATTCAAAGCCATAGTCAGATAATTGGGATCTCATCCATAGGATTTGAGGACAACACGATGACATGGCTATGTATTCAGCCTCTGTAGTGGGTATAGAAGTACTCATTTGTTTCTTTGAAGACCAGATCACAAGCTTATCACCCAAAAACTGAGCACCTCCAGACGTACTTCGACGTGTATCTTGACATCCTGCATGATCAGCATCTGTATAGGCTGTTAGTGACATACCGGTGTCCTTCTGGTACCAAAGTCCCATATTGATGGTTCCTTGGAGATACCGAAAGACCCGTTTAACCGCTTCAAGGTGCTTTTTGGTAGGCTTAGCCTGGTATCTAGCACACATGCATACATCGAACAAAATATCAGGTCTACTGGCTGTGAGGTACATCAGGGATCCAATCATACTTCGATATTTTGTTTGATCTATCATGATCCCTGAGTGGTCCTCATCCAGTTTGGTACGTTCTACCATGGGAGTGTCAACGGTGTCACAAGTGTCAAATCTAAATTTCTTTAAAATTTCATTTGCATATTTAGATTGATTAATAAAAATGCCTCCGGGACTTTGTGAAATTTGTAATCCCAAGAAAAATGACATTTGTCCCATCATTGACATTTGAAATTTGGAGCCCATCTCCTTTGAAAAATGGTCACATTCATTGGGGTCAGTCGAGACAAAGATAATATCATCAACATAAATTTGAACGTGAATTAAATGTTTGCCTGACTTTCTGGTGAACAATGTCGTATCAACTGCTCCTTTGCTGAATCCAGTAGATAGAAGAAAATTTGATAGCGTATCATACCATGCCCTTGGAGCTTGCTTCAAGCCGTAAAGAGCTTTCTTCAAGCGATAGACATGAGTAGGATGCTCAGGATTCACAAAACCTTCCGGTTGGCTGACGTATACGACTTCTTTAAGATCTCCGTTAAGAAAAGCTGTCTTTACATCCATCATGTAGACAATAATATTCTTACTTGCAGCATTAGCCAGGAAGATTCTGATTGCCTCGATGCGTGCCACTTGAGCAAATGATTCTTCAAAGTCAATACCCTCCTCTTAACGGTATCCTTTTGCAACTAATCGAGCCTTGTTCTTTAAAACATCGCCTTGCTCATCAAGTTTTACTTTGAAGATCCACTTTAGAGCAATGATCATAGTACAGTCAGGGGCAGGTACTAATTCCCATACATCTAGTCGATCAAACTCATGAATTTCTTCTTGCATGGCATTGAACCAGCTGTCTTCATTCATTGCTGTTTTAACATCTTTTGGTTCGACCTTGGATAGTACAGAGTTGAAGAAGCACCATAGGGCATCAGTTGCAAGTTGTTTGCGAGTGGATACAGGTCGAGAGGGATTTCCAATGATGTTGTCCAATGGATGATCATGTTTCCATTTTCTAAGATGTTAGTGTGGTTGTTGTTGAGGAACTGAAGTAGCAGAGTTGATTTCTCCTGATGAAGATGGTTCTGATGATGATTCAGGAGAAAATATGTTTTCAAATGGGGCATCTTCAGGAGTAGCAAAGGGATTCTCTCCATCAAGGGTGCCAGAAACAATTCCATGATGTACACTCGATGATTGATGATTTGTTGATGAGACAGAGTGATCAGCAGCAGGCGCTTCTTGACTTAAAGACATAGAAACTGAAGGGTTAACTTCATTGACAGGGATAGAAGCAGCCTCTGTTGACGGAATTGACAGATCATTAGCCATTGGCTCATAGTGTTCATCAAACATTGGATCAAACAGTTTCTTCAAGTCATCTTCTGAAGAAGGTACATAAGGAGTTGCTGGCGAAGAGTCATACACAAGAGTAGAACTGATGGGACTACTTGATGATGCGGGTCCAGAACTTGGTTGTCCAGGAGCCATTTGACCGGTCAGCTCATCGAACGTAACATGAATTGTTTCCATGATATTTCGGGTTCTTTTGTTTTAGATTCGGTATCCTTTTCTGCTTGGTGCATATCCTACAAATACTCCAATGTCCGCTTTAGCTTTAAGTTTGCCTAAGTCTTGGCCCTCATTGGTTGGATAACACAATGCACCAAACACACGAATGAATGAAAGATTAGGTTTTCGATTGTGGACAAGTTCATATGGAGTTTTTCCATAAGAAGTGTGAATAAGGGATCGATTTTGAGTGTAGCATGCACTGGCAATGGCTTCAGCCCAGAGAAACATTGGAACCTTTGAGTAAATCAACATTGTTCTTGCGGCTTCCACAAGAGTTCGATTTCGTCTTTCAACAACACCGTTCTGTTGAGGAGTTCGTGGAACACTTCTTTGATGACTGATTCCAACACTTTCATAAAACTCACTAAGTTGTTTATTAATAAACTCAGTTCCATTGTCTGTTCGGATGATCCTGACAGTTTTGTTAAGTCGAACCTGCAGCTGTTTGATAAGTTTGATGATGATATCTGGAGTTTCATCCTTTGTCTTTAAGAACTTAACCCAAGTAAATCGAGAGTAATCATCAACTACAACTAACACATATTTCTTCCCAAAGATATTCTGCACTCTCATGGGTCCACATAAATCCATGTGAATGGTATGAAGAACTTCTGTAACTGAGTTTGTAGGTTTGGGTTTGTGGGCATACTTCTTGCTTTTTCCCAATTGGCATGCTGAACAAAGATGATCCTTTTCATACTTTAGTCTAGGTAAGCCTACAACTAAGTCCTTTCTGGAAAGATCATTTATGGTGCCGAAGTTCAAGTGATTAGGACGACGATGCCATAACCATGACTTTGTTTTCGAAGCCTTTGACAACAGGAAAATTGGAGAAGACTTCATCATATATTTGATAGAGATGATGTATAGATTTGAACCACGTGTTCCTCTTAAAAGTTCTTTACCATCAAGTTCTCTAACGAAACAAGTATGTTTTCTGAATGCCACTTCTAGATCAGAATCACATAATTGACCGACAAAGAATAAGTTATGACCAAGACCTTCAACGTAATATACCCTGGAGATTACACTATCACCTACAACATAGTCTCCATAACCCATAATTGCACTGAAATGATCGTTCCCGAATCTAATAGTCCCTATGAATTTACTCACGAAGTTCATGAGCAGAGACCGGTCTCCAGTCATATGCTTGGAACAGCCTGAGTCCAAGTACCACAGAACGATTTGAACGATCTGCAATTGAACACAGACAAGAATGGATAACTGGATAATTGAGATCCCCATGCGAGAATGGGTTCCATTTGGTTAGTAACATTGATTGGAACACCCACATCAGAAGTAGACACAATGGAATCATCAGGGATAGATGCAATGCTAGTGTCCGTATTTGTCCTACTCAAAGTATGTTCACTTCTTAAAGGAATAGTTCTACCAGTAGGCATCCATTTCCTAATGGGTATTGATCTAGATAATTTAGGGCACATCTCATTAAGATTGAATTTGCGGCCAGTAGGTATCCACTGATAACCTATGTTACTAAATTTCCTTCATGTGGGTTTCCAATGTTTTCTAACCTTCTTTCGCCATTGCTTTCTAGCCTTCTTAGCTTGAATTTTTGTATTCACTACCTTAACGGGGTATTTAACAGCATTACTCACATCATTCACAACACATTCATGATTAACACCATAAACCAAACATTCATTACATGTTTTGCAAGTAGTAGTAGAATTTGAATTAATTACAGTACGCTTAAAGCTAATACTAGAATCAACACGATTCGTTTTATTCAATTCCAACTTAAAGTTCCTAGGGTGGTCTTATACTTTCCTCCATTGATTACTCTTAGCTTGCGAGGTCTTATCTTGCTCTGTATTGCCTTGAGGCTTTGACCTGCTCGCTTTGGTGTCATTTTTTACTCCTGTAAAGGGAATGGGAACATTAGTTGGTTTTGCTACCTCTTGCATTTTAGGTTTAGAAGTGCTGGGATCTGAACTGCTTGAAGGCACATTGAAGCTTACATGCTTAACTTTAGGCACTGAGTGAGGCATATCAAGATTGGCATTCTTAAAATCAGGCATAGAACAAGGCATAACTATTTTATCTTTCTTACCAACGGGTTTAGGGCATGTTGCTCTTAAGCATTCTAAAAGTTCTTGAGATCGTTTAGCATATACACACGCATACATAACCTCACTATCAAGTGGCTTATTTATGAAATCCTCTTCTACAGTCTCTCGGAGACATTCTAGACTATCCTTAAGTTGAGCAAAATAGTTATGAAACACAGGTTCGTTATTTCTAAGATGAGGAGGAATGTATTTAACAGTCACAGTATATTTACAGTCTGCAGATGACTTTGATGCAACATTCTCATTAAGGACAAGTGGCATTTTCCCTTTTTCCTGTCTCCTCAGATTCTCAATTTCCTTTTGTAAAGACGTTATTTTTTCATTATTCTTGTCACGAGTGACTTTCATTGAATCATATAACTCTTTAAAGTGTCGTTTAAGTTTTTCATTTTCTTCTAGAAAACTCTCATTTTCCTTTTGTAAAACATTAACCAAGTTTTGAAGATGAAAAGTTTGAGAACTATGAGAATCTAAAGGAGGAGGCATTTGGGAGCCTGTCACATTGTTCTTTTCACCCTTTAATTGTGAAATTTGGGTTCTCATTTTTCTAATCGTTTTACAATGAGCTCGAATATGTTCATCATGTTTGCTGATTTCAAAAACTGCATCAAATTCAGGAGCATCCAAGGATGTCTTGATATTTGAGGTTTTAACATTTTCTTTTAGATGTTGATATTTTAATTGCAAAGCAAGATGCTCAACTTCCAATTTAGAAAACTGTTTCACCAGGTTATCATGATCATCCTGTTCAAATTTCTCATGCAATTTAGAGTTAGTTTTCTCAAGCTCAATGACACAATCATGAGAGACTTTCAGAGCAACAGATAATTCATGAAATTGAGATGCATTAATAGAACAATTCGTGGCAGTGTAAAACATATCTTGAGTAATACATTCAGAAACCAGATTCTCATTTAAGGTATGCAAGTTCTTCCTCTCAATCTCATTATATTTTAATTCTCGCTCATAGTCATTGACCTCAACTATCATTGCATCAAATTCCTTTTCCATTTCTTTAATATCTGAATCTATACCTTTTTTTTAAGACTCTCAAATTGACCTTTTAATTGTTTAAAGAAAGGCATGACCTCCGTTAGATAGCATTCTTTAGTTTGCTCAAAACCCCTTTCCCCTTCGGTTATCCCAGTAGGTGTGATTCTATTTTTACACGTTTTCTCAAAATCAACAAATAGTTGGTAAACTACATACAGGCTGATTAAGGTCTTGCTTTTAGTGGAAATAGTTCTAGGAACTAAATGCATTGGTGTATTAGGAGGATACACAGTAGCTGGAGGCATTTTCCTAAGGGGGATGTTTGACACAACAAGATTATCTGCTTTTTGCTTATCTAAATTCTTTTTCCAGAACACTTGTTCGGGTGTTAACAGAGTTTGAGCCTTAAACTTGTTCAGGGAAATCCAATTTTCCTTCTTGTAATCATGGGGTTTGTACGTTATGTTTTGCTTTTTACACTCAGGATCTTTTAGCTTCTTATTCATTTTCTCCCTAGAGATATCATCTAATTTCATATCTTCCTCAGTGCACTCAGCGCAACTAGGTTTCTGCCTAGGCTTAAGGATTTCATTACCATCATAGATCACATTTTGAGCAGCTTTTGCTATCTTACCATACTCAGGATTGGGTTTCTCTACAATGGGAATACTATGCTTATCGCTGAGAACTCTATGCTTAGTGATCATGTGAGCAGTCTGAATGGTATTCCCTTGTATGTACAACTTATTTTCAAGCTTTTTTTTCAAAGTTTTTAGATTAGAAAAATCATTCAAAAGGTTTAATTCCTTAGCACTGAATTCTTGTTTAAGCACTTTTACATTATCTTGCAGCTCTTGCTTTTGCTTAACAGTTTTAGAAAGCTTTTCTTGTAAGGAGTTTAACTCTTGTTTTGACACTTATTGTCTAAATTTACTTTTTCTAATAATTGTACGCATTTGGTCATCCATTTCCTGCTCACGGGTAGTTAACTCAAACTTAGCACGTTGTTCATAAATAGCAACTTGTTCTTTATAGGCATTCAGTTCAGAGATAACATAATCATCAGGGGCACACGCAGTGTATTCATAAAAAACATAGTCATTATTGACTGCAGAAGATGCTTCACTTGGTACAATCTCACTTTCACTTTGCTTCACATATTGATCATATGAGACAATATTGCTATTACCCTCCTTATCAATATCTGATTCATAAGTTTCAAGAGATTGTACTTCATTATGCATCTTTTGCTCATCAACCTCATCGTATAGTTTTAATACCTCTGAGATGATTGATTCTTTGGATTGACCAGCATGTTGTGGTGATGAGACCTTTGGAGAGACCATGGGTGAGATGCTAGCCATGAAGATTGTCTGGGCAGTAGGTTCATCATCCACATCCGAATCATAAGCATCACAGTCAGCTACTTGAAAGGCATTCTGATGATTATGACCTATCTCCTGAATTGGCTGCTCATCCACATCTGCATCATATGTCTTGGCATTACCCTCAGCAAGAAACAGTAATTCCTCTTCATCCAAAACAACACCATTATCTTGAGCTTGCACAAGTAACATCTTATCTCTGAAGTACTCTGCATTTTGAGGGCGTTTTGGAGATGTGCAGTTCCTTGCTATGTGTCCATCACCACCACAGTTGTAGCACTTGAATGGCTTTACTTGTCCCTGATTGGCATTTCTCCCACGATTCTGATTAGCCACATACCCTCCACCTACTCCACCTCTTCCCTGTTCATACTGCCTACCTTGAACTAGTTGCACCATAACCTTTCCATCTCTGACAGTAGCTTGATTGTATGGGTTGGATGCTGTTCTGAGGTTATTGTTGGTGTGAGGAGTTGTATTCAGATTTTGATTAACCATGAGAGACAGTTGATTGATGAAGTTTTCTATGAGTGTTTTTGAGTCTGGAGGCTTGTATGCTGGATCAGGAATGAGCTTGTAATTACCATTACCAGTGGGTATGACTTGAGAAGCTTTGGTGGTAATTCCAACATTGGTGTAGAATGCTGTTGAATCATTTGATGAACTTGTTTTACCCTGTTTAGTTTTGAACTGTTCAAGAATCATTCTTTCAAACATAGCATGTCTCTCATTCTGAAGAAGGAAAGCATACAGTTGCTCATAGTTGGTGTTCTTCAATCCTTTGGTTAGCTTCACAGAGGTGACAAATTTGTGCCATTCGGGATTCATGTTGTTCACAAACTTTGAATTCAGCTGAATATTTGGCATGGTCATTTTGATATTTCTCATATCATTCACAAGCTTGTGGAATCTCACGTAATATTCATAGACACTTTCTTCTGGTTTCATCTTAAAGTGCTCAAATTCATCATACAGCTGTGATTCATAGTCTTCCTTAGTCAATTCAGAACCCGATAGAAGCATCTTGACATTATCCCAAACTGCCTTAGCTTCATTGTTGTGATTGATAAGCTTCTAGATATCTTTTGGAAGACCCTGAAGTATAATGTTTAACGCCCTGATATCAGCATCGAATCTCTTTTTCTCCTTATCACTGAGCTCATCATACGTCTTTGGTCTGTCCAATCTAAAGATCATTGTTCCATCTGCAGCAGTATCAATTATGTCTCTTGTAGTTTCAATCTGATAAGGTCCTTCATCTATTGACTTGAGAATGTTGACCCCATTTTCTTTTCCCAAACAGTACAACTTGATTCTTTGAGCCCATGAGTCATAATCAGTTCTGTCAAGCATAGGGGACGAGTATCTGATCCAGCTGCTTGAACGTCTTCAGCTACAGAAGAAACAATAGTAGGCACGTTGTTTGACATGATTACAAGTTCTACGGGATTTTACTATTCTTTGATTAAACCGGGAAATTGATTCTTTCACGGGATTTTACTAAACCAAAAGAACAACCGTAAAAATGTAGCACGAAGAAGTGACAAGTCTCAATAGACAAGTAGTTAAACAGTCAACTCGCTTTGGTATCAACTCGCTGAGCAGTCAACTCGCTTAAAATACAAGTCGTTTAAAACTCAAGTCGCTTATAGAAACAACTCGCTTAATAGCTAAGTCGCATACAGTGACAACTCGCTTAACCACCAAGTCGCTTAAACCAACTCGCTGACACTACAACTCGCTTAATAGCTAAGTCGCTTTAAAACTCAAGTCGCTTGAAGAAACAACTCGCTTAATAACCAAGTCGCATATACCAACTCGTTGCTAATACAACTCGCTTAATAGCCAAGTCTCTTATACCAACTCGCTTTCAATAACAAAGCAACTCGCTTCCAAGAAATGCAACACCGTGGCGCAACTCGCTTCGTACTCTTTTCAAAATCAACCACTTTTTCAATCAAAAACAACCAAACCACAATGATTTAAGCCTTCCAATTCGAAACCTAAACACATATGATGATCCTAAACACAAAAGTACAATCAAAATTCAAACTTTAACACTAAAAATTGTCTAAATGATTCAAACTCTCCTAAACACTTATAACCCCAAAAACCTTATAAAATCCATCAAAGCAAAGAACATGAAAGATGAGTGATCAAACCATGGCTCTTGATACCAATTTTAAGATATAGGATTTCACAAACACATCACACCATAATCATATGAGGCGTTAACAAAGTTTTAGAGAGAGAAAGTTCTAGAGAGAGAAAGGGAAGAGAGTTGGGAACTATGTGAAATAAAGAAAAATGGTATTGAAAGCTCCAACCCTCTACCTTGCAAGGTAGAGGGTATTTATAGTGTCTTACAATAAACGCCACCTACGGACTGTGGATCAGGCATACAGTAGGTAAAGACCCGTCCGTCTTCCACGGTATAACTTAACTAACTATTTACTAACATTAAATAACTACGACTACGAGCTTTCTAATGATTACATATACTTGAGGTGACCGACACTTTAATGACTGAATTTTCTAATTCCTAATAGAAAATTCCTAAAAAATCAAAAGAAATGAAAAACTAGTTTATAGCCTATTTTGAGGTAAAGATGACTAAAATCAATTATCTAAAATTGAGAGAAATATCACACTAGATGTTTTGAGATGTGAGGAACTATGTGTGAGCATTTAAGCAAAAATATGGTGAGTATTGGTGAAGTGATAAATCAAGAACATCTTGAAAATGATTCTAAGCTATCTATGAGTGAGTGTGAGACCTACTGACCTTGAGGAGGACTAGAGTGATCCTAAAGTATCATGTTTAGCTAATATGATAAGGTCTGGAGAAATAGATTGATATGTGGAGGTCTACAAATCTACTTCTGTCTTCCCAGATCCCACGGATCCCTTAATGGAGGGATCCGGCTAGTTCTAAATGAGGGATCCGGCTACTGCAGATCAGTAGCTTTACAAAAAGTGTGCAGAATTTCTACTAGATGTCGCTTACTAATACTAAAGGTTTCTACTGGAAATAGACATCAAAGTAAAAGTACAATATATATCATAAACAATCATAACAAAATAGACGAGTAATTGTGATAACAACCAAACATAGTAGTATCAAGGTAAGTCTTGCACAATCATAAGCATACATTGTTTAATAATCATAGAATATCTAAAATAGCCATAAAGACAAGCATAACGTCTTTCTCGTCAATCTCTTCCCTTCTTCTTTCCCGAATTCATGAGGTAGTGAGTTAGGCATTTGATCATCCCCTTTGTTTGCTTGAATTCTTCAGACTCATTTGGAAGAGTGGGATGTTGTTCATAGTAGGTCATGGGGTCGATTCGAAAGTTAGAAACGGGATCGACTTCATCTTCTTCATCTTCGTCTGAAGAGTCCGAGAGAGCACGAGGCCTTTTCCCATTGATCATGAGCCGTTTGGGAGGTTGTTTGGTAAGTGGTACCATAACATGGTTGGCAAGAAAATGATCATCGTTGATAGGAGAAGGTTGCATTGCACTAACATACTCACGGAGTCGTGTTAGGAGCATACCATACGGAAGTACCATGTTATTGACTTTGAACACACCTACCATTCTCTTAACCATGTAATAGGCAATATTGAATGGTCTTTGATGGATGAGATAATATATCATTTGGACAAGACACGCATTGGGATGGTCTTTGTTCCCAACCAAGCAAATGACGTTTTCTCTAAGGATTTCTTCCCACGAATTATCTCAGAGAGTTCCATTTGAAAGGGATCACGATGGATGAGTTCTTTGTTGCGGTTGAGACGAGATTGGTCGGCTCTTATCTTGAAGATGGTGTCTCGAACAACTATGGGGTCATCGAGAGGAGTGTGATAGATTGGTTTGGGGTCTAGTGAAAAGGATTGAGCGGCTATTGACCAATCTTGGGAATACATACAAATTCCTTCATATGGGATGCGAAGAATTTGTGCAAATGTGTTGAGGGGTAAGGTAATGCTTTGGTTGTTAACAATGAAAGTGATTGAGATACTTTCATCATTGTTTCGAATGATCCTAACACTTTTGTAAAACTCAAATATAAAGACCGGACAAATTTGCTCCTCAATTTCTAAGAGACAATCAAAGTTAATTGTCGAAAAGACTTGACGAATGTCGGTATTTTCAAGAAAACATTCCTTAACTACACGACCTTCGTGGATAAGTTGTTTTTCAAGCTTTTTGAAGATTTTGCGAATTGGTTTTTGAAAGCTCTTCCTTTCGATAGTATCTAGCGAGGTAGTGGACGGTGTCATGGTGATCTTGTTGGATAGCTTTGGGCATGTTTGATCCTAGAAAACAAATATTCCAATTAGGTAAAATTTGTCAAGATGGGTTTATGGTTTTGTTTTGTATTAACAATGTTGTTTTGAAAAACCTTTAATTGTATAGAACCTTAATGAAATTAATTTTTGCAATACCTAATTTCTTCAATTGGTGATCAATTGAATCTTAATTGAAAAGTCTAAAACCATAAACCCTAGGATGAAGATGATGATGAATAGAACATATGAGTGTAATTACTTACAATGATGTTCAAGAATGAGATGCTTGAGAATATGTAGCCCTATGGAGATGGAAGCAGAGGTTAGGTCGTTTTTATGTTTGTGGGGAGAGGGAAAATGGATTATTTTGGTTTTGAAAAGCGTATAGCTGATTTCTGTGACACGGTTCCCCTGGATCCCTTGTTTTAGGGATCCGGCTAGTACAACTTGTGGGATCCGGCTACTGTAGACAGAAAAAGGAGTATTTGGAGTTAAGTTATACAATAACTTATTAAAAAAGAACTTGTAGAATGAGGTTCCTGTTTGAATAGACGTTTGGCTAAGGTGTTTTGATGGTTAATTGATTATTGATAAGTTAACCATCACTGGTCTATTTTGCGAAGACGGCGTAGGTTTGATGATCTTTAGAAAATCAAAGAGGAATACTATTATCGATGATGAGTTAGTAGGGAAAGTGGTGAAGAGAGACTTTTTAGAGACTTGTGTCTTTTGAAGTTAACGTCCTAATTTATGTGTTCATATAGTCATATACGACAATAATTATAAGCATGGTTTTTATCATAGAAGAAAGACACATATTATCAACATATTCATATAAGCGTACTATAAGTAAAGATCAACTAGTTTGTGGGTAAGAGAACATACCTCTAAACACATTATTATGGTTTTTAGAAACCATATACCCGAAATACTTCATGAGCTTTTAAGGTAATCCATTGTACTTAGTAGAAGTAGGTTGTGATTACTTTTGGGTTCTTCCTTGAGTGTTGACTTCATTTTTCTTTGGGTAGAAATGAAGACTTTGAAAGAGTTCTAGCAAGAAGATTTCTTAAAGAGAAATTGTTAGAATAATCTATCATTAAAAAAAAATGTTTTAAAAGATTTCCTTCTTTGTAGTTTTCAATCATACATGGATCGTATCAATTTTTTAAAGTACAACATACTCTAAGAAACTTGGTAACGAAGCTATGGTACCAATTGTGGAAAACTAGAAGGGGGGTTGAATAGTTTTACCGATTAAAACTTCGTTTTAAACTATTTAGATCGACTTATGTTAATCTATTAAAGGTGTGTGTTGGATGATGATAGATAAGCATATAAATAAGTAATGCAAAGTTAAAGACTAAGAAACACAAAACCACAACGTGAGTATTTATAGTGGTTCGGCTACAAGGACACCTTCCTTGCCCTACTCCACTCCCCGAGTCACCTACTCGAGAGTTCGTAAGCACTACACAACACAAGCTCCTTGTGGCGGAGAAGCCTTCACAACGTCGCCTATTCTTTATCTGGTACAAGGCTAGACACCGGGTTCTTCCACGAGGTAGAACCAAACCTATCACAACGTCGCCTACACTTTATCCGGTACAAGGCTAGATACCGAGTTCGATTACAAAGGAGGAACTATTATCCAACACTACACAACTAACGCAAAGGAGACATCCTCCTTATTACAACATCATCCAGGATATCAATATCCTTTAACCCAAACTAACTATGTTGTACATCGATGCACCATATCGAATGTACACCCTTGGAACCTTTCACTAATGCCTTTGACACGACCCTTCAGCACCTTTCACTAATGCCTTCAACACGGACCTTTGGCACCTTTCACTAATGCCTTCAACACGGACCTTTGGAACCTCTCACTAATGCCTTCGACTTGGACCTTTGGCACCTTTCACTAATGCCTTCGACTTGGACCGTTGGAACCTTTCACTAATGCCTTCGACTTGACCCGTTTGGCATCTTTCACCTATGCCTTCAACACAACACTTCTAAGGAGGGAGGAAAGAACTATCAACAAGATAACATCAGTACTCTTGATGATGATGAAGCTTGGCAACCCATGGACTTGAGCTTGCTCGACATCAAGAGGTGGTGATCTCGCCTTTAAGAGGAACCTAGAGAATCACACAAACACAAGACTACATAGAAAGATCCTTTTGGATCTGAGGTTAGAGAGTTTACAATACTAAGAGAGAGTATGTGTAAAAGGGGTAAGTTACAATGAGGAAATGGCTCACTATTTATAGGAAAAAACCTCTACTATTCCCCGGATCCCACGGATCCCTTACTTGAGGGATCCGTCCAGTGTAATCCCAGGGATCCATGGACACTCCTCACTATTTGGGTTATGGGTCATGGATCATGGGTTATGGGTTATGGACTTTGGGTTATGGTTACCAAACAGATACAATGTATCTAGACATTGGATCTTTGGTATGGGTCATGGACCATGGATAATACCTAACATAACTGCATGCATGATGTCATGCAATGGGTCATGGGTTATGGATCAAGCTCCATGGGTATGGGTCATGGACTTTGCGTTTTACCCAACTATATTCAATGTATCTAGTCAATGGGTCAAGTACTTAGATTTTTGCCCATTTCATTACCCATTACAATATAAGTATGCTCATTTCCATATTATGTAAACACTAGTTGTTATACATATGTATTTCTATAAAATGTAAACACTATTACTTGTTTAGTGTTTTATATGAAAATGTAAGTGTGTTAGTAAACTATTGGCTCAAACCATTTACGTATTTTATTTGTTTCGATAAAATGATTTTACGTTTGTTATCGACAAAACAATAGAAGATCGTAAAATATAAATAAACGTTTTTACGGCTTATTTGTATTAACAATAAAGTTAGACAACACTTTGAGTCGTTAGATTTCAAGAAATGTGCACTGGAACAAGCGATCTACACGAAGGCGACAAAAGACTCAATACTATTAATAGGAGTCTATGTAGATGATCTAATCAGCACTGGTACACCAAAGAAGGAGATCAACAAGTTTAAAGCTCGAATGGAAGAAAAATTCGAAATGAGTGACCTAGGCTTATTAGCTTACTATTTAGGAATTGAAGTCACACAAACTGGAGGTGACATATCAATAAAGCAATCCGCCTACGCAGGCAAGATCCTAAAGGAAGTTGGAATGACAGACTGCAACGAAACACTAATACCTATGGATCCAGGAACAAGACTGACAAAGAATACTGAAGGAACAATGGTCAACTCAACTGAATATCGAAGCTTAATTGGATGTTTAAGATATCAGCTTCACACAAGACCTGACTTAAGTTATCCTATTGGATTACTTAGTCGTTTTATGCAAGAACCAAAAGAGCAACATATGAAGGCCATAAGGCAAGTACTACACTATGCAAAAGGTACAAAGAATTATGGTATCACCTAAAAGCATGATGGAGGAAACAAGATACAAGGTTTCAGCGACAGTAGTTATGGAGTTAACACTCAAGAAGGAAAAGGAACTACTGGAATAATATTTTACTATGGTGATTCACCAATTAGCTGGAGCACACAAAAGCAAGCCACTGTAGCATTATCATCATGTGAATCTAAATTTATTGCAGCAACAGCAGAAGCAACACAAGCATTATGGTTAAAGAGTCTACTAAGCAGGCTTACACACTCAAAAGAAGAAAAGGTAACAATAATGGTTGATAATAAATCAGCTATAGAACTGATGAAGAACCCTGTATTTCATGGAAGAAGTAAACATATTGATATAAAGTACCACTTCATAAGAGAATGCGTTGAAAGAGAAGACTTACAAGTTGAATTCATAAGTGGAGATTATCAAAAAGCCGACATACTCACAAAAGCACTACCAAATATCAAGTTTCTAACAATGAGACAACTTATTGGAGTTAAAGATCTAGGACAAAGCGATGTGATTAAGGAGGTGAATATTGGGTTAATCCCAATCTGGTGTAAAGCACTTAGAAAGTTAGTTAGGAAAACAGTTACATGACAGTTACAATCAAAGGGACACGACTGTTGGATCATACGAACCAACACAACCTTTCATTCATACCCTTTCAACATGTATAAATAGATAGAACATGTATTCGAATAGTTATGATGACAGATTTATATAACTTAGCATTTCAAATAAAGATTAAATCGTTTCTTTGTGTTTTTGGTATATTTTGACCACGTTATAGATCATAGATCCATTGAAAAGGCCAACAGTCAAGAATGGAGGGACTGTGATTTATATAGCAGATACGGAGTAATGCGTTGATATCTTAAGCTCAATCCTTACATTAGATTAAAACTATATATTGCACTCATTCTTATACAAAATAGAGTAATAACTTGAAGAGTTACTTGGAATCATTTAGATGGAAGACGAGAAGAGTATAACAAAATCTGTGTTCCTCTTTACCAAGCATCATTGGAAGGTGATTGGAAAGCAGCTAAGGACATTTTAGATAAAAACAAAGAGGTCATAAGATGGAGTATTAATGGAAACAATGAAACAACACTTCATGTGGCAGTGTCTAGACGAAAGACCATGTTTGTGAAAAATCTGATGAGCTTGATGGAGGAAAAAGATCTCGAGCTTCAAGATAACAATTCCTACACTGCCTTATCTATAGCAGTTACAGCTGGAGATGTTAAAATGGCCAAGATATTGGTGCGAAAAAACAAAGCTCTTCTCGATATCCCTACTAGTCAAGGCATGATGCCAATTCAGATAGCGGCTTCATTTGGAAAGCAGGATATGATGAAGTTTCTGTATGATTCTCAGAGCATGCAAGGTAATCCTTAGACTTCTGAGACTCGGAGTTGCTTTCTCTTGGCATGTCTCGAGGCTGACTGTTTTGGTAAGTATTCTGATGGTTAGTCATTTTTATCGTAACCTATATACTATTATATATCATAACTTGTTTTGTAGTTTCCACCAAGTCTGAGCTACTTGTTCTCTAATTAGTCACATATTCACTTTGATTCTTAGATGTCGCACTACAAGTACTCAAGGACCACCCAGAACTTATTTCAAACATAGGGAGCATGCTCAGAGTTTTGGCTCAAAAGCCTCAAGCATTTAAACCGAAACCTCTCTCAGGCATTAAGCTGAGATGTGTTCCTCAAGTTCATAGGCCTTTGGATTGGGATGGTTGTCCAGCCTGGAAGTTGTTGAGCATCATTTTCATAAGTATTGCAGAACTGCCTTGGACTGAAATTTATGACATAATGAGAGGGCCAGCTGACCCCAATACTCCGATAGGTGAAAAGAGAAAGTACCCTTGGAAGGTCCTATTTCTAGCTGCAGAAGTAGGCAACATTGTATTTATATATGAGATCATTAGACAGTACCCAGAGCTACTCCTCGAGGTAAATGATATCAACCAAAGTATATTTCATGTTGCAGTCTCATGTCGCCATGAGGATATCTTTAGCCTATTATACGAGGTAGGCTCAACCAAGGATCGCATACTTACTCTTGAAGATAAAAATTGTAATAACATGTTGCATTTAGCCGGGATTCTTACCGAAAGGGCTGAACAAAATCGTTCAGTTTTCATTCCAGGAGCAGCCCAAAAACTCCAGCGAGAACTAATCTTGTATCAGGTACATCTTTGTTTATATATATTTTCTTATATCATCACGTATTTTTATTGTTTTTCATCATTTTGGTCACATCAACCATTCCAAGGATATGCATTTTGGTTAACATATCAACTTTCAGTTTGTACAGTTGACAAGCTTTGAAGTATCGATATAAGTAAACCTAATTATATTATATATACAAGATAAGGTAAGTGTCCTGGTGTATATAAAACAAGAGTGTGGTTATAGACAAAAAGATAATGCACATATATATTTTTTTCTTAGGAGCATGTTAGTTTGTTTTCATTTTCTAATTAACTCTGGCGGCAGAAAAAAAATGTTAGAGCAGACAAAATGGGGACTGTCTATGCTAATAAAGATGGCATAATATCTTTCACAACCAAATCTTGATAGTTTATTATCCTCAATAAATAAATGATAATATTATGATCATATATATCATACTTCTTATTTGTGTGATCAGGAAGTCCGCAGTTTGCTTCCCTTCTCTTTTAGAGATAAAAGAAATGTTGATGGTTTTACACCAGATCAAGAATTCACTAAACACCACAAAAATCTAGTTTATGAAGGTGAGAGGATGATGAAAGAGACTGGTGCTCAGTTAATGGTGGTTGCCGCACTGTTAGCCACTATATCATTTGCAGCAACAATTACATTTGCAGGTGGCTATAACCAAGACAAAGGTTATCCTGTGTTGCGGAAAGAATCTAGATTTTCATATTACATGCTATTTTATTTGCATTTCTTTTTTATCTGCTTCAGCATCAATCGTCAGTATCTTATCCCTCCTTTCATCTCGTTATGCTGAAAATGATTTCTTGAAATTATTACCCAAGAAATGGGCAATAAGCGACAATTTACCAGTCTATAGCATATATGATCTTCGCTTTTCTTTGCAATGTGGACCTAGTCTTTGGAAACATGTCATCAGTGTCAATTATTCTCTATTACACGGCACCGCTGACCCTACACTTCTTTATATTTAAACCAATTCTCGACGTCATGGGTCTCTTGACTCCATTCCGTAGGAATGCTAACTTCCATTACAACCGAAGATCAATGTCTTCCTACAGAACATATATAAGTTTGTAACAATTACCTTTTCTGAGCTTGTAATCTGATTTGAAGATCCTATATTCCTATGTATTAAGCCTATGTAAAGAAAGTCGATAATTTATATGCATATGGCTGCTTTATGTATTTGTTAGCATAATTACTTTGAATTCGAAACCTAAATTTTTTTTTTACGAAAGTCAATTTGATTTTGTGGCTTTTGGATTGAAAACTAGAAGGCAGAATATATTTCGTTTTGATTTTGATAAGGTGTCCCTAAAATTGTTCGTGATGATATTTATAACATATAAAATGAAAATGGTCCGTTGGGAGAAATGCATAGTGTAATTAGTACTCTTATTAAAACACTCTATTCCTTAAAAAGTACAATGATTTATTTATATTCTACAACCAATTAAAAAAATATATACTAAATTAAATACAAACAAATAAAACACCCTTTACTAAAAAGTACAATAAAATTTTCACAATATACATTTTAAACAAGCAACAACATAATCCAAAATATAAAATAATTAAACATCTTAATTAATGTTATTTTTAAAACACCCTAAAATAAAAAGTACATGTAATTATTCACATTATACACATTAATAAAACACACAAAACTTCATACAAGCTAACAAGTTAGTGGTACATATAGTTTTGAAAACCGGACCGGACCAACTGGTGCAACCGGGAACCGGTGTCCCCACCGGTTCGGCTAACCAATAAAAGCCATCCGAAAACGAATCAAAGAGAACTCGTTGAAACCGATACAAACTGATGAATCAGGCCTCATCGAGATCTATTTCTCCGGTTAATCATCAAAGGTTACCCGCCGCCGCAACGCGCGAGTACCCCGCTATACTATATATAAAGGAAAACCAAAAAGTTAAAACTAAAAAAGAAAATGTTGAAAAAATATATTTCAAAAGGAAACTATTAATACACATCGAAAACCGGGTTGACCCGGGACGCTTCAAGCCCAGCGGGTTAACACGGTTTAATTTGACCCGTTTTCGACCCAACCCGTCAAGTTGACCTGGTTTAATCGACCTGTTTTTTACCGGAACGGTTCAACCGGTTGAACCACCCGGGTCGAACCAAGTTTCAAAACATTATTTTTAATCCCCAAATCTTCAAACTTTTATTATTTTTCGTTTATAATCCATAAACCATTTTTATCACTAAACGATCTATCGTTATCATGTTAGGAATTAGAAAATTCCATAGTGAAGTATCGGTCACCCCAAATATAATCTAGCATAAGTTAGCTCGTAGAAATTACGTTATTTAATAGTTGTTTAGTTAGTTATTTAGTTTAGTGCAACACCGTGGAGGAAGGACGGGTCTTTACCCACTGTATACCTGATCCACAGGCCGTCAGGAGGTCGTTTAGGTTGTAAGCTATAAATACCCTCTACCTTCCAAGGTAGAGGGTTGGAAGTTCTAATCTAATATTCTACACTTTTGTTTATCTCTCTAGAATTCACTCTCTACTCTCTTCATCTCTCTAACCATGGCATTCATATACTATCATCATCCTAGACCACCCGAATCATCAAACAACATAATATTCACGATCCTACAATTGGCATCAGAGCCAGGTTGTGTTGTTTGTTTTGATTCGTGGTTCGACTCATGGTTGTATGCGGGTTTTCATGCGGGTTTTGTATGGGTTTGGTTGCTTCTTGATGTGGTTATGATGTTTATCTTGTATCAGTTTTGAATCTGGTTTTAAACATGTTCTAAATCTGTTTTGAATCTGACTTGGATGAGTTTTTAAGCAGTTTTTTAAATAGTATCATTATGGTTCTATTTATTGGTCCTGAACATGTTTTTCATCCATGCGTGTTGCCTGTTCTTCAATGCGAGTTGTGTACTTGCATTCTAGAATGCGAGTTGTGGTACAATAACCTTGGATGCGAGTTGCACTTGCTATTTAGCGAGTTGTCAAATATTATGTCCACAATCAGTGAACCGGATGCGTGTTGCCTAAACTGTTCAAAATGCGAGTTGACATTGGTTCTGTTGCGAGATGACTCAAGTATGATGCGAGTTGCCACATTACTGGGTCAGAAGCGAGTTGGATTTTTGGTTCTGTTTCAATGCGAGTTACTTAACTCGCATATGGTTTAATTGCACTCGCTTTTGAGCGAGTTGCTGCTGATGCGAGTTGCACTCAACCCGCTTTTGAGCGTGTTGGTACTTATGCGTGTTGTTAACTCGCATATGGTTTATTTGGTATTGAAGCGAGTTGGTAACATAAGTAGCAACTTGAATCAGAATACTAGCGACTTGACTGATATGAATAAGAAGATGAAGAAGAGTGTGGCATATGACCAATTAACAAGAACCAATAACACTCTCGACCTCAGGTTTAAAACCATCATTGGCACATGGTATTCACTATACTGTAATGAAACGTGGACATACAAACAGGTCCAACACTTCTAAACCATCATCTATTCCAAATCCCTTTTAACACATCAATTTACTTCTCTCCTCAATCTCAATCAAACAAGACTCAGAATCGAAAATAAAAACTCATATGATCTCAGTTTTTGTTCATGGTATCACAAGTCTAATGAGACTCTCACTTGAGAACAAATTAACCATCATTGATCTATTCTTTTTTAGAACAAAATCTTTGAAAGTTTCATCCTTAATCTCTGTTAGATTATTAGTAAAACAATAAGATTAACTCATTTCACCCAACGGGTCAAGTTATTTCGAAGAATAAACTTCTGTGACTTTACAAATTCATAAGAGAAGAAAAATAACAAGCATGTTATTCTCTTTCTTTTATTCGTTTTACAAATCTTTTGAGATAATCATAACCTACCTGAAAACGTTGATGGTGACCTCATGCCGTGTCAATCACCCCGTACCATCCCTGTGGTACCTATGTCCTCATGCCATCTCTGTGGCAAACTCACGAGGATGAGTAGGGTAAGATGGAGTTTAGATGAAAAGTAAATAATAGAGGCGTTTAGTACTTGGGGTTTGATTATAACTGATCGGTGAGAAAGTGTTGGAGGGGGCGGATATCATGAGAATGGATTTAGGGTTGTAATCAGTGATTTATTAGGGCAAATGAGATGTGTGTGAGAAGTGTGAGTCTTATACTCGCTGAATATTAGGGTTGAAGTGAATGGGCTTATCTGGTTTTGATCGGGCCGGATGTTATGGCTTGTAAGCTTATTGGGCCGAATGTTACACATATCTCAGTAATGTGTTTTGAACATTTAAGTGATGAACCGGTGTGAATTCTTTGAATACATTTGATGCCATTTGAAACTACTTGATATGATACACGGTTTTTAAGATTTTTGTAACTAATGTGAAGCCAGTTGGGTGTATTTTCCTTTTTGAAGCACATTTTACGACTTGAACTTGATAATGAGTGAGTGTGATGTGATTTCATTGATACGAACTTGGGTCCTTGTGTTATACACAACTTGGACTGAAATTTCTTTGAATGGGCTTCAAGGTTTAGTTGAATTTGGAACGGGCATGGTGTATCACTTCAAACTGCTTAAGTCTTGGATCCAGCATATTTTGATATGTTTTGGCTAAGTATTGGTGTATTGTGATAAGTCTTGTATACCGAGATTGTGTAATTTGGATATGGGTAATTTGAATTAGGTTCAGAATTGCGGTTGGGCTTCTCAGTAATTGGACTTTTAAGAGATTTGATTAATTTCTGATGTGATTGAAGAGATTTGTCGATGAGAGTATGTGACAATGAGATTTGATGAGTTATGAGATTTACTATGTTGATGAGAGTATATTGGTATGCGGGTTGACACTTTGGTATATACAATTTCACGATGAATATTATTTCACGGTTGAAATTGATGGTTGAACTAGGTTGACTACGGGGTTGTTTGGACGGTATTTCTTATTTGAATTTGAAGTGAGGTTTTTCCGGGCACGTTTACTTATTTCGTCTTCTTTCTTTCTACTCTTCCGCGAAGATGACTTGTTTGGGCTTTATTGAGTGCGATAAAGACTTGGCTATTTAGTTACGGTTGTGATTCTTTCCCGCTTAACCCACAAAGTAACTATCACTTCGGTGTCTCACGCAGTTGAGGATACGTCAAGAGGTTTTGTACATTGGGTACACCATTTCTTCTTCACAAGGATTAGTACAAGTTTAAGTAGCAAATCTGCGGAAGTTCACTTCATGATCAAGTTTGACATATCAGGTTTACTTCACCAAGTGGCCACAGCAACAGCCGACAGAATGCATGAATGATGTGTTTTCCAAAGTGTTTAGTGGATGATTGATGATGTGGATGATGTTGGATATTGAACCATTGATGAACCGCTGCATGTTCCCCTAAAAACAGATATTCACAGAAACTAAAGTTGTCATAACACATTCAAGCTAACATTGTTTACGGTTTAGTCTTGATTTTGTAAAATCCCGCGAAAGAATCCATTTCTCGGTTTAAATCATAGACTTGTAAAATCCCGTGACAATGGAAACATCCTGGTATTTGTAAAGTGCATTTCCGGATCTATCTTACGGTTTATTCTTAGTTTTGTAAAATCCCGCGAAAGAAATTATTTCTCGGTTTAAACCATAGAGTTGTAAAATCCCGTAATGATGGAACCATCCTGGAGAAAGGAAAGCTTATTTCGGGATCTTCTGATGCTGGTGCTACAGTTTCTACTTCGAAGAAGGGATAAAAGGGTGTACTTCATAAATTGGATGTGTGTTTGGATATTCGTCATGGCAGTGTGGTTATTACATGGTTTTACGGGGTTATGTGCTGTTAACCATGGTCGGGATGAAAACCATTATCATAGTTCACTTAAAATTTCAAAGGTGGCTAGATTTGAGCTTTTAACCAAGAAGATGTGACAAAGGAGTTAATTCACTATTGTTTATTTGAGGTTGAAGTGAAATATCACGGGCGAGTGTACTTAGTATCTGAAGGAATCGGGGATGGTTGGATGAAGATTCTTCATGATCCTTGTTCGAGCTTATTATTAAAAACGAAGACTTGGAAATCTAGTTATTGTTGGGTGTCTTTTACCTTTTCTTTTACCACTTGGGGGAATTGGGCTCATACCACCACAAAATAACTATCACTTTAAGGAGTTACGTTGTAGTGCTCAGTGTCACATTCAATTGTGGATTTTCAAGAGGTAAAGTACGTCTTATACTTGATGGTTGGTTGGTTGAAAAGTATAGAGTACATAGAGAGTACTTAGAGATGCTAATGGAAATCGGCACCGCTCTTTGTTACATATGTGCAAGTATAAGTCACGAGTTCGGGTTAGTTTACTTCAGGGTCAAATTCATCATATTGGGTTTTCTCCATCAGCTGTCACTACAAAGAGCCTACTGAATGATAATGGGGTTGATTATAAGTTTGCCAAGAGAGATTGAAAAGAGAGAGATTATGACGTATGAACACAACAGTTCATGCATCGTTCTCTAAAGAAAAGAAATGTGTACGTTTCAGTGCGCATTATCTTCGAAAGAAGAGAAATCTTCTTATGACGTCTGTTCACATCAGTTCAGGCCTCGTACTTCAAAGAAAAGAAAAGTGTACGCTTCAGTGCTCTTTATCTTCTGAAGAAGAGAAATCTTCTCAATTATGACCATTCTCATCAACATGCTTCATGCTTTTTCCATGCGCTTCAGTCATCAAGTGAACCGGGCTACCATTGATTGTTTTCAGATTCTACTTGCTCAATATAATGAAGATGGCGACATCACGTGCTAAATTTTGCGGGGGAGAAGTGTGAATAGAATCTTTTGGATGATATTCACTTACTTAATCAAGAATGGCATCTCCGTATACAATTCTTGAGGGGGAGAAGAAGTGTGAATTTTTTTTGCATGGTTGATTGATATTTGAGAATATATGGTCAAACGGCTCCTAACTCATGTAAGAACCGAGACTCTTCTTATCGGATCATCTTCACATGTAGTTTCTTCTAACAGCCGTTGGTTGACATCTTCACTCGGATTGATGAGTTTATCGACAAAGTGCTTCCGGTTAATGCTTCACGTATACATCAACATGATAATTCCAAACAATCTCTCTGTTCTTGTTTGATGTGATTGGTAGTTTGGTGTTACCATCTTGTGTGTTCGTTGTGGCCTGATTGCTGATTTCCTTGATGAACATCTTTCTGTTCTTGTTTGATTGGGAGGGATTTTAGTTAAGGGGATTTGCAAGATGTAAGTTAATTGGGATGCTTTTTGGTGGGATGCTTTTTGGTGTGAGTTGAAGATGTTAAAACTCTATTCCCCATTCGGACAATCTTGAAGAAGGTCGAGTCTACAGTCAGTTCTACATTCTTTGCTACATGTTAGAAGACTAAAGACGAGTTGCATTTGATTATCTAAATACTTCTTCTTAATCTGGGCATTTATCAAACAGATTGTCGGTTTATGGGAGAGCACTAATTGGGGGATAGTGATAAGTCAGATTCAATCCCCAATTAGACTTGCTCATATTTTTGAGCAGTGATTCCTCGAGAAACCCAATCTCCAGTTATTCCTCGAGGCGTTGATATTGACTATTGTAATATTGCAGTTGCACTATTGAATAATAATCCGCTCTTTGGTATTCCTTTGCCAAATCTTCACGGATTATTGTTCATGAAAAATGATCCGCTCTTTGGTATTCCTTTACCAAATCTTCACGGATTATTGTGCACTCTGTAAATCAACCACATGAACATTAAGGAAAATGACTACCTCATCCGCTTGAAGACATTATTGGTGAATCTTCCAGATCAGTCTTTATATGTATATCTTTAGGAAGATGGAATTGATGTTGAGGAATCATTTGTTCCGATTCATTAAGTGGGTCAATGTACATCCGGTTGTACATTTATTCACGTGTTGGACATTTGACACAAGTTGATTACTTCGGATTTAATCATTTATCACTTATTTGAGATTGAAGTTGACTTTCACAAAGGAGTGTTCTTATTTGATAACTTGCTCGGGCTTAAAAATTTGAGTTGAAGACTTGGTTTATCTAGTTACCAGTAGTCAAGGTGGATGGTTGAAGACCTGGTTAACTATCACTATTAGGAGTTACTTTGTTTTACTCAGTGTCACACGCATTTGACGGTGTGGATAATCGCAAGAGGTGTTAATGTCTCATACTTTGCTTGAGTAGTGAGTACTTAGAGATTTGCTTGAAGCATAAATTCTCGACACCGTTCTTCCATCATTAGGTGCAAGCTTAAGATACAAATGTGGGGAATTTGATTTCAATTTCAAGTATGGTATATCGGGTTTTCTTCATCAGTGGTCACTTCAAATTGTCTACATAAGGGTTGATAAAATAGTCAGAGAAAGTCTTCAGCAAGTTGATTCTCACAAGAGTTCAAGTGTTCTTCTCATAAAGATTTCAAGTATTTGGGCTTATACTATGTTGCTGATTCTGAAGTGTCAAAACTAGCAAGGGGGAAGGAGATAAGCATATAAACGCGAGTAAACTTGATGAACTTAATTCTTCTAAGTGATTGAAGATATCCCGGGAAGACAAATGTCATTACCGCAGAGAAACTCAAGGTTTGACTCATGGCGTTTAGTGTTTATTCCAACTATGTAGGGGAAGAGAGGTTAGAGAAAGTTTCTGAAGATAAAAGAGGTACACAAGTGTGTGGTGATTTCGATGGTATCGCAATGATCAGGGGAGAGAGATTGTGTACATTGGGGATGCTCTGCTGTTTCACTTGAGTGCTTAATCAGTGATTTAGAGATATAATCACTTATTCCGGAGTTGACATCCGCAGAGATTGTCACCCGCAGAGATAATCAGTGACTTGGTCTGCTTCTTCAATGTTATCAGTTATTCATTCCTTGGATATTTGTGTACTTCGGATTCTTGAGCTTCATACACATTCATCAGGGATGAAAGATGTGAACATATGGGAGGTGTTCTTCATTACCCTCATGATGTGTATTCGGGAGAGTTCTTAAGCATTATACAAAGAGACTGACTGCATCAATTCAATTACTTGGGGGAATTGTTCTCTTGACACCTTTTGGAATGGATCGCTTCAGACTTCAGTGGAAAAGGAATTTGAGAAAAGATATTTTAGCGTGGGATGAAACGGTGTTGTACTTCTATTGGATGATATAACCCCGAATGGAGAATCTCGATTATCGTTTTTAAAAGGAGCAGCGGGATTTATGATAATGGTGTGCTTCTCTGTGCACCTGGCTAAGGCAAGCTTGAAATAGAGCTTCGAATCTGCTCATCTAATGGATTTTCGGTTTGGGGGGAAGCTGCCAAAGTCTCACTTTCAGATGGTTCAATTTCTTTCTTCAATGCAAGAGCCTCGTAAGCTTTGGTAGTGAAAGTTTTAGGGATGATGACTTCTATCTTCTACAACGGGGCTGCTCGATATCCTTATCTCGGTACTCGTATCATCATTTTCTTAAACTATATCATCTATTCTATCTTTGTATATATTTATTAGAAAAACAAAATACAAAAATATAAAACCAACAAAAAGAAAATAGAAAAATATAAAATCTACAAAAATCCATAAAATTTTGAAAAATCAAAAAATTCCAAAAATATGTTTTCTCAAGACATGTCTTCTGGTATCGATAACATCTACGGTCTTAGAAATGTCATTCAATAATGGCACGGAACTTTAAATGAAGTTCGAGCAGGAGGTGTAAATATCTCTTTCTAAACATGTCTCAAAAAAATGGCTTGCAGTTGCTTCAGACTGTGACCCGTGCTTAAACTATGGCTTGCTATTATTTCAGATAGCAACCCGTTTTTTAAAGAAGGAAAGTGCTACGCTTAAACTATTTTCAAAATATTTCGTGCACTTATCCTAAAAACAAAACAAGGAAAGTATGTCGAAGGACTGCTATTCCTACACAAATGTTTTTCCATCTAAAATTCTTCAGAAAAATATTTGGTGTTTTCAAAAATGGTGGTAAATGAGTTGCTTTAAAAAAACAATCAGACTCAGAGTTTTTGTAAAATTGAAAAACTCAATCAATGACTTCAGCGCTTTTAAACTTTTCATAAAATGAGTCATGGATTGAGGGGGATAATGTTTTTCAAATCTACATCATCTAACGGGCTTTCTTAATTATCCTAATATGCTTAATTAAAAATGATGTTAACCTATGTTGAAGAACTAGGTGCCTAGGATATGATTGCTAGGATTAGATGATTAGAGTTTGATGAACACATTTTTCCCATACATTTATATGATCTGATTGATATGTTGCATTGACTTTTATTAGTCGATTGTTGTTTGAGTGATGTCGACCACCATATATTTGTATGTGTGTTCACTAACGTATGCAGGTATATTGGTATAAAAGAATGTTCCCGATCCGGATCCCACAATTGAAGATGATTGGATGCCGAAAGGAAAGGGTAACCATATCTTGGTTTGACAAATGAAGAAACGGAGCTTAATTGGACTTCTATGGAGAGTTGGCATAAATGCAACGTAAGAGGTCTCACTGCATCAGCAGATGGTTTTCTTCTAAGTGATTGAAGAAACGGAGCTTAATTTGACCTCAGTTGGCATTCAAAATGCAACGTAAGAAGAAGACTCACTGCATCAGCAGATGGTTTTTCTTCCAAACCCTACAGCAACAAAAACGGAAGCTTCTCAACCACCTAATGTATCTTTGTGCAGGACAAGTAGTGAATGATACCATTTTTCTAAAACTTTGAAAAATATTGTTTTGAAAATTAATCAGATTCAAAGTTTTGAAATCAACCAGACTCTTATTTTGTCAAATCTTAAGTGATTTCAAATTAAATATTTTCAAACGATATTTCATCAAAAGGTCCGTTTGTACAAAATTAAGTGGTGATCTAAAGATTTAATGTTATGTCATGGTATGATTTTTTCTTTAGAATCAAGGTCTTTCAAAATGAAACTCTTTCTGTTCTTGTTTGATTGTGAAATTGTTTTGTTTTACTTAAAAGATCTCTTAAAAAAACTATCATACCTGACACTAACAATCTTTAATGTCTTAAAATGGTCCTTATCTGTCATCTTTCAAAATTGAATCTTGCCACGTCTTTCCCCAAATTTTTCTAAATGATTTAAATCAGTTGAGATCACAAATCTCAAATGGTTTGATATTTCTGATCGGGGTAGAGATCGTGATTTAAATATCAAATCTGTTTTAAAAGGAATTGGTTTTAGTCCTTTAAAGGCACTCCTGCCTCCATGTGCCAAACGATTTCTAAATCATAATGCACATGTTGAGGATGAGCATTTATCCAAAAACAAGATGAGTTTTTAAATCAGGCACATTTTCTTCCATGTTTTCTAAACCTTATTAAATCACTTGGGATCCAAAATCTCAAAGGGTTTGATATTTTTGATCGGGGGAGAATTTGTGATTTAATAATGAAATTGGATAAAAGGTGATCGTTTTTTATTCAAATGTGCATGCTGCTCTCCCTTGTGTGCTAAACGCTTTCGAATTTCGAAGCACATATTGAGGGGGGCATTTTATAAGAAAATAAACTATCGAGGTACAAAAGCTCTTATGTTTTAACATAAAATACCTTGATTGAGTTTTCAAATGGTTTTCTTAATGGTTTTTGTGATCGTGGATGTGTTTCAAAAGAACTCTTTCCTCTATGTGATAAAATGATTTCAAATATCCTATGCACATATTGAAGGGGAGAAGTTACCAAAGAAAATCAAAAGGCTTTTTCTAAGGAAATTGTGATCAAGAAATTATTTCAAAGAAATTATTTCAAAGAACTCTTGCCTCCATGTGCTAAAAAATTTCAAATCATATGCACATGTTGAGGGGGAGCATTTCTAAATGATCAAAACAATTAAGGTACAAAATGCTTTGATTTTATATCACAAGTACCTTGATTGATTTTTCCAAATGATTTTTTAATTGGTTTTAAGGAAGAATGAACTGTACCAAAAGACTGACCATTTTACTTTATGCATGGAGTTATAAGGATGGTGAGGTTAGGTATTAGTTCCCACGATCCGCCAGAGCCGGAGGGATCTACCCAGGGACAATCCACTAGATAGTGTAGAGTCCTTAGGTATGATGAAAAAAAAGGAGAAAAGTGAGATATGGGAAGAGTGCGGACTGAGACAGAGCTAGTACTGGAATAAACCCAACAAGGTTCTAGTTATGAAGTCTCGGTAAGCACTGAAGGGGTTGAAGAATGAAAAAGAAATGAATATGAAAAGGGTGAAAAGAAATAGCCCTCCAATAATTCAACCTTAGGGCAGTAACCGGGTTCAATACATATGCTACTGGTGTTTACTAAGGTAACACTGGTATTGAAGACAAGACGTCATGGACCCAGTGACGCACTGCACTAAACTTCCCAAGCTACTCAAGTTCCTCTTAAAAGGGCTTGTTTCATTCTCACGGGGAACCGACATTATCTATCGACTCTCTCTTAGAGATTGTTGATATTGAAGAAGAAGACCCTCTCCCTAGTCTCCGGCATAAGAACCAAATGTGCACGATTGAGTCTAGAGCCAAGAGATCATCCATAATATCTCATTAGGACACAAAGTTAATGAAGACTTGCTGTTTCACACAATGTGGAAAGTGAGAATATATTAAGAGTCCTAGGCATTATCCTTGTGGTATTGCCAGAACATCCGAGTGATATGTAAAAGTATTCACGATGAAGATGGAAATCCTTCTAGAGCCAACATCAAACAAGCTCTTGGTGGGTGACATGTGAAATCTTCTCGTAAGATCAAGCTTGTGACAACTGGATAGAAACGATGGAGCGATTCACTTGTGAATCAACCTTGGTCCAGGAAATGAATTGACCAATACTTTTGGAAAACCGTTCGATGTGCAAACCTTCTTTTCTCTAGCACGTCGAATGTGTACTTATGTTTTCAAACACAAAAAGTATCTCTGATTGAAAAAGTACTTTTGGAAAAACCGTTCGATGTGCAAATCTTCTTTTCTCTAGCACATCGAGTGTGTACTCTTTTCAAATACAAAAAGTATTTTTGATTGAAAATTGATCTTTCTCATAAAACCTTCGTCGTATTGCAAAACTCTTTCTTCAAGCAATACGCGATTGTTTTTCAAATCATTTTTCATCAATCAGTGAATTTCAATTCGCTGGTTCAATCACTCCGTGTTGTCTTCTTTGAGATGTTCCGGTTTGAGAACAGCTAGAGCAGCTGCGAAACCCTGTCAAGGAGATTCTTAGGAATCCTACCTGATCACAGGCAGTACTTGTACTGATCAACAGGGAACCGTGGGCCGTGTACCTCAATTCAATGAAAGTGGTCAAAGACACTTTCGTGTGTTTTATTGCTAACTGTTGTTTGCAGGTACATTTGGACGGTTGCAGCTGATCAGAATTGAGGAGTCAATCCAAAGCCGCATGCTCATAGCTTCCACACTTAATTAAAGAAATCATGACTTGTGCATATCTACAGAACCTGGCTCAGATATTTCTTATACTATGTTCCTACTGCATTGCTGCAAATATCTTGAACCAGTAAAGCTTCCGCTACTCTGATGAAAAGATGCCATGATCCAAAAAGTGTGAGCATGTCGGTCCGAAAGTCACAACTTCACATGATGGCAACACAATAAAGGGTGATCCATAGATTTACTGTGGCTAATGATCTCAATTAAAGCTCGAAGATCATCAAAGATGTGGATCAGTATGAAGGCCTCCACTTAAAGTACAAAGTTACCGGACTTTAAAGAATCACTGTTAAAGCACA
Source organism: Chrysanthemum seticuspe (assembly GCA_019973895.1). NCBI lineage: Eukaryota > Viridiplantae > Streptophyta > Magnoliopsida > Asterales > Asteraceae > Chrysanthemum > Chrysanthemum seticuspe. Next base: position 297,963,799 of record BPTQ01000006.1, read on the forward strand.
AAGATGCAGATGTTGAAGAATCAATGTCTACGAGCTCAAAACTGAAGATTAAATAGAATGCTAGGATTCGAAATGTAAAACATGGGGTGACCTCCCTTAGGGGGAGATTGTTAGGAATTAGAAAATTCCATAGTGAAGTATTGGTCACCCCAAATATAATCTAGCATAAGTTAGCTCGTAGAAATTACGTTATTTAATAGTTGTTTAGTTAGTTATTTAGTTTAGTGCAACACCGTGGAGGAAGGACGGGTCTTTACCCACTGTATACCTGATCCACAGGCCGTCAGGAGGTCGTTTAGGTTGTAAGCTATAAATACCCTCTACCTTCCAAGGTAGAGGGTTGGAAGTTCTAATCTAATATTCTACACTTTTGTTTATCTCTCTAGAATTCCCTCTCTACTCTCTTCATCTCTCTAACCATGGCATTCATATACTATCATCATCCTAGACCACCCGAATCATCAAACAACATAATATTCACGATCCTACATATCAAATATCGTTGCTATGCACGAGTACTCGTCTATTAACACCATAAGTAACTATTCTATATATAAAGCAGGCTTAATATATGGGCCTGGACCGGTTAATAAAGAACACAACTTTTTTTTGTTTTCCTTTCTCATGTTTAATGGAGCTAGAGAATGCACTGTTACATTTAATTGGAACAAGTATTGCTACGATGCCGCCGCGTTGCGGCTGGGCATTTTATATTTATCGATATACCTACTCAGCGTTAAATTGTAGGGAAAGTTATTGAGGGGCGTTGTTTAACGTCGTTGATCTACCTTTAAGATATACATGGCCCGAGTGCCGCTTATAAAATTATGCACGAAGTATCTCAAAAGAATCTATGAAGAACATGAAAACAAGTGCTAAAACCTGGAATTTGCACCTGGTAGTTTCCGGGTGATACGCGTACAACGCGCGTTCGGGGTCAAAGGAAACTTCCTTTTCTTCGAGCAAGTTTTTCAACCACCTAGGCAGTGAACCTAATCGTTGTAGTGTAGTATTAGGGTAAGCCTCGGGATTGATGTCGTTCTCTAGGGGAATAGGAATGCTAGTGAGAAATTACTACGCTAAGGTTGGGGTTGAGGAAGATTAGTTTTTATCTTTTTATATTTTTTTAGAAAATTGAAAGGTATGAATCTCGGGGTATTGGATTTGGGGGGTGGTACTTCTACCAATTACTCTACTTATCTAATTATCTAATCTAAGCTAAGGGGTAGTCTATGTCTAATTGATGTGTGCTCGTATGATAGTTAAAGATGTGTTTACCTAGATGCTAGTACTCCCTAGTTATCTCCTATTGATGGTTGAATTGTCACGTCCTTATTCTTAACGTGTTGTGTCTTCTAAGGTCGTAGGGTATGCTTTCTTCCCTAACTCTTTGAGACTACCTTAAGGTTATTGCCTACAAAATCTTTAGGATTCATTAGCCTACAACAACTCTAGGCGATTATAAACTAATGTTCACAAAGATTACTCAAGCATTAAAAACACAACGATGGCATATTGCAATCCTAGGCCAATTACAATTAAGATAACCTAGGTTTCATAGATCTAAGCAAACACACAAGTAAATTAGCCGGACATGGTGAACATGCAAGCATACACACATACAATTGAAGACATAATTAAATCAATGAAGTAAATTACTTATCTTCTTGTAAAATAGGGTATGAGAACCCTAAGATACTGCCCAAGACAGCCAAAAATCGTTATTTGGTTTTACTCCACAATTCTACCTCTCTAAAATTCTGAAAATTCAAATTCTATATATAGAGTTACAACTGCGACGGCGTCACTCTTTAATTGTGACGCCGTCGGATCGCCGCCATTAGGGTTTTGTCTTGACCAAGTCAACTTAGTAACGGCGTCACCTTGTGGTTGTGACGCCGTCGGAATCTGAATCTAGGCCGTCTGAGTTGTGACACCCTACTCTTTAAAGCATGACACCGTCAGGTACAAAATAGCAATTTCACTTCTGAGCCGTCGCAATTATAGGGACACCGTCACCCTTTATCTATGACGCCGTCAGGTGCGTTTCCAGCAGCTTGAGTGTCTCTATCTTGACTTTGGCCATTTTCTTCACATATTCACGCCTTCAAGAGACCTAAAAAGTGAGAAGGAACGAAATTAAGTAGTAACGGATATAAAAGTGGTCGATTAAGGGCTTAAATGACCCCTCAAAAGTGAACCTTTTAAATCCTTATCAAATATCCCTACACTTGGTATTTGCTTGTCCTCAAGCAAATGTGCTTTTGGCCAATTAATTTATAAGTTAGGGGTCATGAAGCATTAGTTTAGAACAATTCACAACAAGTATAAGCCCCGCAAAAGTCATAACAAGCACGGAAATTACATACTAGCACCTCACAAGTGGTGTTTGGATACTCTCATCTCTCGGGTGTATATGAAATATATCAAATTGGAAATGGAAGATAAACACTCATTAACATGTCCTAGTACATAGATTACCATAGGCTTGAGACTAGATCAAACGTAAGCACCTAGGAAAAACTATCCAAGAGGTATTTTAAAGGGTTGTAATGTTAGGCTTACGGTAGGGAAACAAAGGGTTTGGTTGGATAGGCGATTTAGTGGTGGCAAATCAAAAATCTTTATGTTACAAGCATGAGAAGAATGGCGTTGCTAAGCCAAGACTCAACACTCTAAACTCTATGTTAATACAAATAAACCGTAAAAACGTATTAATATTTTGCGATCTCTTTGTGTTTTGTTGATAACAAATATAATGTTATCTTAAGTACAATGGATACATGTTATTTTTGTAAAGCATTTACATATAGCCATTTAATACAATTTGTTGTAATAAATCATTTGTTGTAATAGTTTATTAGGATGGGTAAAAATCACAACCCATGGATCATATCCATAACCCATGGTATTGACCCATACCCACTTGACTAGATACATTGTACTCATTAGATACGTTGTATCTAAAGAAATACCCATGGACCAACCCATAACCCATGACCCATGACCCATAACCAAAAAACCCATGGGCAAAGAGGAGCGTCCCACGGATCCCTAGGTTTACACTAGACGGATCCCTTGTGGGAGGGATCCGTGGGATCAGGGGAACAGTGGCAAGTTTTGCCTATAAATAGAGAGCCATTTCTTCATTCTAACTCACCCCTCTTCTTACTAATTCTATCATATACTCTCATTCTCTTTTAACAAAAGATCACTTGATCTAGAGAGTTCTTCTTTCTTTCTTTCTTTAGTGATTCTCATATAGGTCCTTCTCTAAGGCGAGATCACGAGCATTCTACAAGTCATCCAAGCAAGGGGCCCTTGATTGATTTGTTCCTCCACAAGATTTCTGTAGCAAAGATCTTGTATTTGATATTTCACATATTTGTTGTGTAATAGTCGTGTTGGTTTGGTCCACCGTGTTACGGACTCGGTATTTAGCTTTGTACCGGAAAAATGTGTAAGCAATGTTGTGAAGGCTTCTCCGCCAAGTTGAAGGAGTTTGTTGACATAGTGTTGACATAGTGCTTGACATAGTGCTTGTAGTCGAACCACTATAAATCGGTTGTGTCATTTCTATCCCTTGTTTTACTTTATTTACTTGCTTTATCATTAGATCTATACTTTCTCTACATCCATACGATCTCACATATTATCGAATCTAAAGTTTTTGAAACTAACTTAAAATCGGCAAAAATATTCAACCCCCCCCCCCTTCTAGTTTTCCACAATTGGTATCAAGAGCTAAGTTTATAAAAGTTTTAAATTAAACCGTATTTTAAAAACTTTTTGATCACTATGGGTTCTGATAATTACAAGTAAGGGCAATCTATGCAACGACCACCACTACTTGAAACTAATGGTTTTATATATTGGAAAAATAGATTCGAAACGTATGTGAAATCTAAAGATATTGATCTCTGGTACATTATTGTTGAAGGTGATTTTGAGGCCACCTCAAAAGATGATAAAGGAAATTTAGTTAACATACCTCATGATAAACTAAACGATGAAATAAAGAAAAAGCTTTCTAAAAATAGTGAAGCTAAAATGGTTTTATATAATGCTTTACCCAAAAAGGAATTCGAAAGAATTTCTATGCTCAAAACCTCTAAAGAAATTTGGAATTCTTTAGTTGTAACTCATCAAGGTAATCAACAAGTTAAAAATAATAAAATTGATTTATTTGTTCAACAATATGAACAATTTTCAATATCGGATGAGGAAACTATAGATCATTCATTTTCAAATTTTAATACTATCATTACATCTTTACAAGCACTTGATTAATCTTTTTCTAGCCGTAACCATGTTAGGAGATATCTAAGGGCACTTCCATCCAAGTGGAGATCCAAGGTGACTACAATCGAAGAGTCAAAAGATTTGACAATCCTCACCCTTGATGAACTCATAGGCAATTTAAAAGTCTACGAGCTTGTCCTTGCTAAAGATTCCGAAGCCTCAAAGGTGAAAGAGAAACACAAATCTCTTGCCCTTAAATCCAAAAAGGCCTCGAGCGATGAAGAGAACTCCTGTTCGGATAGTGACGACGAGGAGTATGCTATGGCGGTAAGGGACTTTAAAAAGTTCCTTAGAAGGAAGGGAAGATACGTCAAACAACCGTATGACGACAAGAAAGGATTCCGGAAAAGCAAAGAGGACGAGAAGCCAAGGGATGATCGTGCTTGCTTTAAATGTGGGGACCCAAACCACTTTATTAGTAAGTGTCCCAAACGGGATGATCAAAAGGCATTCATGAGCGGCACATGGGGAATGAGCGACGAGGAGGACGAAGAAATTTGTCTCATGGCAAATGACGAGGTATGTCACGAATAGTATAGTAGCTCATCACTAGATGATGACTCATTGCATAATGAATATGACAAACTTTGCAATATTAGCTTAAAACTAATTAACAAAAACAAGCTTTTAAAAATTCAAAACCAACGTTTAGATAAGGAAGTCATAGAATTAAAAGCAAAACTGAAACGTCTAGAAAAGGGTAAAATAGCAAGTGGTGAATGTGAACTTTGCGTTCAACTTCAAACACTAGTTGATCAACTAGATTCTAAAATTGCTAGAATGAGTACGAATACTTTAGATATGATATTAGATAGTGTTAAAACCGGAAACAACCAAAAAGGTTTAGGTATTCAACAACTTAATGCATCAACTAGTGAAATCAAAGAAACACAATTTGTTAAGGCACTAGAAAAACAAGCCACTGTTGTGGCGGATCCCACGGATCCCACAAAAAGGGAACCGGCTACTGTACAGCCAGGGATCCGTGGGTCTGCTGAAGCAAACAGTGGTAATAACCTAGCTTCTTCATCTCAAATCGATTTTGTTATCGTTAATAAGAAGAAACCAACTCATTTTACCACTAGACAACCACCTCCAAAATATAATCCTATTTTTGCAAGAAACAAAGCTCCAACTTTTTCGAAACCTAACCCATCTAGGAGACCTAATAATGTTTACCCGATAAGTAACCATCAAATGGGATGGAACCCAAATATGCAAAATGGATTTCCTTTTCAAAATTTTGCACCATGGAATGCATATTCACCTTATCCATACATGTCTAACATGAATGGAATGTTTAACACTAATGGACCCATGAACAAATGGGGACCAAACTTTTAAGTTAACTGTTTTCTTAGGTGTGCTTAAAGGTCGACCTAGACCCGAATGAATGGGTCAAGGATAGCGGGTGCATGAGGCACATGACAGGCAATAAAGATATATTCTCCACATATGAATCCTTCAACGGAGGTAATGTGGTGTTTGGAAATAGAAAAAGTAAAATCATCGGTAAATGTACGATTTCTAACAAATCTCTAACCATTAACGAACATCACTTTTTACCGAAACCGGTAGTAAGATATTAAAAAATGGCATAACCATAGGAAGAGGAATTAGGAAACATGGAGTCTATGTCATTAAAATTGGTAATGAACGTAAAGATAAACTTTGTCTTAACTCTATGGATGATACTTCGACCTTATGGCATCGAAGATTCGGTCATGCCAATATGCGACTTCTTCAATCGCTATCATCCAAAGATCTAGTAAGAGATCTACCTAAGTTAAAATACGAACATCACTTTTGTGATGCTTGTAATGTAGGAAAACAAGTTCATTCTAGTCACAAAGCTAAAAACATGGTGTCTACAACTAAGTGTCTAGAATTACTACACATGGATTTATTTGGTCCATCCGCTATCCAAAGTTATGGAGGCAACTATTATACTTTGGTCATAGTGGATGATTACTCTAGGTACACATGGACTACATTCTTAAAGAACAAAATGGAAACGTTTAATTATTTTGAAATATTAAGCAAAAAAATCCAAAGACAACTAGGAAGTCCTATAGTGTCTATTAGAACGGATCATGGTAGGGAATTCGATAATGAAGTGCAATTTGGAGCCTTTTGTGACGCTAATGGTATTACTCACAACTTCTCGGCTCCTCGCACTCCACAATCGAATGGGGTAGTTGAAAGAAAGAATAGAACCCTACAAGAAATGAGTCGCACCATGCTAAATGAGCAATCCATACCTCAAAAGTTTTGGTGTAATGCTGTTGATACTTCAACGTACATACTTAATCAAGTCTTAATTAGACCAATTTTAGGTAAAACTCCATACGAGTTACTCCGAGGCAAAAAGCCTACGTTAGATCACTTTAGAGTCTTTGGTAGCAAATGTTTTCTTTTTAACACTAAAGATTACCTTACAAAATTTGATCCTAAATCAACCGAAGGTATCTTTCTAGGTTACTCCCCTAATAGCAAAGCTTACGTCATACTAAATAAAGAAACAATGAAGGTAGGAGAGTCATTAAATGTAAAATTTGATGAAAGTCCACCTAAACCCTCTCCACCTCTTGTTGATGACGAGATTGTAGAAAGTGAAGCTACTGTAATAAAGAAAAAGATAAATGAAGAAGAAGAAGAATCTTCAAATAATGAACTCATAAATATTAAAGAGTCCAAAGATCACCACGTAGATAAGGTCATAGGAAAGCTAAACGAAAGAACCTTAAGGTCTCAAGTTCAAAACCAAAGTAGCCTATTTTGTTTTGTTTCAACCATAGAACCTAAGAATACACAAGAAGCCATAAAAGATGAGAGTTGGGTAATGGCTATGCAAGAAGAATTAAATCAATTTGTTTCTAATGATGTTTGGACACTTGTCCCTCCACCTAGTAATCAAACCATGATAGGAACCAAATGGGTTTATGAAAACAAGTTAGATGCAAACGGAGTAGTGTCTAGAAACAAGGCTAGACTCGTTGCCCAAGGGTATAACCAACAAGAAGGAATAGACTTTGATGAGACCTATGCCCCCGTGGAAAGATTAGAGTCTATAAGAATACTTCTTGGTTATGCTTGTGCTAATGATCTAAAGCTTTATCAAATAGATGTTAAAAGTGCTTTTCTAAATGGTTTTATTAATGAAGAAGTATATGTAGCTCAACCTCCGGGCTTCATCGATTTTGAAAAACCTAAACATGTGTATAAGTTAAAGAAAGCCCTTTACGGTCTTAAACAATCTCCAAAAGCTTGGTATGATAGACTCAAGTCATTTTTAATCAAACACAACTATATCATGGGGTTAGTTGACAACACACTTTTTACTAAGAAAAGAGAGTCACATATAATCATAGTTCAAATATATGTAGATGATATTATATTCGGATCCACTTGTTAAGACATGTGTGATGATTTCTCTAAAATCATGCATGACGAGTCCGAGATGAGTATAATGGGAGAACTTAGTTTCTTTCTTGGTCTACAAATCAAACAAGTAGAAGATGGTATCTTCTTTAATCAATCTAAATACATAAAAGAGATGTTAAAGAAATTCGGTTTAGAAGAGTCAAAACCAATTAGGACACCAATGTCATCCGAAACCAAACTCACAAAAGATGAAGATGGAGAATCCGTTGATAATACTAAATATCGTGCCATGATTCGTAGTCTTCTCTACCTTACGGCAAGTAGGCCGGATATCATGTTTAGTGTTTGTCTATGTGCTAGGTTTCAAGAAGACCCTAAAACATCACACCTAGAAGGCGTAAAAAGAATATTTAGATACATTAAGGGTACAACACAATTAGGATTATGGTATCCTAAGAGCACGGGAGTAGAAACAATTGTATATGTAGATTCTGACCATGCAGGTGATTATGTTGACCGAAAAAGTACAAGTGGGGTATGTACTTTTATGGGATGTTGTTTAACATCTTGGTTTTCAAAGAAACAAACGGCATTAGCAATATCAACAACCGAAGCCGAATACGTCTCCGCCGGCAAAGCATGCCAACGAGCACTATGGATGAAACAAGCGTTAGTTGACTACGACATTCATCTAAGTGACATAGCCATTCTATGTAACAACAAAGGTGCCATCGATCTAAGCAAGAATCCAGTATTACATTCTCGCACAAAGCATATAGAGATTCGTCATCACTTCTTAAGAGACAATGTTCAAAGGGGAACATCTCTATTGAGAAGGTAGCGTCCGAAGACAATATAGCCGACGTCCTCACCAAACCGTTGAAGCAGGAACAATTTAACCTACTTCGTCTTGGTCTTGGTCTCATGGAACAAACGTCGTAATTTATTTTTTTGACTCTACAAGGTATGTAAACGCTAGCCTTCTTCTTTCTGAGTCTAGGATCTCTATTTCACGCACAACTCACAAACAATACGGGAATTTTCAAAACCCAAGATAAGTTTTTCACTTATAACTCTTTTTTTTTTCTTTCAAAATAAGTACAAGTTGCAAACACATAATTACATACACATCTTCTTTTCAAAGGATAAAACGATTTTTATTCGCACATAGAAACCTCTTTTTGAAACGTTTTCTAAAAATGATACCTCTTCCCGTATCAATTTCACAAAAGCAATTTCTCACGTCTAGGACAAATCGCTTTTTCATTATTAATAGAAAGTAAAAACCCGTTTTCATTGCATCTCATATCTTTTGAATGCTAAAGAGGACACATAACTAATATGTGTTTTCGGGTACGTTCATTTAAGCAACAATGAATTAGGAGCACTCGGGTTATCTCACATAATAGTATGCCTTTTCACTTCTAGTTTATTTTTCTTTTCTTTTTAGGAGTCGAGATAACCACAACTCCAAATAGTTTGCATATAGGCACACACTAGGAAAAAATGTTTCCAAAAGGAAATTTTTGTGCTGCCTGAATCACCAGTTTCACGGATCCCAGCCTTAATGCTGGACGGATCCCTCAAGGTAAGGATCCGTGGGATCCGTGAGACAGAAGCTAGTTTTATCTTCTATTTTTCTCACTTTGGATGAAAACTCCAATATCTTTTCATTTTTTTGGAGTATGTTCTTTAATGCTTGTGTTCTCATGATCACATTCCTTAAATTCATATCTAATCATTAGAATTTAATCCACATTTTGGGTCAAGCATTCATTACAATGCATTGTTTTTCTATATATAGGACTCCCAAAATGCTTGCATAATTCATCTCATCTTCACAAACAAACAACACCGTGTCATCCAAAAGATCTTACAACTTAGATGAATCACCTAGTACAAACAATCCTCTTCATGAAATCCAAACTTTTGTACTCCCACCTTCCAAAATACCATAATCAAACTCTAGGATATCCACACGGATTAGCATCCGGCCTTGTTGCTTAGCAAAACCATCATCGAATGGCTCATCACCAACAAATAACTCGCCACAAGATGCTTCCATTATAGCACCTCCTTCATCACCAACAAGTACACCAACTTCATCACCTAAACTCTCTCTTTTGGAACTTCTTACGACTCCAACAAGATCTCAACAACTAAAACAAAAAGAAATAGCCTTTTTGACACCTCCCACTTCTCCAAACACAATTTTCAATAACCTTGAAACATCACCACCCTTAGCTCCCATTAAGCTACAAGAACACCTAGGTTCTTTTCCACCACCACTTCCAAACATTCCGGACTTTGATCCGTATTTTCCTATTTTTCCACCACATCTTCCGCAACTCACAAATCAAAACAACCCGGAAAACTTCCGCACTCTTTACCCACATCACTTACATTATGAACATTGCCAATCCACTAGGGACATTGCAATAGAAGTTAGGGAAGAAATGCGATTCATACTCATACTCAACCTCAATCTTGATCGCATCAATACCATTACTCATCAAAACGTCCATCCATAACCTTATGCAAGCATGGAAGGAACTATTATTACTATTTTCTATTTTTTTTACTTTTCCTTTGAGTCATTTTCAAGAACAAGTCTTGTTCTTATTTTTACATGCTTGTATGTGGCATAAATATACTAGATTTTGTTGTTTTATTACAAGGCCTTGTTTACATACCTTGGCTCTCAATCTTGATTCTCATCAATCACAAGATTACTTATGCATGTTACTACTAACCTTTCATTGTAGGATTTTTTTTTATTTTTCTTCACTTGACGCCCCAAACGAGCTACCGTCAAGGGGGAGTAAGCGATACGTGGACTAATTTCTCCACATTTTATTTCTTCGATGGGTTAACTTTTTGTTTCGACAAAAAGGGGGAGAAGAAGTAAAACTTTAGGGGCTTTCAAAACATACATCTATTATTAAGTTTTACTCATCATAACATTATGTTTTGTCATCAACAAAAATCATCAACAAAAAGGGGGAGATTGTTAATACAAATAAACCGTAAAAATGTTTATTAATATTTTGCGATCTCTTTGTGTTTTTTTGATAACAAATATAATGTTATCTTAAGTACAATTATAAGGATACATGTTATTTTTGTAAAGCATTTACATATAGCCATTTAATATAAATTGTTGTAATAAATCATTTGTTGTAATAGTTTATTAGGATGGGTAAAAATCACAACCCATGGTATTGACCCATACCTACTTGACTAGATTCATTGTACTCATTAGATACATTGTATCTAAAGAAATACCTATGGACCAACCCATAACCCATGACCCATGACCCATAACCAAAAAACCCATGGGCAAAGAGGAGCGTCTCACGGATCCCTAGGTTTACACTAGACAGATCCCTTGTGGGAGGGATCCGTGGGATCCGGTGAAAAGTGGCAAGTTTTGCGTATAAATAGAGAACCATTTCTTCATTATAACTCACCCCTCTTCTTACTAATTCTCTCATATACTCTCATTCTCTTCTAACAAAAGATCACTTGATCTACAGAGTTCTTCTTTCTTTCTTTCTTTAGTGATTCTCATATAGGTCCTTCTCTAAGGCGAGATCACGAGCATTCTACAAGTTGATAACGCTACACGCGTCGTTCAGGGTCAAAGTAACTTCCTTTTCTTCGAGCAAGTTTTATAACACCCTAGGCAGTGAACCTAATCATTGTAGTGTAGTATTAGGGTAAGCCACGGGTATTGATATCGTTCTCTAGGGGAATAGGAATGCTAGTGAGAAGTTACTACGCTAAGGTTGGGGTTGAGGAAGATTATTTTTTTATCTTTTTTATGTTTTTTTTAGGAAATGGAAAGGTACAAATCTCGGGGTTTGAGTTTGGGGGTTTTGATATTTCTACCGATTACTTCTACTTATCTAATTATCTAAACTAATGGGTAGTCTATGTCTAATTATTGTGTGTTCGTATGATAGTTTAAAGATGTGTTTACTTAGGTTTTATTACTCCTTAATTATCTCCTATTGGTGGTTGAATTGTCACGTCCTTATTCTTAATCGCGTTGTGTGTCTAAAGTCGTAGGGTATGCGTTTATCCCTAACTCTTTGAACTTACCAAAGGGTCTCGTCTACAAAAACCACTAGGGATTATAAACTCTAACTCCAAGGCCCTCTTTGGATGGTTTAGCCTACAACCGCTCTAAGTGCTATAGCCTAAGGTTCACAAAGATTAATCAAGCATAATTACACAACGAATGACCTATCGCATTACTAGATCATTAACAATTAAGATAAGAAACAACCAATCAATATTTAATAATTAAGTTTCATATTCCCTAAGCAAACACACAAGTAAATTAGCCAGACATGGAGAACATGCAAGCATACACACAAATAATCAAAGACATAATTGAATTAATGAAGTAAAACACTTATCTTGATGTAAGATAGGGTTTGGAACCCTAAAATACTGTACAAGACAGCCTTGGTTCGGTTTAGGTTTTTACTCCAAAAAGACTACTCCTCTAATACTGAAAAATTCGGATTCTATATATAAGATTACATGTGCGACGGCGTCACCTTATGTTTTGTGACGTCGTCGGGTCGCCGTCATTAGGGTTTCGTCTTGGCCACGTTAGTCTTGCGACGGCGTCACCTTGTGCTTGTGACGCCGTCCTCTTCAGCTTCTGACGCCGTCTGGATCAAATCTAGGTCGTCTGAGTTGCGACGGCCTACTCTTTTAAAGCTTGACACCGTCACTTGAAAATAGGAAATTTGGCTTCTGTGTCGTCACAAAATACTCCGACGGCGTCGCGTTTAGGTAGTGACGCCGTCACCTTGTCCTTCAGCAGCTTGAGTGTCTCGATTCTTGACTTTGGCCATTTTCTTCGTATATCCGCGCCTTTTCGTCCAAATAAGTGCCATTAAAGCAATTTGCCTTCAAGAGACCTAAAAAGTGAAAAGGAACGATATTAAGTAATAACGGATACAAAAGTGATCAAATAAGGGCTTAAACGACCCCTCAAAAAGGTACATTTTAAAACCTTATCAAATATCCCTACACTTGGTATTTGCTAGTCCTCAAGCAAATGTGCCTTTAGCCAATTAATTTATAAGTTAGGGGTCATGAAGCATTAGTTTAAAACAGTCCACAACACATATAAGCCCCGCAAAAGTTTAACAAGCACGGAAATTACATACTAGCACCTCACTTGAGGTGTTTGGATACTCACATCTCTCTCGGGTGTATATGAAATATAACAAGTTGGAAATGGAAGATTAAACACTCATTAACCGGTCCTAGTACATAGATTACCATAGGCTTGAGAATAGATCAAACCTCCATCGCTTTGGCGTAAGCACCTAGGAAAGACTATCAAAGAGGTCTTTAAAGGGTTGTAATGTTAGGCTGGTAGGGAAACAAGGGGTTTGGTGGGATAGGCTATTTAGTGGTGGCAAGTCAAAAATCTCTATGTTACAAGCATACGAAGAATGGCGTTGCTAAGCCAAGACTCGACACTCTAAACTCTAGATAACTGAAAACAAACAAACATAAATTTAAAAGATAGATGTAGGATGGTAGCCCGTATTTTTTTATTTTTTTATTTTTTTTTACACTCTATTTTTTTTTCTTCTCTTTTTCTCTTTTTTTTTAATACACTTTTACTCTACCATCCTCTACGGTAACATCAAAATGATAGGGATTTATAGGCACATCCCTACACTTGATTTTTTATTACTCTAACACTAATTTGACCCGAATTGAAAAGATCAAAACACTTTGGGTATGTTATTACGCAAATAAAGGAATTTAACGTTCCCTTCCAATCATTTTATAAACTTTAACTTTTTCCCATGAGTCCCAATCGTCCCAAAACTGTGTACAAAGGATATGACTCGACTTAGCAAATCATGCAAGCAACTAGATAATTGAACTAAGGGTTTGGGGTGATAACAATAATGCACTAAAAGTGAGTGCATACAAGGTAGGCTAAGGCGATTTGGGTGCATATTTGGGGGTGGGGTGTAAACAATGCTCTTCATTGATATTCCGGAAAAACTGAAATATCACGAGAACCGCGAAAAGGATAGGCTCTGAGGGGTTAACTAAGGGTATCGTGTACTAAAGATGAGTACAATGCAAAGGGTGTGGGGGAATTACTCAACTGATGTGGAAGAAGTAATTATATTACGGGTATCAAACAAGGGTTATCCTAATGCCTCTTATCATTTAATTATTCCTAACTACACAAGTGTAGTCTTACTAGCGATCTCGGAATGCATCACAAAACAAGTTCTAGAATCTAATATACTGCCGGTTCACACTCTAAGCATTAAAGATGAATGCTTTTAATTCCTACTAATCTAAGGGCGATCCTCACATTTTAGGTGGAATTTGGGTGATAAAGGATTTTTGTGCTAGTCATGCAACTTCCTATCCGTGAGACGCTTTTGTTAAGACTAATGGCCCACTCCTGTATGTCATGAAAAATTTTAAATTCGGTGCCAAAATTACCCTAACCGACATTTTCTCATGGTTTATTACACAAATACAATTGGACAAAGCAAATAATCAATGATAAGCGTAGTTTCAAAGTTCCCGTTTTATTTTCCCTTCCTACACTTAAACTGAACATTGTCCCCAATGTTCCCCGAAAGTATCAAAGTTATGATAATGGAAGGTAATTAAAAACGAAAGAAACTAGTACTCCCCTGATTAGCTCGGTAGGATCCGTGTGAAGTAGTGGTTAAATCCTTTCCAAGAAGAATGTGTGCGTGAAAAGCTCCTTCCAATCTTTTGTTTCTTCTTCTTGATAAATAAAACCTGCACATTCGAAGAAAACAAACGAAACCTTCGCGTAAAATCGGCGGTAATAATATATATATAAGACTCTACTAAACTAAGATATAATGCTTGTGGAATGGATGTTTACAGAATTTCTGGAAAATTAAGACCTGGAAAATTCTAAAAATTCATAAGTAGCTCAGAAAACGAGAAAAAAGTAATATGTTGTTTTTACTCCTTCCTGACGCCGTCAGGTTGCAATCCTGACGCCGTCAGGTTATCCTGACAAAAACTGGTCTGCGATTTTCTGAAAAAAAATTCTGGAAAATTTACATCTTTAGAATCTGGAAAATTTTCTGCAAAACATCCATTATGACTCTATACAAGCATTTGACTCGAACAAACACACATACATATCTTTTAATGAATTGCTATTCTCGTGTTTACGTTTCTTTTGAAAACGTATGTAATCCTCCCTACACTTATCCTTTATGTAAAATACCTTTATATGCAATTAAGACGAGGTTAAAAATAAAATAAAGCATTTTTACAAATTTAAACATGAGAATAAACAATTAATAAAAGATATACGACACTAACAAGCAAACAATTAAGCATGGGTTGCCTCCCACGAAGCGCTTTTCTTTATTTAAGAGTCTTGTAGCTAGACTCGTAGTCTTGCCCTTACGTACCGATATAAGTAAGCCTATCCTTAACAATGTCATAAGGATCAAACTTATCATTTAGGTTCCTAGTAGTACGTTCGGTTTGATATGCCTTTTCAAACTTCTCTCCATCGGGATCATAGATTGTTATCCTAATGTGCCACTCTCCATTACCATCACTAGGTGGTCTATTCCAATCCCACTTATGTTTAGGCTTTTCAATTTTCCACCTATTCATGACAAGGTTGACGGGCAAACTTCCTAGGAACTCGGTCATCTTCCTAAATACTAAGGCGTCCTCGAACGGGTTCACTTCCATGTCCATAGCCATCTCTTTTTCATGGAAAGTTGCTTTACTAGCAAAGGCTTCATCTAAGTAGAAAGGTCGTTGGGGACCTATGAGGTTCTTATCTATCCAAGGTCCATATCTAGAAGGTATCCTATCCAACCTAATCTCATGTGGGATTTCCTCTTCTTTGTAGTACGTGTGCCTTTTGACATCGTAAATTAACCTAGCACTCCCCTCTCCTACCACTATCTTGGACATCTTGCAATCAATGATGGCACTAGCGGTAGCTAAGAATCCTCTTCCTACTAGTAATGGGCATGTCGGGTCCTTATTCATGTCTAGCACATGAAAGTCGGCCAAAAGAGTCAACTCTCCTACGTGTACTACCATGTCTTTTATTATTCCTACCGGATGTGCAACACTACCGTCTGCTAGACCTAAGATGGTTTCCGTTGGTTCTATCTTACCTAAGTTAAGGCTTCTATGGAGGGACAACGGAACAAGATTGATGCATGATCCTAAGTCGGCTAGAGCATCGAGAGGTTTGGAAGTTCCAAGCCTACACGGAAGAGTAAATAGCCCGGGATCGTCTAACTTCTTAGGTAAATTATTTCGCACAAAAGCGGACCCATGTTTTCCAAGTTTAAGTTCTAACTCATATTTTTCTTTTAAAGCATTATAATAAGGTGCATGAGCTAAGACTTCAAGAGCCGGTTTTTCTTGATGGAGTTCCTTGTACTCCTCCTCTAGACTAGGTTTGGGTTCTTGGTTGACGGGTTTCTCAAGAGTAGGTTCTACCAATGGTGCAGGGCCTTGGTACCTCATTTTGGATGGCTTGGAACCCTTTTTGATAGCATTTACCGAATGAACCGTTGGCTGTGAGGGGCATGGATGTACATTCTCCCATGGTGAACAAGAATATGAAGTCGACGAAATCGAATTCACTTTTGGGTTCTTTATAGTGTCACTTGGAAGTGCTCCAATTTCTCGTTCATTAAAGGCTTTTAAGAGAGCATCAAGCTTGTTTGTCATCTCGCCTTGTCTTCACATAAAATCGGCTTCAAGCTTAGTCAATCGAGTTTCTTGAGATGACATGAATGTAGATGCAATTGCCTCAAGATTAGCGGGGTTCCCGGTGTTTAGAGAATTGAACCTATTAGGTGGACTAGATGAGCTTTGGGGTGTGCTTGAGTTTTGGTTCCACTTAAGGTTAGGGTGATTTCTCCATGAGGGGTTGTAGGAGTTTCCTAAGTTGTTTTGTTCGGGCTTGAAAGTGTACCACTTCTCTCCCGCTCCATCGGTACGCATGGATGCGTAGTCCGCAAAAGCTTGTTCGGGGAGTCTAGTGCAATCACGAGTGTCATGGGGACCACTACATAACTCACAAGGAAGAGTGATTTTATTCACTTGATGTGAAGACTTAGGATTTTCGTAGGAACTCATTAGGAATTTAACTTGATCTTCAAGTTCGATCATCCTACGGTCAGAAGATTGTGAGTCAATGGGAGGCAAAGAGATTGCCTTAATGGTTTTGGGCAACTCACGGGGGTCATTCCAACTTTCGTTGTCATAGAGAGCAAGGTACTCTATTATACCCCATGATTCTTCCCGGTGAGATCACTAAGTTTTCCACCGGCCGCTTGGTCAATGGATCGCTTAGTGGGGAAGTTGACATGATCATAAAAGATTTGGACTTGGAGCCAAAGATCAATGCCGTGATGAGGGACTTTATGAAGTAAGTCCTTGAATCGAGTCCATGCTTCGTAGACAGATTCACCTTGACGTTGTTGGAACATCAAGATGTCATTCCTAAGTTTAGTGGTTCTCCCCGGTGGGAAAAATTGAGCAAGGAAGCGAGAGGTGAGATCATCCTAACTTGAGATGGAGCCGGCGGGAAGTCGCTCAAGCCAATTACTAGCTTGGTCCCGTAGAGAGAATTGGAAGAGACGCAGGCGCATGGTCTCCCGAGTAGTAGCATCAAGGTCGATGGAATCGACAATTTTAAGGAAATCCCTTAGATGCTGATTTGGATCTTCGGAACGAAGTCCATGGAATGCACATCCGTTTTGCACCAACCGGATGGTGTCGGATCGCAGGGCCGTAGTTTGGGCTTCGTCTGGAAGCTCAATGGTGTTCCTATAGCCTAGGTGGCTTGGTCTCGAGTATTCACCAAGAGTACGGGCTCTTGGCGGGTCATTTGGTGGTAGGTTGATGAATGGTGGTTGGTTATCACCTTCCATGATGAAAAGTGATGGTGTTACGAACAAAGGTCACGAAGAAGGGGGATAGACTATGAGAAAGCTAAGAATGAGAAAAATTTACTTGATATGAATCAAGCAAAGAAACCTAAACGAGGTGGACTCCTAACTAGCTATTCTATTCCCCGGCAGCGGCGCCAAAAACTTGATAACGCTACACGCGTCGTTCGGGGTCAAAGGAACTTCCTTTTCTTCGAGCAAGTTTTATAACACCCTAGGCAGTGAACCTAATCGTTGTAGTGTAGTATTAGGGTAAGCCACGGGTATTGATATCGTTCTCTAGGGGAATAGGAATGCTAGTTAGAAGTTACTACGCTAAGGTTGGGGTTGAGGAAGATTATTTTTTTTTTTATCTTTTTTATGTTTTTTTTAGGAAATGGAAAGGTACGAATCTCGGGGTTTGAGTTTGGGGGTTTTGGTATTTCTACCGATTACTTCTACTTATCTAATTATCTAAACTAATGGGTAGTCTATGTCTAATTATTGTGTGTTCGTATGATAGTTTAAAGATGTGTTTACTTAGGTTTTATTACTCCTTAATTATCTTCTATTGGTGGTTGAATTGTCACGTCCTTATTCTTAATCGCGTTGTGTGACTAAAGTCATAGGGTATGCGTTTATCCCTAACTCTTTGAACTTACGAAAGGGTCTCGTCTACAAAACCCACTAGGGATTATAAACTCTAACTCTAAGGCCCTCTTTGGATGGTTTAGCCTACAACCGCTCTAAGTGCTATAGCCTAAGGTTCACAAAGATTAATCAAGCATTAATTACACAACGAATGACCTATCGCATTACTAGATCATTAACAATTAAGATAAGAAACAACCAATCAATATTTAATAATTAAGTTTCATATTCCCTAAGCAAACACACAAGTAAATTAGCCGGACATGGAGAACATGCAAGCATACACACAAATAATCAAAGACATAATTGAATTAATGAAGTAAAACACTTATCTTGATGTAAGATAGGGTTTGGAACCCTAAAATATTGTACAAGACAGCCTTGGTTCGGTTTAGGTTTTTACTCCAAAAAGACTACTCCTCTAATACTAAAAAATTCGGATTCTATATATTAGATTACATGTGCGACGGCGTCACCTTATGTTTTGTGACGCCGTCGGGTCGCCGTCATTAGGGTTTCGTCTTGGCCACGTTAGTCTTGCGACGGCGTCACCTTGTGCTTGTGACGCCGTCCTCTTCAGCTTCTGACGCCGTCTGGATCAAATCTAGGCCGTCTGAGTTGTGACGGCCTACTCTTTTAAAGCCTGACACCGTCACTTGAAAATAGGAAATTTGGCTTCTGTGTCATCACAAAATACTCCGACGGCGTCGCGTTTAAGCAGTGACGCCGTCACCTTGTCTTTCAGCAGCTTGAGTATCTCGATTCTTGACTTTGGCCATTTTCTTCGTATATCCGCGCCTTTTCGTCCAAATAAGTGCCATTACAGCAATTTGCCTTCAAGAGACCTAAAAAGTGAAAAGGAACGATATTAAGTAATAACGGATACAAAAGTGATCAAATAAGGGCTTAAACGACCCCTCAAAAAGGTACATTTTAAAACCTTATCACAAGTCATCCAAGCAAGGGGTCCTTGATTGATTTGTTCCTCCACAAGATTTCTGTAGCAAAGATCTTATATTTGATATTTCACATATTTGTTGTGTAATAGTCGTGTTGGTTTGGTCCACCGTGTTACGAACTCGGTATTTAGCTTTGTACCGGAAAAAGGTGTAAGCAACGTTGTGAAGGCTTCTCCGCCAAGTTGAAGGAGTTTGTTGACATAGTGCTTGAACTCTTGAGTAGGTGACTCAGGGAGTGGAGTAGGGCAAGGAAGGTGTCCTTGTAGTCGAACCACTATAAATCGGTTGTGTCATTTCTATCCCTTGCTTTACTTTATTTACTTGCTTTATCATTAGATCTATACTTTCTCTACATCTATATGATCTCACATATTATCGAATCTAAAGTTTTTGAAACTAACTTAAAATCGACAAAACTATTCAACCCCCATTCTAGTTTTCCACACTCTAGATAAATTTGAAACAAACTAACATGAATTTAAAGATAGATCTAGGATGGTAGCCCGTATGTTTTTTTTCATACACTTTTACTCTACCATCCTCTACGATAACATCAAAATAATAGGGATTTATAGGCACATCCCTACACTTGAGTTTTTATTACTCTAACACTAATTTGACCCGAATTGAAAAGATCAAAACACTTGGAGTACATTATTACGTAAATAAAGGGAATTTGAATTTAACGTTCCTTCCCGTCACTTCATAAAATTTAACTTTTCCCATGAGTCCCAATCATCCCAAAACTGTGTATAAAGGATATGACTCGACTTAGCAACTTATGCAAGTAACTAGATAATTGAACTAAGGGTTTAGTATGATAACAATAATGCACTAAAAGTGAGTGCCTACAAAGTAGGCTAAGGCGATTTGGTGTACATTTGGGGGTGGATTGTAAACAATGCTCTTCATTGATATTCCGGAAAATCGAAACATCACGAGAACCGCGAAAAGGATAGGCTCTGAGGGGTTAACTAGGGGTATCGTGTACTAAAGATAAGTACAACGCAAGGGTGTGGGGGAATTACTCAACCGATGTGGAAGAAGTAATTATAATACGGGTATCAAACAAGGGTTATCCTAATGCCTCTTATCATTTAGTTATTCCTAACTACACAAGTGTAGTCTCACTAACGATCTCGGGATGCATCACAAAACAAGTTCTAGAATCTAATATACTACCAATACACTCTCTAATCATTAAAGATGAATGCTTTAATTCCTACAATTCTAAGGGCGAACCTCACATTTTTTGGGTGGAATTTGAGTGGTAAATGGTTTTGTGCTAGTCATATAATTTTCTATCCATGAGACGCTTTATTAAGACTAATAACCCACTCCTACATGTCATGAAAATTTTTAAATTTGGTGCCAAAATTACCCTAACCGATATTTCTCTTGGTTTATTACACAAATGAAATTGTACAAGGCAAATAGTCAAGGATAAGCATAGTTTCAAAGTTCCCGTTTTATTTTCCCTCCCTACACTTAAACTGAACATTGTCCCCAATGTTCCCCGAAAGTATCAAAGTTATGATAATGGAAGGTAATTAAAAACGAAAGAAACTAATACTCCCCTGATTAGCTCGGTAGGATCCGTGTGAAGTAGTGGTTAAATTCTTCTTCAAGAAGAATGTATGCGTGAGAAGCTCCTTCCAATCTTATGTATCTTCTTCTTGATAAATAAAACCTGCACACTTTAAGAAAACAAACGAAACCTTCATGTAAAATTGGCGGTAACACTATATATGACTCTAATAAACTAGGATATAATGCTTGTGGAATGGATGTTTGCAGATTTTCTGGAAAATTATGACCTGGAAAATTCCAAAAATTTGTAAGTAGCACAGAATAGGGGAGAAAGTAAGATAAGTTGTTTCTACTCCTCCTAACGCCTTCAGGTAGCAATCCTGACGCCGTCAGGTTATCCTGACAGAAACTGGTCTGCTGCGATTTTCTGGAAAAAATCTGGAAAATTTACATCTTTAGAATCTGGAAAAAGTCCTGCAAAACATCCATTATGACTCGATACAAGCATTTGACTCTAACAAACACACATATATATCTTTTCAATAATCGTAATTCTCATGTTTACGTTCTTTTAAAAACATGTGTAATCTTCCCTACTCTTATCCCTTTTGTAAAATACCTTTATATGTAATTAAGACGAGGTTAAAGACAAAATAAAGCATTTTCACAAATTCAAACATGAGAATAAACAATAAACGAAAAGATATATGACACACAAAAAAGCAAACAATTAAGCATGGGTTGCCTCCCACGAAGCGCTTTTCTTTATTTATAAGTCTTGTAGCTAGACTCGAAGTCGTACCCCTACATGCCTATATAAGTAAGCTTATCCTTAAGAATGTCATAAGGATCAAACTTATCATTTAAGTTCCTACTGGTACGCTTAGTTCGGTATGCCTTCTCAAACTTTTCTCCATCGGGGTCATAGATCGTTATCCTAATGTGCCACTCTCCATTACCATCACTAGGCGGTCTATCCCAATTCCACTTATGTTTAGGCTTATCGCTCTCAACTTTCCACTTATTCATGACAAGGTTGACGGGCAAGCTTCCTAGGAACTCGGTCATCTTCCTAAACACTAAGGCGTTCTCGAACGGGTTCACTTCTATGTCCCTAGCCAATTCTTTTTCATGGAAAGTTGCTCTACTAGCAAAGGCTTCTTCTAGATAGAAAGGTCGTTGGGGACCTATGAAGTCTTTATTAATCCAAGGTCCATATCTAGATGGCGTTCTATCCAACATGATCTCATGGGGGATTTCTTCCTCCTTGTGGTAAATATGCTTTTTGACATCGTAAATTGACCTAGCACTCCCTTCTCCTACCACTATTTTAGACATCTTACAATCAATGATGGCACTAGCGGTAGCCAAAAATCCCCTTCCTACTAACAACGGGCATGTCGGGTCCTTATTCATGTCTAGCACATGGAAATCCGCCAAAAGAGTCAATTCACCTACGTGTACTACCATGTCTTTTATTATCCCTACCGGATATGCAATACTACCGTCCGCTAGACCTAAGATGGTTTTCGTTGGTTCTATCTTACCTAAGTTAAGGCAACGGAACAAGATTGATGCATGATCCTAAGTCGGCTAGAGCATCGAAAGGTTTGGAGGTTCTAAGCCTACATGGAAAAGTGAATAGCCCGGGATCATCTAACTTCTTAGGTAACTTATTTTTCACAAACGCGGACCCATGTTTTCCTAGTTTTAGTTCTTGCTCATATTTTTCTTTTAAGGCATTGTAATAAGGTGCATGAGCTAAGACTTCAAGAACCAGTTTTTCTTGGTGGAGTTCCTTGTGGTCCTCCTCTAGATGAGGTTTGGGTTCTTGGTTGACGGGGATCTCAAGAGTGGGTTTTACCAATGGTGCGGGTCCTTGGTACCTCATTTGGGATCGTTTGGAGCCCGTGTTGATAGCATTTACCGAGTGGACCTTTGGGTGTGAGTCGCATGGATGTGCACTCTCCCATGGTGAACAAGAACATGAAGTCGATGAAATCGAATTCACTTTTGGGTTCTTTATAGTATCACTTGGGAGTGCTCCAATTTCCCGGTCATTGAAGGCTTTTAAGAGGGCGTCAAGCTTGTTTGTCATCCCCCCTTGTCGTTGCTTGAAATCGGCTTCAAGCTTAGTCAATCGAGTTTCTTGAGATGACATGAATCTAGACACGATTGCCTCAAGACTAGTGGAGTTCCTGGTGTTTGGAGGGTTGAACCTATTAGGTGGACTAGATGAGCTTTGGGGTGGGTTTGAATTTTGGTTCCACTTAAGGTTAGGGTGATTCCTCCATGAGGGGTTGTAGGAGTTTCCTAAGTTGTTTTGTTCGGGTTTGAAACTGTACCACTTCTCTCCCGCTCTGTCGGTACGCGTGGAGGCGTAGTCCGCAAAAGCTTGTTCGGGGAGTCTTGTGCAATCACGAGTGTCGTGGGGACCACTACACAACTCACAAGGTAGAGTGATTTTGTTCACTTGATGCGAAGACTTAGGATTTTTGTAGGAGCTCATTAAGAATTTGACTTGATCTTCAAGCTTGAGCATCCTACGGTCGGAGGGTTGTGAGTCAATGGAAGGCAAGGAGATTGCCTTTACGGTTTTGGGCAACTCATGGGGGTCATTCCAACTTTCGTTATCATAGAGAGCAAGATCCTCTATTATACCCCACGATTCTTCTGCGGTGAGATCACTAAGTTTACCACCGGCCGCTTGGTCGATGGATCGCTTAGTTGGAAAGTTGACATGATCATAAAAGAGTGAGACTTGAAGCCAAAAATCAATGCCGTGATGAGGGAATTTATGGAGTAAGTCCTTGAATCAAGTCCATTCTTCGTAGAGAGATTCACCTTGACGTTGTTGGAACATCAAGATTTCATTCCTAAGCTTAGAGTTCTCCTCGGTGGGAAAAATTGGGCAAGGAAACGAGTGGTGAAATCATCCCAACTTGAGACGGAGCCGGCGGGAAGTTGCTCAAGCCAATTACTAGCTTGGTCCCGTATAGAGAATTGGAAGAGACGCAAACGCGTGGTCTCCCGAGTAGTAGCATCGAGGTCGATGGAATCGACGATTTTAAGGAAATCCTTAAGATGCTGATTATGATATTTGGAACGAAGTCCATGGAATGCACATCCGTTTTGGATTGAAAACTAGAAGGCAGAATATATTTCGTTTTGATTTTGATAAGGTGTCCCTAAAATTGTTCGTGATGATATTTATAACATATAAAATGAAAATGGTCCGTCGTTGAAAGTTGAAAATTAAAAATGTTCAAAGGTGAGAGAAATGCATAGTGTAATTAGTACTCTTATTAAAACACTCTATTACTTAAAAAGTACAATGATTTATTTATATTCTACAACCAATTAAAAGAATATCTACTAAATTAAATACAACCAAATAAAACACACTTTACTAAAAAGTACAATAAAATTTTCACAATATACATTTTAAACAAGTTACAACATAATCCAAAATATAAAATAATTAAACATCTTAAGTAATGTTATTTTTAAAACACCCTAAAATAAAAAGTACATGTTATTATTCACATTATACACATTAATAAAACACACAAAGCTTCATACAAGCTAACAAGTTGATGGTACATATAGTTTTGAAAACCAAACCGGACCAACTGGTTCAACCGGGAACCGGTGTCCCCACCGGTTCGGCTAACCAATAAAAGCCATCCGAAAATGAATCAAAGAGAACCCGTTGAAACCGATACAAACTGGTGAATCAGGCCTCATCGAGATCTATTTCTCCGGTTAATCATCACAGGTTACCCGCCGCCGCAACGCGCGAGTACCCCGCTATACTATATATAAAGGAAAAACCAAAAAGTTGAAACTAAAAAATAAAATGCCGAAAAAATATATTTCAAAAGGAAACTATTAATACACATCAAAAACCGGGTTGACCCGGGACGCTTCAAGCCCAACGGGTTAACACGGTTTAATTTGACCCGTTTTCGACCCAACCCGTCAGGTTGACCTGGTTTAATCGACCTGTTTTTTACCAGAACGGTTCAACCGGTTGAACCACCCGGGTCAAACCAGGTTTCACAACATTATTTTTAATCCCCAAATCTTCAAACTTTATTATTTTTCGTTTATAACCCATAAAGCATTTTTATCACTAAACGATCTATCGTTATCAAATATCGTTGCTATGCACAAGTACTCGTCTATTAACACCATAAGTAACTATTCTATATATAAAGTGGGCTTAATATATGGGCCTGGACCGGTTAAGAAAGAACACAACTTTTTTTTGTTTTTCTTTTCTCATGTTTAATGGAGCTAGAGAACGCACTGTTACATTTAATTGGAACAAGGATTGCTACGATGCCGCCGCGTTGCGGCGGGGCATTTTATATTTATCGATATACCTGCTCAGCGTTAAATTGTAGGGAAAGTTATCGAGGGGCGTTGTTTAACGTCGTTGATCTACCGTTAAGATATACATGGCCCGAGTGCCGCTTATAAAATTATGCACGAAGTATCTCAAAAAAATCTACGAACAACACGAAAAAAAGTGCTAAAACCTGGAATTTGTACCTGGTAGTTGCCGGGTGATACGCGTACAACGCGCGTTCGGGGTTAAAGGAAACTTACTTTTCTTCGAGCAACTTTTTCAACCACCTAGGCAGTGAACATAATCGTTGTAGTGTAGTATTAGGGTAAGCCTCGGGATTGATATCGTTCTCTAGGGGAATAGGAATGCTAGTTAGAAATTACTAAGCTAAGGTTGGGGTTGAGGAAGATTATTTTTTATCTTTTTATTTTTTTTTAGAAAATTGAAAGGTACGAATCTCGGGGTATTGGATTTGGGGGTGGTACTTGTTGGATCTGGACACTCTCCTTGTGTCAATGATATTTTGTATGATATTATTAAGCAAGCGGAATTTACTTAAGTAATACTTAGAAGACAAATTATATGATGTATGAGAATAAACACAAGTTTACACAAAACTCAAGCTCCAATATTATTAATGAATAATACGAGTGATCTTAACTTATCACTAGGGTTACACCTTGAAGCTTTCGTAGGTAATCTTGTAATGTTATACGTACCTAAGACAATGACCTAGGATCTCCTTTTATACAACAAGGAGTCATTTACAAGATAAGTATAAAGCTAACATAATAGAATATACACAAGATCTATTCTATACTTATCTAGACGCGTTTAACCTTATCATAAACTGATAGCAGTGGTAATGAAGAACTTGCAGTGGGAATACGTTTCCACTGCTAGTATTAATCCATGCAGTGTAAACCACAACTATCCGTGGTAACAGATTATTCCCAACAATCCTCCCCTAAACTTATGATTTCTTTGCAAATCAATAAGTTTCTTCAATATGCATTATCTTCAAGGATTTGGGGAATTCAATCAAACACTTCACTTCTTCTCTCTTAACTTCTGTATAGCTCTTGAACATTGATCTTGAAGTCTTTGTAACAATGCTCTGACCTTTTCATTATCTTCATTAACTCTTATTGGTAAGGTTAACATCACTGTAAGAGCTCCAGCTCTAAGTGGATATTCTTTCTCAGCAAGCATGAAAAAGTCTTCTCCATTAGTCGTAGAAACATGATGAACTTCACATGAATCATAGTAAAACCATTTAGTACCAAAACTTGTGAATAAAGTTTTCCAGAAGTCATCATCAACATTTGGTTCATAGAGCCTTCTAAGAGTCACCCATAACTGCATTTCCTTTGTATCTTTGAGATCCTGAGCATTAAACCTTTCTTGTACTAACCTCCATAGTGTATTAAGGTCATCTCTGTCAAAAGCTTTAACAAGATCTTCAAATGTCATGAATGATGAAGTTGCACCACCTAGCCTTGTGATCTTCCATGATGGAGCAAAATTGCTAGCAGTGAAAACTTCCCAATCAATAATAGGATGTCGAACTTGCAGTGGTTCTGGATGAAAATCTTCTTCAACTATCATCATCATTCCAGTCAGTTGTTCTGCAGTGAACTTCTCAGTAGGAATTTCCTTCTCAGTAGACTTTGTATGATCTTCACCAACCTTAGTCTTCTTAACTGTTTGAGAATCACTCACTTTGGCCTTTCTCTTCAATCTAGGAAACCTTCTTTCTTCTTCTTCAGAATCCTTTGGAATAAAAGATTTATCTTGTTTTACAGTTCTGTAGTAAGCCTTTTCAACTTGATCATCATACATTCCTTTAAATTGATGCTTTTTCCAGTTACCAACATGACAACAATAAGTCTTCATATATGCAAGTATTTGTGCCTTGGTTGGTTGTCTTTGTTTCTTCTGACCCTTTTTGACTGAATTAATCACATTATCAAGTGCTTGATTGTTCTTCATTATAATAAAATCCTTCAACTGAGTTGTTCTTTGTTCCTCAGTTAAGGATGCATCAGCAACAAGGTCAATTGCCTTTTTCTTGATTTCTGCATTATTTGCAATCAAGAATTGAATATCTTCTTCAGAAGGAACATAGCTAAACTCTGGAGCTTTCTCTTTCATAATTGTAGGTTGAACAGTGGAAATTGAATCAGTATTTTCCATTTTATCCAATCTTTTAGCTTCCAAAAAGCTTGCAACTTCTCTTTCTTTCAATCTTTTCTTTTCAGCAACTTTCTCAGCAATTTGATCTTCTACTATCTTCTTAGCAAGTTCTCTATCAAGATCAATCTGAACTTGTCTTTTCTTTGAAATCTTACTTTCAGGTTGTTGTACATCTTCCATAACTGTTTTACCCTTGTCTGTCTTCAATTGATCAAATTCTTCACTTGCAGTGGCAATATTTGGCTCTGCAGTGGAAATAAAATCAGTAGTAAAATTAGTTGCAGTGTGGAAAATGTCTTGATCTTCAAGTTGCTCTCCATGAGTTTCAGCATACTTTGCTCCTTTACTTGTATCTCCTTCATCTTCAAAATCAATTGTCCTCCCCTCAGTGTCAGAACCTGTTTTCCTCCCCTGTTTGGAAGAATTTCCCAAATCATGATCAGCTGAATCACCATCAGAAGGTGAGGATGAAGATGAAATCACTAACTTTGCAGTCTGCTTGTTCTTTTTCAACCTCTGCATCTCTCCTTTTAAAGTCTGAATCTCTGTCGTTAAGAGTTGAACATCCTTGGCATGCTGCTTCTTGACAGTAGCCAAGTCCTTTTGTAGAGACTCAACCTGCTTTGCTAATTTGGTACACAAAACCATCAATTCCAGTTGATTACCACTGCCCTCAGCACTTCCAACTGTGTTACCTCCATAGTAGGACTAGGTGGAAGTCTAGATTCCTCCATAGTAGGACTAGGTGGAAGTCTAGAACCACCACTGCTTGTTCCTGTACCATAAGGTTCAGAAACTTGTTGTGTTGTCATGAGAGGAGTTGTCTGATGAGACCTTCCCTCATAGGTTCTTGTAATTGGTGGGGTATAATCAATGTTGGGAACATTAATTATGGGTGTGTGTTGTTCAGATGAAATTTTAGCAAGCATTTGGGGTAGGAGAGGTGTAAAAATCATATTGCCATCTTTATTCAAATTTTGAAAAACTTTAGGCTTTAGGCAACTGATTTGATAAACAGTAGTATGAGGTTGCAGTTGAAATTCATTAAGCATAGCTTGCACAAACCTTGGATACATTAAAAATTTGGTTTTACTCTGTACATTGCCTTTCATACTTGTAAAAATATAGTTGGTCCAGTTGAAAATCTTATCAGTGACAAGACAAACCAAAGGATAAGCCATGGTTGAACTAAATTGCTCATAAGATGTTTTCTTAGGACTAAGGCAATGTAACAAAGTATGAATCAAAAATCTCCATTGGGGACAAAAACCACTCTTTTTGAAAGTAGCCTTTTTGTCAGTGGTATCATACCCCATGGATGATAAAGTATCATGAATATCAGACATAGGTAATGTGATGAGACCATTGAGATCATCCAAGTGAAGTACTCTCCTTAGGGATGCCTCAGTAACATCAATATTTACCCCATCTACAGTGGCTCTTAGAGCATCCACTGATTCATGTGTATCTCCAATCTCAAGTGTTATGGACTGAGCAGAAGTCCAAAACTGATTGATTTGAGAGATATAGATTGTGGGTTTTAAAAGCAATGCATACCTTATATGAGTGGTATGAAGAAAGTCCACAATCTGATGAAAAACAGGGCCACTCTTCTCGTTAGACTTTTGTAGGTAGGCCACTAAGTTGTGCTCATCTGCAAATTTCAAAGAAGCCATAGAAACTTTTGATGAAAAATATTATTATGTCAGTAAGAATTGAAGTAATGATTAGCCAATTGAGAGAAAAAGATATATATAGGGTTAGGGTTTAGAATTTATGCGCAAGTAAAATTATCTTTAGAAAGTAGTTATAATATAGAAAGAAGATAATTTACTTAAAATTTTAACCCTATATATATAACTATCAGTGGTTACTTTCAACGGCTAGTAAAAAATAAAATACTGACATAATCAGTTGTAACGGCTAGAACAACAGTGGTAAAATAACACTGTCAGTGGAAACTGTGAACTAGCAGTGGTAATTTTTCACAAAAATTTCAAAGAGCAGTGGAAAATAAAAGCATTAGAAAACAAGACTGCTCCCATTATAGTTTTTAGCAAACTATCAGCTATCAACGGATTTGATATGTCTTTACCATGAGCCGTTTGCTATGGACTAGCCAACTCTTAATCATAAAGAATATGGTGAGTTGATAACCATATAGTTTTAGGTAAACTATCAACCATAAACGGATTTGTCAAGTCTTTACCAGTAGCCGTTTGCTCTGGACTAGTTGATTCTTATGTGTATTAGACATGGTGAATCAATAACCATTTGTTGTGTATCTCAGACATACACCTTTTAACTCCAACTCCTCATCAAAACTTGATTATTTATTAGTGAAAGATGAGAATAATCAACTTGATATTAACCAAAGTTACCCTTAACCAAACTATTACCCAAGCAAAATATCTTCCAAAGTCAACTCAATAATATCTATATTTACTCCTTGACCTACCAAAATAAGAAAAAGGTAAATATCTTCATTAAATAACCCTTCAACCGACTTTGTCTATATAAGAATATTTGGCTTAAGATAAACTTCATCAAGTTAGTTTCAAACACAGTATTCCCACAACCATAAGCATGTCTAATCCCACCAACGCTATCAACATCTCTTCTGACTCAGAAGAAGAGTATGTAATCGAATCAGAATCATCTTCAGAAGCATCAGGATGGTTTGGATACTTCCCACCAGGGGCTGGCTCTCCATCCAAAAGATATACCAAAGAAACTGCTAAGCAAAAGCCTGCAGCTAAGCCTGAAAAATCTCTTGAGTTCTACTCCGATTCATCAGATGATGATGCAAATGATGAAGCCTATTCTATGGCTAAAGAGTTACCAAAAGCTCTTTCAATAGCACTAGAAACAGCTATCTCCAATATGAAGCAGATATCCATTCCAACAAGGCCTGCAATGCTACCAAGACCTCCTCCACAAATTCTTGGTCTTCCATGTCCAAGAATGCAATCCACCTTTGAGAACAAAAGGAAGAGGGCACAGAAAAACAAGCATGATTATGTGGGTAAAGGCAAGAAGCCAATGGAGTAGCTGAAGTTAGATGTAGGATGTACTAGGTTGCAGTCTTTTGTGTTTTGATGATAAGTAGAACTTTAACTTTGGTTGTATTGAATCACGTTATATTAATGAAGTTCCTCTGTTTTCCTTTTTCCACTGTAAAAGCAAACTTGTTACCACTGGTTGCAGAATAGTTCCCACTATTAAGCAATAATTTATGTATAATCATCAGTGGACAACTAGAAAGTCAATCACCAAAGAGTAACTTATTCAATGTAAACAAAGGAATCCTTCAAACTGTAATTCACTAACATAAACCAAATACTGGAATCACTATTTCATTGCCAATGGTTAATATATTGAAAGAATTAAGCATAGTTGTGGCTATACTCAATAAAGTCAACACATAAACATTGATACACTTTTCAAGAGCACAGTACTCCAATTTATTCCTCAACTACTTGCACCTTCCCCTCATTTACTTCTTGAATCCAACTTAACATATAATAAACAAACCATTCAACACAAGTCACTCAAATCACATACTCCAAACCTTTCACTCTCAAAGCAACACCATGAGTCAATCTAGTACAATCAATCTTTCTTCTAGCAGTTCATCTGATAGTTCATGGGATGAATTTGTTTTGAAAAACCCTGTGAGAGTTGAGAAAGAAGAGTATGAGAAGGTTGTATCCAAGAAGAGAAGACATTCAATGATTCTTTCAAATCCTTTTCCTGCTGAACCTTCATCACTACAACCAGAGCCTCAGGATGCACTAATCAAGGAAGATAGCTCAGAGATCAGCTCCTATGTATCACCATATGTGGATACAGATGATGAGACCTCTGGAAGAGTCCTGAGTGTTCCTCCTCTTGCAGCAATAGCTCCTCCAGAAGAGCTCCAACCATCACCTTCACTTCCATTGCTATCAGCACCTCCATCAGTAGGTCCTTCATCATCCTCACCACCAGTCAGAGAAGTGGTAAGGAGTTTAGCATGTCCTAGAGTGTATGAGTGGATTGACATGCGAGGAGCTGCTAAGGTGATGCCAAGCTGGGGCTTTCCTAAGAAGCCATAGATGGTAGATGATGGGAAGGAAAGGGATGGGTTAGGAAGGTTGTGTTTGGGATAGGTTGATGGTAGTAGTTTTCAGTTTATGTTGTGATGCTTGTAATCTGTACTTCATGGATGTAACTGTTGCACTTAGAGTGCAGTCTTGTGTAATAATAATAATAATCCATGTTTTCCTTTAACTTTGATATTTCTGCATCACACATTTTGTTCCACTAACTTTATTATCAAACCTGGAAAACTGTCCATCATAATGCTCAAACTCTGAAAGATAGGACTTGTTGCCAGTCATGTGCCTTGAACACCCACTATCTGTATAACCTTGATCTGACCTTTTTGTCCTTGGATGTTCCTGCACATATGAGTAAAGAGTTAGTTTCTTTTGGGGACCCAAGCCATGATTGACTTGGATCTGCCTCGTGTATCAATATAGTTAAATCTATCAAAGGTCATTGATACACCATTGGGATTGGTTGTAGAGGTATTTCCTTTAGGTTTCCATTCCCAACGTGCTGAGGCCTTCACAGCATTGTCCATGTCCCCTTTTTCATATTTAAAACCCTTGCAGTGGTAACTTTTGAATGAGTAGTGGTAACTGCTGGTTTCTTTTTAGGTACCCACTGTTGATTATTATTAACCTTTTTAGCTTGAAAGGTTCTTTTTCCTGTTTGTGCAGATTTTGTTAAACTTGTTTTGAAGTTTGCACTTTTAACATTTGACTTAGGGTGAGCAGTGTTAACAGTTTGTGCAGTGGCAAACATTTTGAGGCCACTCCTAAGTTGAACAGCTCTTGGGACCATTTTGCAATGTGAATCAGGGTGTACATTATGTTGATACCTGTTAGACTCCACCCTTTTATACCCATAGACTTCCCTTCTCCCAACATGATAGTCACAATAAGCATGTAAATGATCAAAACTACCACAGATATAGCATGCCTTATTGTTCATAACAAAATCACTACCTAGTTTTTGAGATTTAACATGATTCCAACTCCTCTGGTTACCCCTAGGAGCTGTAGGCTTGTTCCTATACATCTCAGCATACTTTACAGTTGGTCTAGGTTTATTAGCTGGTTTCCTAGTTTCCTCTGTAACAGTATTAACAACTTTTGGGAAAGAAGTCTCTACATTCTTTTTAACACTCTCATCTACAACAGATGAGTCACTAGCACTCTCAAAAACATCATTATCAAGCTTACTTTCTTCCTCACTCTTCACAACTGTGTCTTTTAAAGGACCATATTCTCTTTCAAGATCCTTAAAATCCTCTATGCCTGTATGAGCTAAATCTATACCTGGAGGTGAATGAACACCCCTTAGTGGTGGAGGCGTAGTATTATAACCCATACCAGACTTAGCTTTATTAAATATTTGAGCATTCCAAATTTTATCAATTGACTCAGACTGATGATAACATGTGTCTACAGTTAAATTGACATTTTCAATTTTCTTTTGAAGTTTTTCAAGCTCCTTTTGGTATGCTTCATTCACAGCAGTTGTATGTTCTACCTCTCTCCTAAGAAGAATCATATCATCATTATAATTTGACTCATTTGCCTGATAGTGCTCTATTTGTTTTTCTAAAACTGCCATGGCTCTCCTAAGATTAGCCACAGTATAATTAGCAGTGTATAACTCTTGTCTTTCATTAGAATATAAATCATTAAGTCTTTCAACTTCTCTAGCAGCCCTACATGTTTTAGAGCAACATTCAGAGTTTTGTTCCTCAGAGTCAGAGAAAGCCATAAGAGCAACTTCAGCAGAAACAAGAGCAGCATATGTGTGTTCTTCTTCAAGATCATCAGCCATGAAACTCCAATCATAGCTCACACCATCAATAGCCAACATTGCCTTTGGTTCTTCCACAGTTGGTCCCTTCTTTTGCTTGTACCATGTAGATCTGTTGTCCTTGGTCTTTGGTCTTCTACATTCTCTAGCAAAATGTCCAAACTTGTGGCAGTTAAAGCACTCCAATTTTTTCTTATCAAAGCCTGCAGTATCATCACCATTAATGTGGATAGGCTTGCCAGTCTTCTTGTAGAATCTCTTAGCCCTCATGCTAAGAAGAGCTATCTGCCATTTTATATCCATCTCCTCCAAATCATCTTCATCGATTTGCTCTATGTCTTCATGAGTTAAGAGAGAGCCATCAACTTGTGTGGAGATAAAAGCATAAAAGGTAGGATCTCCAATACTAGCAACCTTCTTCTTTGATCCTGCAGTGGCAATATTCACATTGCCAGTGGAAACTTTAGAACCTACAGTGGCAATATCATCATCACTTTCATCTTCAGAATCATCACTGTCAACATAATTTGACAACAATGCCAAGCTACTAGAGCTTGTACCAAGTTTCCCTGCCTTCTTCAACCTTTGCTCAATAAGTTTGAAGTTGTTCTAAAGATCATTGAGCTTCATTGTTTTTATGTCTGTTTTGTTTTCCCAGACAGTAACATTGGTTTGAAACTCTGAAGGCAAACTTCTTAGAAACTTCAAATTGAGATCTTCCTTTTCTACCTCAATGCCAAACACAGTCAGTTGTGTAACAATCTTCTGAAGTTTGGTGAGTATCAAGAGAGTCATTGCTTGAAGCAGAGAAGTTTTCATAACTTTGCTTTAACAATGTCTTTTGAGTCTTCTTTGTAGCATCATTACCACCAAACACTGAGCAAATCTCTTCAAACAGTTCTTTAGCAGTCTTGAACTTGCTGAATGCAATAATCTGGTCTCTAGGAAGAGTCATCAGCAACAGACTTCTAGCTTTAAGTTCATTCTTCTTTTGAGCTTTTTCAGCATTTGATTCAGGCACAGAAACTTTCACAACATCTGTGTCACCAACTTTTGAAGTAGTGGTCACAGATTTGAAAGAATCACCAAGTTGAATGATCTCCCATAGAGCATAGTCCTGTATGAGGAAGTATTGCTCAATCAGTATCCTCCACATCTCAAACTCATTAAGCTTAAGCTTAGGGAGTCTGGGTGTAGAAGAAGAGTTTGATTGGTTGTTTTCCATCTCCATTGAATTGAGTGAGTGAGTCAAGCTAATTCCTTGGATCTTCTAAAACAAAATATCAGAACCTTCGCTCTGATACCACTTGTTGGATCTGGACACTCTCCTTGTGTCAATGATATTTTGTATGATATTATTAAGCAAGTGGAATTTACTTAAGTAATACTTAGAAGACAAATTATATGATGTGTGAGAATAAACACAAGTTAACACAAAACTCAAGCTCCAATATTATTAATGAATAATACGAGTGATCTTAACTTATCACTAGGGTTACACCTTGAAGCTTTCGTAGGTAATCTTGTAATGTTATACGTACCTAAGACAATGACCTAGGATCTCCTTTTATACAACAAGGAGTCCTTTACAAGATAAGTATAAAGCTAACATAATAGAATATACACAAGATCTATTCTATACTTATCTAGACGCGTTTAACCTTATCATAAACTGATAGCAGTGGTAATGAAGAACTTGCAGTGGGAATACGTTTCCACTGCTAGTATTAATCCATGCAGTGTAAACCACAACTATCCGTGGTAACAGATTATTCCCAACAGTACTTCTACCAATTACTCTACTTATCTAATTATCTAATCTAAGCTAAGGGGTAGTCTACGTCTAATTGATGTGTGCTCGTATGATAGTTAAAGATGTGTTTACCTAGATGCTATTACTCCCTAGTTATCTCCTATTGATGGTTGAATTGTCACGTCCCTATTCTTAACGCTTTGTGTCTTCTAAGGTCGTAGGGTATGCTTTCTTCCATAACTCTTTAAGACTACCTTAAGGTTATTGCCTACAAAATCTCTAGGATTCATAAACTAACTCTAATGTTATCTTTGGATTTTTAGCCTACAACAACTCTAGGCGATTATAAACTAATGTTCACAAATATTACTCAAGCATTAAAAACACAACGATGACCTATTGCAATCTTATGCCAATTACAATTAAGATAAGAGACAACCAATCAATATTCAATACCTAGGTTTCATAGATCTAAGCAAACATACAAGTAAATTAGCCAGACATGGTGAACATGCAAGCATACACACATAAAATTGAAGACATAATTAAATCAATGAAGTAAATTACTTATCTTGTTGTAAAATAGGGTATGAGAACCCTAAGATACTGCCCAAGACAGCCAAAAATCGTTATTAGGTTTTACTCCACAATTCTACCTCTCTAAAAGTCTGAAAATTTGAATTCTATATATAGAGTTACAACTGCGACGGCGTCACTCTTTAATTGTGACGTCGTCGGATCGCCGCCATTAGGGTTTCGTCTTGACCAAGTCAACTTTTTGACGGCGTCACCTTGTGGTTGTGACACCGTCGGCTTCATCTTCTGACGCCGTCGGAATCTGAATCTAGGCCGTCTGAGTTGTGACGCCCTACTCTTTAAAGCCTGACGCCGTCAGGTACAAAATAGCAATTTCACTTCTGAGTCGTCCCAATTATAGGGACGCAGTCACCCTTTATTTGTGACGCCGTCAGGTGCGTTTCCAGCAGCTTGAGTGTCTCGATCTTGACTTTGGTCATTTTTCTTCACATATTCACGCCTTTTCGTCCAAATAAGTTTCATTCCAGCATTTTGCCTTCAAGAGACCTAAAAAGTGAAAAGGAACGAAACTAAGCAGTAACGGATATAAAAGTGGACGATTAAGGGCTTAAACGACCCCTCAAAAGTGTACCTTTTAAATCCTTATCACCGGGGCGGACACTAAATGTTCATGACAGTAAAAAGGCAGTAAACGAAATAAAAAGAACGAAGTACCTGTCAATAGATGAGTGCACCCTTTGGCGCAACATAGCACATCTCGTTAGATATAATACTAACTGTAGCACACCTCACTCTGTTACTTGCTTTGATAAATACATGGCCCAAAAACATTGTTTTTTTGGTTTTACTAAACTAAATGGGTATCATTTTTGTCTTTTTAACAGCAAAACTCACATACACCCTAAGTTATACACGATGGTCCTAACTCAGTTTTAGATGCTTAACTGGAGGGAGAAACGATAACTTTACATTAGGTTAACAGTTACGTTGAGTCAATTACAAAAAAACTATGATGTTGCTTAGGGACCGAACTGATACAATACAGTTTGGCTCTCGGTTCAATGATGTCAAAACTTCTGATTTTCCCACCATGAAGTGTAAAACTTTATCATGTATAATAATAAAATTTACAGGACATGCTTGAGAATCATCATTTTGTTCCTGATTTTGATTCACTTTCACCAGTTTCTTCCTGAATGCTTATTTCACTATATAGTAAGAAATAGAAAGCAAACCTGTGTCTTTTGAACAGCAAACCGAAGTTGTCGTACTTCCAACTTTAAATGATTGAAAAACTCGTCAGTTAACCTGAAAATGTCAATGTCAATAGCATTTTAAGTGTGACATTAAAATAATTCTAGTTATCTAGCCAAGATATAAATGATTATCAAATGGAAATGGAAAGAAGTGCTTACTTATATCTCATTCTGGCAATCTCTAGCTGAAGTTCCTGAGGTTCGCACCTTCCAGTGTCCTCATACAATTTTTTAATACTTCTTTTCACACCATATAATTCACTTAAAGAGACAAAGAAAGAGTATTAGTCGGCACCATTGTTACTGGATTGTGGCAACGAACAAATATCCATAGAGGTCTTAACTAAAGCTTGTAAGCGCCTCCTGAAGACATTAGATGGGTTCAGCTATTTGTAGAGTCACAATAAGGCTCTAAAATATGCAAGGCACAAATTATTTGCTTCATTATTTGTTATTTGCTTCATTATTTGCTTCATAAAAGCAGACCTTATATAGAAATACATTCAACTCTTAATATGACTCTTTTTTAGTTGATTTAGTATTTATTCAAAAAATTAATCACTCTGTCATACCCGAAAGTTCTCCATTTATAAACACATGAAGAGCATGACATGTCGACTGCACCAAGAATTTGGGATGCTTCCCGTTTCGCAAAAAGGATTCAGAAGAACCAACTTCAACACTGCACCAAAAACATACGTTACTTGAGTCATGATGAAACTGGCGAAAGCTAGTCGAATTATAGCGTGTTAGAAACAATGAAACTTACTTGGTCGTATACCAAAGATAATCACTATTATCTCTTTTGACATTAACTTGCTCTAGCAGGCCCGAAACAGTGAAAATTGAACTTTCATCAACAATGGCCAAATCTTCATTATATGTCTCCTATGTAATCAACTCAGTATTTGTAGGGCAGCATTTCCATTTGAGTTGATTGAACCCCGACCTGGAGCTAAATTTAAAATTAAAAACTGTAAAAGGCTTAAATTTGTTTTACCTTCATAAAATGACTGATACGTCTTCTTAACCAATTGTCTAAGGGCAGTAACGCAATACCTTTGTCCACCCTTAAGGATTCATTGCCTTTGGTTCTTTGTAGTGTGCCTGCCATAGAACCCATGAAACCATTAAAGGTGATGTTTGTCACATCATTAGCAAATTTGGCTTACTCCAAACGTGACCTACACCTTAAAAACAACAAAAGAAAATTTATGAAATCTGATAACATCAAAAGAAACCCAAGCTTTATAAAAGTACCACATACCAGCCCAACCTTCTCCTTTAGCCAATAATCAAAGCAGCCCCTAGAAAATCATCCTCTAAGCGTCATCCAAATTCGCCACAAATAAAAGGAATCCTGAAAATTATGATTATTAATATGCTTTTTGATCATCAGCCGTGACCAAAAAACATTGGATAACAACATATTTGAGAAAAAAAACTACCTTAAAACGCTGAACTTATCATTTGCATTTACTCATCCGTTTTAACCTCTCTACAACCCGACTTCAAACACCCACTAAAAAGATAAAGGCCTTTGGTTACCACAGTCGATATTTTCAGAAGTAAATTGGGTAAAAGGAATGACTCAAAAGCCAATCCAATTAGTTTCAACGTCTACCTATATTTTACTTGGGTTTTGCCAAATCCATTTGACCCATTATGAGACTTTTGCAAAGTAAGATAGAAGCGTGTATAAAACTTACTTGTGATCGCATAACTACACAAAGCACGTTAAGTACCTACAGAAATAGACCAATTTTTATTACTATTATTATATACAACCAAACATGTTAAGAAAATGAACACCGGAGTAAAAGTCATAGAATATGTTACATGGTATGTGGTCTCTTCCGTACACCAGCATAGTGTAATATGGAAATATACATATCGACCAAGGATATATACGCAATAAAAGTTCCCGTCCTGTTGAGAGTAACAAACATTTGTGTCGAAGCAGTAGATATGATATAAGCCAGGTGAGTGCGTAATGGTGCAATCGATGCAGCACCATTGACTCAAAATATCAACTACTGCAACCAATAATGCAAAAGCGTGGTCAGTAGTTTGTCATGCAGTTTTTATGCATTGCGAAGCGTGAACAATAAAAAGATGCCATTGCTTACCAAAAACAAAAACGAACGCCTTGCTGAGAACCTCAAAAAAGGCATTAAACGATGCTGAGATAATAAGTTTATACCCAACACTCGTAAAAATCGCATATTTCAACGACCAAAAAAACCCGCCTGCCAACATATCATTAGGCTCAAATTTGTTAGTGGAAAATGGTCAAAAAGGTCAGAATTCCGCCGTGGCTGCAAAAAAAACGCGGTTCAATGATAGCAAGTATGCTTTCACGCCATCCGGTTATTGTCGTGCCAAGTTACGGTTCAGACCACAAATAACCAATATCATTTGACTCAGATTGGTTAGTAATCAAGAAAAGTGAATACACCCGTCGTGGCTGCAAACCTTATAGTTCGCCGTGCCAATAGACGGAGACTCACCACTTTAATCGAACCCACAAATTCATCATAGCCTATTATAACCAACAAAGGGTGGGCCAACTAAGAACCCGAGAACAGAACGTAAGCAAACCCCAATCTACGAGATAAGAAACTCAGCCAAAACAACATTCTCTTTACCAAATACCTAAATTTCACCATCATGAATACAAATAAAGTTAAACCCCGAACAAAACCACGCAAAATCAAATAAGCTAATTAGCCGGGATAATAAGTTCATCCAAACACGCCCCTAACAAAACAATAAAACCACCCTAAGCCATAAGCAAAATCAAATAAGCCAATAAGCTGTCATAATAATCAAAATCCCAAACCTAAAAACCCAATTAACATCAACATATTCAAATCGTAACTTCGAAAGATATCTATTAAAGAAAATCCAGCCCAGAATCATAAAAAAAACCCATAGTTTCATCTTTTTTTCACAAATAATCACAAACCCACACCAAGTTTTTTGTACATACCACAAATACGCAACAACAAACAACAACGATTGAAGGAGCGATTACCTAATACCATAGCAGTAGACAACTGACAAACACAGGACGCGTGTTGAGACCGAGAAGTCAAGCATCGATTCTTGAGACTGAGGACACAAATGAGCGCGCCACGTATCAAATAGGAAGACACGTACATCGCAAGAGGCGAACCAATAACAGGGCTGAAGAAGAT
This sequence comes from Chrysanthemum seticuspe, assembly GCA_019973895.1. Taxonomy (NCBI): domain Eukaryota; kingdom Viridiplantae; phylum Streptophyta; class Magnoliopsida; order Asterales; family Asteraceae; genus Chrysanthemum; species Chrysanthemum seticuspe. The sequence continues at coordinate 298,003,766 of BPTQ01000006.1, forward strand.
ACATGGATATGGCAATTGGGCTGAAAGAAAAAGCGGGAGCCCTATACGACAGATTATATTAATATATATATAATGTTTGCATTGCAACATCCGCTGTCATAAACAAGCTCGGTGCTTACAAACTAATATTTTGGTACATTTTATGGGTTCAAGTTCATATTTTTCTCTAAATACTTACAAGCATGCACAAATTGGTGTCCAGAGTACGCTATTATGGTACCATTGCCACAAATCTTAGCGGAAAGTCCTTGACGGTGTAGAGTTGGTTCATTTCCTTGAGACATCTTGTTTACAGTATTTTCTTGATCCTTCAAGCACAACTCGGAGTCTCGGACGATGGATAAAGAACTCCACGCAATTAAGGAAATTCTTTATCGCCTTCATGTGAGTTGGAAGTGCCTCCAGTAACGGTTTTATTGAGTCTATTAAGAGTTTTGAATATCTATTGTGATTTTCAATAAAGAAAAAATATGGCCACGTTGATAGATGATTATGTTGTTTACTTCATCTCTAGTATACTCTAATTACAAGAGTTATGGTTTTGTGACGACAAAAATGGTCGCAAGAAGCCCAAAAGCACAAAGGTCTTTGGCGACAACTTTCATCGTGAAAAAGACGGTGCCCAAGCCTCGTCTTTATAGCTATGATGTTCAATGGTTTTCACGACGAATATAACGGGCTGTTTGCTTTGTCAAATCTTTTTGCGAGGACAATAGTTAAAAGTATTTACTTTATTAAGAGAAATTGAAAATAGATGATAAATACATTTAGTGACGACACATTAAAAGAACACCTAAATTATACATACATTTAGCACAACGGCACGGCGCATTAAAAGATAACAACTAAACTATACGTACATTTATCTAATTAAAAATATAAATTAAAATTATTAATAATTTTGCCGACGACACGTGTTTTCAATTCGTTAAAGGTATTAAGTTTAAAGTAAATAAGATACTCCGTAATTTATAAATACCTTTTTTGGGATGACACGTGTTGTCGTGAGTTGCGATCGTATGAAAAGTGATAACAAAATAAAAAGTGTAAAAAGTGTCATAAACCGTCTAATCTCAAGCAACTTCATCCAATGGCCAAGAGAGAAAAGATCAATATATAAATCATATTTGCTATAAATCAAGTGAACCAATCATGTCCATTTATTTCTTTATCAAAACAAAAATAAATAAACTTTCGCCATTTTAAAAAAAATAAATACCTTGCAAACCGTCAATCGTTACGCGAAAAAACTCATACCATTACGACGAGAATTAAATTATCCTTCTATAGATATGCACTTTATATACTTTCGACTAATTTTTTTTTCAAAATTTCCGCCTAAAAAAATCACGTGTGATTCGAAAAAATCACATGTGATTTTTAAAATATATCACATATGATTTTTAGAAATCACATGTGATTTTTCTCGTCAAAAAATTGAAAAAAAAAAGTTCGTCGAAAGTATATATAGAAGCGCATATATATAGAAATATAATTTAATTCTCGTCGCGATGGTGTATTTTTTGTAGCTTAGAGATTTTCGTTTGCAAGATATGTTCGTTTTTTTTTCTAAGTAAAAAATATTTTTTTATTAATTTTGATGAAAAATGAATGGCTAAAATTGATTCATTGGATCCATGGCAAGTATGAGATATATATTGTTAAAAATAAGGACAAGTAACGTTCTAATTCTCTATCCCCCCACTTAAGATAAACAACATTTTCGTTGTGTAAAATAAAATTAAAAACAGGAAATAGAAATAATTAGAACGAAAAACTCCCCTGAGATTTGTTTGGTATGATCATCCATGATGCGTTTGTGAGCAACTTTTTATTTTCTTGTGTATGCAAGCGTCTGGATCCCAGCATGACTATAACACGCAAAAAATACAGAATGTATGTATACACCACTTCCTTGTAATCTCCCTGTGTTAACAAACATGAAAATCACAGCTACTGCATCTTTGATTAATCGATGGTTAGCTAGAATAAAAATTAAAAATAAAACCGTAAATTATCATCAGGTCAGTCGATACATCGCACCTTATTAGTTAAGATGCGCCGTATCAAGCCTGGAATAAAAATTAAAATAAAGTACGAGTCAGATGTGATATGTCGCATCGCAAAACCAGGATGCGTCGTATCAAAAACCATCTGACAGAAAGTTTTAAGTGCAGATATAAAATTAAAATGCAGAAAAATAAAAGGATAGATATGACCAGTACAGTCGATACGCTGCACCCTTTTTATGTGATGCACCGTATCGATGTGCAGGTCTAACGGACTCGAAAACAGAAACAGTAAAAATTTCAGGTTGTCTCCCGGTAAGCACTTCTCTTTATTCCATAGTCTTTAAGTTAGACTAATCTTCAGTTCTTAATCTATCTCATGCATGCTCACGTGTCCTCTTGTGAGCACTTCTACCATCTTTTTGTCCCGAATGCATTCGGGTCCCAAATCAACGACTCCTTTGTAGAAGCCCTTAAGCTTTTGATATGGATGCTCGATTCCTGATAAGGTTTTAAAATGTACCTTTTTGAGGGGTCGTTTAAGTCCTTATTTGATCACTTTTGTATCCGTTATTACTTAATATCATTCCTTTTCACTTTTTAGGTCTCTCGAAGGCAAATTGCTGGAATGGCACTTATTTGGACGAAAAGGCGCAGATATACGAAGAAAATGGCCAAAGTCAAGAATCGAGCCACTCAGACTGCTGAAATACAAGGGGACGGCGTCAGGTGTTACCTGCGACGCCGTCGGAGCACATGTTGTGACGATACAGTAGCCAAATTACTTATTTTCAAGTGACGGTGTCAGGCTTTAAAAGAGTAGGTCGTCGCACTCAGACGGCCTAGATTTGATCCAGACGGCGTCAGAGGCTGAAGAGGACGGCGTCACAAGCATAAAGTGACGCCATCGAAAGACTAACGTGGCCAAGACGAAACCCTAATGACGGCGACCCGACGGCGTCACAAATCATAAGGTGACGCCGTCGCGATTGTAATCTTATATATAGAATCCGAATTTTTCAGTTTTCAATGTGTAGCCTTTTGGAGTAAAAACCTAAACCGAACCAAGGCTGTCTTGTACAGTATTTTAGGGTTCCAAACCCTATCTTACATCAAGATAAGTGTTTTACTTCATTAATTCAATTATGTCTTTAATTACTTGTGTGTATGCTTGCATGTTCTCCATGTCCGGCTAATTTACTTTTGTGTTTGCTTAGGGAATATGAAACTTAATTATTGAATATTGATTGGTTGTCTCTTATCTTAATTGTTAATGATCTAGTAATGCGATAGGTCATTCGTTGTGTAGTTAATGCTTGATTAATCTTTGTGAACCTTAGACTATAACGCCTAGAGTAGTTGTAGGCTAAACCATCCAAAGAGTACCTTAGAGTTAGAGTTTATAATTCCTAGAGATATTGTAGACGAGACCCTTTGGTAGTTTTAAAGAGTTAGGGACAAACGCATACCTTACGACTTTAGACACACAACGCGATTAAGAATAAGGACGTGACAATTCAACCATCAATAGGAGATAATTAAGGAGTAATAAAACCTAAGTAAACACATCTTTAAACTATCATACGAGCACACAATAATTAGACATAGACTACATACACCTTAGAGTTAGAGTTTATAATATCTTCCTCAACCCCAACCTTAGCGTAGTAACTTCTCACTAGCATTCCTATTCCCCTAGAGAACGATATCAATACCCGTGGCTTACCCTAATACTACACTACAACGATTAGGTTCACTGCCTAGGGTGTTATAAAACTTGCTCGAAGAAAAGGAAGTTCCTTTGACCCCGAACGACGCGTGTAGCATTATCAAATTTTTGGCGCCGCTGCCGGGGAATAGAATAGCTAGTTAGTAGTCCACCTCATTTAGGTTTCTTTGCTTGATTCCTATCAAGTAAATTTTTCTCATTTTTAGCTTTCTCGTAGTCTATCCCCTTCTTCGTGACCTTTGTTCGTAATCCCATCACTTTTCATCATGGAAGGTGATAAACCACCAAACAACACTTTACCACCAAACAAGTACCCACCGCTTGACCCAGCCTCTGCCAACCAACTTCGAGCTCGTATTATTAGTTAAATTGGAGAGCTTAAGAAACTAAATAGGATGATTGAAAATACGCTTGAGGAAGCCCTTAAGGAATCTACTCACCTTTTAGATAGCGATTCGACCTCAAGTGATTCGGATGATGACCTAGAAGATGGAGATTATAAGGTGTTAGAAATTATGGAGGGTAGTAAGGAGGAGGAAGAACTTAGGGAGTATTTCGATCCATACCCTAAAGGGAAGGAAACCGCCTATCACTATAACGTGGTTAACTTCCCAAGACCACCATTCGAGCCTCGCATAAGAAAGGGAAACCCTAAAAACATCAAGATACCGTGTATGATTGGATACTTATATAGGGATCACACCTACATTGACTATAAGGTACCCATGAATATAATGTCTAGGCTCTATTACAATTGAATCATGAGAAAAAAGCTAGAACCTATGAGGGACCCCTTTCGCCCTAAGAAAGCAAGTAACTATGTGGGGAGGGTTAAAGGATTGCATGTCTTCGTAGGTAACTTCACATATAGGTGTGATTTCATGATCTTGGAAAATGTTAAGGGCATCATTGATGGGTTTTTAGGAGATGTGATACTTGGGAAACCATTTATAGAGGAGTCTAAGATGGTTTATGATCGAGAGGAAGGAATTGTCGAATTCTCAAATGGAGCCGAGAGTGTTAAATATATAATGCCCCACAAAAACAAGAAGTTTGAGGGTATGGATAATTTAGATGTGGATAACATTCCGGCATTTGAAGTAGACTGGAAGAACAAGGTTTACTACACTGCTTGTCTTGAACTAGGCCCTGAATATATTCGTGATGAGAAAAGGGTTAAGGAGATCAAATGGGCCTCTAAGATTAGGACAACGTAAGGGCACGACTACGAGTCTAGCTACAAGACTCATAAATAAAGAAAAGCGCTTCGTGGGAGGCAACCCATGCTTAATTGTTTGCTTGTTAGTGTCATATATCTTTTATTGATTGCTTATTCTCATGTTTAAATTTGTAAAAATGCTTTATTTTGTTTTTAACCTCGTCTTAATTGCATATAAAGGTATTTTACATAAAGGATAAGTGTAGGGATGATTACACACGTTTTCAAAAGAAACGTGAACATGAGAATTTCAATTAATTAAAAGATATATATGTGTGTTTGTTCGAGTCAAATGCTTGTATCGAGTCATAATGGATGTTTTGCAGAAATTTTTCCAGATTCTAAAGATGTAAATTTTCCAGAATTTTTTTTCAGAAAATCGCAGACCAGTTTTTGTCAGGATAACCTGACGGCGTCAGGATCGCAACCTGACGGCGTCAGGAAGGAGTAAAAACAACAGATTACTTTTTTCTCGTTTTCTGAGCTACTTATGAATTTGTGGAATTTTCCAGGTCTTAATTTTCCAGAAATTCTGTAAACATCCATTCCACAAGCATTATATCCTAGTTTAGTAGAGTCTTATATATATTATTACCGCCGATTTTACGCGAAGGTTTCGTTTGTTTTCTTCAAGTGTGCAGGTTTAATTTATTAAGAAGAAGATACATAAGATTGGAAGGAGCTTTTCACGCATACATTCTTCTTGGAAAGGATTTAACCACTTTACACGGATCCTACCGAGATAATCAGGGGAGTATTAGTTTCTTTCGTTTTTAATTACCTTCTATTATCATAACTTTGATACTTTCAGGGAACATTGGGGACAATGTTCAGTTTAAGTGTAGGGAGGGAAAATAAAACGGGAACTTTGAAACTATGTTTATTCTTGATTATTTGCTTTGTCCAATTGTATTTGTGTAATAAACCATGAGAAAATGTCGGTTAGGGTAATTTTGGCACCAAATTTAAAACTTTTCATGACATATAGGAGTGGGCTATTAGTCTTAACAAAAGCGTCTCACGGATAGGAAGTTATATGACTAGCACAAAAACCCTTTACCACCTAAATTCCACCAAAAATGTGAGGATCGCCCTTAGATTAGTAGGAATTGAAGCATTCATCTTTAATGCTTAGTGTGTGAACCGGTAGTATAATAGATTCTAGAACTTGTTTTGTGATGCATCCCGAGATCGCTAGTAAGACTACACTTGTGTAGTTAGGAATAACTAAATGATAAGAGGCATTAGGATAACCCTTGTTTGATACCCGTAATATAATTACTTCTTCCATATCGGTTGAGTAATTCCCCCACACCCTTTGCGTTGTACTCATTTTTAGTACACGATACCCCTAGTTAACCCCTCAGAGCCTATCCTTTTCGCGGTTCTCGTGATGTTTCGGTTTTCCCGGAATATCAATGAAGAGCATTGTTTACACCCCACCCCCAAATGTACACCCAAATCGCCTTAGCCTACCTTGTATGCACTCACTTTTAGTGCATTATTGTTATCACACTAAACCCTTAGTTCAATTATCTAGTTGTTTGCATGAGTTGCTAAGTCGAGTCATATCCTTTGTACACAGTTTTGGGACGATTGGGACTCATGGGGAAAGTTAAAGTCTATGAAATGACGGGAAGGGAACGTTAAATTCAAATTCCCTTTATTTGCGTTATAATGTACTCCAAGTGTTTTGATCTTTTCAATTCGGGTCAAATTAGTGTTAGAGTAATGAAAACTCAAGTGTAGGGATGTGCCTATAAATCCCTATCATGTTGATGTTACCTTAGAGGATGGTAGAGTAAAAGTGTATGGAAAAAAACAAAAAAAACAAAAAAAAAATCGAAAAAAAATAAAAAGAGAAAAGAAAAAAAATAGAGTGTTCAAAAAAAAAAAAAAAAAAAAAAACAAACATACGGGCTACCATCCTACATCTATCCTTTAAATTTATGTTTTTTTATTTCAGAGTTTAGAGTGTCGAGTCTTGGCTTAGCAACGCCATTCTTCGTATGCTTGTAACATAGAGATTTTTGACTTGCCACCACTAAATGGCCTATCCCACCAAACCCTTTGTTTCCCTACCGTAAGCCTAACATTACAACCCTTTAAAGACCTCTTTGATAGTATTTCCTAGGTGCTTACGCCAAAGCGATGGATGTTTGATCTATTCTCAAGCCTATGGTAATCTATGTACTAGGACCGGTTAATGAGTGTTTATCTTCCATTTCCAACTTGTTATATTTCATATACACCCGAGAGATGTGAGTATCCAAACACCCCATGTGAGGTGCTAGTATGTAATTTCCGTGCTTGTTATGACTTTTGCGGGGCTTATATGTGTTGTGGATTGTTTTAAACCAATGCTTCATGACCCCTAACTTATAAATTAATTGGCTAAAAGCACATTTGCTTGAGGACAAGCAAATACCAAGTGTAGGGATATTTGATAAGGTTTTAAAATGTACCTTTTTGAGGGGTCGTTTAAGCCCTTATTTGATCACTTTTGTATCCGTTATTACTTAATATCGTTCCTTTTCACTTTTTAGGTCTCTCGAAGGCAAATTGCTGGAATGGCACTTATTTGGACGAAAAGGCGCAGATATACGAAGAAAATGGCCAAAGTCAAGAATCGAGCCACTCAGACTGCTGAAATACAAGGGGATGGTGTCAGGTGTTTCCTGCGACGCCGTCGGAGCACATGTTGTGACGATACAGTAGCCAAATTGCTTATTTTCAAGTGACGGTGTCAGGCTTTAAAAGAGTAGGTCGTCGCACTCAGACGGCCTAGATTTGATCCAGACGGCGTCAGAGGCTGCAGAGGACGGCGTCACAAGCATTAGGTGACGCCGTCGAAAGACTAACGTGGCCAAGACGAAACCCTAATGACGGCGACCCGACGGCGTCACAAATCATAAGGTAACGCCGTCGCGATTGTAATCTTATATATAGAATCCGAATTTTTTAGTTTTCAGTGTGTAGTCTTTTGGAGTAAAAACCTAAACCGAACCAATGCTATCTTGTACAGTATTTTAGGGTTCCAAACCCTATCTTACATCAAGATAAGTGTTTTACTTCATTAATTCAATTATGTCTTTAATTACTTGTGTGTATGCTTGCATGTTCTCCATGTCCGGCTAATTTACTTTTGTGTTTGCTTAGGGAATATGAAACTTAATTATTGAATATTGATTGGTTGTCTCTTATCTTAATTGTTAATGATCTAGTAATGCGATAGGTCATTCGTTGTGTAGTTAATGCTTGATTAATCTTTGTGAACCTTAGACTATAACACCTAGAGTAGTTGTAGGCTAAACCATCCAAAGAGTACCTTAGAGTTAGAGTTTATAATTCCTAGAGATATTGTAGACGAGACCCTTTGGTAGTTTCAAAGAATTAGGGACAAACGCATACCCTACGACTTTAGACACACAACGCGATTAAGAATAAGGACGTGACAATTCAACCATCAATAGGAGATAATTAAGGAGTAATAAAACATAAGTAAACACATATTTAAACTATCATACGAGCACACAATAATTAGACATAGACTACATACACCTTAGATTAGATAATTAGATAAGTAGAGTAATCGGTAGAAATACCAACCCCCAAATCCAAACCCCGAGATTCGTACCTTTTCAATTTCTAAAAAAAAACATAAAAAGATAATAAATAATCTTCCTCAACCCCAACCTTAGCGTAGTAACTTCTCACTAGCATTCCTATTCCCCTAGAGAACGATATCAATACCCGTGGCTTACCCTAGTACTACACTACAACGATTAGGTTCACTGCCTAGGGTGTTATAAAACTTGCTCGAAGAAAAGGAAGGTCCTTTGACCCCGAACGACGCGTGTAGCGTTATCAATTCCCTATAATATGTCAAGTGTGCTAACCTGCAATAGCGACCAAATCTTGTTACACTTCTCGTTTGAGAGGTGTTTAAACCTTGGATTTGAGCGGGCCATATGGAAAGTAACACCATCTTGACCATTTTAAAAGGTTATGATTCCTGCAAACCGTTTTGCTTCAACACAAGAAACATTGCAAAATGGTTTTCCTATGATAATATCACCCCATATCTTTGTCGTGATACACATCCATCTTTTCCACTACTGCAAAATCTGTTATGATAGAAAATTTTCCAACAAAAATAGGCACATTCACAAAAGCTCTAACCACATTCTTCCCCTTATATTCAAGCTTCTTAATCATAATTGAGTTATAAAAATCCTTAGAAATTACATTAATAGGTAGAGTGTGTTATTTTTCATTTTCATGCATGCTATATTCATTATACATCCGAGAGATGAGAGAATCCAAATACTATATGTGAGGTGCTAGTGTATAATTTTCGTGCTTGTTATGACTATTGTAGAGCTTGTATTTGTTGTAAACTATTTTAAACCAATGTTAAATTACCCCTAACTTGTAAATTAATTAGATAAAAGCACATTTGCTTGAGGACAAGCAAATCCCAAGTGTAGGGATATTTGATAAGGTTTTAAAATGTACGTTTTTAGCGGGTCATTTAAGCCCTAAACTAATGTGTTTATAATCAAATATTGCATAAATTTGTTCTTTTTCACTTTTTAGGTACTTTGGAAGCAAAGGCTAGAAATCGTGCATATTTGGACGAAAAAGGATGAAAATGTGAAGAAAACGACCATGTCATAAAAAGTCTGGAAAAGCGCACCAGATGGTGTCACAACCTACAAGGTGACGTTGTCACTTGCAAATGAAAGTATCAAAACAGCCCAGATTTTAATAGAGACGACTCAGTTAAAAGTTGAAGAAATAACAAATGACGCCGTCACTTATTAAGGGAACTGGAATTCTCTGTGAAAATTATAAGGTGACGGCCTAGAAAAATAAAAAAGGGACGGCGTTAGAGTATCTTGGACGACGTCTGAAGCCATAAAGCGACCCCATCACAAGGCTGACTTGGAAGAGACGAAACCCTAATGGCGGCGACTTGACGGCGTCAAAATTATAAAGTGACGCCCTCCCATATGTATTCGTATATATAGTTTTAGAATTTTCTGCATTTAGGGTGCACACTTGAAGGGTAATTGTGGTGTACGAATTTTATTAGTTTTTCGCAGTAACTTTAGGGTTTTAACACTCTCATTCAATAAGAGATAAGTTTTTTGATTACTTCTTTCATTATGTTTAATTTATGTTTAATTATGATTACTTGTTTCATTATTTTTTACATGTCTAGCTAATTTAATATAGTGTTTGCTTAGATCTAATGAAATCTAGTTGTTAACTATTAATTTTCGTCTCTTGTTTAAGTGGTTGTTACATGTTAGGTTAGAAAAACTTGCTTATTCCTTTAGTGTTGCGAGCTTGAACGTCCTAAACAACGTATTCAGGTCCTAGAGTGCACTAGTATACTTTTCATTGTGTTTATTGTGTGAATTATGATTGTTGATAATAGGAGCTTTGGGGGAGATAACTTAGGTTACTTAGAGATCCCGGTTTCTTAGAGGAGATTAATACATTCATAGAAATAGGGCCCCACGACCTTAGGAATACAACGCGCAAATTAAACAAGGATGTGACAATTCGACTAATCAATAGGAGAAAACTAAGGAGTAGTGAAATCTAAGTAAACATGTTTTTACCTGTCATTTGAATCTCTCATTTAATTTACTTGTCATTTAGTTTAATTATAAGTTTTAATTAGTTTAATTAGTCATTTTAAGTAGTTGATAATCAAACCCCCAATCAAATACCGAGATTTTAATTGCTTTTATAAAATATAAAAAGATAAAAAGAATCATCCCTCACCTTAGACCTATTCGTCATACATCTCGACCTTCCCAACACTATTCCCCTAGAGAACAATCAACCCCCCGTTTCTTACTTATACTACACTACAACGGTTAGGTACACTGCCTAGGAGGATTGTAAAACTTCGTGTGAGGTTTGCAAGAATCCGCATCAAGACCTCTAAACAACATTGAATCAAACCCAAATAACCCAACCCCCAACCCTACACACAACCAAATTAACGACCACTCAGGTATGAAGGACATGAGCATATTTGTGACATCTATTAAGGATATCCATGAAAGGTTAAGTGTTGTTCAGAATTCACACAAAAGGGTTATTTGCGTATGACCACTCAGGTATGAAGGAGGATCAGTTACTAATGCTTATGTTTTTAGTTGTGATATGGATATCTTTAGTTCAAGCCTTGATAATGTATTATCAGAGATTAAGGTACCAAAATGGGCGTTGTTATCTGTGATCCTAAACAATCCTTAGAATTGTTTTTGAAATTAATTAATAGAGATGATGATGTTCATAAGCTGTATGAGTTGGGTGAAACAAATGAGTCAGTTGATATATTTGTTGCTCATAAGCCCCAAAAGTTATCATAATTTTACTTAAAAAACATAGGTTCAGAGGTTGAGGGTTTGGTAGAGCAAGATGATAATTTTCGAATGACAATTCCAACACCTTTTATGACTCGACGCAAATGGAAGGGGATTGATAGGAGCAAAAAGCAGGGTAGTGTATGCAAAATACAAACAAGGAAAGGTGTTGTTGTTATAAGAGAGGGTGAAGGTGTTTTTCATAACAAAATGGACAAAAATAAGAGAAAAGGAAAGCTGGTTGAGGATGAGGATGTTTTTTAAAAGAAAAAAGGACAAGGCTATTGTAATAAATTATAAGCGATGTTTGATGGGAAAGGGAAGGCAACAATGGTTGTGCAGGTTTTGCTAGTGATGATGTTCCATTCAAATAGGGTGGTGTTGAAGATAGGTTGGTGGTGTTGGTGGTCTTGTTAAGAGACCGTTTAAAAATAGTGAAAAGATTACCAATTGTGTACTTTCCCTTTTTGCAACAAGACCATCTAAGGTGAGGTTTCAATGTTGAATTGCATGGCATCTTTTTTTATATTTCTAAATTGCATCATACCTTAGCCAACTTGAGTATGTGGTGTTTGGATACTTGTTTTCGCATGAACAATAGCAATATGTTCATTACTTTTAGGTTCATACTTTGTATGTTCATCAGTTTAAGGATATCCAATAGCAGTATGTAGATCGATTGAAGGTTCATCAGTTAATGGTTGTTTAGTTGAAGCTGTTTCATCGTTTGTATTTTATGAATTATCAATCAAAGGTTGTAGCAGACAATGAATCAATAGTTTTAGTAATTTTCAGGTAGTAGCAGACAATGAATCAGTTGAAGTGGTTCATCTTTTGTATTATGGACAAAATAGCCCTTTTGTAATTTGCATGTTATGGAAACTTTTAATTTGTATATCATGGTATAATCAACAATGTTATAAGGTTACATATTTTCAAACCATGATGCACAAATTAAAAGTTTCCATAACATACAAATTACAAAAGTTTCCATTACATTAGAGTATGTAATTTGTGACTGTGTTTATGTTTGTAATTGCCTACCATGTGATGTCTGGTATACAAGAACATGAAAGTCAAAGTTGCAAAGTCAAACTAACTACATACTACATGAAGTAATATGTGTTTGTTTAATATGTGATTGTGTTTGTGTAATTTGTGATTGTGTTTGTGTTTGTGTAATCTGTGATTGTGTTTGTGTAATATGTGATTATGTAATATGTGATTATGTTTGTGTTTGTTTGTGTAATATGTGTATGTTATGTAATCTGTGACTGTGTTTGTGTTTGCCTACCATGTGATACAAGAACATGAAATTCAAAGTTACAAAGTCAAACTAACTACATACTACACTAGCTATGGCTTCTTTAGTCTGCAACTATTTTGCTACCCAGTGATTCAGCAAAACCAACTTACTATCTCCCCTACTATCTTCCTAACAACTTTATATCTGCTACTATTTTACTATCTCTAATGCATGGTATAATCAGCAAAAACAAACACCCCTTTCTATCAGCAAAACCAAACACAGTGGTAAATAACATCTGATGCATGAAACATATGTTCAAACCATAAGTAACAATGTTATAAGGTTACATATGTTCAAACCATGATGCACCAAAAAACAAGAAAAAGATACATATGTTTGACTAATGAAAGTCAAACATGTATCTACAAATGTTGACATTGGATCTGCTTGTTACACCCCGTGCCCGTTTTGATTGGAAATTTAAAACTTTTGACATGGAAATGTTGACTGTAGCGGAGTCACATTAAACACTTTATTAAACTATAAGAATCTATAACATTTAACCATTGAAAACCCTTACAAGAACGTATACCCGAAAACTCTTCCAAAAAAATTACACATTACTATAACACAACCAACAACCCTTCTGCGACCCCCAATACGCCGTATCCATATAATGGGATACGCCGTATTGGATCTGAGGTCCATACACCGTATAACCCCAAGGTGATACGCCATATCACCATAACCACTTAATACGCCGTATCCATATAATGGATACGCCGTATCGGACCATCTGAGACAGAGCATCAATAGGAAAATCTGCATAAACTCAACACACAACACAACCCACATTGACACCATTTCCATGCTATAACCTTTACAAAACATCATTCGTTTATCGTATAAATCATAATCATTCATACTATAACACTTACACGCCACTTGACCCATATTAACCCAAAATGGGTATAAATAAGCATTAAACCAAACACCCTTTTAAAACATTACCCATACACGTTAATCATATCTACAATACACCCGTTTGACATCAGAAATCACTTTAACGAATATAACATGAACCTTGACACTCGACAACATACATATAACCATTTAAAGACTCACGGGGGTACAACATCAACATAGAGCTCGGTATCTACCTAAGCTCCTATTTCCTTACCAAAACCTTCTAAGCTTGCATTGCCATCACTAAGCCGTAATCCAATCATTACCTTCATCGCACATGAACCTACAAATCATTGGTAACTTAAACCGTAAGCGATAACGCTTAGTAAGTAAAATGATTATAACATACCATTATACTTCAAACAACATATAAGCATCACATGTATCCAAACACTTACTTCACGAGCCTTATACCTTAGGTCTCACTTAAGAACCTAACATCAACTTGCTCTTTAACACCAAAGCATCACTTAAATCACAACCATCGCAACACTTAAGCATATCTCAATACTCCTATTACTTAGCACATAGTATACATAACACATATACGTTAGGAATCCATATAACAACATACCATCATCATTTTACTTATCTTAGCTCGAAACTAAGCATATCCAGTCATCATCATCAACATCTATAATCTCCATATACATATCCTAGGTGAAATCACCATAACATAAACACTTAATAACACATAACCAAATAATTATGACAATGGTTTATACAGCCATACCTCACCTCTAAACACTACTAAGCATCATATAATCATATCTTGATTATATGATGATCATCCTCATATATCATTAACTTAACCCATCATAAAACATTCCTTAATTACTATAACCTCTTAATTTAACTTAAAACATTATTTACCCAATCCTTCCCAAATTAAGGTTCATAAAACCTAACTCTTAATTATCAATTAGCCACTAATTAAACATCATACCTTATGTAGGAATTAAGCTAGAACCATTACTTGAATCATGACACTTAAACCATCACCAATCATCATCACTAGCTCCTTTTTTCTTCTTTCTTTCTAACTCGACACCATGAGAACACACAAGAAATGTGTGGAAATGTCCAGAAGTCAACACATATAAACAAGCTAAAAGGGCATTTTTGTCATTTCTGCTTAATTTAGGCCGATATGCCGTATCCATAGTCCCCATCCATACGCCGTATTACTATAACCATTACGCCGTATTGGTATAGAACAAGTTGGTTACTATTCCTTTCAACTCAATACGCCGTATTCCCTATCCTGGATATGGCTAATACCAGACCAACACTTATACCATACAACCATATCTCCTTAGTCAACCATGTTTAGACCCGGTCAATTCTCTCTAGGGTGGGGCCTATTGTACCCGAGAAATGGGTGTAACACTGCTAGTCAATATGGCTTCTGCAGATGTCCAGGAAATGTAGATATGACAACAATGTAGTCATTTGATTATGGTAGGGTGAATTTGTGGTGAATTAAAGACTAAAGTTGTATGCTGCTGAGTGGTTTGTATAGCTTTAGAGTATTAGTGAGCATGCAATTTTCATAGGAATTTCTATTTGTTTCATTGAGTTATTCTAGGATTCTTGGGCATGTCCATAATCCTTTGTTAGGTCACTAGTTTTACAAACACAAGTAATATAGAAAGAGATAAGGCGATTGAACAAGCAAACCACAGACACACACACGATATTAAAGACGGTTTAGGCGTAGAGTGTATGAGAGAAAATAACTTGAACAACCAACCTTCAAATGAAGGTTTACATAAGGTATTTATAGGAGGAAAGTTAGGGCAACACTCCTTGTTTCCATCCTTTCTTTAATGGACTAAGGCCTAGGCTTATAGGCCTTCTACATAAGCCTAAGGCTAATTACAAACATAAAGGCCATAATAAAGCTAACTATTACATATTAATTACTGACACTTGATTATGGTTTAGGAGTGATTCCAACAATCTCCCCCTCAAGTGTTGGTGATGAACGGTGAAGGCGTTGATGTAATAGTAGCTCTGACGTCTTCCGACATTCTTCTTTCTTGTGAGAAGAATTACCTCGATTCGTACAATCTCCCCAGTATAGAGAGATAGTTTTCCTTGAGCAGTTATGCTTTGACGTCATCATTAACTTTGTTCTTTGATTATTGTTCTTTGTGGTGAAAGTGATAGTATGTTGTTGTCTGCATCAGGTTTGCCTCAGGTCTGCTTCGCCGCTACAGTGTCTCCACGTCATTCTTCAACATGCTCACACGCTCTTTGACGTTGGAATTCAGTACTGATGAAGTTCTTTAAGTCTTTAACTTTGTAGATTCTTTGATTTGACGAAGAATCATTCTGACTGTTGTGTTGCTTTTGGATAGAACTTCCATTGGTGATGATGTTGGCGTGAGCATGAGAAGAATCAGCACGATCATCCCACTCCGGAGCTTCCATAAAAAGAAAACATTTCAAACGGTTAGTAATAAGCGGATTCCGGCACTTACAAGTTTGAACTTCGAGAGTGTTAACAGCATAGTGTGAAAACATAACTCTAATTCTTACAAAGGCCGTTCCTGAACTGGAGTCCCACAAGTGAGATAACGCGATGTACCGAAGTACATCTACAGTTCAGATAAGTCGCTGAGGTACACCGAAGCATCACCCCACGACTGTAGACCGTTTGAGACACACTAAGCGTAATCCACGGGGAGTTACCGAAGTGACCTGCTGTCAGGGCTGTTTGATGTTGACCCTGGCAGGAGTTTCCATTCAATCACTGAGGATCACAGTTGTGAACCTCTCAAAAATGTTCTCGACAGATTGCTAAGATCTGTGAAGGACTCTGTTAATACAAATAAGCCGTGAAAACGTTTATTTATATTTTACGATCTTCTAATGTTTTGTCGATAACAAATATAAAATCATTTTAACGAAACTAATAGAGTACGTAAATAGTTTGAGTTAATAGTTTTCTAACACACTTACGCTTTCACATAAAACACTAAAACAAGTATAAGTGATTTTATGATTTAGATACATATGTACAACAACTAGTGTTTACATAATGGGTTAAACATATACTTAAACTAAGTATACTAAATTGGGTAAAAACAAGTATATACTAAATGGGTAAATACTAGCAAATGGTTTTGACCCATAACCCATGGTTTTACATATACCACTTAACCAAGTTCATTGTATCCTTAAGATACATTGTATCTAGAAAGAAAACCATGGATCAACCCATAACCCATGACCCATGACCCATAACCAAAAATACCCATGGGTAAAGAGGAGCGGACCACGGATCCCTAGCTTTGTGCTAGCCGGATCCCTTGTGGTAGGGATCCGTGGGATCCGGGGAAACAGAAGAGAATTTCCTCTATAAATAGAGAGCAATTTCTTCCTCTCTATGTGTGCTTTTCATATATACTTCCCCAAAGTATTCTAACCTTCTAACCTCAGATCTAAGTGATCTATGTAGTTTGTCTTTTGTTTTAGTGTGATCTACTAGGTTCCTCCTAAAGGAAAGATCACCACCTCTTGAAGACGTGCAAGCTCAAAGTCCATGAGTTGCCATGCTTCGTCATCATCAAGACTACTAAGGTTATCTTGTTGATAGTTCTTCCTTTCTCCATAGATGTTGGGTTGAAGGCATTAGTGAAGAATGCCGAAAGTGTCAAGATGAAAGCATTAGTGAAAGGTGCTCATCATCCGTGTCAAAGCATTAGTGAAGGATGCTAAAGGTGTCAAGACGAAGGCATTAGTGAAGGGTACCAAGCATTGTGTCAAAGGCATTAGTGAAGGATGCCAAAGAATCAAATCAAGTAGCATTTGGGAAGAATGCCTAGGTCGTATAATCGATGAGGTGCATCGTTATACATATATGTATTTGTTTATATACAAGGATGGTGATATCCTTAATGGTGTTGTAACAAGGAGTAGATCTCCTTGAGATTAGGTGTTGTGTCGTGAAGGTGTAGTTCACCTAAGGTGTGAAAGAACTAGGTACTTAGCCTAGTACCTAATAAAGGGTAGGCGACGTTGTGAATGATTAGTTCTCCTAAGGTGTGAAAGAACTCGGTGGTTAGCCTAGCACCGTATAAAGGGTAGGCGACGTTGTGTTAGGTGTGGTTCGCCTTGGTGTGAAAGAACTCGGTATTTAGCTTTGTACCAGAAAAAGGTTAAGCGACGTTGTAAAGGCTTCTCCGCCATAAGGAGTTGGTGTAGTGTTTACGAACTCTCGAGTAGGTGACTCGGGGAGTGGAGTAGGGTAAGGAAGGTGTCCTTGTAGCCGAACCACTATAAATACTTGTGTCATGGTGATGTGCTTCTTACTCTTTATCTTTCATTACACGTTTATATATCTATCTATCAACGTCCAACATAAACAATCAAATAGATTGACATAAGTCGATCTAAATATTTAAAAGGAAGTTTTAAATTGGTAAAACTATTCAACCCCCCTTCTAGTTTTCCACAGACTCGATATGAACCACTGATGATCTTATTTCTTGATCAACAAGTGATGAAATGTCAAGTGTCCTTAAGAGATCTTTTGATGAATCTCGTGGCTCTAGACTCAATAGTGCGTTTTGGTTTTCCTGAGCGGAGACTAGGGAGAGGGTCTCCTTCTTCAATACCAGCGATCTCTAAGAGAAAGCCAATAGTTTACATAGGGTACCCTGTGAGAATGAAACAAGCTTCTGTTGAGAGAAACTTGAGTGGCTAAGAAGGTTTAGTGCACGCGTCACTGGGTCCATGACGACTTTTAATCTTCAATACCGGCGTCACTAAGTGACAACCAGTAGCATATGAATTGAACCCGGTGTCTGCCCTAAGTTGAATAATTTGGATGGCTATTTCTTTTCACCCTTTTCTTTGCATTTCTTTTTAATTATTCAACTCATTCTTTCTCCGATTCTCATTTTCTCCTTTTTTATAATCGTACCTAAGGACTTCTAAGTACTAACTATTTGTGATGTCCTTGGGTAGATCCCTCCGGCTCTGGCGGATCATAGGACGGTTATTCCTAACCTTAGTCACCTTATAACTCCATGACTAACCTATGTTGCCATTAAAACCACTGTTGTGAAGAATATCTCAAAGGGTTTGTAAATTAAAAACATGTTTGAACCACAGTGAGAGTTTTATCTTTTAGCAGAAATACTCCCCCTCCACATGTGCTTTAGAGTTTTGACGGAAATATGCACAGTGTGGGAAGAGCGCGCACTTTAGAATTGATCAACTCAAGATAAACAATCCCCCGCGAGACACGGTTACGTTGCATAGTTAAAGAGTTACATTGTCAGCTTTTAGGTGACAACTAGCTCTAATAACTACCTTGAAGGTGTAGACAAGCCTCGAAAGGTTGTCATACCCGTCAGAGTTCATGTCTACCAAGAGTTTCTCGAATGGTACATTCTACTCGAACAAGTCCTTTGCGAGACACGTTTACATTACTAGCGTACTAGCTTGAAATTATTACCCGTCCAGGACAAGTCTTTTCGAGTTACTAACAGTTTAGTACCGTCAATTCGTTGGTTAAGTCTATTACACAAAGATTCATTTGCATTTACACAACATATTTCTTATCACATAATTTTCTCCCCCTAAAAAATGGCATATAAAATGTTATTTTTGAAAAGTTGAGAATAAATATGACCATTTCGAGTGTTGCGGGAAGATGACCACTATGAACAATTTGTGAACAAAGTTTTAATTCAAATACTCCCCCTCAACTAGTGATATAAACGGTTGAGGTTTTGAAAATCATATGGGGAAGTACTTGTCCTTTTGAGCAAAACCTTGAAAAATGAAAGGTTTGATAGGTTTTACTCAAAAATAAGAAGCTTTCGCTCCTTTTATAAGGATTGTGGCACTGAAGCGTACCACAGGGTCCTTTCTTGCAAATTACGGGTTGTACACTGTTATGTGTGCACAAGCCATAGACATATATAATCACACATCCAAATGTATTCAAGGGGTACCAGGAAGTGCAGTGATGTCGCCAGGAGTGCGAACAGGGCGTTGATAGCCGGTGATGTTGATCCTGGGTCGACCACCAACAAAGCTTTCCAAAGTTCTGAACTGATCCCTTCGAAACAACCTTTCATCAATCATTCTGATGATTCTCCTCACATCCCTTCGATCCTGAGAATTCCATCGCTTAGGAGACCCAATCTTGTGACGTATGTCCTTCAACCTATATGCCATTCTGTCCCTAACCATCTTCAAAGTGTGATCCCCAAACTTGTGAAGTTCACTACACGCCATTAAGCAATTTCTTTGTAGTTCACTACGGTAAACGACGCCGAAAGGTTTGCTGATGAGTGTATATTGTGAGAGCTGGTTGATGTCGGGAAGATCTAGCTGAGGTGGTGTGAA
The DNA here is from genome assembly GCA_019973895.1 of Chrysanthemum seticuspe. Classification (NCBI taxonomy): domain Eukaryota; kingdom Viridiplantae; phylum Streptophyta; class Magnoliopsida; order Asterales; family Asteraceae; genus Chrysanthemum; species Chrysanthemum seticuspe. The sequence continues at coordinate 298,023,696 of BPTQ01000006.1, forward strand.
GTTGACACAGGTCTGATAAGATTCAACTGCCAGCTGAATATCTTCTACACGTTCCTTGATGACTATGCGTCTGATGAAGATGAGCAGTGACTTGATGAATTCTCGTTGTACTTCGGTTGAAAATTGCCTCATGCGACCCTGTACTTTGGCAAGGTACATGTCTTCAATGTCGTTGATAGACAAATTCTCAAAGTCAGCCTCAGAGAATGCATAATCTTTTTCATCTTGTCGTTTGACCACGATATTCTTTAGGAAAGTGTAGTCCCACTTAGATGAAAGAGCAACGTGTTTGATGGCAACGATATCCTTAGTACTGAACACTGCATGTTGAGACTTCTGAACCTGACAGCTTCTGTAGTAGATTCTTCGGCGTTCCGGCCAATGATGAATCTCGTACAATGCATCACGGTCATATGCTTCCACTTTGTCGAAACACAAGTGATTGGCACGTTCCTCGATGGCTATGCAGTTTGAGTATATGGCTGCAGGAAATGGAAGTGTCAAAGATGTAGCGTATTTCCTTGATCCATCGCCACCGTGTAGAAGAAATTCCAAGTCTTTGTTGAAGAAATATCTGAATGGAATCCTAGGTTCATCTGGTTGGCCGATCGTTGGTAGTGGTGTTGACCAGTCGGTGTAATATGGAGGGTTGTCCCGTTTAGTGAAGTCGACATTTGCTTCTGGGTTGAGCCAATCCATGTTGTTAGACATAGCTCGAGCAATGTTTTCAAGGTGATATTCAACCTCGATGGCACTTTCTGAGCTATCTTTCCACAGTTGAAAAGCTTCATTCTTGATTCGCCTCAACTCGGATTTCGTCATCTTCTTCACATGGAACTTTTCTTGCATAATCTTAGCATGCTCCAATGTATTACCGTCTACCAGATCTTGACCTTCTTCAGGGTAGGGAGTTGAGTTAACAAGTGTAGAGAACCATTCAAATTCCTCTGTTTTATCGTCATCTAGCCATGATATGACGTCAGCCATGGGCGCCTTCTTCTTCTTTTGTTTTGGCCTAGATGAGGATTCTGGTTTCTTAACTTGTTTGGGAGAGGTGGGTTGTTGTAGGGGCTCAAGGACCTCTTCATCGTCACCACCCGTGTACTCAAAGTGATCACCGGTTTTCTGAGTCAGGGGTGGTAACTCGGAATCGTCCTGAGGTTTATCTGTAGAAGAACGAGGAGGAGACCTTTGTTGAGTAGGAGTCCGTTGGAGAGGAGGTAACATAGAAGATGATTCACCAGACTTCTTCTGACGTTTAGCTTTATCATGCTTATCCTGATCCTTATCTTCATCGTCTCTAGGACGTTTAGGCCTTTCTGCTTCGAATCTACATGCTTCTTTGAGTTGGTAGTCCAGTAATGCTTGAAACAGCTTTCCTTCATCAGAATTAAATGTCCCAGATCGTTTGGACATTTGTGTGACAAGCTTGGCCACCAATTTATTATCCGAGAAAACTACAGGATCAGATGGATTGATTGTGACGGTTAAAGGTGTTGATCTTATAGTTTGCTTGGCTATCTGCATAAGATTCGGATATAGTTTTCTGGTAAACATCTCCTTTGTGACTTTAGGAACGATATCCAGAAGGTACTTGTTAGTGTAACCTTCGATCATTTCGTTCAGTTCCTCTTGACGATGACTTTTCATGAATTCCTGAACGAATTCCCTTTCTTTCTGCATCTTGTCATTCTCATCATTTAAGTACTGTATTTGGTCAGCAAACCAATTCAGTTTTCTGTAGAGCACGTTCTTCTTTCTGACTTGTTGGACAGCTTTCACAATACTTTCATGAGCATGAGAAATCCAAGATCGAGGTGGTTTCTTCACAGATTTGGATGTTGATTTGGTTGATTTCTTTGATGGTGGTGGTGAGGAGTGAGATGAAGAATCTGATGAGGAAGAGACATGAGGAGACTCGGGGTCCTTGGGCGGATCAGAAGTTTCCTTCTGTGAACGTGTAGGACTTTCCAGAAGCAGCTTGTCATAATCAGCATCTTTATCTTTCTCAGACTTCTCAGTTTCAGTTTTCTCAAACTCATATTCGATAGTATCCTCCACAAGCTTTTGTTGTTGCACAAGAGTGGTGGCACCAGATCCCTTATCGGGTCGATTAACCGCATCAGGATCTGGTGAAGAGTGGGCAGCACCACTTGATCCTCCGGGGCCACCCATTTGGTCTTCTGCAAATTCTTCAGCTTTTTGAAGGTGTCTAACGAATTTAAACTTCTTCCTGTAAGATTGATCCAGTAGCTCTTCTTCTTCTTCAGAGCTCTCATCATAGGGCACAAGTGCGGGAGTCTTCCCTTTTCCTTTATCAGCTTGAGGACTTGGAGGTTTTGGTACTGAAGGATTGTCATCCTTTGCAGTTTCAGAGTAGGTAATCTCTTCATCTGTGTCAGTACCTTCAGAGCTTTCATCCACAAGCTTTCTTTGCGGTTCAGGTGTGGGAATAGTTTCAACTTCCTTTACGAGAACAATCCTTTTACGAGGAGGATTCCTTTTGGGAAGCTTCCTATAACTTTCAGAACTTACTGCACTTCCAGCACTTCTTCTTCTGGTTCTCCGAGTAGGAGTTCCTGAAGGTTTTTCATCAAGATGACCAACTTTGCCTTCTTTTACTGCTACTAGATACCTTTTATACGTTTCAAGCTTCTTGAGTTCTCTAGATAGAAGGTGATCAGGCAGCACGGCACCCTGCTTCTTAGTTGTCGATTCCTTGATTCTGATAGAAAGGATAGGTTCGGACAACAAGTCGTGATTGTCGGGGTCATTGAGCCTCATGGGGATATCAGGATTAAGCCCAAGTGCTCTCTGGATCAAAAGCTTTGTGTATCTGACATAGGGAATCTTTGAGCCAAGCTTCTTGTGAAATAGCATCATGTCCTCCCATATCAGTGCTTCGATTTCGATGTCCTTCTTATTGATCAAAGACCAGAAGATTTGCAGTTCCATGAGCTTTGGATGCTCATAACCACTGTCACGACCAGAAACAGACTTGGTAATGATGATGTAGAGAGTTCTCCACGGTTGAGGAATGTTCTTAAGCTCCACGTGAGAATTCTTAGTAACAACCCCTGAAGCTTCATCATAGCCAATGTCAAGAAGAAATTGCAGAACTGTCTCTTCAGTAGGTGTAGCAAAGAATTCGGTTGGCTCGATTTCAGGAATGAGAAGAACAGCCCGTAAGTCTGCATGAGTGATGGTGACTTGTTTGTGATTAAGTGTCACTGTCACTGCACTTTGACCTGTGATCCTCTGCATAGAATTCCAGAATTGTTGAATGTAGATTTCCGGTACAGTATCAAAGTGTGAGAGCATGTTCTGGTAGGGATGATTCCTTAGAATATCCACAGCAATGAGACTGGAAGATTCTGAGCAAGTGAGGGTTTCAAAGTCAACCCTAAGGTTGTTCTTTCCAATCTTTCTCGGATAGCCATTTGGGAAGATGTCAGCAATAGTGAGAACCTCAGGTGCATCCACATTCATTTGAGCAGCCATGTCGTGATCTGAAATAACATTAGCCAAAAGAACCAACATATCGAAAGACATAATGTTAGTCAACAGAAGGTCTTATTGTCTAGTTATTGAATGTACAGTGACAATGATTGTTACGAGTCCTAAGTCACTTGTTTGTCCAATAGTTCAATGACGTCGTGAAATGTTTCGTGAGTTAGTTAACTTTAAGTTTTAAAGTTTATGTTATCACTTATTGTTCACAACATATCAAACGATTAAGTTTAGGGTTATTATACAAAAAAGTCACTAAAGTTTGCGGAAAATTTGTCCTAAGTCATTAAAGTTTAAAAGCTGTTATTCAGGTTACTAAACTTATAAAAGTTGTCATCCACGTTACTGAACTTATGAAAGTTGCCATCTCCGTTACTGAACTTGTAAAGACATGACATTTATGTTACTTAACATATAAAAAAAATAAACGTAAAAATCGCTGAAATTATAGACATGTTTGCTTTTTAACGTTGAATAACCTGAATGACAACGTTTAAACTTTAGTGACTTAGGACAAATTTCCTGCAAACTTTAGTGACTTTTTTGTATAATAACCCTTAAGTTTATTAGTGACATTATTGGATTCGTGACGTTATGATTAGTTTATTTACAAGTTTGTACACGTAACAATTCATAATGAAGGTCAATCAAGGCTTAGGCGTAGATTTGGCAAAGTTACACGTAAACAGAAGAAGTATATGCGTAGGCGTAGGCTTATGCGTAGGATCCTTACTTACGCGTAAGAAATGTTACGTGTAGGAAAAGGGGACCTTATGCGTAGGGCTTACGCGTAGGCGTATAAAGACCTTACGCGTAAGGCTTACTCGTAAGAGTAGACCTTATGCGTAGAGTCACTGTTTACGCATATCCTTCACAGGATACGCGTAGTCCCATTGTAGAACCTTATGCGTAGTAGTTACGCGTAGGATTTCTCTTACGCATAACTGCCTACGCGTAAGGTAATCCTTATGCGTAGAGTAACAATCAACCTTGATTCTGAATTTTATGCGTAGCAAGCCTGAAATAAAACATCATAACATCAATCTTAACACATATATTCATTCTAAAATCAAATCATGACATGAAAGCTTGTTAAACATTTACGCGTAGAAAGTCATACGCGTAGGTCAAAACCCTAAGGGTTATGAATTACGCATAAGATTTCTAACCATGGAAATTGCACCAAACTTTTTCTGGTAGGTCTTAGATGTTATAAGAGTCTAATAACCAAGTTTTAACACTCAATTCGTGATGAATCAAAAATACCCAAACTTTAGAACTTTAAACCCTAATTCCTAATTCTGAGTAAATCAGTGTTTCTGGGTTGTTATAGAACCTGGATATCATCAATTCAACATCATATAAACATAACACAACAATTTTTTTGACCAGAAACATACACATTTGAAAACACCCAAAATCACGCATAAACCCTAATTTTGAAAATCATTCAATTCGAGTTTATGGGTTTGTTTTGAGGATAGAAAACATATCAATGATGTTATTAAAACATTTTGACATTATCTTTTTAGTCACAAACACATAACACATGATCATGTGTTCTTACGCGTATGCGAAGAACACAAAATCACCCATATAAGTAGATTTGACCGTTGGATTCATTTGAAAATCAAAACCAATGTTTAAAAACATGTTAGAAACATTAATCCACTTACAGTTTGATGATCAAAAAACACAGATTGGATGAACGATTTTTAGGCGTAGGATCTTTTAGGTGTAAGTAATAAATGTGATGGAATAGTTAGGTGGAGAGTGGTTTTATTAAAATGACTTTAACATTTTGACAGTTTTGGTCCCTCCACCTTTTCCTTTTTCATACAAAGCCATTTAACTTCCATTTTGGTTACCAAACAAAGATTTTGAGAAAGAAACTTGACGACACTCCCCCTCGACTTAAGAAACTAATGAAAGTTTATAAATTTTAGTCCGAGGAGTGTCATTTAGCCAGAAAACTTTACCACCATTGATAAAAGAAACAACCGGGATATGATAACATGCAAGTACACAGATGTTTTGAAACAGTTAAGTGATACTTTTCTCCCCCTCAACACTTGTTCGGAAAAATACTGAATTTTGAAAGATTAAAGTGTTGATGGAAGAAATGTACTTGCCATGTTGAAAGAAAAATATATTAGAAGAATATTTTTGTTGTTTTATCAGGTTTTATATTTTTGTATTTTGTTTTTTGAAAAAATATTTACAAAAGATGTTTTGGTGTTTGACAGGTTTTTAAGACTGTTTTAAGAGGTCATCAAATTCCTCTTGAGTCAAACACCTCATACCAATCCGGTGGACCAACTCATTAAACCTAGCGGGAGGCAAGGCTTTGGTGAGAAGATCTGCCAATTGGTATTCTGTACCCACAAAGTATAATTCAACGGTACCCTGTTCCACGTGGTCCTTGATGAAATGATAGCGAAGATCGATGTGCTTTGATTTCGAGTGCTGAACTGAGTTGCACGAGATCGCTATAGCACTCCGATTGTCGTAGTACATCGGGATTCTGTCAAATACGTAACCATAGTCTTTGAGTTGTGTTCTCATCCATATGACTTGAGCACAACACGCGGACATGGCTACATATTCTGCTTCGGTTGATGACAGCGATGTACAATCCTGCTTCTTTGATTGCCAAGACACCAGTTTATCACCAAGAAATTGTAGAGCTCCTGAAGTACTTTTCCTTGAGTCTAAGCATCCTGCGTGGTCAGCGTCTGAAAAAGCGATTAGTTCAAAACCAGAATCCTTCGGATACCAGATCCCCAAGTTAATGGTTCCCTTGATGTATCGGAGGATTCTTTTAGCCTCAGAGAGGTGGGTTTCAGTTGGTCGCGACTGATAACGGGAGCATAGATAAACGGCAAATACAATATCAGGTCTGCTAGCTGTTAGATACATGAGGGACCCAATAATACTTCGGTATTTGGTCAATAGCAGGTCAACTAATTTCCCATGTAAATCAGCGTCTAGCTTCTTGGTATGAGTCATTGGTGTGGCATAAGTATCACAGGTTTTCATTCCAAATTTGTTTAACAATTCAAGGGCATATTTGGACTGACTCAAGAAAATACCACGGGGTGATTGATGAACTTGTAATCCTAGAAAGAACGTAAGTTCACCCATCATGGACATTTCAAAAATTTTCTTCATTAGTTTTGCAAAAGCGATTGAAAACTTTTTATGTGTAGACCCAAAAATGATGTCATCCACGTAAATTTGAACAATTAAGATATGTGCCCCGTGATATTGTATAAAAAGAGTTGGGTCAACCGAACCTTTGGTGAAATTATTAGCAATGAGGAAAGATGATAGCTTATCGTACCATGCCCGAGGGGCTTGTTTGAGACCATAAAGAGCTTTGTTCAGTTTGTAGACATGGTTCGGGAACTCGGGATCAACGAATCCTTCTGGTTGGTTGACATAAACCGTTTCTTTCAGTTGTCCGTTGAGAAACGCAGTTTTGACATCCATTTGAAAGACCGTCATATTCATATGAGCCGCGAACGCGAGAAATATCCGAACAGCCTCAAGACGAGCAACCGGAGCAAAAGATTCTTCAAAGTCTATTCCCTCTTCCTGACGATAACCCTTAGCAACTAGACGTGACTTGTTTCGGATTACATTTCCTTCAGCATCCAATTTGTTTTTCCAAATCCATTTGAGACCAATGACGTAGACCCCTGTTGGTCTTTCAACCAGTTCCCATACTTCAAGACGTTTGAATTGGTTGAGTTCATCTTGCATGGATTCAATCCAATTGTCTTTTGTCATTGCGTCTTTAATGTTTTTAGGCTCAGATTGGCAGTCAGTGAGTGCATAAATGCAATGTTCACCATCTGTGTGAAGACGTTGTCTCGTAACGACTGGTTGATTCGGGTTGCCAATAATATTAGCCAGAGAATGGTCTTTTGTCCATCGATGTGTAGAGGGTTGATGTTGGTATACATTGTGCAGATTCTGAGAATTCAAATGGTTTGTTGAAGATTCCGCGACATCTGGTGCAGCAGTCTCATTAGCAAACGGGTTAAAGAATGAATTTGGATCAAAATCTGCAGGTGGGGGTACTTTATTCAGAATATCATCAGCCGGTTCATCATTTTTGGAAGCGGTGTGTTCAACTGTTGTGTTGGAGTCAACTAGTGTAGGTGCATCTTCAACAGTAGTTGTTGTAGCAGGTGTATCAGGTATAGGAATATTATCAGGTTGAGCAGCGGAAACAGCGGATAAACCTGGAGCACGTTCATCAATATCGTCACTGAACAGCGGAGCAAATAACCTTTCCATTTGTTGACGAGTGAGCTGGGGGCTTTGTTCAGCTGATGATGGGGGTTGAGGGAAGTTTAAACGGTTGTGACCGGGTTCTAAGCTGTTATACTCAGAAGCCATTTCCGTGAGTTCATCAAAATGAGCATGAATCGTTTCCATCACCTGTTTTGTATGACGATTCCAGATCCGGTAACCTTTAGAATTCTCACAATATCCAATAAAGACTCCAATGTCAGCTTTGGCTTTGAGCTTTCCAAAATCATCACGATCATTATTCGGATAGCAAAGGGATCCAAATACATGAAAGTGTTTGAGATTCGGTTTATGGTTGTGGACAAGCTCGAAAGGTGTTTTGTTGTGGCGTTTTGTGATCATGGATCGGTTTTGAGTATAGCATGCAGTAGATACAGCTTCTGTTCATAAGTAATCTGGAAGTTTAGCATTGATTAACATTGTTCTTGCAGCTTCCACTAACGTTCGGTTCCGTCTTTCAACAACTCCGTTTTGTTCGAGTGTCCGTGCAATAGATGTTTGATGCTGAATTCCCACTTTCTCATAGAATTCACGAAGGGTTTGGTTAACAAATTCAGTTCCTTTGTCTGTTCTGATTATCCTGACGGTGTTACGGAGCTTAACCTGTATTTTCGTGAGAAAGGTGACGATCATTTGTGGAGCTTGGTCTTTGCTTCGAAGAAAGTATACCCAAGTCCAGCGTGAGTAGTCATCAACAATTACTAAGATGTAGCGTTTGCCATTGATCGTTTGCACGCGTATCGGGACACACAAATCCATGTGAAGAAGATGAAGCACATGCTGAGAGCTGTGTTCCACCTTTGAAGGAAAATGAGCACGAGTGCTTTTCCTTTGTTCACAGGCTGAGCAAAGGTGATCTTTAGAATACCGGAATCGTGGGAGACCTTCAACTAGTTTGTGTCGAGCAAGGTTGGTGATGGTTTGAAAGTTTGTATGTGAGAGACGATGGTGCCATAGCCAGGATTTTGTTGATGTTGCCTTTGAAAGTAAGCAGATGGGAGATGAAGCAACCATGTCTTGCATAGAGATAGTGTAGAGACTAGAATTACGCGAGCCAGACATAAGGTCATTTCCTTGTAGATCACGAATGAAACAAGTTTTCTCCCAGAAAGCAACCTCCAAATCTCCATCACAAAACTGACCTACTGAAAACAGATTGTGACCGAGGCCTTCCACATAGTAAAACCTGCTGGTTTCGATGTTCCCATTGACATAATCTCCGTAGCCCATGATAGCTGCGAAGTGATCATTCCCGAACCTGACAGTGCCAATGAACTTTGCAATAAAGTTTGATAACAGTTTAAGGTTGCCTCTCATGTGTCGGGAACATCCGCTATCAACAATCCAGAGAATGATCTGTATCACCTGCATTACACACAGACGACACAGATGGAATAGAAGTAGATGTGGAACCCGAAATGTTAGAGGGTTCCGAAGCAGGTATATTAGACATGCACACATTAATGATTTTAGGCATCCATTTAAATCCTAATGTATTATATATCCATTTCTGCCATCTATAACTACTGTTTGCTTTAGTCTTTGTGAATGCACTAGGTGGTACTACATTCTTAGGAGGTGAAACTGGAGCTACAGGGACAACCACACATGACGTAGAATCTAAAGAAGGCGGTCTACCAAGCGCAGACTTAGAATGATTAGTGGGCCTAGAGGTATTCCGATTCTTAGGATTCCGTAAATGAGAGATTATAGCTTTAGCAACACATTTGTCATGACAATCAGAATTCATACTTTTACGACAAATAACACAAGGTGCATCAGACTGAATATCAAAAGTGCTTAAAGGTTTAGCATTCATTACATCACTATTTCTATTACATTTGCCAGACGCAACATCTATAGTGGAAGCAACGTGAGTCTTATTCATAGTCCTAGGGTGTTCTTCTACTTTAGCATTCCTTATTGATCATTTCTTAGGTCGCAACTTCCAATTCTTCGATTGAGTGCTCCTAGGCTGTGAAGTGCGGACGTTTGGAAAAGACGCAACTATTCCTGTTTCAGTAGAAGGAAGCACGTTAGCAACTTGTGATTTGGCAGTAGGGATTCTAGGTGCATGATTACTAAGTCTTACAGGTGCTAATCTCTTAATGATGGTTGGCGGAAGTTGTTCATACTTTCCTAACATTTCTCTTAACTTAGAGATAGTGTGAATCAAATCTTGATTTTCAGAACGAATATTACCAGCAAAATTCATGACTTCTCTAGTGTGAGCAAGATAGTGATCAAGTTCGTTTGATGCTTCATGACGAGTCTTATTGAGTAAATCAAATATGACACCATATTCCTGTTTAACTTTTCAAAGACACGTTTTGATCATCCAGTTGCGCAAGTTTAGGATCAGAAGGATTTTCATGCAACTGAGCGATTTTCTTTTGAAACCCAAGTTGTTGATTGTGAATATCATTTTCACACCAATTAAGACGACGTTTTGCATAGGAAAGTTCGTTAAGCAATCGTTCATTTTCAGCTTTTAAAGACTCGATTTGAAGCATCTTATCAGTATTCTCAACAGTTACCACAGAGTCAACATTATCAGCAGAGATATAATCAGATGCATGTGCCAAAGAATAGAATAACACAACATTATGGATATCAGCACAGATAACATCTTTCAAGAGTCGATCAACATCTTTTCTCAACATTTTCTTTTTACGTTTAGTATTAGAAATAGATGTTTCAGTTTTCTCGAAAACGACCTTCATCACTCCAAGTTCCTTATGAAAATCCTTTTCCCAAGCTAATGTACAACTTTTCAATTTTTTAATGTTAGGTAAAAGATTTTTCTGAAAAATGTCTCTTTGTTCTCGCGCCAGAGGCGATTGAAAATGATCAATTTTGATTTCAGAACGATATTCTATCTCATGTTGTAAAATTTTGAGGTCAGCCATGAAAATGTCAAAATATCTAAGAATTTTTCGATTTTCAGGTTTTGAGTTTACTTCACTGATGGAAGGTAAAGGACCATAAGTTTGTGCATAATCTGGTTGGGGATTAACATTAGAAGACTCAGGTGTTTTGATGATAACCCTTGGTGTGTTAGAAGAATCCGTTGGTGTGACGAAAGTGACCGGTTTTGAATAATTAAAAGGTTTGTTGTAAACAACAGTTTTTAATTTTGATCGACTCTCGTCTTCTGCATCTAATTCCTCTTGACGATGATATTCAACAACACTCATAACAGTATCATTAATTTTATATTCTGCACTGGAAACTTCAGGATTTGGTTTGAATGTTTTTAGTGAAAGCTTTGGTTTGTAATCAGCTAGATTTGGTCCATATCCTTTTGGATTGGGTTTTAAAGTAAACTTTTCAATAGCTGTTACTGATTCACCATATTTGTAAACAACAGTTTTAAACTCTTTAATTTTGTTTTGCAAGCCGATAATTTCTTCAAGAAGGTCATCTACCCGATTCGTTGAATGCTTTTTGTATGCGGAGAACTGTTTTTGACAAGTTAACAACTCAGCCTTGGCTTTTTGATTTTCCAAGGTGAGAGCGTTGATGAGTGTCTAAATACTCATCATTTTTGTATAATCTAAACTGCAAAATCATCTGAAAACACTCAGAAACACATCAAAATGATCAAAATATCACAAATCAGTGTTTTATGTGTTTTAAATGCAAAAATATCAAAATCAGATGAAAAATGTATCAAATTTGCAAAAATGGCAGTTTTAGTCCCCCAAGTTTTAAAAGTTGTCAAATCTAGTCCCTGGAATTCAAAAATGTGGAATTTTATCATTCAAGGTCCCTGAAGTATTCTAAGTTTTCAAAAATGGTTCTTGAATGATTCTTTGGTCAAATGGCAAGAAAGGTCCCTAAACTTTGGAAAATTGCAAAATTAGTCCTTAGACTTTTAAAATGGATTTTATGCAAAAAGGGGTCCTTGTTTTATCAAAGTTAGTCAAGTTTGGTCCTTGTGAGAGCATTGGAAAAAGTTCAAGTTCAGTCCCTCAAATTCGGATAATTTGCATATTTGGTCCTTGTTTACTAAGCTTAACCAAACGGATCTTTTAATATCAAACCCAAAACAAAAACAAGCCCAATCCATTATCCAAGCCCAAACCCAAGCTTGAACCTTGGCCCTTGAGCCATGCACCTTGAGCCCCAGTTCAAAATCCCTTTTGACCCCAGTCATGACCAATTGTGACCTCTCCCGTATTATTAATACCCCGGTCAACGCAAGTCAAACAAGAGAAAAAAACCGCCTAACACTGTAGACTTCCCTCTCCACCCCTGTAACACCAAAACCAGGCATGGTTTCTCCACATTTTCAACACCCTCTCCATACCATGTCCCCTCCACCTTCACTAACACCCAAAACCCATTAATTGATTGAAACCAACTCATTAATAGCTCTAACCTGCTAAAGACATTTTTGGCGCCAAAATCCAAATGTATGGTTCTGATTGTTTTGGCTCATCCAATGGCTACAGATGAAGTGGGATATGCTCAGAGTACTAGTGGAAGGATTTTTGGGTATAAAAGGAAGCAAGAAAGAGAGGAGAAGGCACTTTTGGCCTTAAGCCATAGTCACTTAGTTTTATTCATGTCATTTACTGTTTCCATGTCATTTAATTGCTTTCAGTTCTGTAATTGAGCCTTGACAAAGTCTATTTACAGAGCTATTTAAGTGTTATGGTTTAAATTTGTGGTTTGCCTTGAAAATCTTCAAAACAGTCATATATGGGTATGTTTGGATTTGAGAAGTGAAATTGTGTTAGAGGTTGGTTAAGTTTGTAGTTGTTGTTGTCTTAAGTCACACTTAGTCATGTTAGTCAGTGCAAGCAAGAAAAACCAGTGGTCTTTTGGTTGAAAGTCAAAATCTCTTTTGATCATATCTTTTGAGCTCACTGTTTGGTTTTTAGGAATCATGATCATGATTCTGTGTTAGGAAGTTGTTAATCTTGCTCAAGTTAGTCTTATCTCACCCTAATACAACATAATCAGTGCTTAGAATCAATCCAAAGTTCATCTTGGTCAACTTTTCTAGTTTTTAGAAAAGTCAAATTTCCAACTTGGTCGTTTTTGAATAAAAAAGATATTTTCACTGTGGGTTTAATATTGAGTTTTAGCTTAAAAGCTCTTAGGGTATTAAAGTTTGGTTGCTAAATAAAATTATAAAAATACTAGTTTACTTTTTATCAGCTTATTTAGTGCTTATTTCATAGCTTCTTTTGAGTACCTTAACTGAGAAAGTGCCCTGTGCACAGATTTGGTACCCTACTTCATAAGCTCTCACAGAGCTTATTAGATAGCTTCAGCCTTTACAACTTAGCTTTTTGAGAAGCTCACCTAGCTAACTCAAGGTTACAAGAGCTTATTTTCCAATTCTAACTTATTTAGTTAGGCTGCAACAGCTTTCTAGTTCTGTCCATTTTGTTTAATTGTATCAATAAGTCAGTGTTTGTAGAGTTTTTCATAAGCTTCTCAAGAGCTTATTAGTGTAAGCCAAACCTTGTATATTGTTTTTTTAGAGAGTTAAGTTGGTCTACTTGTTGGTCTAAGTTTTCACTTTCATTTATTAGCTTATTTCAGTGCTTATTTGTTAGCTTATTTTGGATACCCTTTTCTGAAAATGCCCTGTGCAAACAGTTAGATTAGAGCTTATTTTGGTTTGTTTAATGCTTGTTTTTTTTTTAGTGATTGTGCTTATTCAGTTGTTGTATCTAGCTTATTAGTAGTTTCCTAGCTTATTCCATTTTACATTTTGCTTATTTAATAGCTTACTAGCCATTTAGCTTTATAACTTGTGCTTATTTTTTTTTTCTTTCTTGCCACTGTTGGAAACTTAAGCTCAAACTGAGCTTATTGGTCATTTTTGTAAAAAGTCATAGTTATTAAAAGTGCTTATCTTAATGTGCTTAATTGGTCTGTAAAAGAAAATTCGAAAAAAAAATGTTTTGCAAAAAGGGGAGGTCAAGGTTCGAACATGCGACCTCCCCCTTAGAAGGGTGATAGGGTGTACCTGTATGCCAATTGCCCTTGGGACTTGTCTCGTTCAAGTCTTGCACAATCAAATATATAAGTACTCTTTTCCAGTTTAGCTTATACGATTGTTTTAGCTTATTTGTAGCTTATTCAGTTTAGCTTTTTCCACTTTTGTATTTTTAATAAATCTGTATTAGTATTAAGTATTTTATAAAAAAGTTTCAGATTTTTCTTAATAGTTTTAGTATTTTTAATCATTTAATTAGTGTAAAATCTTAATTAATTCATAATAAAAAATATAAAAGTCTAAAAAATACAAATATTTTTTCTAAAATTTTCTTTTGTCATATACTACGTAAGAAAATTGTTTTTACACTTGTAGGTCTTTTATTTCATAAATTTTACGTTTTTGCTTGCGCTCCAGCGTAATTTTTAAACGTAACGCTCGTTTTCATTTTAAACCACGTTTCTAGATAATTTAGGATTACGTTTTAGTTAATATAGTTTATTTAAGATATTTTGTTTTATAAAATCACAAAAACATCATTGTAAAAATAGTGATAGCATTTATTTAATATATTTTAACTTTTTAATTTCTTTTAATTTGTATTTAAGTCGCTGTAATTTATTAATCTTTTCTTTAGGTAATTATCCATCAAAATCCTTACTGATCACTATCCTTAGTGATCATTCTATCATCTGATCAAGTGTTTACACACCATTGAGTCTCCGTGGGACTTAACGACCCGGGAATCCACTGTATTCCCTGATCTTCATTGTATTTGTGTCTGAGCAGTTTTAAGCTTCTTACGGTCAGTCATTCACAAGTGGCTGGCTTGTGTGAGGTAGCTTGACTGTAGTTCAGCACAGATCAAATTTTGGCGCCGCTGCCGGGGAGGCTTTAGCGTGTGTTTAGCCATTTTCAGATCCATTTTTGCAGATATACCACCATTTTGTAAAAAGTTTTTTGTAAAGTTAAAAATATATCAAAAACAATATAAAATACAAAAACATTTTTCCTATTTGCACAACTTGCCCAGTTTGATAAGTCCCTCAGTTACAACATTTGGTTGTTGGCTGTTTGAAAACAATTTGGTAGACGTTACAAACCTAGATTCCCTTTTAAGGGGCGGAAACGCGCAGTTTGTTAACTCCTCTATTGAGAACGTTTGATCGTTCGGTTGTCGGATTCCAGTTGCTGAGCTCTGTCAAGCCCAGATTCCCTTTCGAGGGGCAGTTGTTAGATTTCCCTGCTTTCTTCTCTTGTCCTTTGTATATATATATATATAAAAGATAAAAATACAAAAATATTTTCCATTTCTTTTTATAAAATCAAAAATAAAAAAGATTCTTCTCGCCTTTTCTGAGTTTCTTTCTAAGATTCTTAGACTCATCTTAAGTGATGAATATTCATAATTCTGTGAGTGGCAATCCCACTCCAATTTCTCACCCAATCTTTGAGTGGCAATCCCACTCAGCTTCCCCATGAACCAATTTAATTCGGGGTCAAGTCAAGCTAGTGACTTGGTTATCAAAAACAAGCCATACCATATGGGTTTTCACCCATATTTCTGTCTTTTTCCCCTTTCTACCACCTAAGTGTGGGGGTAATACCCCACCTGTTGTACATATATATAAAAACTTTGAAAATTGTAAATATTAAAAAAGAGAATAATTGTTGTGTTTCTACACTTAGCTAGTAATGTTATCTTTTTACGTTCTAAGTTTCGGCATAACAGCCGGTACTTTGAATATTGAGGACAATATTCATTTCTAAGTGTGGGGGGGAAATTCTGGAGAATTTTGATCATAAATGTACCCTTTTAGTCCCTTTTTCCCCCAAAATGGCCAAATTTTAAAAAAAAAATTTAGTGGAAGTACTATGTACTAAACACAACAAATGGTAATCAGTCCACCATGTCTAACACACAAAAGGATTGGCTAATCCAGGAGCAAACGGCTCTTGGTAAAGATTTCTCAAATCCGTTTATATGGCTTGCAATTTGCCCAAAATTGTATGGTTCTCAACTCACCATATCCTAAAAAGTGAAGAGTTGGCTAGCCCGCAAGATTATGGCTTGTGGTAAAGGCAGTGGAAAATCCATAATTGGTATTCAGCTCACCAAAGATAATTCTGATAATTTATCTAAGAGTTGGCTAGTCCTGAGCAAACGGCTACAGGTAAAAACACATCAAATCCGTTATATGGTTTATGATTTGCCAATAAATCAGATGGTTATCAGTGTACCATAGTTCTTACTTGAACTGAAACATTTGGCTACTCCAGAAGTGATGGCTTTTGGTAAAGAGTTTTTAAAATCCATTAAAGTTCATAAATCATTGCTAGGGACTAGCAATATCTCAGTGTGGGGGATTGATGAGTGTCTAAATACTCATCATTTTTGTATAATCTAAACTGCAAAATCATCTGAAAACACTCAGAAACACATCAAAATGATCAAAATATCACAAATCAGTGTTTTATGTGTTTTAAATGCAAAAATATCAAAATCAGATGAAAAATGTATCAAATTTGCAAAAATGGCAGTTTTAGTCCCCCAAGTTTTAAAAGTTGTCAAATCTAGTCCCTGGAATTCAAAAATGTGGAATTTTATCATTCAAGGTCCCTGAAGTATTCTAAGTTTTCAAAAATGGTTCTTGAATGATTCTTTGGTCAAATGGCAAGAAAGGTCCCAAAACTTTGGAAAATTGCAAAATTAGTCCTTAGACTTTTAAAATGGATTTTATGCAAAAAGGGGTCCTTGTTTTATCAAAGTTAGTCAAGTTTGGTCCTTGTGAGAGCATTGGAAAAAGTTCAAGTTCAGTCCCTCAAATTCGGATAATTTGCATATTTGGTCCTTGTTTACTAAGCTTAACCAAACGGATCTTTTAATATCAAACCCAAAACAAAAACAAGCCCAATCCATTATCCAAGCCCAAACCCAAGCTTGAACCTTGGCCCTTGAGCCATGCACCTTGAGCCCCAGTTCAAAATCCCTTTTGACCCCAGTCATGACCAATTGTGACCTCTCCCGTATTATTAATACCCCGGTCAACGCAAGTCAAACAAGAGAAAAAAACCGCCTAACACTGTAGACTTCCCTCTCCACCCCTGTAACACCAAAACCAGGCATGGTTTCTCCACATTTTCAACACCCTCTCCATACCATGTCCCCTCCACCTTCACTAACACCCAAAACCCATTAATTGATTGAAACCAACTCATTAATAGCTCTAACCTGCTAAAGACATTTTTGGCGCCAAAATCTAAATGTATGGTTCTGATTGTTTTGGCTCATCCAATGGCTACAGATGAAGTGGGATATGCTCAGAGTACTAGTGGAAGGATTTTTGGGTATAAAAGGAAGCAAGAAAGAGAGGAGAAGGCACTTTTGGCCTTAAGCCATAGTCACTTAGTTTTATTCATGTCATTTACTGTTTCCATGTCATTTAATTGCTTTCAGTTCTGTAATTGAACCTTGACAAAGTTTATTTACAGAGCTATTTACAGTTGTAGTTTCATAATTTTTAAATACATGTCATTTAAATTACTTGTCATTTTTCTTAAAAGTCATTTACTTAACTGTCTTTTGTAGTTGTTTATTGGACCATTTTTAAGCTCAAATAAGCTATTGACACAGCTTAGGACCTTTTAAATACCATTTAAACATTTACAATCCATAAATTCAAAAATCCAAAAAGAAAAGATTGAAGGAAGAGGTTTACTCAAAAGAACAAGGTGGAGCAGGGTGAAATCTGGATTGCTTATGGGATATTAGGAGCTTAATGGGAAGCTATTAGGTGTAACCTTGTCCTAGGAATGATTATTGTTACTTTGCATTCATTTTGGACACTCTTGTAAGCTTTTACTTTAATCTTTCATTTTACTGTTTAAGCTTATTTTATGCTATAATCTTTGTGTTTTTATGTTCATTAGCTTTAGTTAAGTGTATTTAATCATTAAAATAAGTTGTTGTTCTTTTAAAATTTATAGTTTATAAAAAGTTTATTTTAACAGTGAAAACATCATAATCTTCATTAGTGAGTTTTTTGTTGTTAATGTTGTTGTTTCATGCTTCATCAGTTCTAAAATATGATATTTCATGGTCTGGAATCAGTGTTATGGTTTAAATTTGTGGTTTGCCTTGAAAATCTTCAAAACAGTCATATATGGGTTTGTTTGGATTTGAGAAGTGAAATTGTGTTAGAGGTTGGTTAAGTTTGTAGTTGTTGTTGTCTTAAGTCACACTTAGTCATGTTAGTCAGTGCAAGCAAGAAAAACCAGTGGTCTTTTGGTTGAAAGTCAAAATCTCTTTTGATCATATCTTTTGAGCTCACTGTTTGGTTTTTAGGAATCATGATCATGATTCTGTGTTAGGAAGTTGTTAATCTTGCTCAAGTTAGTCTTATCTCACCCTAATACAACATAATCAGTGCTTAGAATCAATCCAAAGTTCATCTTGGTCAACTTTTCTAGTTTTTAGAAAAGTCAAATTTCCAACTTGGTCGTTTTTGAATAAAAAAGATATTTTCACTGTGGGTTTAATATTGAGTTTTAGCTTAAAAGCTCTTAGGGTATTAAAGTTTGGTTGCTAAATAAAATTATAAAAATACTAGTTTACTTTTTATCAGCTTATTTAGTGCTTATTTCATAGCTTCTTTTGAGTACCTTAACTGAGAAAGTGCCCTGTGCACAGATTTGGTACCCTACTTCATAAGCTCTCACAGAGCTTATTAGATAGCTTCAGCCTTTACAACTTAGCTTTTTGAGAAGCTCACCTAGCTAACTCAAGGTTACAAGAGCTTATTTTCCAATTCTAACTTATTTAGTTAGGCTGCAACAGCTTTCTAGTTCTGTCCATTTTGTTTAATTGTATCAATAAGTCAGTGTTTGTAGAGTTTTTCATAAGCTTCTCAAGAGCTTATTAGTGTAAGCCAAACCTTGTATATTGTTTTTTTAGAGAGTTAAGTTGGTCTACTTGTTGGTCTAAGTTTTCACTTTCATTTATTAGCTTATTTCAGTGCTTATTTGTTAGCTTATTTTGGATACCCTTTTCTGAAAATGCCCTGTGCAAACAGTTAGATTAGAGCTTATTTTGGTTTGTTTAATTCTTATTTTTTTTTTAGTGATTGTGCTTATTCAGTTGTTGTATATAGCTTATTAGTAGTTTCCTAGCTTATTCCATTTTACATTTTGCTTATTTAATAGCTTACTAGCCATTTAGCTTTATAACTTGTGCTTATTTTTTTTTTCTTTCTTGCCACTGTTGGAAACTTAAGCTCAAACTGAGCTTATTGGTCATTTTTGTAAAAAGTCATAGTTATTAAAAGTGCTTATCTTAATGTGCTTAATTGGTCTGTAAAAGAAAATTCGAAAAAAAAATGTTTTGCAAAAAGGGGAGGTCAAGGTTCGAACATGCGACCTCCCCCTTAGAAGGGTGATAGGGTGTACCTGTATGCCAATTGCCCTTGGGACTTGTCTCGTTCAAGTCTTGCACAATCAAATATATAAGTACTCTTTTCCAGTTTAGCTTATACGATTGTTTTAGCTTATTTGTAGCTTATTCAGTTTAGCTTTTTCCACTTTTGTATTTTTAATAAATCTGTATTAGTATTAAGTATTTTATAAAAAAGTTTCAGATTTTTCTTAATAGTTTTAGTATTTTTAATCATTTAATTAGTGTAAAATCTTAATTAATTCATAATAAAAAATATAAAAGTCTAAAAAATATAAATCTTTTTTCTAAAATTTTCTTTTGTCATATACTACGTAAGAAAATTGTTTTTACACTTGTAGGTCTTTTATTTCATAAATTTTACGTTTTTGCTTGCGCTCCAGCGTAATTTTTAAACGTAACGCTCGTTTTCATTTTAAACCACGTTTCTAGATAATTTAGGATTACGTTTTAGTTAATATAGTTTATTTAAGATATTTTGTTTTATAAAATCACAAAAACATCATTGTAAAAATAGTGATAGCATTTATTTAATATATTTTAACTTTTTAATTTCTTTTAATTTGTATTTAAGTCGCTGTAATTTATTAATCTTTTCTTTAGGTAATTATCCATCAAAATCCTTACTGATCACTATCCTTAGTGATCATTCTATCATCTGATCAAGTGTTTACACACCATTGAGTCTCCGTGGGACTTAACGACCCGGGAATCCACTGTATTCCCTGATCTTCATTGTATTTGTGTCTGAGCAGTTTTAAGCTTCTTACGGTCAGTCATTCACAAGTGGCTGGCTTGTGTGAGGTAGCTTGACTGTAGTTCAGCACAGATCAAGCGTTAATTTGCTTTTTATGTTCATGTTTCAGTTGTTCTATTTCAGACAACAAAGCATTCTTCGAAGCGGCTAGATCACGCATCTGTCTTTCTAAATATTTTTCGTTTTGATGAGATTTAGCAAAAGCGGCTTCAAAACCTTTTTCACGGTTTTCTTGAGTTTTGAAAAAGTTGAGTTGCATTTGTAAGCATCAAAAATCCTTGGTTAACAGTGCATTTTTGCTTTTTAATTCCTTATTTAATGCATAACATTCCTCCATTTTGATTTGATGGTCTTGAATTAAACGAGCAAAATCTGGATGAGGCAACAGTTCGGCTTGTTCAACGTGAGTCACCACATGATCATTATTTAGATCCTCAAGTACAACCACGGAGTCAATTTGATTATCAAAGGAAACCATAAGGTCATCTTGATCGTCAAATGTAACTACAGGGTTTATTTGAGAATCGTCAGAATGAGATGTAGATGACTCATTTTGAACAGTCTGAGCCGTGCCGGATTCAGATATTGGCGGAGATATTAATTCAGATATGATGATGGTTTGTTCGGGTACCTGAGACAAGCCATCAGTGTCATACATTGGGCCTGTTTCACTCATGTGTAACTCATGCATATTAGCCATCAACATAACAGCTGCATTGGCCTGCAAGTCCTCCATATCATCATCTGAGTCTGCATCTGCCATAAAGCTCTGTTCTTTGTTTGTGAGAGATCCACCAGCTTCATCCTTAAGAGCCAAAAGAAGAGCCTCTTTGAAATAAGCACTGCCCCTAGTCCTTGGCTTTGGGCATGCATTAGCCAGGTGTCCCTTCTCATTGCAGTTGTAGCATCGAAGACCATTCAACCCATTCTGAGCATTTCCCTGTTCCACCACTTGAGCTCTGTTGTTATTCCTTCCCATAGCATTAAACCCTTGACCACCTCCTATTTGACGACCATAACCACGATTCTGAACTTCAACTCGTCCATTGTTCACAACAGCCTGATTTCGTGTATTGGATGAGGAACGAATACGATTGTTGGATTTGTTGGTATAACGGCTAAAAGCATTAGCAATCATAACAAATCCCTGTTGCAATGCTTCGAACGGATCAGATTCCTCATTAGTTTGACTATGAAGTGCTTGATCATTGTTGTTGTTGTAAGGAACCAATTGATTTTGTTGAGATTGCTGTGATTGATCGTTTGGTGTGACTGAGGCAGTTGGTTGAGTTGCTTGTTGAGGAGGATAACTTTGTTGAGCATATAAGGCAAGTTGTTGATTTTCCGGATGTGTAGGTGGAGCAATTTGAGCACGGAGAATCCTTTCCCGATCAACTTCCTTTTCATGAGGCTTCAAGTAATCGTACAACAATCCATATGTAGAATGATGCATATTCTTCGCTTGACGGAGAAAAATGACATACTTCTCCCATTCAGGACCAAGACTACTCAGGAACTTAGTATTCACTGCAATTCTTGGCATGATGATGTTGTGTTTATCCAAATCATTGATGATGTCTGAAAAACGATGATGATAGGACTCTAGTGTCTCTCCAGGTTCAATCATGAAGTGTTCATAAGCCAAGTAAATTTTGGATTCCAAATCCTCCTGATTGAGTACCGATCCTTCCATAAGAAGACGAATATGATCCCACATTTTCTGTGCAGTCTTTTGAGCATCAACACTACAAAGAATTGGGTTTGGTAATCCTAAGAGGATATATTCCATTGCAAGTTCATCTGCTTCATAGTGTAGAAGTTCTTGAGGATTCAAGTCTGTAACAGTAGCAAGTTCATCTGCTTCATAGTGTAGAAGTTCTTGATTGAATTGTTGTTGATAAATTGCTTGTTGTTGATTCCATTGTTGATGTTGTGGACTTAGTTGTTGTTGTCGTTGAGGATAAGTGTAAGGGAAATAGTTAGAGTATGGTGGTTGAGACATGTTGAAAACTTGTGTTGGTAAAAATGGATCTTTGTAGTCGAATGAACCTTTGATGAAGAAGTATCCTTAGGCGTAGAAATCACAATAGCCAAGTAGCACTTATGCGTAAAAACACCAAAGTTACGCGTAACAATTAGAAGTTACGCGTAGAATTTAGCTTACGCGTAAGTAAGGAAAAGACGCTAAAGTTATGCGTAGACAAAAGTTAGGCGTAGAAAGTTAGGCGTAGGATTATCTTATGCGTAAGACTAGGCTTAGGCGTAAGAAAAATCTTATGCGTAGGATTTCTACGCGTAAGCTTATGCTTATGCGTAATTTTAGGGTTTTATCCCAAGTGATCTTTTACACTTCACAGTGCAAAAGATATCCAAAGTCGACGTATTTTCAGGCTTATCCAAGCAAGAAAACACGGAGTAAACCACGAAAACGAAGATCAAACCAAGGAAATACTTACGCGTAGTTTTAGGGTTTCACTACGCGTAGGTTTACTCGTAAATTTGATATTGCTCAAAGATGTTTCTAAACCAGTTTTTGTGTGATGAAATAGCTTCAAGATCACCAAATAACACAAGAATGTGTAATTTGATAAACCAAACCTTCTAAAACAGTTACGCGTAGAACTACACCCACGAATAAAAACTAGTTCAAAAACAATGATCCACGCATAAAGTTCCAAACTTTTTGCCAAAAAACGTTAGTTTAACACCTTATAACATTGAAAGTACAAGAATCTTGGATTAAAAAGTGTAAAAAATGTGTTTTTAAGCTAACCAAAGATATGGTACCGTACGTTATGCGTGAGACCAAACTCACTTCAAACAATACGTTCACCCAACTATTAGGCGATTGATACCACTGTTAGGTCACTAGTTTTACAAACACAAGTAATATAGAAAGAGATAAGGCGATTGAACAAGCAAACCACACACACACACACGATATTAAAGACGGTTTAGGCGTAGAGTGTATGAGAGAAAATAACTTGAACAACCAACCTTCAAATGAAGGTTTACATAAGGTATTTATAGGAGGAAAGCTAGGGCAACACTCCTAGTTTCCATCCTTTCTTTAATGGACTAAGGCCTAGGCTTATGGGCCTTCTACATAAGCCTAAGGCTAATTACAAACATAAAGGCCATAATAAAGCTAACTATTACATATTAATTACTGACACTTGATTATGGTTTAGGAGTGATTCCAACATCCTTGAATGTAATTGTTTGTATACGGTTGGTATTATTAATATATTCATCATTTTCAACCGGGAAAGAAAAAAAAAACAAAATTGCCAATGAAAAAAATGCAAATCCAAACACCCCCTATATTCCAAAATGCAAATGCCTTAGATACCTTGACATTTAATAGTCAAACTGCAAATGTTATGACAAAAACTTAGATTAATACCATAAAATGGACCATTTTAAAAGTCAAACTAAAAAAATACCACAAAATGTAAACTTTTGATTGTTGACTTCTCTAAGTTAAACATATTTGGCAATTCACAACCAAACACTATCAGTAACAATAATAACCCAAATTTCTAATTCAGAATATGCCATAATGACAAAATAACTTTTTTATTGATCAAATTCATGTTGACAACCATTACGATTTTTTGATTCACCAACCAAACACTAGCAAATAAGCTTCACCAAAATACCAAAAACATACATCCACCACCATCACAAACTACATTACAGGTGCCTCCTTTTCCAGCCAGTTCATCCCACTTTGCTAGAACCACAACCTTCCGTTTCATTCCTTTCCTTGAGATGTGCAAACAAAGCTTCAAGATTTGTCATCCTTCTTTCCAAATTATCAACTTTTTGTAACTTGAAATCTTCAGGTTCCTGTTTCCCTTCACCAACACCCAACAACTCTTTATAGTAGAAATATTTTTTCCTCAACCATTTCAGAATCTTTTCTCTCAGCTCCTTAGGTATGTCCATATATGAACCATATTCTTCAATTGGTTCAGCGCCAAATCCATCAAGAACTAAATTAGAGAGTAGATAGTTCGATATACTTTTTCCCACTCCTCTTCATCAGACCCAAAGTACAAAGCCTCCCCCTTATCATTTTTAGCCATTGTTACTGATAGGGCTCGTTAGGATTGGGAAATTAGGGAAATTACGTGTGTTTTGGGGGAAAGTAGGGTTGAGAAATTAAGGAAATTACGTGTGTTTATAACTTGATGAAAATCGCGGGGGAAAAAACGTGGGTATAACCCGATGAAAAAGGCGGGAAAAAAAACATAGGTAAACTTGTTACAAGTATCGTCCCTATGGTTTTGAAGCTTAAATGGATCATTTTGCCCCTCACGTACGTGACACGTGACCATACTTAACGGACCAAACTAAAGCCCGTTCGGTCAAAGGACAAGTCAATGCAAAATGGACAAACACAAGGACGAAACGTGCCCTTTCTGAGAGTTAAGGACTAAACGTGTAATTTTGGCCTGACCATAAGGATGATTTATGTAATTTGCTTTTTTTTTCCTAAACTCTCGTATAGATGTATTAAGAGGTTTAGAATCTTGCTCATCAAGATTTGAAAGAGGATTTTTCTACCTTTAATGATACTAGACGAGTACCCGTGCATAGCAACGGGAATTTATAGCGAAAGATCGTTTAGTGATAAAAAAATTTTATGGGTTATAAACGAAAAATAATAAAAGTTTGAAGATTTGGGGATTAAACATAATGTTTTGAAACCCGATTCGACCCTGGTGGTTCAACCGGTTGAACTGTTCAGTCAAAAAACGGGTCGATTTAAACCGAGTCAACCCGATGGGTTGGGTCGAAAACGGGTCAAATTAAACCGGGTCAACCCGCCGGGTTTGAAGCATCCCGGGTCAACTCGGTTTTTGATGTGTATTAATAGTTTCGTTTTGAAATATATCTTTTCAACATTTCTTTTTTTAGTTTCAACTTTTCACTTTTTACTTTTTGGTTTTTCTTTTATATATATTATAGTAGGGTACCAGCACGTTTCGGCGGCGGGTAACATGTGACGATTAACCGGATAAATAGATCTCGATGAGACCTAATTCCACCAGTTTTTATCGATTTCAACGGGTATTCTTTGGTTCATTTTCAGATGGCTTTTATTGGTTAGCCAAACTGGTGGCGACACCGGTTCCTGGTTGAACCATTTGGTCCGGTCCGGTTTTCAAAACTATATATACCATCAACTTGTTAGCTTGTATGAAGCTTTGCGTGTTTTATTAATTTGTATAATGTGTATAATAACATGTACTTTTCATTTTAGGGTGTTTTAAAAATAATATTAATTAGTGTGTTTAATTATTTTATATTTTGGATTATATTGTAGCTGGTTAAATTGTACATTCTGAAAATTTTATTGTACTTTTTAATAAATGATATTTTAATTGGTTGTTTTTAATTTGGTAGATATGCTTTTATTTGGTTGTACAATGTTAATAAATTATTGTACTTTTAAGTAATGAGTTATTTTAATAAGGGTATTAATTATAATATGCATTTATCTACTTTCAAGATTTCACCTTTTCTAAGGTTTGACAATAAATTCATTATATGTAGTATATATATAGATATAAACTAGTTTTTTGTGTTCTAATCATTTTGAAATAACAAATAACATTATGGCCGTTTGGTTTGTTGCTAGTAATCACAATGGGTATCGGATTTGGTATGTGGTAGAATGACAATGTATATGAAAATATGTATCATT
This sequence comes from Chrysanthemum seticuspe, assembly GCA_019973895.1. Lineage (NCBI taxonomy): Eukaryota > Viridiplantae > Streptophyta > Magnoliopsida > Asterales > Asteraceae > Chrysanthemum > Chrysanthemum seticuspe. Next base: position 298,049,407 of record BPTQ01000006.1, read on the forward strand.
ATGATTGTTTATGTTTGGTTGATAAAATATGGTATGTAAAAATGTATATATATTTGAATTTTGTAGTGGAAAAAAAAATGGCTCACGAGAATGGATTTCATAGACGACAAATTAATATGTATGAATCTATAACTATTATATACCCATTTCATTAATAGGCCCACAAAACAAACACCTTTAATCACCGCTAATCATTAGGATACCATCAAAGATTCAAATTGTGCAAAATCCTCGGAGCCTCCTAACATAATAAAACAAACACACTTTTCACCCACCTCTAACCGCGTCAATCTATTAAATAAGAAATGCCCGCCACAATTCAAACCACACTTATCAATTATAATTTCAGTGTGTGAAGAAATGGTGATGCTGTGTTTCCTTTTAGACCTCCGTACATTATCTCCTCCTTTACTCCGCGACCTAAAACAGGTAATTCATTCACCTTACCTAATTCCTTCATTATCATCTTAATTCTCAATTCGTTCGATTTACCATTTACGTAACTGATTCGTTTCATTTTCAGTCGTTACTTCAGTTAGCGAATTTCTACGCAATTACAAGCCCTAGATGTCACAAATCGGCGAAAGCGAAACCGCTATTAGATCGGATCGGAGTTTGTTGTGTGTTTAGAGATCGAGTATCTGGTTCGACAGAGGTACGCGGTTATGTTATTAATTTATAGAATTTATATAGTTATTTAGTTTAGCTTAACAAATGCTGAATCAGTTGTAGCTGTTAGTTATATCAGTTATAGGTAGTTCAAGTTATATGCTGAGAGGACGGAATGGACTTGATCTTTTGTTAGTGATAATTTAGCTTTCGTTTATGTCGGAATTCAAGTTGCTAGGTAGTATTTGATATAAACGGATTGAATGCTGAATTAGTTGTAGCACTGTTATAAATACATCCAGTTATATGCAGAACATATGGATTGGACTCGATCTGTTTGTTTTTTTTTAGTTTAATACGAATATTATTAGATTGATGATGAAAATGTGAAGCAGGTGTTGCTTTTATTAAACCTTACGTAAATGCGATGGAATTCGATGAAAGATTAAACTGATACAATTTGTAGGTTTTTAAGAAGTGTAGATGCTAATTTAAAAGATTGCTGATTTAGTTGTAGAAGCTGTTAGTTACATCAGTTATCGGTACATTAGATCATCTGTTAGTTAAATTTATATGCCTATGGATGGACTTGATCTGTTTTTGAATTTTTTTCGATTTATGATGAAAATGTTACGTTTTAAGTTTAAATATGAGAGTGTTCTAAGATGCGCTCTAATTAAGTATTTAATAGATACATTTTTTTGCGGTTCATGTTTTACATAGTATTTTATCTGAACTGATTGAATGCTGCGTTAGTTAAATCGGTTATAGGTACTTCTAATTATTGCAAATTGGATGGACTCAGGCCTAGGCAGACTGACAGTTGAATCAGTTCTTACTGCTAACGTATACTTAATTATGTTATGCGACTCGAATATTACTCGCTTTATGATGATAATGTGAAGCAGGCGCTGCTTGCATTGAACCATATGTACTGTCAGGTTGTTAGTTTAAATATGCTGAGTGTTGAATTTCATCAGGATGTGATCTAGTAATGTTATTAACATGTATTTTTTGTGGTCCGCATTACACATAGTATTTAATTTAAATCAATAGAACGCCGAATCAGCTGTTGCTAGTACTTTAAGTTAAATTAGAAGTAGTACTTATAGTATGCAGAACAGAGGAACTACATCTGTTTCAGAATTTGCGACCTGTTTTTAGTATGTTTGGTATAACAGGGAAAACGCGGATTTAGTTTTTACTGCGATGGTTAATTTATACTTGAAGAGCAATCTGTATCGGTTTTATGCGTGATGACATTGTGAAGCGGATGCTACTTGCATCGAGTTTATGTTATGTTAAGTGTTAAGTTTAATTATGTTGAGAGCCGAATTACATAAGGATGGTTTTATTTATTATGTGCTTTGTTTTGTGGTTTATGTTATGTTTTAGATGAAGGTATCATATAGGCCAAGCGGAAATTTCAGTCTGCGTGATTTTCATCATGCTGTTAATAACTTGCCTACTGATGCATTCTTGCCAGAATTCAACAATAACGTAGCTGTCTCATGTTGTGGTAAGTGGTTCACTCTGCTGTCAGATACAGATAATTTATGGAATACTTGTTCTTTAATGATTGTGTTGCTTATGGGTTCGTTTGCTTGTCTTTTATAATGTTAGTATCTGTTGCCTGCAGATGTCCACCTTCCAAGTGTCCTTAGCGATAAAGTTTTGTACTCATGGGGTGATAATGAAGATATTGGAAGAAAAGTGATTGTTATTAGTTCATGTCTACTCGAAGATATAGACTCTGTGACAAAGATGGCCTTAATGGTGAGCGATTTCAATTACTTGTTTATTGTGTAATTTTACTTGAAACAGGCCTTCTGATGTAAATGCTGAATAACTTTCTGACAGGATGCAGCAGACAAATGTGTCTCAGTGGACTTTGTGTTGTTGCAGAAAGTGTCGAGTGGTCTTGGTGCTCTTTCAGAAAGTATCGACAACTTCAATAGGAATATATGCGATCTTGAGAATTGTTCGTTCCGTAATCATCTTTCAGGTAGTAAATTGCTTTTAGTGTACCCAAATTTCGTATACGAGTCTAATAGAACATGTCCTTTAAAATGATAATAAACTACTAATTTGTGTGGATTTGTTACAGTTTTAGCCATATGATGTTTGTTAGTGGTAAATAAAAGATATAAAAGTACATGGAAAGATTATTAAATGAACAGAAATTGCATAAGGCATGCTCTTACATTTCACATGTTGCAGATGCAAAGGTGTTGTGTGCGCTGGTAAGAGAATGGCTAAAGGATTTGAGAGATGAAGCAGAACAACTGCAGGCTCGTCTTAAATTCAAGAGAAACATTCTAGGCTCGTTAAACCAAATATGCTGCAATCTGTTCCCATCTTTCAATCGCATCATTGATGAGTTTGAACCCTGCCAGGTATTATATTTGTACATGACCCATTACCTATGACTATGGAAACTCAACTAAGTAGATCACATAGAATCTGCATATTCTCAGAATGGCAAGTCACGCAAGTGAACTGCTATATTACTGCAAAAGAGTTGTATCGTGGCCTATGGTTTTGTTAAAGAAGTTGCCCTCTAACAATAGAAGATAATTCTGTATAGGATAATTTTTATATTTTTTCAATTGTCTTTCATGGACTAGCATCCAGAGTTTACTCTTTATCTTCTCTCGTATTCTATTGTGACAGAGAGTCTTAAAAAAACCATTGAATGCCATTGATTTGTTATATCGTTTTCTTTGAATCAACTTTACTCTATCAGGTATGCAGGTGCCATGGTTGTCCATTGGATGATGAACGTGGAAACAAATTGGTGAAGTCCACTTCTTGTCCAGTCACGGGTAATGAGCTTGCCGCACTTGATCTGATCGGAAACTCTCTGAAAGTTGGCGAGCATACAGTCCTGCTCATGCCCTCCTTTCACTACTATATAAAGTTGCAGCATGTTACCTCACCTATTGACTTCAACATTATTGAAAGAACCAACTTAGGGTCTTTAAGTGAAGGTAATCCTCACACCCAATTCATTTGTATAGCAAGATTTGTATATCTTCCTACCTGAATTTCGTGAGAATGACTAGGTAGTTATTGTTTCAAAACTTTGGCCACATGGAGCTAATTTACTTATGCTAGGTGCATAGATAGACACATAGATTTCAATAACTCCTGTTGTTGTTTTGCTTTGGATTAGCTCCAGAATCTTAGTTTTTTCATTGGGCGTTTCTTTACTCGGGTGGGTCTAATCTTTCAGAAAACCAAAGATTTCCATAGGTGTTAAAAACTTAAAAAATAGTTAACTAATACAAAACCATTTGGCTGGACCATATTAACTTAGAAGCCACTAGTTATATATGTTTTCTGTCTGCAGCTAGGTTTAGTCTGTGAAAGCTCTTGTTATTTCCTCTCCTTTACTTGTTGGCCTTTTGTAACAGGGTTGATTGTGGGGACTCCAATTGTTGTTATCCCATCTACTTCTAACGAGCTGGATGATACTGACCAGGCAGAGTTAAACAACCAAGGTCGCTGAATGGTTCTGGTTCATCTTTTTCAGTTTCATTTATAACAGGGTTCTCCTAAATGATCTTGTTCCGCCATCAATTCCACAAGTTTTCTTTGGATGCAATTTTGCAGTCTTTCAAGGGCTTTGCAGTGCCCTACATTATCTGGATCAAGGATTGGTTTGCTCGTCCAGATGTAACACAGAGACTATGAGGGAGACATCAGTCCAGTGCTATTACATACTTTTGCCTTCAAATAATGGAGTGATGTTGCTCAGGGTGAGTTCTGTTTCCTTCTACTAACTGTAGTCTACATGAGATTAGATACTAGGGATTAATCATGTTTGATGTGAGGGAATAAGTGTGATTTGAACCCATGACCTTCAAATTGTTACCACCTATGGGATGGGCTTAAATACAACCCGTCAAATTTTATAATGATATTTCAATTTCCTTATGATTCTTACTTTTTTATGACTCCTGCAGAGGCTTGCAGGATCAGAAGAAGTGATACCGATCCCTGATGTTAGCCAATCATTTGAGTCTACAGAAGCTAAGGATATTAGAGATTCTGTAAAATCCTCTGTACTTGAGGTTCGATCTCTTTGATTATTAGCTCATCTAGTACCAGTGTGTATCTTGGGCTCTTGGCTTTGGCAAATGCTCTACATATTCAATATGCAATGGTCTGACACAACCATCTTTGAAAGTGTGACATCTAAGTGATTTAAACATAGTCTTACGAGCGAAAAAGCAGGAGACGTGAAACCAAAGGCAATAACAAACGAGCATACTTTCTGTTATGCTGAAAATTATAATACAATCTTTTGTTAGGCAATTTGTCACAGACTTCCATAATCGATATATTACACTAAATTGAAACCAAAGGCCTGTACTTGTTATATACCACAACTCATGCCTCTTTTACATTGTGTTATGTTCCTCAGATTGAAGTAAGGGACTACAATCCCATCCAACATGAAAGGGGATTCCATCAAAAACTGAATGTGCTTGTGAAAGAAAGCTTGCATTTTGGGTAAATATCTTCACTTTTAGCATGAGTGTATTACCATACTATAATTAATTTATGAAACTCCAGTTAACTGTGACTATCACTTTCCTTCATCTACTGCTACACAGTTTAGCTTCCCCTTAAATCATAAGATCTGAGTATCGTAACGTCGCATTGACTATACATATACAGGTCATTACCTGCCAAATCAGAGGAGTTACCTCCTGAACCAACTTCAACTCAAGGAAATTCGTTAATTGAATCTGAAACCTCAAAGCAAGCAATGGGTATGGTAGGCTTTAAAGAGGAAATCCCACAGTTGGATTTAAAATCTGGACGAGATAAAATTACAGAACGTATAACAGAAGAATGGGAACAACTAATTGTCAATGAAATTCCTAAGATCAGTTCTCCCACTTGTGTCTCTAAACCAAAGTTGGATCATCTGGCCTTTACACCGCTTGAGAGTAGTAAGCCACTGGACGAAAAAACTTCAAGGATTCTGGAGAGGCTAGAAATACCAAGGAAGCTAAAATCTAAAATAGCTTCGCCAGTGATCACATCAAGCAGTGACCCTGTTGATACATGCATGTTGACAAAGAAGCCTCTTATCCCATTTCAGCCGACTCAAACATCAGATACGGGAACAGTTGCAAGCCAGCCAATGAGACCCAACTTCCAAAGGCTGAAACGGAAAAATAGATAAATATACAGAGATTGCGGATATGAGAGCGGTCCCACCAGTTGAGGTTCATGAGTTTGGCTTGCTGCCTTCTTACAAGTAAGTGTTCTTCCAAATTTATAGTATAAGCTTTTTACACACACCACTTTGTTGATATTGATCTTAAGACATGACTCTGAAATAACATGATTTCCATCATGAACCTGAATTTTAATGATTAGAAACTCAATATTCTGCATATCTATATCGACGCTTGTCATGTTATCCATTAAAATTAGTCAAGTTCATTCATCTGTTTGAGAACATGATTGTTTAATTGCTAAACTAGACTAATCAAGATTTAAGAATTAAATATTCAAACAAATCTAGTGGTTAATCGCTAAACTTATGATAATACTCAAGAGTTAGGAAGGACTGAAGGAGTAATTAATCTCATAAAGCTTATGACAGCATTATGTAACTAATTCAACTATAAGATGTTGAATCAAGGCCAAAAATTCATTACAATGATTGGTCGAACAATGTTTTTCTTTTCTTGTTTTTGAAGTTTATATGAAATTCCCTCTTGATGTAATATGGCCACTTATAAAAACCTGGACCATACTATTTAAAAAGCAGCAACCATTCAACTATAGAAATTAGTCAATCATGGATTTGAACTTTGAACTGATGAGTGTAATGAGAAACCAATTAAAGAATGATTACTACTTTCCAGTCAAGACCGTGTATTGTGTTCAAAAGTGGCCTTTGCAAGACTATGGCACTTTGGCCTTGTGATTCCACATGAATGTGTAAAGTAGTTCAAACCATGTATCTTTACCCGTCAAAAAAGGAAAAAACGGGGAAAACATTTCATGTTAAAGATAATAAGGTAACTAAATATAAGTGGTGTTGCATTAGACGTCAAATGGCGGTTCTCAGCGAGATGGTTGAATTTGAGTTTTGTTGCTAAATTTGTGTCAAAATAAGGAAAACAAATTACACCGTGTAGTTATACCAGAATTCTCAAAAGTTAAGTTACTTTTTATTTGGTGGAAGATTAGCTAATGCATTATCACCTAACGCATTATCCTTGAACCTTACCTGTTATTTGCCTTTGGAGCAGTCCTGAACATGAGATTAGCAAGAGATAGTTCTAAAGAAGGAACTTAAGTTATTAAATTTAAGGTATTTTCGCCTCGAAAAATTATGACAAGATTAGTACTAGAATTTATGAATAGTTAGAGAGCTGGGTTAGTACTTTCTGAAGGTATCTATTTTTCTCAAGATCAGTAAAAGTACAGGATAAGTAATTTTTGAATAAATAATTTATCAAGGTATTTATATTTAAATTTAAGTGATTTAATTTTATAAGATTGGTAAGAGAATGGGATTATTGAACAACTTAAGGCAAGTAGAAAGGGGGACATGGAACCATGATCGAGGTAATACCACCTAAAGGGGCCGAGCAGCATGAAGTATAAAGATAAGATCCGCAAAATAAATATGCTTAGACTAGTGCTTTAAATTTTAAACTAGAGCCTTGTTGTTCATTTTAAAGCCAAAAGGACCTGAGGTGAATATTATGCAATCCTATAAGTTACAGATAACTCATTTGCAAAATATGGAGAGGCGTATCCACAGCCAATGGTTTCATCTAGGCCGGACTCTAGCCTAGAAAATATGGACAAAGTTGTTTCACCTGGTTAATATACAAATTAATTAATAAGTAAACAGCTTCACATGTTATAACCAGTCTTGTAAATCATTTGCGTTTTTATGGCCAATTCATTTGTTGCTTTTTTACATAGGCCAATCAGTTGTACAGATTGTTTCGCTTCATTTGATCAAACCCATCTGACCTTATTAACAGAAGAAAGTGACTTATAAAGTTGCAATAGTTCTTTCCCTTAAAAGTCAAAAGTATATTTCCCACTGGAGCCCTTCTGATGATATGCTGCCATGTGCTTGATTTAGGCCTTCAAAAATTTGATTTAGTTTGCACGTCTATTTCAGTATTCATGTGGTGTCTATCTCAACATTATATGTCTCATTTCGTACCTACTTGATACAAGTAAATGACATATCTAATGGGCACCAAAAAGCTCTTTTACATTTTTATTGATACTCTTATACTTTTCAATTTCTGGGATGAAGATAATCCACTCCATCTGTTAATTCTTGCATTTCACGTGTCTGATACTCCGATCAACATGAAGTATATATATCATCACTTCTGTTTGCATACTGATATGATGGATAAGTAATATGAAAAACTAAGATTGGGAAAGTTCCAAAAAATAAAAACGGCATTTAATGCATTCATATTCATACTATACTATTTCAAAATTTCCAAGAAATATATACATTTCGGGTCAATTGTTAGGTGACCAGTTGGTAGTTCTTTTATTTTTTTCTGCCACCCATGCCTAATACATCTTAATCTTAAAAACAATAATAAATAAACAAAATTTACTTAATTTAACGTCAACCCAACCACCATGATGAGAGGATGACACCAGCCATTACTGTAACATCTTCCTTTGTTTAATTCTCAAAAGAGCTTGATGGTGGATCTTTTTTCTTAATTATTTATAAAATTTATCCCACTACATTTGCTGGCAGCCACAACAATCATGGATGTCCCTATACTCCTTGCATTATCCTTTTACAATTCTCATTCTATATTAAAAAAATATGAATAAAAAACACAAAAAGAAAACAACATTATCTTAAACTATAGAAGCCCTGATCTTCGATTCTTTGTACAGACGATATATGATTCTAGAAGGGTTTAATTTGATCACTTTCTTGAGGTCTTTCGAGGGGCAAAAAGGACAGACTTTTAGAAGTTCTCTTTGTGAAACTCAAATTTGGTTGAGGTCTTATGTGAGAAATCATGAGCTAGTTGTCTCAGCTCTTTTGTTGGTGCCGGTGCTCCACAATAAAATACACCTGTAGATTTTGATGACACAATAATTAGAAAACATCATACATGACATGATGAATAACTAGAACTATATGTTTTTTAGTATCTATGATATCATAATCTATTCTAACATAATATTCTGTCTGTTATATTATTATCTATTCGCTACGCGATTTAAAGACACCGTGTTTTCACCCATTTCAACACCTTTTTGACGCGGGGATACAAACCCGACACCAACTTGAGTGTGTATTTCTTCATCTTTTGATAAGCAATATCAACATGGCGAATGAACACTTGCAGGAATAACAATATTATCCTCCTACATTTTGATCCTTATGTTTTTGTATCATACCTTTTTTTGGCATGATGCACCTTTCCTTATCGGTTTTGTTAATGAGATTAGTTTATTAGCACTAGATGCCAATTAATCTCCATTAGCTGTAAGTAAAAGACCAGCCACTATAGCTGTTGTATTTTAGCTTTCTAAGATCCACCAATATTATTGTTTTAATATCTAAACTTGGAGCTATTACAAAAACTATTCCAGGTTATAGGCTATCTTTTTAGGCATATTACTTTGTATGGTCCCATAAGAACTTGTTCTATCAAGATATAGTATGAAAAGGACTGTGGTTCAGGAACTATAACGCGCTTTTTGGTTTTAATTACCAAGTATTCAAAGGCCATCTAATTTGGGTTGCTTTTACTTTCTTGAAAAAAAGCTAAAACATATGTTTAGGCCACTAAGCCACCACTAGTACATATCACTTTATAATTGAAAATTTCCCTGTAGGTCTCTACAAAGTTCACTAGAAATTTTCTACCGTCTAAAATTAATGAATATTTTTCTTTGTATGGATATTTTTAGTTTGTATAATTAAACGACCCAATAACAATGATTTAGTAGAGGGACTGACCTATTCTGGAACCAGTGTGATTGAGAGCAATGCGCTTATAGACGTTTCGCCAGTTGGGTTTCGCAAAGTGAGACTTAACACGAGTACCCGAGACAACATCAACACCATTTTTGGCATGGTTAAGTGATTGAAGCATAGTAATTAGGGCCGATCTCGCATCACCTTCCTCATAAACACTTGTGCAATAGTTATGCATCTCTATGACACCATTTTTGTCCATTTCAGCAGCCTCATTCATAACGCCTTTAAACCAGTCGAATGAACCCTGTTCTCGCGTGACCCAATAGAAGTAAGCTCTTGTTGTTCTAAAGTTACTCGTGCTTGATTTATTTTTTTGTAACGTGCCACCATTTTCCATGGCACTTTCTTCCTCTTCTTTTGCTTTCATGTTGTTCACAATGTCTTTCACAATACTGATCATGGGGGTTGCTCCAATTCCTAACCCTACTAGCAATACCACATCATATTTCTTGTAGTCTTGTGCTGGTGCTCCGTATGGACCGTCAATTAAAACTCTTGGAAAGCTGTAAGAGTTTGAACCTTATAATTAGAAATAAGAAGACAATCAAGTTTATAAGTAGTTGCTTCAAGATGGGCGGGTCAGTCGGGTTAGGGAATAGGTCGTTTTTTGGTATGGGTCGCACAGGACGGGTCGGGTTGATCACACTCACCTTTTATCCGTTTCTTTTTTGATCTTTTTATGAATAATTAATGCTTTCGTTATAATTAAAAAAACAATATAAAATACACTAATAAGTTTACACTGTGTTAATTAGTTTTGTTGATTTGGCTTCTCTAAGAAATAAAGCACAAACCAAATCAACCCATTCACAAGTAAATGGGTAGAAACTGACACACCTATTTTCTAGTACTCCGTATTTTTTTCAGCTAGTACTTGGACATTTTTCTTAATGTTTTGAGTAAGAAAGTTTATGCAAAACCGTTAATTCATATATGAAAAAAATATTTCCACATGATTTTCATATTAGTCAAGAATTATTATTATTATTATTATTTTTAATTAAAGAGTAAGAGGTTTTATATCCACATATTTGGACCACGGTGAAAAAGTCCAAAATTCATAAATATGTGGTGTTGCCAACTTTTATAATCTGTTAAATGTCCTTGTTTGCATGACGTAGATATAAAATGCTCTACAGCTAAACACTATGTTACTATGTTGAATTTGTTGATCTTGTCTAGACACTTTTTAGATACTTGATCAACGCGGTCTATAATTAATAGAAGAACATAAAACTCGCTTACTTTGGACTTTCTCCTTTGCAATCAGCTCTAAGGAGACCACTTTTTCCATTACGTGGAGGCTGACATACCTGCCAAACACCAAAAGACACACATTAGGTAAAAACATAATTGTTACACATGTCATAAAGTACCCTAAATTACCAACTTAAACTACAAGAGTAACATGTCGTGTACCTCTGAAAAGACAATTTTTAGTTGCCTAGTCCAATCACCTAGAGTCCGGATATGCACACTGAGGTAGTCATCTCCAGGAGCAGAAGTAATGGAAAACGGGTGCCTGTGAACACGTATTGATTGTTAATTTAGTGTCATTACAATACTTTTAATTATTATATTAAGTGTGAATTTTAAGTTACAACTCACCATTCAAATGGGGAGACAGCAGCACAATTGACAAACATGTATTGCCCACTCTTGTATTTGAACCCGTTAGGCTTTGTCATATGAAGTGCCAATACATTCCCAGGATAAACCGCCACCTTTAAGACACCGAATATTTTTAGATATCTCATTTTCAGTAGTAAGAGAGGTCTCAATATGGGCGGATGAGATTACTGGTCAAAACAGGTTAAAATACACTTTTGGCGACATTTTAATTTTGACCCATAGATGTAAGATTATACCTTAAGTATTTTGACCGGCTTGACACTGGATCGGAATGCCCTTATTAATCTCTCACAGGCATAGAGCGAGATAGGAACTGCTAAGTACATCCACGTCTGATCCCAAAAACCATGGTATAGTTTGACAGTTAGAAGTTACAACTTTAAAGGACAAATAGATTGGACAACTGAGAGAATATAGAGGAACTAACCGTCTTTTTGTACCAGTCCTTGGTGAGGTAAAGTTTGAGACCATGAATTATTAGCAGCGTGTAGACAATAACAAAAAGATGATGGGAATACCAAAATGCATTAAATCCCGTTAGCTTCTTTAAAAATGAGGGTAGGTTGAGTGTGCCTCGCCTTAGCCACGGGGTTGCTAGTGTAAAAGCTATAGTCATTAGTACTACCATTATGATTCCTGTGTACCCTACTGGTTCCTTCAAAAAATGCCAATAATTCTTGGCTTGTTCCCCGAAAAACTGTTCTAGCGGTTGATACTGTTCTTTTGTTGCGTGAATTAGTCTTGGGAAGTCACATGTTAAATGAGAAATTGCATGTAACCCAACTCCAATCGAGATCGCAACTGCAATAACCTACAAGAATATAGTGTTCACAAGACTTTAATGGCCATAACATCATTAAACTTTCCAAATCTAGTAATATCTCTATTGGTCCCTTGTTAGTCATTGTACACATTTCTTTACATTCAGTCAATAAAAGATGTTTTTGTTTCCACTTGACTCACATGTGCAGAAAAGAGCAGTAATGTTAAAAACAAACAAATGAAAAATATGTTGGTACTAAATGCAAGAAATAAAAAACCTTATAATTATTCTACTCACTTTGTGGAAATTAAGATTGTCATCGAACGGAACCGCGACACCCAACCTTGTCTTGTTCCTCAGCCATGTTATGGTGTTTCGACACACGGGTAACAATATAATCGCCATGTTCAATTTAAGAGTCTCGGCTGCTCCTTTAGCTATACACACACACGGTCCCAATAATTCATACACCACTCGGTTCTTGTATTGAATATACTTCCATGTAAACAAACCAACCATCACTGTTATCCAAAGTACAATCACCCAACATCTTTTCCAGTTGTCCATTAAAAAGAACTTAAAATCTTCATACCATCTTCTAATCGGATTCCCATAAGGCGTAGTTTTTAGCTTTTGGCTCAACATTTGGCTCAGGTTTCGGCTTTCACCTCTCACGGTGTGCGTTGGAGCTTGTAGCAACAACAGCTCCAAGTTTTCAATCTAATTAACAAAAAAATTTGTTGAGAATTTCTAATTCATATCATCTTATATATTGATAACCATACTATAATTTATAGCCATTTACCATGATGTAACCTTGGTTGTCAGGGTCTAATTCTTCCATGATCAATGCGGCGTATTCGTCTGCTTGTTTTTGGATATTTGATAACTTGTTGGCTGAAGCACTAAGGCTAATAATCTGTGCATCACATGGGTATCAATTATACAATAATGATTATGACAACATATTCTAATCTACCACTACCATCCTTCAATTTCTTGTCTACCACACCTAATGTTTTATTTTAAATATTTGGAAAAAAATATTACACACCTCTCTAACTTCGTCTTCTGTAATTCTACCATCTGCATCTTTATCAACCCTGCATTTATATATCCGCATATAATTTCCCTGTTTTTTTTTCTTTTTTCGTAAAAAGTTGATAGTGAAAATAGCAAGGTACTTTAATTTATATAAAAATAAATGCTTACATGTCAAAGAAAGTCTGTAGCCTGGAATCAAAACTCTGATCATTAATTTGGTCCCAGAACTCTCTCAATTGTTCTTTGTTAATCGAGTCACCGGTTATATGATGTCGTCGTGAAAGTGAGTCAAACAACTCTCCAGCAAACTCTTTCGATTCTTTGTTCATTCCTATTAATAAGAAACATATATTAAATACCCCCAAAAAGGTTAAGTACAGCCAAAATTATTAGAAACATGAAGAATAATACCAATGCATTCGCCGAAAAGTGAACGTGGTAGTAACCCGTTGGTATCCTTGGTAAGGTCATTAAACCTTTTCTCTAAAGCAGCCCATGCTGCACCACCATCATTCTTACTAATAAACTTAAGTCCCTTCAAAGCATGAGCAGCAGCAGATTTCGTCCTCTCTAAACGACCAACGGGTCGTTTAGAAAAAGAAGTCAAACGCTTCAGCTCCTGCGACACTTGCCTAATCCTCGACGATGCATTTCTAACCACAGACGACCCAAAAGAAGACCGTTTCTCCAACCCTTTAGCTAACAAAGTCAGCTCAGGATCCTCCATATCAGCACCACCAGCTGCCTTCACACTATGTACAGCCACCGAGTCATCACGAACATCCAACGTGATCTCAACATAATCATCATTATTATAACTAGACGTCAAATTCCCACTATTGCTCCCAGGAGCACCATCAGGAATATTAAACCTGGCACTTTTTTTGCCAGCTCTTTTGTTCAGCGGTCCACTGTGTGAAACTAATGGACCGCTGAACGCCTGCCTGTCCACTCCGACAACTTCTGTGTCGGAGTGGTAATGATCATGACGATTATAATTCTCCACCACCCCATTTCTTCCATCACCAGTACTCATGTTTTGCATTTGCATACAAAACTAACCAAATAGATGTAAAAGTACAACTATCAAAATGTGTATGTATAATGTTTTATGATAGTGGGCTTTGTATAAGCTTGTTATTGTTGGTTTTTATTTTATTTTGGGTATGTTGGCGAAACAAAGAATGAGAGGCCTCCCACTTATATGGTGAAAGCGTGTGTGAGAATAAAATAAGTCAATGAATGGTTGTCTGATTTTTTTATTTATTTCTATTCATATGAACAACTTTACGAGCCAAAAGTCTATCTTCATAGTGTACCCATTTGTATTTTTATAACTTTTGTGTATATATTTTATTTTAAATAAATACTAATTGCTTTTTTAAATAGAATAAAACAAGGGATGAATCTGTGTCTGTGGTCGGAACCGTCAGTTTGAGCCTTGAATTTTTCTTTGATTTATTTTTAAAGTAAGTTGTTGAGATGCATCGTAGTGTATAATACTACAAAAGTACAAATTATATCGAGGAGTATATATATAATATATAACAGTATGATCTACTTGTATTAGAAGATACCATCTCTTGATTATTTAACATTCTGTTTACAAAAATATAATATCTTTTCATTTTAAAATAAGGATGTAATTTAAACCACCACCAAATAGTCTAGTGGTAAGGTACACAACTTCTTTACAAAAGATCAAATGTTCAGACCTCACTAGATGAACATTTGACGGTGGTCATGAAGGGTTCAGAAACAATCATGAGATTTCACGCGTATATCTAAGTAAAAGATTCGCCCTCTTCTAATGTTATAGATAGCGAGGCATGGTATGACGATATGAGCAAACCTCACGCCTTAGAAGCTATGGCGAAGCCATATCGTTTTCTAAGGTGTGACTCAAAGTGGTACAAACTATAAAATTATTTACAGCTTTATATATTATATCATATTTTATATATATCGAGTTTATAAAAAGTGTTATGCATAAAGTTTTTTTTTTTTTTTTTTTTTGAACGGCAACTTTATTAACGAAACAACTAGCAAGGAGCTAGAACAAGATTACAAAGAAATCAAAGAATGATGTTGAAGCCAACTATACATAAGGAATTAAGTAAAAAAACTATCATTGCATGCAATCTTCTTCATTTTTTTCAAAAAAATATTTTTTTATAGGAGTTAAATTCAAAAAAGGCGCCAGGCCTCATATTTTAGCGCGCCTTTTCACGCCTCATTTCACACCGCGCTTAGAACCAACGCCTTGTTCTATTACGTAACGTGAAAATCACGCCTCACATCTTAGCGCCGTCATAACACTGTCTTTTAGAACCATGCCCTCCTCCAATAACCTACCTTATCCGTTTACCTGTTTATATAAGAAAAACTCGAAAAATCATCCATAAAATCAAGTTTAGGACTCACAATCCTTGTGAACGACTATTAGCAAGTATCACATCTAGAAATATCTTTTCAGCGAACTTTTTGCGAAAATCAACCTAAAAAGGTTCGAACCTCTGAGAATGTATTGATAGTGCCCAACTTCTAAGAAACTCAAACTTGTCACGTTTTGTATATGTAAGATAAGTTATTAACACAACTTTTTCTCGATGAAGTTAAATTTTTTAGCTAATCATATGGCATGGATGGGAAAAACTCTTTATGACATAGTTATTCTGTTTCTTAGCTATTAGTAATTTGTTATTTGGATCACGTAATCATATTAGTTTCTTCCAAATCAAAGTATGTATAAATTTTACTTGTTTTCATCATTAAATGTGTGAATCGGCGGGAACACTCTTACCCCGGATGCTTTTTGGCATCGGCCATTGTTCATCCCACAAAGAATAGCTCCGACAACTCTTTTGTCCCAGCGAGGCACCAACTGAAATGAACACGAGACCAGACTTGAACCTTTAACCTTTTATCATCAAATCTATGTAGTAGATCCATAGGTTTTTTGAGAGATAAGGTACCAACTGAGCTGAATCACTTTGTAATTTTATTTGTTTTTATTATTTTGATATTTGAATAAGCTTTAAGTGAAAAAATAGTACAGTAACTTTGTTTACCCAAATGCCAATTTTCCCGAAATATATATTTTAATTTGTTTTAATAGCATCAATAACATAACCTCGTGTTCAAAATTAAAGGAAATCCAGTACGTGAAATTCTCTCTCCTCGTTTTTTCTCTCTCTATAACCGTTTTTTTTTCACCATTTCTTCTTACATCACTATTTCATTAAATTCTTCCTGATTTCTACACGAATTTCAATTCTGATTACATATCTAGATTCGGCTAATCATTGCGAACACAATGATTAGCTTTGATCTGATTTTCGTTAGGTATTCAAAAAACCCCCAATTTTGATTTTGGTACCATTTTGTTCATTTTTTTGTATTCTGCTTATTCAATATGTCGAATAAAAATACACGAAAAAGACAAGTTAAACCTCCTTCGCAATATAGTGATTATGTAGTTGGAAATATGAGTAAAAAGAGAAATGATACTAGTGTTAAAGGTTCTGCAGGAAGTAGTAATGATAAGAATGGAGGAAGTAATGGTGATGCTGTTTTGAATAGTGTATCTAAAGATGATGGAATTTTGAAGCAGAAGAATAAGGATACTGTTACTGATTGTACAGAGGAAAGGGAGAAGGTGCAGAAGTTGGATGGTGCTAGAATTAGTGTGGAGGTGGTTACTGAAGTAAGAGGTGGTGAAGAAATTAGTCAGGGTGAGGTCAATTCTAGTGAAATGCCTGCTATTTTTACAACTCCTGATTGCACTGTAAGTAAGAATAAAGCTAAGGAGATGGTGAATAATAATGCTAATAGTACTGTGAATGTGAATAAAGTTGTTGAGGTTATTGATGCTGAGAATAATAATACAGATAGTCAGGTAATGTTAATAAGAAAGATGATAAGATGAATGTTGATAGTAATAAAAGGGATAAGGCTGGAACTAGTAATTCTTATGCTAATATTGTGAAAAAGGATGAGTTCCCTAAAGAACTCATTTACATACCTACAAAGATAAATGAATCAGGAAGTAAAGTTGTGGTATTTGATGAGCTGCTTGTGAAAAATGGAAGTGAAAGGTGGTTGTTAACTGCATGTGGACAGTTTATAGGATATAATATGCCTATTAATGAGCTTAGATACAATATTAGGAGAATGTGGAGTAAGTTTGGAATTATGGATATAAGTGCTAGTAAGAATGGGCAATACACTTTTAAATTTAGGGACCCTGGATGGTTCAGAATAAACCATTGTTGTGCAAAAATGGAGTCTAGAAATAGGTATGCAGAAGATAGAACCTAAGAAAATGCCTGTTTGGGTTAAAATGACTAATGTGCCTCTTGAGGCCTGGAGTATGAATGGTATTAGTGCTTTGGCCAGCAGCTTAGGTAAACCAATGGTTATGGATTCAATGACAGCTTCTATGTGCTATAAAGGAGTGGGTAATTTGGATTATGCTAGAGTGCTGGTTGAGTTTGATGCTGAGAAGGAGATAAAGCAAGAGATTGAGGTGCAGTATAGGGATAAAGAGAACAGAGTTAAGGGGTCTAAAAAGATAAAAGTCTTATATGATTGGAAACCTACTAGATGTACTGAATGTAAAGTTTTTGGTCATGATTTCAATAACTGTATGCTTAATCCTCATAAGAATAAGGGAATGGAAAATATGGGTGAGAAGATAGATGTAGCAGGTAAGGCAAATGAAAAGGTTGGTAGTAATGAAAAGGAGAGAGTTAATGTTCATAAGAATCTTGTGAGAAGAAATGAGCAAAGTAATCAGAATGATCAGAGGCACAATGTTAGTAACAGAAACTTCAACCATGCCTATAATCAGCAGGACGGTGGTAGAAAAGTTAGCAACTGGGAGAACAAGAACAATGGGAATAATGGGAAACCAGGAGCAAGAAGAGTATGGAATTTGAAAGCTAAAGAAGCTGAAGCCATGAAACAATCTGTCAATAAGTATGTTGTACTCCACAGTCTACCTGAAGATGATGATCAAGAATTGAGGATCCTGAAAGATAGAATGATAGTTGATCAGTTTTTGAATAAAAATGTGCAACCTACCCCTTCAGAAGCAGCAAATTGGACAGAAGATATGAGAAAGTATCATACAGAAAAGAGTGTGATTACAGAGGGTAATAGTAATGCAGATACTTCAGTTGAAGATGTGGTTAGTGATGTAGAGGGAATTACTAAGAATATGGAGGTGAATGAGGTGAATGGTCTAGATACACAAATGTTAAACAATGAGTGTAATGGAGTTTAAAATGGGTGTATGGAACATTAGAGGCCTGAATACTTTAGAAAAACAAAAAGAAGTAAGAAATTTAATTGCTAGTGAGAATTTAAAGGTTTGTGTAGTGTTGGAAACAAGGTTGAAAAGTAAGAAGCTACAGGTTATTTGTGATAGAGTTTATCAAAGTTGGGAATGGATGTCTAATATGCAGAATTGCAATAAAGGGTGTAGAATAGTACTTGGATGGGATCAACAAGAGGTTAATGTGCAGGTTATTAACAGAACAAGTCAGTCTATTTTCTGTGTTGTCAGTGCTGATCAGTTTAATTTCAAGTGCTTCTATACTTTTGTATATGCTGCTAATTATGGAATTGATAGAAGAGAGTTGTGGAATGAGTTGAAACATAATGGTAGATATGTGAATGGGAGACCATGGGGTATAGCAGGAGATCTAAATGTTACTTTAAGTCCTAATGAACATTCAAGTGGTGGTTCTTCTATGACTACTGATATGGTGGAGTTCTATGATTGTGTCAATAGGATTGAGGTGGAAGATATATGTAAGTCTGGATTGCACTTTACATGGACTAAAAACCTGAAGAAAGTAAAAGATGGTGATATGACTGGGATCCTCAAGAAACTGGATAGAATGATGTCCAATCATGAATTCATCATCCAATATCCTCAGGCAAATGCTAAATTTTTACCTTACATTATATCTGACCATACTCCTGCTATTTTGTGTATTCCAACAGGTATTAAAAAACATAAAAAAGCTTTTAGAATGGCAAACTTTGTTACTGGAAAGACTGAATTTATACCTCTAGTTAAAGAAGGTTGGTGTAAAGAAGTTGATGGGTGTTATATGTTCAAAGTGGTCAAAAAGTTGAAAAATCTAAAAGGTCCTTTGAACACGTTGGCTTGGAGCAGAGGGAGTATCTTCAAAAGAGTAGAGGATATTAGATGTCAATTACAGCAAATTCAAACTCAAATTGATCAAGATACTCATAATCAACAGTTAAGAATTAAGGAAGCAGATCTGGTGGATGAATTCCTGGAAACAGAAGCTGATGAGGAGAGTTTTTTGTCTCAGCAAGCAAAAATTAAATGGTTGAAAAAAGGGGATAGAAATACAAGTTTTTTCCATAAAGTTCTTAAAGGAAGATTAAATAGAAGTAAAGTATTTTATTTGTGTGATGATAGTGGTGTGAGATATGATAATGATCAAGTTCCTGATCTCTTCTTAAAGCATTTCAAAAATTTCCTTGGTACAAGTCATGAAGTTCAGCTGATTGATGACATTGAAGATCTTTTTGTGAATAAACTAACTACTGAGGAAGCTGATAGGATGATAAGGAATGTCACATGTGAAGAAATTAAGAAAGCTCTGTTTGATATTGATGATTCAAAGGCACCTGCACCTGATGGTTTCACTGCAGCCTTCTTCAAAAAAGCTTGGGATGTCATAATGAATTTTGCTGTGCTATTAAGGAGTTCTTCTATTCAGGAAAACTACTTGGAGAGATAAATTCTACTATTGTTACTCTGATTCCTAAAGTACCTACCCCTAGTAAAGTGACTGAGTTTAGACCTATTGCTTGTTGTAATGTACTTTACAAGTGCGTTAGCAAGGTAATCACTAATAGGATTAAACCTGTATTGGGGAGTTTGGTTAGTAGCAATCAAAGTGCATTCATCCCTGGAAGGCAAATACAGGATAATATATTGTTAACACAGGAGATTATGAAAGGGTATGATAGAAAGAGTGGTCCTAAAAGAGTTGCATTTAAAATAGATCTATAAAAAGCTTATGATTCTGTTGAATGGGAGTTTCTCATAAGAATTCTTGAAGGTTTTGGTTTTCATGATAAGATGATACATTGGATCATGCAATGTGTCACAACTGCAAGTTTTACTTTGAATATTAATGGAGAAAGAGTGGGATATTTTAAAGGTGGGAGAGGATTGAGGCAAGGAGACCCTGTATCTCCTTATATTTTCACTCTCATCATGGAGATTTTTTCTCTAATGTTGCAAAGACAGACCAGAAAAAAGGAAAGATTTCAATATCATTTTAATTGCAAAGAAACCAGACTCTTCCATGTCTGCTTTGCAGATGATCTTCTTGTGATGTGTCATGGTGATGCTATATCTGTGGGTGTGATTAAAAAAGCATTGGATGAATTCAGTGGATGTTCTGGTCTTATCCCAAACTGTTGGGTTCAGTAAATACCCAAACCCCTTAATCTAGGATTTGAATAGAAAATAGCCCAAGTATTTAATCCGTTAACACAAACAGGTCACTGAGTGCATAGTCTCTCAGTGAGTCGTCTTCAGGATACTCAGTAAGAGGCAATGAAGAAGTCTCTCCACTCAGTAAGGCAGAACTTAAAGGGTGAAGACTGAGTCAAGAAGAAGATGATGGATTCAGTGAGTGATGACAATAACTCACTGAATCCCTAAGATTCCTCTCCAACTTCTTACACTGAAGACAAACTGAAGTAGAAGACTGAAGGATGTAAAGACTGAAGAAAGAGCGGGACAAGGCGGGAAAGGTTGAATCAGATAAGACGAAGTCCTTATCAACCAAAGTCAACTTTCCCTGAATGGCAAAAGATCAGGCTCAGTGTCATCACTGAACTTAGGAAAGTAATCTTGTCTCTTACCTAGAATAGTCTTTGTAAACAGAGACAAAATACATCAGTATTTTGTCTTCTGTATGATGTCAGTTTGTCACTTAGGAAAGAGTCAAATACCATACATGTATAAATAGCATAAGAGATGGAGTAAAAAGGTTAAGCTTGTGAATTGTAAAAACACATACACGCAAGCCATCTTTTCACTCCTCCAAATACAACTTAGTTCCTGAGATAGCTCAGTGAGCTCTAAGAGTTGTGCTCAGACATAGCCTGAGCTTAGAGAGGAATCACCCAACTTTGTCATTTCAATCCCAAGTACTATTCCGCAAGTACTTGGGTAACGTATTCTTTGTTGATTTATTTCTAATAAGAATATGATGTTGAAAATTACTTAGTGTGTTTTCTTTATGTTAATTTCAGTCATAGTTCACTTTTAACTTGTTTTATAAACTTGAACTATTTTAAACGATAGTGAACAGGGAACAACAAGTGGTATCAGAGAAAGGCTAATTATAAAACCCGTTTTTAGGCCGCTCTAAAAGTTTTTAAATTAGGATCCTAAATGGCTGAAATTGATGTACCCCAACTAGTCGATAAAAAGGGTGGAGCTTATTCAGCTGTTGCCCCTAGACTTGAAGTTGGCAAATTCAACAAATGGAAAAAGCGAATGCTTTGCTATTTGATTAGGATGGAACCTTATTATGTCAAGTGCATAAATGAAGGTCCATTTGTCCCAAAGACTGCTGAAGGGTTGCCCAAACCTGAAGCTCAGTGGACCCAGGATGAAAGGAGAGTGGTCAACCAGGACCAAAGACTCAAAAGTATCATAATATCTTGTCTTCCTGACGATATTATGGAGTCTGTTATAAGCTGTAGCACTGCTAAGCAAACCTGGGATGACCTAGTTCATAGTCATGAAGGACCATCTGATACCAAGGAAAACAGGATAATGGACCTGAAACTTGAGTATAACACCTTCAGGGCTAAGGACTCAGAAACTCTCTCTCAAACTTACACCAGATACAAAACTCTTTTAAATGAACTTTCAAATGATGGTGTAAATTTGTCTAAGCATGAAATCAATGTTGGTTTTGTAAACAGTCTCCCTGAGAAATGGTTGAATTTCTCTTAGGGACTCAGGAATGCTAATCATATCCAAAATCTTGAGCTTCCTGAAATTTATGGGAAATTTGTCTATGAGGAAAACCTCATCAACAGACGATACCCTGACTTGAAGAAGTCTCAGGAAGTCAAGAAGTCCCTGACCACTACCTCATCACCAATATCAACTGCTTTCTTTTCTAACAATGTAGTTCAAGATTTCCAAGAAAACTCAGATGATGAGCCTGATGAGAGATCAAGTGAGGAGTACCTAAGTGACCTGAATGCTGAATTTCAGGAAAGGGCACTCCTCGCTAACTCTCGAAGGTTTATAAAAAGAAACAAAGGCTTTTCAACTGCTAAAGCAACTGAAGACACTGAATGCTACAAGTGTCATAAAAGAGGCCATTTTGCAAAAGACTGTTTTTCAAAAACAATTTCTGAACCCTCTTACAAACCATCAGGATCTAATCAGTCTTCAGGCTTTAGCAAATTTCAACCTAAAATCTATCAGTCTCATCAAAATGTTCAAAACGAATCTGATCTTAACAAAACCATTGATTATGAAGCTAAGTATAAGAAAGCAAAAGCTAAGCTTGCATTGCTTGAGGCCAGTCCCTCAGAAACAACAAAAAATGTTCAATCTGTGCAGGGTAAGAACAAAGGCCTTGTTGCTGAAACCTTTGACTGGGATGAAGAGCCAATCTCATCGGATGATGAAATGGTACATGTCAGTGCTCTAATGGCTCTCTCAGAAGAAGACAAGCTAGCTGTTGGGAAGAATCATGCTAGGAACGGGGAATGGGTCAACATCACAATGAAGAAGGTAAACACTTTACTTTCTATGGATGATGACTCTGATTGGCAGTCTTATATGAATTATCTAAATGTTGACCTTAAGTTTGTGGAAGAGCAAAGACTGAATCTTTTTTCTAAGTACAACAAGTTAAGTTTTGAATTGAATAAATGTAGGGATGAATTGCTCATTTTAAAACAAGCTAAGCTTGAGGCTGTCACTTTGCAAATTCAAAACACTGAACTAGTTAAAAGAAATCAGAATCTTCAAGATGAACTTAAAAAGGCAAATGATATTCTTAAGAGTTGGACTGCTAAGAATCCCAGGGTCTTTGATGCTGTGGGAGCCCCCAGTAGCAGCAAGAAGAGAGTCATAGGTGAAGATCATCTCCCTGACTCTCTCAACAAAGACCAGTCTCCTAAGCCATTTGTGTCTGGTGGCATGATTACAAGTATGTTGGCTGATTCAAATTCCAGTGAATGGATTGAACGAGTTAATCCTGAGAGTAAGCTTCCAAACTTCGATTCTGGAAGGATTCTAGAGCCTGAAAGTCAAGCTCTAAAGAGCATGCTTGGACTCCCTGATGTGCCCAGTGGTACTGAACACATCTTTGAGTCTGAAGCAGAATCTCAAGCACCGCTTCCACCACTGAAACCTCTTCAGGGTGCTGCTCCAAGCTCTGAGCTTACTCCACTACAATTCAATCCTCATTCACCAAAAGAAAGGTCTGGACGTGGTAGAACCATCCTTCAAAGACAAGAAAAACTAATCCAACAAGAGTCTACTCCTGCTGAGACTTCATCATCCTCTGTCCCCACTGAAGCTGACCAAATCCAGCAACTGACTGAACTTGTGAGGAAGCTTACTGAAAAAATGGAATCCATTGAAAAGGTCCCTAAACCAATCAAGGAGACAAAGTCAGCTTCCTCCAGTTCCTCAAAGTCTAAGTCAACCTCCAAAAACAAACAAAAGTGTGAGCTGTGTCATTACACCACCCTTACCACTGACAACTGCTATAGAATCCTTTTTTGCATGATCTGCAAAAAGGATGATCACAGGACTGCAGATCATATACAGTATGTCAGTCAAGCAAACTATACCAAAGTTGGTCATCAGTATGCTTCATCCTCCAAAACTGCTCCAAAGAATAGAGCAAAACCTTTTCCTCTCTGCCCTCACTGTGGGTTCAATGATCATCATCAGGATGATTGTCTCATGAATACATGCTGTGATATATGCGGTAATCCAGCTCATGAGACATCCCAACATGACAGTATCATTCATGCAAGGAGAAATTCCAAACAACCCAGAGTCACTGAGTCATCCTCAGCCTCTAAATGCAAAACCTGTGGTAGCACCTTGCACACAACCACTGACCATGAGTCGATTGCAAATTTCAAAGAGACCTTGAGATCCAAGCCCACTAGTAAGTGGGTCACGAAGAGAAACTAATTCAGTTTACTACTTGTGCAGAGACATGCCAGGGAGCCTATTTGGCATCTAGACAGTGGATGCTCAAGAAGCATGACTGGTGTGAAGGAATATCTGCACAAGTATGTAAAGGAACCAGGGCCCAAGGTAGTATTTGGTGATAACTCATCATGTCCCACTGAAGGTTATGGTTCAGTAAACTGCAATGGAATAGTTTTCTCTAGAATAGCCTATGTCAACGGTCTCAAATACAATCTCATCAGTGTCAGTCAACTATGTGATGCAAAATTCATTGTACAATTCAATGATAAACAAGGTACCATTTTTAATGCCAACAAGGAAGTTGTGTTGATAGCTCCTAGGAGAGATGATGTTTATGTGCTTGACATGTCAACTCTCTCCCAAGATGGAACGTGTCTCTTTGCTAAAGCCACTGAAACTATCAATTGGCTGTGGCATAAGAGACTCTCACACTTGAACTTCAAAAACCTCAATAATTTGGCAAAACAAAACAAGGTCCTTGGCTTACCATCACTGGTCTTTGCAAAAGACAAACCATGCTCTGCCTGTGAAAAGGGTAAACACCACAGAACATCATTCAAAACCAAACAAAATTTCTCCATCAAAAGCTGCCTTTACCTACTGCACATGGATCTCTTTGGACCTGTCAGTCCCAGATCAGTCCAGCATGAGAAGTATACACTTGTCATTGTTGATGAATTCTCAAGATACACTTGGGTATATTTTCTTTCCACAAAGAGTCAGGCAGCTGATACAATAATGTCATTCATCAGGAAGATTGAAAACCAGAATGACATTACTGTCAAACAAATCCGAACTGACAATGGCACTGAGTTCAGAAATCAAGAACTTGAGAGTTTCTGTGATGAAAAAGGAATTTCTCAAAATTTCTCATCTCCTTATACCCCTGAACAAAATGGGGTTGCTGAAAGGAAAAACAGAACTCTCATTGAGGCTGCTAGAACTATGTTAAATGGCTCAGCCCTCTCAAAACATTTCTGAACTGAAGCAGTCAAAACTGTCTGTTACACTCAAAACAGGTCAATCATTGTAAAAAGACATAATAAAACCCCATATGAGATCTTCAAAGGTAGACTTCCAGACATCAGCTATTTTCATGTGTTTGGATGTCCTGTGTTCATTCACAACCACAAGGATCATCTAGGCAAGTTTGATGCAAAAGCTGATGATGGATACTTTTTAGGCTACTCACTGATCTCCAAAGCCTTCAGGGTTTTTAACACAAGGAGACAACAAGTTGAGGAAACCTTTCATGTCACCTTTGATGAAAGTACTGAAAGCATCAGGTTCACCAACACCTCAGTGGAGGAAATAGGAATTGATAACTCATCAAGATATCCTCCTGATGAGTACAACACTGAACTCAATTCCTCATATCAAGCTGATGTTGACATCTCATATTATGTCTTACCCCACAACCTACCCCAACCAACCATCAATGAATTCATTGATAATCAGTCTGTCCCTACTGGGATAAGTAACAATGATCCAAATGGTCAGGAACCTGTAACTCATGATCCTCAACCTGATCATGACATCTCAACAGATGTTCTAAATGATCCTGTGGCTCTTGAACCTGAACTCACATCTGAACTCCCAGTGACATCTTCAAGCTCAGATCCCAGACCACAAAGTAAGTGGACTAGATCTCAGGACATTGAGCTTGTAAACATCATTGGTGAACCCACTGAGGGCATGCTCACTAGAAGCATGGCTGCTAGTCTAACTGCAGCTTCAGCCAATGAATGTCTATATGCTGATTACCTATCAGACATTGAACCCAAAAGTGTCACTGAAGCTCTAAAACACCCAAGCTGGGTTCAGGCTATGCAAGATGAATTGCAACAGTTTGATAAAAACAAGGTCATGACCTTGATCAAATGTCCTCAGGATGTAGTAGTCATAGGAATGAAGTGGGTTTTCAGAAACAAAACTGATGAAAACGACACTGTCATAAAAAACAAAGCCAGACTTGTAGCCAAAGGATACAGTCAACAAGAAGGCATTGACTATGATGAGACATTTGCTCCTGTTGCAAGAATGGAAGCCATCAGGATCTTCCTTGCATATGCAACATACATGAACTTCAGGGTCTACCAAATGGATGTTAAAAGTGCATTCTTAAATGGTGATCTCAAGGAAGATGTGTATGTTCAGCAACCTCCAGGCTTTGAGAGCAGTGAATTCCCTGACTATGTCTGCAAGCTTGACAAAGCCCTTTATGGACTTAAACAAGCTCCCAGGGCATGGTATGAAACTCTCTCAGCCTTCCTGATACAAAACAAGTTTGTCAGAGGAAAGATAGACAACACACTGTTTGTCTATAGAACCCAACAGGATGTGATACTAGTCCAAGTGTATGTTGATGATATCATCTTTGGCTCAACAAACTACAAACTTTGCAAACAGTTTGAAAAACTAATGACAAAGAAGTTTGAAATGAGCATGATGGGAGAACTAACTTACTTTCTTGGACTTCAAATCAGGCAAACTGATAAAGGTATATCCATCAGTCAAGAGAAATACACCAGAAATCTCTTGAAGAAATATGAGATATTTGACTATGCCTCAGTGAAAACACCAATGGTTCCACCTAACAACCTTGGACCTGATCTCACTGGCAAATCAGTCAATCAAACTCATTTCAGAGGGATTGTTGGCTCACTGATGTATCTAACAGCTACTAGACCAGACATACAATTTTCAGTCTGTCTAATAGCAAGATACCAGTCCAATCCCAAAGAATCCCACCTCACTGCAGCCAAAAGAATTCTCAGGTACCTGAAAGGAACCCCAAACCTTGGACTATATTATCCAATATGCTCAGGGTTTGATCTCAAGGGTTACTCTGATTCTGATTATGCTGGCTGCAACATGGACATAAAAAGTACCTCAGGGTCCTGTCAATTTCTTGGAGGAAAACTGGTGTGTTGGAGTGCAAAGAAGCAACAATCAGTGGCTATGTCCTCAGCTGAAGCTGAATATGTAGCTGCAGCAGGATGCTGTGCCAATGTATTATGGATGAAAAGTCAACTCAGTGACTATGACATCCATTACAAAATGGTGCCCATCTTCTATGATAACACTAGTGCAATTGCAATCTCCAACAACCCTGTCCTCCACCAAAGAACCAAACACATTGATATCAGATATCACTTCATCAGGGATCACATAATGAAAGGAGACATAGAACTTCATTTCATCCCTACTGAATATCAACTGGCTGATATCTTCACCAAACCCTTGGATGAACCTACCTTCAGGAGACTGAAAGCTGAATTAGGAATGCTTGACATTGAAAGTCAAGTATCTGAAAAACAATCTCAGTAAGTTCTCTGACATGGTACATCCTCCCTGAAAATCCAAAATAAACCTCTCACTGAATGAGTAAGACTCATTCAGGGTCCCTGACACTTGACAAAGAGCATTAAATGAGTAACTAAATGGTCTAAGCATCAGTTACTTTAATGTCCTAGGTTGGTAACTATGCCAATTTAATATAGGAATATATGTCTCTTTGTCTTACTGTCATCCCACTTGGCATTTAATGCCTCTCACAAAAAAATATCAAATTGATATTTTATCTCTGCAAAAGTGCACTTTTACTGTGCGATGCAACTGTTCCCTTGAAAAACGGGATTTTTACTGCGGGTAATGGAGTGGTAGCATTAAATGGGGAAATTCAAAAGTCTTTCAAAAACCTACTCTTAATTTTTCCATTTGTGCACAAAACACCCCTCTTATCACTCTATAAATACCCTCTTCTCCAACACAATCAACACACACAAATCTTTTCTGCAACTAAACTCTGTCAAAATCATTTCAAAAAAATTCAAAAACATTTGTGTGTGCTCAAAATCTCTTTTGGAAAACCTTCCCTGTAAACAATTTACAAAAGTTTTTTCATCACAAACTAGAGAGATCTAAACATTTTGATTGTTCTTGCCAGACATTTTTTTTCAAACCCTAAAAACTTTTTTAACAGATATGGCTAGAACACAATCTCTCCAGTTTGCTTCTCAGTGGGTAGGGGATCTCACAAACGTTGAATTCAAAACAAACAATGTCATAGGTAATTTTGAATACCCTGAAAATGTCCCAACCTATAAAGACATTGTAAAATGCCTTTGTAAAATGTCCCTCAGTGGTGTACCCAAACTACCTCAGGGAGTTTTGGGCAACTGCTAAAGCCTTTGACCCGACACCTTCAACTGATGAGAATAACCTTAGACCACTCAGGGAGTATCTCATCAGGTTCAGTCTTAATGGGGGGCAACAATATACCCTGGATTACAAAACTTTTTGCACTTCAACAGGGTTAGATTACAACAAAGGCGTTTATGTCGCCCATCCTGAACCTTCTACAGTGAAGGATGGGTTAAAACAAATCGTTTTGGATCCCACATTTTTGGACAAGACCCCAGTCACTAAAAGTTCATTCCCCGTGGCTTGGAGGATCCTCTTCACTTTTGTGATTCAGGTCCTCGGCGGGAACCACTCATCCACTGAACAAGTTAACTCTATTCAGTTGATGATGGCATACTGCCTAATGAATGGGGTCACTGTCGACATAGGGGAGATCATTTACAGTGATCTTGTAACGAAGCTACAGAGCAAAACTAGGACGAAGTATATTTCGTATCCTAGGTTTGTCTCTTGTGCTCTACAATCGTTACTGGGTGCCAATTATACTCAGGATGAAAAATTTGGAAATTTACCTGGCATCCTGAGTCCTTCAAATTTTCAAAAGGACCCATCCCTTGTCACACCTATTGAATTGACGGCCCATATGGTTGCTGTAAACAACCAGGAGGGATCAGTGTCTCCAAACCCTGCTCTTAAAAAGAAAAAGGGGAAGTCTCAGACTGGGACTAAGACTAAACCAAAGTCTCAGGGCCCTGAGGCTTCAGGAGCACCGCCTAAGAGGCACAAAAGGCCTGAGACCAAAAAGACACCCACTGACCAGGCAACAACCACCCCCGTGACAACGAAGGACACTGATACATCACAGTCAGTGCCCTTGGTCACACCTACTACTCCCCAAGATCCAGAGGGAAACAAACAACCCGCTGGTAGGGGAGCGCCTTCCACAACGCCCAGTGATGACATTAGCAAATCCAAGCCTTTGTCTGAGGGCACACTGATCGATCCCAAAGACTCAGGGGAAAACAAACAATCCACTGATAGGGATACAACATTCACTGACTCTGCTAAAGGCACTGGGAAATACCCACCAGTATCTCAGGGGTCACTGGGGGACAAAGACTCGGAGGGAAAGAAACAACCCGCCGATACGGAACCCAAAACCAATCCTGACTCCCGAGAAGACACTGGGAAACTCCCACCAGTGTCCGAGGGGTCCACGGGGGACAAAGACTCAGAGGGATCAATACCACCCGCTGATATGGAACCCATTCCCACTCCCTTGTTAACTGTTGCTGAGGTTACTGAATTGCTACAATCTGATGATGACCTTGCTGAAAGTGATGAAGAAATCTTATCAGCAGGAGAAGAAGTGGACGCTGAGGTTCAAACTGAACAAGAGCCTCAGCCTGATCCACAGACGCAGACTGAGTCACCTTTTCAACCTGAAGACAATGACTCAGCCTCATCCTCCAGTTCTGACGAATTCAAAAGGTTTGACAATGTTCATCCACTCACTGAAAGACAACTGGTTAAGTGGATCAGTAGGGCTTCAAGGAGGCTGTTTTCTGGGGTTACTGAACAGTTTTGGGATCAACACACTGAAGCTGCTGCCAGTTACGCTGACCTTAGATCTGATGTGCTCACTTTCAACGAAAATGTTCATGAGCACAGAGATCTTATGTACCACCATCTTGTCAACCTGGATGAACACATGGTTAAGTTCCTCAAGCATCTTCAGACAGTTGGGGTTACGATTGATGAAATCAGGGACGCTGTCAAAGAAGACCCAGCGCTCAATGCCAAAGTGCTGGAGGCCACTGAGGCATATGCAAAAAATTCATCCAGGCTCACTGATCTTATAGAGATGCTCAAGTCTGCAAATGTTCAGGGTCTTCAAACTTCAGTTCAAACTCTTCAGACCACCATGGACTCACTGAACACTCAGGTAGCTACCTTGACTCAGGCCTCGTCTTCTATGGCTTGGAATCTTGGTCCACGAATGACTGCCTTGGAGTTATCTCATGCAAACTTGGATGCAAAGGTCACTGGTCTTCAAGCAGATACGTCAGAAATAAAGGCCATGATGAATGAAATCTATCAGGCCTTCAAAGGTCAAGCTGGTCAGTCCCCCTCAGCACCTCCTCCAACTCTTGCCCTCACTGACGCTACGGCAACAGTTCAGGGGGAGAATACTGCTGAAGAAACTCCTCTTCACACTGAGGGGGAGCAAACACCACCAGTCTCAGCAGCTCAAACATCATCATCATCAGCACCAGTCTCTGCAGTACCAATCTCATCACTTCCACCTCAAGCAACAACTACAATACTGACAACTACTGAGCCTGAGAGGATTCCCTACAAAATCGGTGACACTGAATACCTCTTCACTCCTCAACAGCTAACCAAACACCTTGCTAAAGAAGAGAGGAAATTGAAACAAGCTGAGGATGAAAAGAAGACTAAGGAGGCATTGACCAAAGTGATTGCCGAAGAAGCTGAAAATGTGGGAATAGATGCAAGCAAGCTCAAAAAGGGTCAGGCAGGACAGAAGTTCATGGAAGCTCAGGCTGCTCAAATGGCTGCAATGAGAGCTCGGTATGAAAAAAAGAGAAAGAAAACTGAAGCTCTCAGGCAAAGCAGAATTAAAGAATATAACTGGACAATGACCAACCGAAGGCTTCCTGAAAAAATCACTGATGTCAAAATCATTCCCAACACCAAACCATTGGCTATGAATGTTTACAGGGGAGATGACAAAAGACACTTTGAGGTTCATGATCCCTTAAAATTCAGTGACTTTGGGATCACTGAACTTGATGAACTTGGTCCAATCATTGAAAAGAAGAAGAATGCGGTGGTCAAGGACCTGATGAAAATGCTCAGTAAAAGATATGAAAGGCCGAGGGAAGCACCAGCCCAACTGAGAATTCAGCCTGCCTTGACTGCACCTCAAGGATCTCAACCACTAACTTCCACTGGCAAAAGGAAAAGAGTTGATTTCCAACCTGAGATCAAAGTGCCTGGCCTTGAATGCAACAGAGAACTGCCTGAGGGTGTAAAGTTTGTAAACTGTCTAGTGATTGAAGAGCCTGAAAGAGGGCTATTCCACATTGATGTCTACGGGAACCCTGCATTTCAAAGATGGAGTGACATTGATCAGGCTGGAGTGGCTGCAATGATCAGCTATATTCCTGTGGCCTCTCAGATCCAATCCCCAGCGAACATCAGGTTCTGTCAAGACCTGAACGCCAAGATCAGAGACCATCCTGACAGGGAAACACTCATCACCAAGAAAGTGAAGCTTGAAGCACTGGGCATCCATCTGGATTGACATCATTTTGTTTTATCTTTTGTACTAGTGATAGGAACTATGTAATCTGATCAATAAACGATGTATGTTTTATTCATTTACTCAGTGTTCCTTATTGTATTCATTAGTACATTCAGTGTAAGAAAAAGCCTCTTGCTCACTTACACTGATCAACCACTTAGGCTATTTGTATATCCAAATAGGGGGAGACTGTTGGGTTCATTAAATACCCAAACCCCTTAATCTAGGATTTGAATAGAAAATAGCCCAAGTATTTAATCCGTTAACACAAACAGGTCACTGAGTGCATAGTCTCTCAGTGAGTCGTCTTCAGGATACTCAGTAAGAGGCAATGAAGAAGTCTCTCCACTCAGTAAGGCGGAACTTAAAGGGTGAAGACTGAGTCAAGAAGAAGATGATGGATTCAGTGAGTGATGACAATAACTCACTGAATCCCTAAGATTCCTCTCCAACTTCTTACACTGAAGACAAACTGAAGTAGAAGACTGAAGGATGTAAAGACTGAAGAAAGAGCGGGACAAGGCGGGAAAGGTTGAATCAGATAAGACGAAGTCCTTATCAACCAAAGTCAACTTTCCCTGAATGGCAAAAGATCAGGCTCAGTGTCATCACTGAACTTAGGAAAGTAATCTTGTCTCTTACCTAGAATAGTCTTTGTAAACAGAGACAAAATACATCAGTATTTTGTCTTCTGTATGATGTCAGTTTGTCACTTAGGAAAGAGTCAAATACCATACATGTATAAATAGCATAAGAGATGGAGTGAAAAGGTTAAGCTTGTGAATTGTAAAAACACATACACGAAAGCCATCTTTTCACTCCTCCAAATACAACTTAGTTCCTGAGATAGCTCAGTGAGCTCTAAGAGTTGTGCTCAGACATAGCCTGAGCTTAGAGAGGAATCACCCAACTTTGTCATTTCAATCCCAAGTACTATTCCGCAAGTACTTGGGTAACGTATTCTTTGTTGATTTATTTCTAATAAGAATATGATGTTGAAAATTACTTAGTGTGTTTTCTTTATGTTAATTTCAGTCATAGTTCACTTTTAACTTGTTTTATAAACTTGAACTGTTTTAAACGATAGTGAACAGGGAACAACACAAACCAATCTAAAAGTACTACTTACTTTGGAAGTTTGAACTCTGAGGAGAAAAATGCTATTAATCAAGTTCTTCCTTTTGCTGTTGGTAAGCTTCCAGTAAGATATCTTGGTGTGCCTCTAATTGCCAAAAGATTGGGTGTCAAAGACTACAAATGCTTGTTGGATAGAATAAAATGGAGGGTTAATAACTGGAAAAATAGAAGTTTGTCTTATGCAGGGAGGCTTCAGTTGATTGATGATGTACTCGAGTCAATTCATGTGTATTGGGCCTCTGTTTTCTTAAATCATGTTACTATAATCAATGAGATTAACAAGCTTCTTAAGAGATTTCTATGGAATCATGGTGAATCAGCAAAAGTGTCACACCCCCAAATTACCTGTTTTGCAGCGGAATGGAATTCCTGGGGGATGACTATCATAGCATCAAAGTTACAGTTATATCGAACGACCTAAAGTGTCGTTTTAAAAATATCGTTTGATTAAGTATAATAATCAGAGTTTACAAAACATAGGTCCTAAAAGATTTCCAATGTACCAAAATGAGTTTGTTACAATCAAACGATAGTTAAGTGCATAAAATATAGGTGAGACGCGTCGACACCGCGACTCTATGATAAGTCCACATGCATGCCATGAAGTGAATGCCTTAGATACCTGAGATAAAACATGCTAAAAGTGTCAACACAATGGTTGAGTGAGTTCATAGAGTTTGTTTAACAAGTAAAGCTTTTAAAGGACGCTCATGCAATAAAGGCAAAGTTTTTGGTCATTTAGGATAGTCCACAAAGCAAAGGCATTGTAAATCCACTCAGTTCCAAGTTCCGCCCATAAAAAAAACTTGCAACCTGTGTGTTTACAACCCACTGCCAAAATATGTCTAGTTTATGTTCAAGCACACGTTGTCAAATAAGTTCACAAAGCAAAGGCATTGTAAATCCACTCAGTTCCAAGTTCCGCCCATACAAAACTTGCAACCTGTGTGTTCACAACCCATTGCACAAAATATAGAGTGTCTAATAGTCGAGTATAAGTGGTCATAATAATTCACAATATTGCACCACGTATATAATAATTCAGGGATGCTCCGAACATGGGAGACTTTGCACTGCTCCAACAAGGGAGACTTTGTAATGATGCTTCTGATAAAACCAAATTATGTTGGGTGCCACTACCCAAAGTTATGTTGGGTGCCCCTTCCCAAAGATATACTGGGTGCCTCTTCCCAAAGATATACTGGGTGCCTCTTCCCAAAGATATACTGGGTGCCTCTTCCCAAAGATATACTCCGAACATAGGATACCTTATAGTGATGCTCCGAACATGGGAGACTTTATAGTGATGCTCCGAACATGGGAGACTTCATAGTGATGCTCCGAACATAGGAGACTTTATAGTGATGGTCGTAACACGTACGGTTCGATAAGTTCAAATAAGTCATAAGTTTGTATTTAAGTTCAAGGGTTCCATTCAAAAGTTCGTAATTAAGTTCAAGTGTTTAAGTCGAGTTCAAAAGTTCAAAATAGTTCAACAGTCAAAGAGCTCAAATAATATGTGTCGAAGGAGTCAAAATCAAGGAAAGTGGTTCAAATAATAGTGTTCATAACATAGTGATCAATTTAGTTCGGGCATAATCTTCTTACGCGCACATAGAGTGAAACAAAAGATATTTAAGATCATATAAGTGTAAAGTAAAAAACAAGTAGTTGAGCATGTATCTCCCCCAAAGAGTTTATAAAATAATTAAACGAGTAAAAGTGGGGCTACGAACTCACCTTGGCAATTAGTAGTCCGAAGGGAATTAAATCAATTATTGGTAGTGCACGGCTCCGACACGCAACCTAATTTAGTACGGCAATTTAGTCTTTACTCATATTTAAGACTCGATAAAGTTTAACTAACTTAATGAATCTTTAAATGTTTGTTTTGTTGTTGTTGTTTATGTGGCATCATTTAAGTTTAAAACAATTTTCTAAATATTTGCAAGTATTGGCTCTTGGAAGTGCATAAGTACATATGTATATAAAGAAATTTTATAAATTCGAATATAGTAAGTGTGAATTCATAAATTAATAGAAAGGAAATATAGGACATGTTCTTACAAGAAACCAATTGGTGGGTCGAAGGGTAGATAAACCGAACACCAAACGCCTCAATTGGAGAGACTCGAGATGAATTGGAGCAATTAACCACTTGGGAAAGCTTCTTTATGCACTTAATTACAAAACCCCTAAACTAATTTTGAAAACCCCTTTGATATGAAGAAACCCTAATTTCGAATTTGAAGTGAAAGTGGTGATACTCTTCTCACAGCCATGTTCTATAGCCTCATGTGATGTCTAGGAGGGTAGTGTTTTTATTTAGGGATAATGGTAGAGATGGAACGAGGTGGACTTGGAGAAGAAGAACCCATTTTTGTGTTTTGGTTTCCATGTGTATGTCGACAAAGAGGAGGGAGAGGAGACAGTAAGGAGGCTTGGAGTAGGGTAGTTCTATTTTTATTATTGTATTATATGTACCCGATACTGTATAATTTGTTCCGTACAGAATAACGTTTATTTATGTAGAATATTATTCAGGTATCCGTATCTTATAATTTTTATATTTCTGGAGACGTTTTGACGAGCGAATTATTATGGTATTATTATTATCTTGACATTAGAAAATAAATTCCGTGCCAATTTTATTATGGTGTCGGTACGCGTGCTGTGCTGTGACTTTCTAAATTCATGAGATAACCTCTCAAAATATCAAATCGACTAAAAAACGATGAATAGTAAAATGATGAATAATAATTTATTTATTTATTTTATTTATTTATTTATTATTATTTTTTTTTTAGTTTGCAAAATGACCGGAAATTGAGAATTGTGACAAAAAGGTAAAGCTAAAGTTTCATGGTTAGATATTTGCAGGCCAAAGGATCAAGGAGGATTAGGATTGAAAGACCTAAAAAGATGGAATGAAGCAATGTTAGCAAAGCAAATTTGGAATATAGCTGTGAAAAAAGAAACTTTATGGATCAGATGGATTCATACTGTAAAGTTGAAAGGAAGGAGTATATGGGAGATTGATATTGATAATGGGTACAGTTGGGGATGGAAGAATCTGCTCAAGATTAGAAACAAGATCAAAGAGAATATTAAGTACAAGATTGCTAATGGTGATAGTATCTCAATGTGGCATGATAATTGGAGTCCTATGGGGCCTTTGATGCAATATATCACCCATAGAGATATCTATGATGCTAGATTGTCTATGGATATCACTGTTGGTGAAATGATAGAGAATGGTAAATGAAAATGGCCTGTTGAATGGTATGAAAAGTTTCCTATTATTACTAGTATTGAAGATCCTAGTAGTAATAATGATGCTGAGGATACTGTGGTATGGATTTCAAAAAGTGGAGTTGAAACTGTGTTCTCTGTTAAAGGTGCTACAGCTGATATGTGCAATGAGGTTCCTAAGGTATAATGGTGGAAGCTTGTCTGGTTTTCACAGTGTATACCTAAACACTCATTTATATTGTGGTTAGCTATTAAAGACAGACTGAGTACTCAGGATAAAATTAGTAAGTGGGGAATATATAATGTGAACAGATGCTACTTATGTCTAAATGATAATGAAGATTCACAGCACCTATTCTTCAATTGTTCCTTTTCTAAAGAAGTGTGGGGCAGAGTAAAAGACATTGCTGAAATTGAATGTGATAAATGGAATTGGATTGAGCTATTGAATGAGTTAGCCAATTCATGTGTTTTAAGAAATTTTGGTTGGGTTATTAAGAGACTAGCTTTGGCAGCTTGTGTCTACACACTATGGCAAGAAAGGAATGGAAGAATATTCAGAGATGTGCATAGGACCAGCCAAGAAGTTTTCAATAATATTGTTTATACTATAAAACATAAGATCCTTGGCATAACTGTTAAAGATAGTGTCAATGTCAGAAGGGTGGAAGCTAGATGGAATGTCCAGTGCAAAAAGATCCTGAAAAAGTAAAGTTCTGGTAATTTTTATGGTGTGCATTCTGAATGGTATTTGGTAATGATGGTGTATTTGGCAGATGGCTTGTACCTTGGACAGAATCTCTTCCTAGAAGACTATATTGCTAATAGAACAGCTATTTGGGAATGTTAGTTTTTCTTGGAAGATTAGTAAGTTCAAAATGAAGTTTCCTGCTGAGATTAGTAACTTGTGATGGCTCTGTTATAAACAGTCAAGTTGCTCAAGAATTTCTACTATAGAGCTGTTTGGTTCATTCTATTCACTTCTCATTTGAAATCTGGCAGGGGTGTATTGATGAATACCCTGCATATGGTTTACAATGGATTTTATCCAAAATTTCTCAGGATTTAAGAAATTACATGTATACTTACTACATCTGATGGCCTAGTATCTTGGACTGTTATGAGTTTTATGACTCTAAATGGTTCATAAGGTAGGTTTCTAGTTGTGTAGTGTAAGTAAGTATGGTGGGCAGTGTATGAAGCTTGGAATAGTGAGGAGTGAAAGATGATCCTACTTGGTCCAAGTTATACACTACTATAGGAGGTAATTGATGGTACTCACTGTAGGGTGTGTGTTCCCAGTTTATGTGAAGCCATTGTAGTAAATGGAAATGTAGCATTGCTGGTATAGCCCCTGCTGGTGGAGAGGTTATGGGTGCCTAGTGAAGCCATTGATCTTCTCTTTTATACTTACTGTGGATGCTGGTTGAGTGAGTATAAGAGGGGAGGTAAGATGGAAATGTAACTAGATGGTATATGGTGCAGTTTATGGTGAATTGAGGATTGTAATTTTGATTGTTGGTTGCATTGTTCTGAGCTGTTTCTGGTAATGGAGTTTGTATCAGATACAGTTGCTATCATGAAGATTTTGAGCAGCACCTATAGATATAGTTGTATTCTCATATGTGATTAATACTTGAATTGGGGAATGTCCAATTCTTAGTACTCTGTTTCTTATAAGTTTTGTACAAACTATTTGGAAAAGTAAATATAATTCACCTTTGCATAAAAAAAATATATATATTTTAATTTGTTTTATTTTTATCCGGTAAAAAGATAACTAATATATATCTTATTAATGTCATTTACTTGTTAATTTGATATAATGGTTACATATAGAACGAGGGTAATGACAGATTAGAATGAATTAAGTTATTAATTTGCGATTTAATACATGGCAATGATGGTCTTCTATAGTTCTATGAGATTTATATAGTTATATTTGGTCCATACGCTCTATGTTGTCGTTAACCAATAAAAGGGAAATCAGTTATAAAAAAGGGATTGTACTTGAAGGTGCTAGATTTAAAATGATTAGTAACGATAAACAAATTCTAGAAATTCAAATGAAGCGGAGTCACATTGTTAATAAATATGTCGTGATGGTTTTTAATTGCAAAGGCTCAAGTTCAAATTGCAAAAAATATATTACATTTTAGGTTAATTTGGATTTTAGATATTTATTGTGTAATATAATTTTTTCTCGATATTTCAAAAGCGAGTACTAGTCATTATTTTTAGCCGAATTGATTTTTAAATCTTCAGCTATAACGGTATATCATATTAGTTAATCATTTTAACTGAAAAAATAGTCGATAACATTTTCCATAAATTTGAGAAAACTTTATATTAAAAAAAAAAAAAAAAAAAAAAAACTTTGATATTTCAAAATGAGAAAGATAAAATTAAGTACTTAAAACTTAAATTGACCTAAAAGGTAATATATATTTTCGTGCAATTTACTAAATTAGGGGTGAGCACAAAAACCGAAAAAGCCGAAAAAACCGAACCGAAAAAACCGCCCCATTTGACAAACCGATGGCGGTGGTTTTGAATTTTATAAAAACCGAATGTTTGGGGCGGTTTTTGGTTTCATAAGAAAAACCGAACCGAGAAAACCGCCCCGCCCCACCTTTTTATATGTTTTTATATAATTTTATCTATATAAAAGATTTGCTATTTAATTTTAAAGATTTAAGTATAAAACTTTATCTATTAAAAAAAATATGTTGTTTACTATCTATACATTAAAATTTGTTTTATTTATAGATATTATATCTTTGTTTTCGACCAATAGTGTTCTTTGAAAATTTCCCCTATAATTCTCTAAAGCGAACGAAAAGTGCAAAGCCGCAAAGACGTGCATTTTATATTTTAGATTGATGTTTGGTTGTTTTGTACGTTTTTTCGACGCTTTGGATTGCTAGATAATATGCTATTATTGATATTTGTTTAAATTTTTGTGCTTGAAAACTTATAATTGTAACCTTCATATAAGATTCAAACTGGCTTGTTTTCAAGTAAGAAAAACCGAATAAAAACCGAAACCGAACCGATTCAATGTCAAAAACCGAAAAACCGAAACCGAAAAAACCGAAACCAAACGATTTGTAGTTTCCAAAAACCGAAATATACGGTTCGGTTTTTAGTTTTACCATAAAACCGCCCCACCCCCTCCCCATGCTCTCCCCTATACTAAATGATAAAAAGAATAACGATGGTGATTGCGTGCTTACATTATGTCTATAAAAATAATATATAGTTTAAGAATTACACAAGATATTGGTGCCTAATCTCCATTAATTAGTTTAGTCGCATTTTATCAAGTGTACATAAGTGATAAGAAAATTGCTATAAATTCGAATAAACTTTGTTGAACTCGTGGTGTTGATAGCACGTTTTTCTTTAGTTAGTGTTGGTAGCCCCAAAACTTGAAATGATATACAATGTACTTATATTGTTTCGACTTTCGATTAATTAGACTATTAGAGTGACCCACATTATTTCATTGACTATAGTTTTTCTATATGTTTTATGGGTTAGATTTGATGTACTAATAACTTTTATTAATGAGATCGGTTCAAATTTCAAAATATCTGTAAACCTTAGGCTTCTCACAGTGGTCGGTCATCATATTCGGTTGATCCATCGGTCGAACTATGTCGTGGAGCTTCGGTCCCAATCGATCGTGGGACGCTCCAAAACACAAGTGAGTCATCTTGGACCGACTTTGAAACACACAAAGCTCCAAATTTTGTACTGTTTGGGAATTAAAAAAAATAAAAAAAATAATTTGGTCACCAATGTGACAACTAGGTCGTTGTCTGGTCGTCGGAGAAAGAAAACTGAAGTGCCAGGGGTGACAGGGGCGGATTTATAGTATAGCACGGGTATGCACGTGCATACCCTTCAATTCGACGGGTTAGTGTAAAAAAAAAAGAAAAAATATATTTTTCAATAATATACGTTGGATGCATGCCCTGTGAAAATACTGAAAAAAGAAGGTGCATACCCTTAAAAGTTGAAAACTCAAAGCACAAACAAGATTTAAGTAAATAAAGTGCTTGAATCGTGTATGCTATTGTGTTGTAGTGCTGTTGGCAACAATTGAAGAACTTGTTGAGTAAGTGTTTTTATTTCTCCTTTCATAAAGACTTTGATGACATAACTAGAGATTAGAAAAGAAATTAATGTGTGTTTCTACTTTCAAGAATATATGTATTAACTACTATCACCTATATACACATAAATTCTTATCGGGTTTGGGGCGGGGACGGGGGAGCATCTCGCCCCAATGGGCCTTAACGGGGATTCTTATCGGGTTTGGGGCGGGGACGGGGCACACTATCCCCGCCCCGCCTCGCTCCGAAACATATACATATATCTATATATCTTAAATATTGTGCTAATATTTATGTACTAAATATAATTCTCTATTTTTTGTTAATTTTTATCTTTGTAATATTTTAAAATGTGATCATAAAATTTTGTTTTGTGTCATAGTATTCTAAAAAAGTTGTGATTTATTCCAATGCCTAATATATTATTGATGGGTTCTCGATTCTTTAAGTTATTTCGTAAAATCATATTGTTAATAGCGTAAAAATAAGAATAAACGGGGAAAGGCATGAGCATGATGAAGGATCGCGCTAAAAAAAAACCCCGATAAGACCCCAATGGGGGATGGGGCGGGTTTGGGGGAGCATCTCGCCCCAATGGGGTGCCCCGATAAGATCCCCAATGGAGATTGGAGCGGATTTGGGGATGATTTTTGTAATCGGATTTAAGGATGGAGATGGTCGCCCCGCCCCAAACCCGCCCCATTGCCATTCCTAGTTAATACAATAGTCATAGGAGTTTAATATTATTTAATGTATTTCTAAAAATCTGATCCATCACGCCTATTAGAGACTATTAAGTTTCCCCCATTTCAATTTCAACATTTCCAATTTATGTATATTAAATAATTTGTAACTATCTACACACAAATGGCTTTAATAACATGAATGAATGATATGTAATTGTTCGTGTTAGTCAATAGTATGTTACTCACTTACTTTGTTAGAACCTTCGACCTTTTAAAATGTATTTAATCTTGTACTTTAGCTAACTAACATGTATAATGTATTTAAACTGATCCAAAAACCGACCCGAAAACATACTTGAAACCGGCTCGAAAACTCGTCTCGAAAACTGTCAGATAAAAAAAAATTGAAGTGATTTTTTTTAGCAAATCGAGTGCACACCCTGAGTTAAAATCCTAGATCCGCCACTGAGGGGTGACCTAGGTCACCACTGTGTTCAGCCTTATGCATTATGTACTTTATACAGTAAATTATTGGGTCATTTTCTGGAAAATATAGTATATAGTTTAAACTAAATACTGGCTTTACGAAAATATAGTATCTCAATGATATGCTTATATGATTAACGGTAGCAAAGTTGACGGGTTAAATGAGCAGGATGACGAGTAATTTTCAAAAAAAAGAAAAAAAAAAGAAAAAGAAAGTTTATACGACAGGCAATTTTAACCCGTGATTCATTTTGGACTCAGATGTGAGATCTTCACAAAATTGACAATCACACTTCAAATTTCGACACCGGTAAAATGGGTTGGTTGTTCGTATTGTTTATAGTAATTTTTCTTTTCTATATTGACAAAAAATTTAGGCTCCAAGAAGGGGGCCGTACAAAGAAAACAGGAACAGTAAACAAACAAAAACGAAGCTACAATACAAAACATTAAGAGATTGAAAATAAATCATAAGGTTTCGAAATCCAGAGGTTCCGGTTTGCCAATTGTAGAGGTGTTGATGGAGTGGTTTGGTTTGAAATTGTAACTATCTATTGTGAGACGGGTAATTCATTTTACTATATGAAACCGAACCGTACTAAGCGGGTAACCGGACATGGTTACATGTGGTAGAAATCATCGTTAACTTTGTTTAAACAATTAGTCGAATTGAACCAAACGAACAATAATATAATCTATAATGTAAAATGATTGTTAGATATGATAATATGCAACCAAACCTTAAATCTGTTATGCTATAAAACTAGTATGATAATATATTCATTCTTCATCAATTGTTTTCGTTGTTGAGATCATTGTCATTTTTCGCAAATAGTTGGTCGCAAAATTGCCGCTCTTACCTAAAGGCAAAACAAGCCATGACATGTAAAAAATAAAAAAAAATAATAATAAAAAATCACGCAAAGGAGGAAGTTGCAAGCAAGAAACAATCATGCCGCCAAATGCAATTATGCTTTCGTTCAACCAATCAACAAAGAAGATAATAGAAGAAAAGAAGAAGAGGCTTTTAACATATGTTCCAGTTTGTCGGTTTGAAAGTCTCTCATTCAAACTACGGGTGAGTGTTAGATATGTTAGTTGGCCCAAACGGTTTGGGTCTAGTAGGTTTATGGTTAGTTTGCTTATTATCAAAACTATGTATTTAATATAAATATACATGATTTCTCATATGTAATTATGTAATTGACTCGATCAATAAAATTATATTGTTATCTTACACGGGATTTTCATTATTTTACATCTTCACTGTGGAAAAACTAGAAAGGGGGGGGGGGGGGGGGGGGGGTTTGAATAGTTTTACCAATTAAAACTCGTTTTAAACTATTTAGATCGACTTATGTCAATCTATTTAGATGTGTGTTGGATGTTGATAAACAAACATATAGAAATATAAATATGTAATGAAAAGATAAAGAGTAAGAAGCACAAAACCACAACGCGAGTATTTATAGTGGTTCGGCTACAAGGACACCTTCCTTGCCCTACTCCACTCCCCGAGTCACCTACTCGAGAGTTCGTAA
Source organism: Chrysanthemum seticuspe (assembly GCA_019973895.1). Classification (NCBI taxonomy): domain Eukaryota; kingdom Viridiplantae; phylum Streptophyta; class Magnoliopsida; order Asterales; family Asteraceae; genus Chrysanthemum; species Chrysanthemum seticuspe. Next base: position 298,092,446 of record BPTQ01000006.1, read on the forward strand.
TCACTACACAACACCGACTCCTTATGGTGGAGAAGCCTTCACAACGTTGCCTACTCTTTTTCCGGTACTAGGCTAACCACCGGGTCCTTTTCACCAAGGAGAACCAATACTATCACAACGTCGCATACCCTTTATCCGGTACTAGGCTAGATACCGAGTTCCATTACAATGGAGGAACTACTACCCAACACTACACCAATCACCTAACCCCAAAGGAGATCTACTCCTTATAATATTAACAAGGATAACAATATCCTTTGACCCAATACTAATCTATCTTGTACATCGAATCACACTATATCGAATGTACATCTTAGACACCTTTCACTAATGCCTTAGACTAGATCTTCAAGACACCCTTCACTAATGTCTTGTGACTTGACTTCTAGGCACCCTTCACTAATGCCTACAATACGAACGATCGACACCTTTCACTAATGTCTTCGTCTTGATACTTGAGACATCTTTCACTAATGTCTTCAACACTACACTTCTTAGAGAAAGAACTATCAACAAGATAACTTCAGTAGTCTTGATGATGAGGAAGCATGACAACTCATGGACTTGAGCTTGCTTGACTTCAAAGGTGGTGATCTCGCCTTTAAGAGGAACCTAGAGAATCACACAAAAACAAAACTACATACATAGATCACTTGGATCTGGGGTTAGAGAGTTTTTAACTTAGGGATAAAGTATGTGAGAAAGGGGTTAGAAACAATGAAGAAATGGCTCACTATTTATAGAGAGAAAACATCTTCTGTTCCACGGATCCCATGGATCCCACCCTCAATGGATCCGTCTAGTGTAATGCTAGGGATCCGTGGGACGCTCCTCTTTGCCCATGGGTATTTTGGTTATGGGTCATGGGTTATGGGTTGATCCATGGGTATTTCTTTAGATACAATGTATCTAATGAGTGCAATGTATCTAGTCAAGTGGGTATGGGTCAATATCATGAGTTATGTATATGCTCCATGGGTTGTAGTTTTTACCCATTATAATACATACTAGTTATGTATATATTTGCCCAATATGTAAACATTAGTTGTTGTACATATGTATATGTATTACTAAATCATAAAATCACTTATACTTGTTTTAGTGTTTTATGTGAAAACGTAAGTGTGTTAGAAAACTATTGACTCAAACCATTTACGTATTTTATTTGTTTCGTTAAAATGATTTTACGTTTGTTATCGACAAAACATTAGAAGACCGTAAAATATAAATAAACGTTTTTACGGCTTATTTGTATTAACATTCATCTTTAACAATAGCTATCGAATCTACAATGAAGATCCTATTTCTTCACTTCCATATTGCCCAAAAACGTGCAACAAAAGACACCCTCGAGAACTTTATCAGTTCGAGCACAACCATTGGGATATAACCGATGTTTGGGATATTGAACGAAGGAAACACCTCAGGTGGGTCCGAGTTCAACTAGCTCACATTTTCCTTCACACCTGTAAATAAACTTTTATCGCAAACTTTTCTCTGCTAGCTTCACAATAGTTTTAGTGACCTTTATAGATGAGCCGGGCTAATGCAAAACACATGAATGATTTGTTCGCATTTCGTTTTGTGTTTATATACAATGAGAAACCTCAAAATTTTCATCAAAAATATATCAAGATCGCACGAATGAGACTATAGAACCAAAATCTTAGATCTAAAACCCTATCACTCACGCAGGTGTCGGTGTCCAACACGAGGAAAGTGGTGAAAGCCGTTCATTGTGTAGTACCATTCAAATAGAGCAAACTTGGTAAATCATTCTGAAAATGTTATATAGCTAAACATCTTAATTACTAAACAAGTTTTTGTCCGTTAACATGACCTCAACCATATTAATCTCGACTATCACTAATAGTTACTTATTCTAACTCATTATCCAAAAAATTCATTTCAACACTTTTGTCTCTCTTAAAAAAATAATAATAATAATAAATAAAATAAATAAAAAATGCACATTAATAAAACCTAAACTAAACTTGAATTTATCACATTGTCTTAAAGTAAAAAAGTTAAACTATATACATATAGTTTTATTAAAGTTGAAGCAAGTTGTTAATGATTAAATGCATTGGTGGTTGCACCAAACTAATTATATTAAATCTGCTACTTACATACACGGCCAATTTCGTGCCATCCTTCTATAAGTCGTCGTTAGATAATTGTTGTTTTAGGTTTGCTTCAGAACAGTTCTTATTTATCGTATTTACTTTGTTATTTATTATGGTTGAATATATAAAATTTACATCTCTGTTGTAATAAGGGAGGAAAATTAATTGAAAATGAGCCTTTTGTATCAATCAATAGAAGAGTTGAATTGCAAAATTTGAGCCCTCATATTAGTTAATTGAAGAGGCAAATTTAAAATTTTGGGTCAAACTTCATTAAAATTTCGTTTACAAATTAGTCCAAAAAATTGATGTGTCAAAAATATATACAATAAATTAAAAATTAAAAAAAAAAAATGATTTATAAAACTTTAGTTGTTAAATTTTAAACAAATTATACTGAAGTAAGTAAACTTATGAGTTTTAATGTATTTAATAACTTTATAAATTCAATAAATACTCTAATAGTTTGTACCCCTTAAACTTTATATTTTTTAGTCACATTTTTTAAATAAGAGTAAAAATTTTAAAAGGAGATGCGTCTATTTTGTAGGTGCATCTAAAATTTACATTTAAAACTAATCTTAAACTTTATATAATAAATACCCAGATAAACTTTATATTTGTTTTCATAAAATAACATCTTCTTGTTATTGTCGTAGTTTGAAATTTATCTAGAGGACAATCAAACAAGTAGAACGAATTGTGCCAAACCCAATTAATACAACTTATGTCAAAGCTTTTTGCGTGCGAAGGGATCTAAAACTAGTATTTCATTATACAAACATGCTACTTTCTTATAAAATGATTAAATGAGTCGTGTTGTGTATGGAAGAAACATTATGTTGGAAGATGTTTTGCAAAAATGATTATCTGCAAACTTTAACACTATATAATATATGTTGATTTGCGTTATCATTGAAGAGAGCTTTGCAATGAGTTAAAGAATGTTCAAAATGAAGTTAATATGAATTAAATATCGTATCTCAAAAGCGAGCACGCGCGATCTGCGAAAACAAATGCAACTCTAAAAAATCGCCTAACTTTATTGATCAAGTTTTACAGAATCAATTTTGTGCAATAAAAGATATGCAAATTGGGTTTAGTTATAACATATTTGTTTTATTATGGCAGTGACATTATCTTGGAAGACAAGACAAGTTTTCACTATTAATAATGTTATAACCTCATTTGGTTTTCACACACAAAAATGTTACTCCATATAGACGATTTTCATCAAGCTCGTTCAAGAACATGCCATCCTTTCCGTGATCGTTCAAGCAAGTTTTTCAAGTCCGACAATACATCTGCTTTGTCCGTTGTACCTTAATAAACAAAAAACAAATCTGTTTTATGGGGATCGTGTTAAATACGAGCCTCGTACCTTGACCTTTTACTGCTTTTTTTTATTTATCTTTTAATAAGTGATTGTCTTTTGCTTCATCCCTATTTTATCTGTATCTAATTTTCTGTTCTTTAATTACCGTTAAATTTATCATTATTTATTGTAATAGTATTTTGTTAATAAAAGTGTAACGTTTTTCTTGATATTGTTTACAATAATTCCTACAAATTGTTATTTAATCTATTTGTGTAATCATTCTTGGTTGTTGGTAGAATGAATCCGTGGATAACTTACAATATTAAATCGGTTAGAATTATTTGCGCGTAAATTCACATATGATCACTTTAGTATTGTTTGCACCAATCATGAATGAGACACTTTTTTCCAAAAATATCTTTTCATAACAAAATTTAACACATAAACAATTTATGAGTAAAAAGCCAAACACATTATTATCATGCAAGGTTTTCTTTAAAAAGATAGATGGATACAAAATATATACTAACGAGAAGATTTAGGGGTCGTTTGATAAAATAAAGTGATGTAGCGCTGAATGAATCAAAATCTGAATGAATCAAAGACTTTGAATGAACTTTGTTATGAATTAAACGAGTTGTTTGACAAATGCTGTAACTTGATGCTCTGAATGACACAAATTACTAATTTAACCTTGCGTTGTTTATAATGAAATATGATCATTTCACAAATAGGCTCAATTAACAAATTTTATAAATTATAGAAACGAGTTATAATTTCATTAACAAATAGAGATGAAATAGTTTCAAACGTTAATAAAAATGAATTCTTAGCCATTTCGCTCTTTCGTTTTACAAATTGATTAACGTGGATGGCAACCAATGAAAATTTTTGTATGAACAATATTACAAGATGTATCAAAAAAATATGAATCCTAGAATCAACAAATTAAGAAGGGATATGGTAATGCAATGAATACCCCACGAAAGAAATAGGCCAATAAAGAATTGCTATTGAAAATAAGGGTATGTGGGTAAATTGAGGTGAAGTGTAAGACGCTGAATGGTTTTGCATCCAATCCCATGTGAATCATACAGAGGAGTGGAGAATGAGTCAGCGGACTATTTATGGTTATCAAACAAGCATGGTGCTGACCGAGTCAAATACAACCTCTTAGTCACTTCATTAAGTTCCTATCAAACACACCCTTAGCCTACGCGTTGCAATGAACGCTTAAGCAATTTTCTTTTTGGTAGGTACGAAAATAGAGTTTCAACAATTATATATTTTATAATAACATTATGAAAATAGTGATGAAAACCGATAAAAACGTACGAAAAACGGACAAAACGTAAGAACAACGGACAAAAGCGGATGAAAACGGGCAAAAACGAAAGAAAACAGACAAAACGTAAGAAAAACGGATAAAAATTTAAGAAAAATGTTAGAAAAACGGACAAAAACGGATGAAAACCGATAAAAACGTAAGAAAAAAGGATAAAACGCAAAAAAAAAAAAAAAAAAAAAAAAAAAAAAAAAAAAAAAAAAAAACGGACGAAAAAAGTAAAAAAAACTGGGGGAAACGGATAAAAACGAACGAAAACGGACAAAAACCTAAAAATCGGGCGATAACTATTATTAACTGAGGGACTAACTGTGGAAAACTATATTTTAAAAAATAAGGACTAACGGTGCAAAATTTATTAACGAATGACTAACAGCGCAAAATACTTAACGGACTGCACTAACGGCCATCCAAAATAGGGACTAAAAGAGTGCAACGTTTCAAAAATAGGTATCTGTGGGGTAATTAAAATGACTTAGGGACCAAACTTGCAATACGAGCAAACCACAGGGACCAACCGTGTAATTTTGTCTAAGAAAAATAATATAAATGAGTAAAAATATATAGTTTAATAGGTTCAGTTGGTGATTGACTATATTACTAAACTAAGAATATGTTAAAATAAAAAGAGTTTAGAGGCTAAGTTTGTATTTTGATAAACTTAAGTGTTTAAGGCTATATTGATAATTTAGTAAACTTAAAGAATTGGTGTGCAGAGAATTTATATATAAAAGTTAGTGAGTTTAGGGGTTAAAACAGTACTTTAGAAGAGTTCAGGGGTTTAAGAATGTGTTAACATAAAAAGCCTAATGGGTTTAGGGGCTAATTTTTGATAAACTTAAGAATGTAACTTAAAGAGAGTTAAAATTATAAAGTTTAATGTGTTTGGGCTATATTGGTAATTTAGTAAACCGAGAGTGTTTATATATAAAAGTTAGGTTTGTTTGTTTTTTTTTTTTTTTTTAGAGAATGTTTGAGTGGTGATATAATGGACCTAAGCTATATATATTGATATTTTTTTGTTGTTGGGTCCACTCAATTTGTGTTGGCAGTGTCTCAAAGGCGAACAAATGACTATAAATCCTTAACTAGAGCCTTTAACAGAAAAGGGATCAACATACTTTATTAGCCACTTATTTCTTTAAAAATATGAGAAAAAAAAATAATATATATATATATATATATATATATATATATATAAATAATAAAATAAATAAACTTAGTGAGTTTAAGGACTAAAATAGTTTTGTAGTAAAGTTAAGGGGTTTATGTGAAAAAATACACATATAAAAGTTAATGATTAGGGACTAATTTGATTAAGAGTAATGATACAGGGACCTAATTCATATGACTAAATTTATGCCTAACCAATTAATCATGTGACATGTGGAATGCACATTTTCTCTTTCATGATCCTCACCACTAATCTAGCCATGTGTCGTCATCTTAGAGTTAGGCATGTTTTTAGGCATCTTAGAGTTAGGCATGTTTTTCTCTTTCATGATCCTCACCACTAATCTAGCCATGTGTCGTCATCTTAGAGTTAGGCATGTTTTTAGGCATGAGTTTTAGTCATGCAAATCATTTTCCTTTGATTAAAGGGTGATGTGAAAACATGTAAAATATATATTCTAACATATATAAGGGGCTGATATAGATTTTTTAAGATTTAAAGGGCCCCTTGTGAAATTTGCTTGGACTACCCGTAGATGAACAGTACCCAAGTTGTCAAATGATATACTATCAATTTATTCAATATACTTTTTTTTTTTTTTTTGGACAGCGATTATGGGATCACCCAAGGGGGACTAAACCACCCGCGCGTTCATCTCCCATACTAATACGGAGTAGAAAGTTGGTTAATAAAATGGAAGACGTATCTTTTCTTTGTATTTCCAAAAAGGTTGCATCAAAATTCCTACTGTATTCTTTAATCTTTACTCTAAACTATAATGTGACTCAGCCACTTTATATTTCCAAAAAGGTTTACATTAACATTCCTACTGTATGAAGACGCGTTATATGTCTCCTTAAACGATATAACGCCCAAAATCAGGTGCTTTTACTTTATGAAAAAGAAAATTAGAACCTGCTTTTTGTTAATTCCTTTTATTTAAATAACATATTATAAAGTTATGAAATCAAAAGAAAAAGCCTTTTCAACGAATCTATAGTTCTTACAAGGATGAGTAGCAGCGGATAGAGAAGAGGTTATGGTGTGTCACATGTGGTAAAAAATCTTTTCGCATTTAAAACTCTTAATTTAAATGCGTTCTCGAGTTTAAGACTTAAAAAAAAAACAAAAAAAAAGTTAAAGAAATGAAAAACGAAAATGATAAATGGGCTTAACTAAAGGGGCTTAAAAGGTAACTTAGTGTATAAATGACTTGTACGAGGCCTTTTTAGTAAGGTCCTTATATCAAAGGGGGTGATACTCACACAACATTTTTTGATTAATGTACCACAATTTGTACAAACTGTAATGCACCAATTGTGGTGTATTAATAAAAAAATGTGATGTAGGTATCAATTCTCTTATATCAAACCTCAAAGAAAAAAATTAGGAAGTTAGTAAAAGTATTTGTGTTCTTGGCTTGAAGGAAAAGAAAGAAAAAATAATAAGTTTTTGTGTTATTTAATTTTGAAGAAAGAATAAAGATAATTCATTTACAATTATATTCATATTTGAAAAGTTTAAAGTTAAAAAAGCAAGGAAAATTTTGTCTTTTAACATGTATAACTTTACATTCATTTAATTTCCACCCATTTTTGAAAGAAAGTTTTAATCCAAAATTTTTTTCCATTTTCCTCCTCCTTATCATTTCTTTTTTCTTTTATAATAAACTAAAGAACACAAATTTATTTAAGTTTCCTTTGCTTTCATTTATTTTTTCTCCAAACTGATCTCGAGAACACAATCACACATGATGATGTTAAGTTGCCAATGTCTTGAAGGTTAGTCAAATACATATGTGTTGTTTAAACTCGAAGTACACATGTATGTCTTGGTAATTTGAACTTAACTAATATTGAGTTTATTTTGGATTATATTTGTTAGCATTATAAAAGTGACGACATTACTGGATTGGACTAGAAACGTAACTAGCTAAACACGCAGGGACTAATGTTGTAAACGTGTATTAGTTAGACTATGTTTAGCCTATAAATACCCCTCAAGACTCCACTTGAGGGGTATGAGTGTGTAATAGATTCTTTCATTTATCTAGTTCCTTTCTCTTTATAAGCACTCTTACCCTCTCTCTACTTTCTCTCACTACAATCTAAATATGTATTGCATATGGTTTTCATCTCCTAGACCTCCCGATCCTCCTTAAATCTTGATACTTACAATTGGTATCAGAGCTCACGGGTATGATTTGGGGGCGTTTATTTTTAAAAAATTCATTTTTTTGTGAGTATTAACAAGTTCATGCGTATGACGTCAAATTGTGTACTTTTTTTATTCAAAAAGCGAGTTATCAAGAATCTAAAATTAATAGCAGACGGTTTTAGGTTAAGGTTTATGTTTATAAAGGTTATTCTACACAAACACGCGTTTAAAAACATAAAAAATAGGTTCTTTTTGTGTTTGCAAGTTTTTAGGGCTTTAAGTGTACTTTCTCTTCAAAAACCAATTTCTTATAGTTCAATCCATGAAAGCAGACGTTTTTATGGTTGTTCTAAGGTTTTAGATGGATTCTACACAAAAAGAATGAACAAAACCCCTCAAAATTGTATGTTTTGATCGTTTTTCGTGAAAAACTCGCCATCAGCATTTAACGAGTTCGTCAAGGTTTTAACGAGTTAGTGAAAGCCTTATTTCACCGAGTTAGTTAACGAGTTGGTTTACCTAGTTTGGTTTAACTAGTTGGATTAACGAGTTAGGGAGTTAAGGAGTTGGGTTAACGAATTGATTATCGAGTAGGGTAACCCAGATTTACCGAGTTCGTGCAATTTAACGAGTTAGGGTTTAGAGCAACATTATCGAGTTCGTTAATTAACGAATGAGGGTTTACACTTATATTGTTCGTACCAATTTTTCGAGTTGGTTTTCGAGTTTCAAACAAAACCCAAATTTCCAAAGAAACACTAATTACTGTCCTCACCACTATTCACCAAAAATGCATCAGATATCATTGGCTTAGCCTTATCAAACATGATTCGTTTTATCGTTTAATCATCTTAACACCAATTTATCCCATTTCAAAACATACCAACCTTCACTTCACATGATTGATCCGGATCAAGATTCACAACAAATGAAAACAGCTAGTTTCGGTATTTTTGTGACTATGTGGCTTTTGTACATTATTACTTATTTGAGGTAGAAGTGGCATTTCACGGGTGCGTGTTCTTATTTATCTTAGAGTCAAGCTGGTTGGTTGGTTGTATGTCTCAAGATAACTTGTCTGGGCATTTAGTGATCGTGATTAAGATTTAGCTATCTAGTTATTTGTGTGAGATCCATTAACGCATAAGTTGGTTCTTAATAACTCACGCTATAGCTATCACTTTAAGCAGTTACATTTTAGTGCTCAGTGTCTCACGGAGTTGAGTATATGTTAAGAAGCTATATGCACCTGATACTTTAAGGAGTTACGTTGTACTACTCAATATAAGTTCTTAGTCACAACTCTTAGTACAAGCATTAAGTCACAAAGTTGTGTAATATAACTTCATTCTCAAGATCGTCATATCGGGTTGTCTCCATATGTTGTTATTAGCCGGTTGAATTGATAATGGAGGTTATAAATGGAGATTGATCATAGGGAATTGTAACAAGAGTTAGTGTTCGACATCTTCTCACGGGGAAGTGCTTAAGCATTCACGGGCTTTTATTTTGCTTCCAGATGATCTAGTTATGGCATGTACACAAATTTATGATGATTCCGAAAGATCGTCATCATCATGAAGGGAGAAAATGTGTACATCAAGATTTATTTTAGTAACTAGGATGCTTTCTGAGTGAGTTGACAATGTTAATCTTGTGCTTCCCAAACGAACAACCTTGAAAGAAGTTATAGTCTACAGTCTATTTTACTTTCTCTGCTGCATGTTAGAAGACTAAAGACATTTGATGATAATAGAAGGGTTGTCAGTTTGGGAAGGAGTTACATTTTATCTATTTGTTTTTATGTTATTTTGCAACATTTTCAGAAAACAGAAAAGACCAAAAATAAAAAAGGCTCGCTAATTGGAAGGGAGTAATAACCCAATTAGATATTGCACTAGAAGTTCAGAGCTAAAAAGATCAAAGCATTTAGAGATAAAGATCAAAGCCGAAGTATTCAAAAGAGGGAACTTCAATGATGATACATAAGAAGTTCAAAGCAAAAGATCAAAGCTTCAGTGCAAAAGATAAAAGCCGAGATCGTCGGTAGAGAGAATTTCAAGTCATCCTCATTATTATGTTTATAGTGTTCGACTGCAAGTAAAGAAGAAAAACGTTGGGGAATACATGAAGATAAAGAGCTATGAAGACATCCTCAGAGACTACCTGACTTCAAAGATCATTGTTATTTACGTTGTTATATATTTGTAGGAATCATTGTAACCAATTCATGTATGTCATCACTTGGAGGGAGATTGTTAGTATTATAAAAGTGTCGATATTATGGGATTGGACTAGAAACGTAGCTAGTTAGACACGCGGGGACTAATGTTGTAAACGTGTAGTATTAGTTAAACTATGTTGAGCCTATAAATACCCCTCAAAACTCTAATTAAAGGGTGTGGGTGTGTAATAGCTTCTTTCATTTATCTAGTTTATTTTTTTTTCTAAATACTCTCACACTCTCTCTTTTTTCTCTCACTATAACCTAAATATGTACTATCTCCATCTTACATTAAGTGTCCACTATGAATTTTTAAATCATTTTTTCTTCAGTTTTGGCCTTAAATATATTTATTTGTGTTATATAATACTTAATGAAAATTATATAAATAAAATTACATTTAAAAACTTAATCCATTCATATATCTTGCATCAAATATTATATAACCCGAACAAAATATTTAAAGTCAAAAAAAAAGAAAAAAAAAAGAAAAAAGAACCTTAGTTAATCATAGTGGACACTTAATATGGGACGGAAGAAGTATTTCATATGATTTTCATCTCGTAGACCTCCCGATCCTCCTTGAGTCTTGATACTTACAACATTTTATCCCTAAATGAAATAGATTAGTAAAAATTAACTTAAAAACAAAATGAGTTAAACATATTCATAACTTTATTTGTGAATTTTTGCAATAGTACGAGATTGATTGCCATCCATCACAATGAAAACTTAAGTTATTGAATTAACGTTGAAGGGCATTATAAACCTATAGAAAGGTTGAGAAAAGTTCATTATAGAACTCATATTTGCCATAGAACCAATCAACCAATCATAGCCACTCATTTCTTTTATTAAAAATATATTCACAATTTTTTTGAAAATTAAATATCTCACAAAACGTTAATCGTTACGTCAAAAAAATTATACCATCTCGACGAGAATTAAATTATCTTTCTATAGATATTCATTGTTATATACTTTCGACAAACTTTTTTTTTAAAAAAATTTCGTCCAGAAAAATCACATGTGATTTGTAAGAATCACATGTGATTTCTTAAAATCATATGTGATTTGATTTTTACGAATCACATGTGATTTCTTAAAATCATATGTGATTTGATTTTTACGAATCACATGTGATTTTTAAAAATCACATGTGATTCTTACAAAATTTCGACGAACTTTTTTTTAAAAAAATTTCGTCCAGAAAAATCATATGTGATTTGTAAAAATCACATGTGATTTGTAAGAATCACATGTGATTTCTTAAAATCATATGTGATTTGATTTTTACGAATCACATGTGATTTTTAAAAATCACATGTGATTTTTACAAATCACATGTGATTTTTCTGGACGAACTTTTTTAAAAAAAAAAAGTTCGTCGAAAGTATATAACAATGCATATCTATAGAAAGATAATTTAATTCTCGTCACGATGGTGTATTTTTTTTAGCTTGAAGATTTACCGTTTGCAAGATATGTTGTTTTAAAAAAAATGTGAAAATAAAAAAATGGATGAATGTGATTGGTTAATTGGTTCTATGACAAATTTGAGTTCTACATGGATCTCAACTCGTATATACATTTAAAACTCTATTACAATTTATAAATATTTTCAAATTATAAACTTATTTCTATTATAGATAAACCTATTCATAAACCTTTTTATATCATAAAGCACACTTAACATTTACCAAATACTTAAATTTTGGACCTTTTCAAAATCTTAGACCTATTCATGCCTCATAAGCTTGAAATATACATCCATTATGGTTTATACATTTTCAGACCTCTTCATCTTTTTATAAACCTTTTCACAAACCACTATAGTGAATGCTCTAACTAATTAACTATTTCATATATTTATTTAAATTTAAGAGTAAACTGCAAAATACATCCCTGTGGTTTACAGTTTTTGACACCTTACATCCCTGTCACAAACTATTGGCTAGTTACATCCTTCGTTAGCCAAACGTTAGCCATTATACATCCCTGGTCACTAACTCCGTTAGTTTTCGTCGTTAACTGCTAACGGGAGGGCTATTTTGGTCTTTTTACGCATACGAGGGATGTATTTTGCAAATTATTTTTATACTTTACTTTTTTTTTTTTTTTTTTAATTCTTATTATTATTATTATTATTATTATTATTATTATTATTATTATTATTATTATTATTATTATTATTATTATTATTATTCCGAAATGTTTGTAAAAAAAAAATCCGAAAATTTTGTAAAAAAATTCCGAAAATTTTGTAAAAAAATTCCGAAAATTTTGTAAAAAAATTCCGAAAATTTTATAAAAAATTCCAAAAATTTTATAAAAAAATTTATAAAAAATTCCGAAAATTTTATAAAAAAAATTATTAATAATTCCGAAAATTTTATAAAATATTCCGATAAAATTTTTATAAAAAAAAAATTCCGAATTTTTTTATAAAAAATTTTCTTTTTTCTGTTTTTAATACTTTTAGACGGAATTTTTTATAAAATTTTGCGCAAAAGTATTCAAAAAAATATATATATATATTTGTCGAAATTTTTTAGAAAAAATTTCGGAATTTTTTATAAAATTTTTATAAATTTTTGGAATTTTATAAAAATTTTATAAAAATTTTATAGAAATTCTGAAAATTTTATAAAAAATTTATAAAAATTTTATAAAAAATTTTCGACAAATATATATATATATTTTTTTGAATACTTTTGCGCAAAATTTTATAAAAAATTTCGTCTAAAAGTATTCAAAACGGAAAAAAGAAAATTTTTTATAAAAAAATTCGGAATTTTTTTTTTATAAAAATTTTATCGGAATATTTTATAAAATTTTCGGAATTATTAATAAATTTTTTTATAAAATTTTCGGAATTTTTTATAAATTTTTTTATAAAATTTTTGGAATTTTTTATAAAATTTTCGGAATTATTTTACAAAATTTTCGGAATTTTTTTACAAAATTTTCGGATTTTTTTTTACAAACATTTCGGAATAATAATAATAATAATAATAATAATAATAATAATAATAAGAATTAAAAAAAAATAAATAAAAAAAAAAAATAATTTGCAAAATACATCCCTCGTATGCGTAAAAAGACCAAAATAGCCCTCCCGTTAGCAGTTAACGACGAAAACTAACGGAGTTAGTGACCAGGGATGTATAATGGCTAACGTTTAGCTAACGAAGGATGTAACTAGCCAATAGTTTGTGACAGGGATGTAAGGTGTCAAAAACTGTAAACCACAGGGATGTATTTTGCAGTTTACTCTAAATTTAATTTAGTTGCGTATTTAAAGGTCAATTGTGCATTCAAATTGTTGTCATCAAGTCACCCAAATATTAATACAAGTTACAACATTACATGCTACATCGGTTTGGTTTCGCAAGCAATAGATAACATTTGAAAGGTAAATGTTTGCTTCCATCGCTTCATCCTAAGCAATAGATAACATTCGAAAGGTAAATGTTTGCTTCCATCGCTTCATCCTAGTTCCAGATGGTCTAAGTTTCTTCCTCCTAAGGTAAATGTTTTCCTTTAGCAGCTCATTCCGGATAAGCTTCCAAATCGTTTAAATCTTTCTTTGCGAGGGATCGAAATTGCTTCTATTGCCTGCCCGTCATGCAATGTTGCTATGGAGACTAATGATCATGTTTTCTTCAATTGTGATATGGCTTCTAGCGTTTGGCGTCTTGTTCGCACGTGGTCAGACACTAATATGCCATCCTTCTCCTCTAGTTCTGATTGGTTACATTGGTTCGAGAATTGGAGAGCTTCTAAAGTTTCTAAAGACCGTATGTATGCCATTTCAGCGGCTACTTTGTGGGTCTTATGGAGATTTCGTAATAGCGTTATCTTTAATGATCATCCGATGAGGAAAAGTGATATTTTTTATAATATCCGCATTTTTTTCATTTTTTTGGCTTAAGAGTAGAGGTAGTATAGTTAGTTGTTGGAACTTTTGGCTTAATTATTCTTTGTAATTTCTCTTTTAGCTCCTTTCTAGAGAGTTTTTGGTTTTAATTTCAATCATCGAAGAAAAAAAAATCGAAAATAAGATTTTGAAATCATGGTACCCATAAAGTTAAGGAATTCATGAAGTCCATAAAAACGACTTTTACCATCTTGGACACGTATTTTAAAAAGGAATTCACATAAGCCAGACTAAATCTACACATATGATGTTTTGAAATCTTGATGGTCTGTCGATTTTTGATGACACCTGTTTAATGCTACTTCCGTCTCAAATTTTATGTCCATTTTGACTTTTTCAATCAAACTTTGACTTTAAATATATATTTTTGTATTATATATTACTTGATGAAAGTTATACTAATGAAAATACATTTAAAACCTAATTTCATTTATATATTTTACAACAAGTATTATATAATACAAAAAAATATATTTAAGGTCAAAGTTTGATTGAAAAAGTCAAAATTGACATAAAATTTGGGACAAAAATAATATATATATGACCTACAGATGATCATTTACATTTTTAAATAGAATATTTATAAACTACACAAATATTGGATTTAGGTATTACGTAGATTGTGGCATTTGATAGTAACTAGGCGAGAAACCGTGCATAGCAACAAGATTTTCTAACGATAAACAAGTATAAATGTGATATTGTGATTAAGTGTTTCGCGTAACGTTTATGCATAAAACGTAAAATAATTAATATGTAATTGAAAAATGTTGTAACATGCGATAATTCAACTAAAAATAATAATCTTAATGTATCAAAAAACATATTAAAACATTTAGTGAAACTGAAAATAAATGTATCAAAGAATATATAAAAACATTTAGTGAAACTGAAAATAAAACATTACATGAATTGTGAAATAACTAACAATGCACGTTATTCGTCACGTGAAATTTCTTGATTCACGACATTCGAGGTGTAGACTCCTTTTTACCGAACTCTTGGACAAACTTGACTAGTAACTTTGTACGTACTTCTACGTGATTCCCTCTAGACAACGCGACATAAAGCTAGTCGTGCGAGAAAACCATGGATCTGTTCGTACCCTCGTGTTTATGGGTTAACCGCATTTTTTTTAATTCTATGCTAGAGGGGTAACATTCGTAGACTTGAATCTACAAGCTGTGCTCGTGTTCCACGTCCGACGACCAACAAAACCTGTCAAAATCCCATCCTAAAACAATTATCTTACTGCTGAATGAAAGTTTGATCCCTGTAATGTTTTGCATAGTTTGAACTACCGCCTCTACACCTTCCCTTTTAGCCATTGATGCTCCACTTTTAATCTTCATCGCTTTCACTTTCACTTTTACTTTGATCATTAGACTGTTAATCCTTTTCCGTCCAGGTACCAAACTTGATTCTCCATGAAGTTTTCATAATTGGCGCTGGCATGTCTTCATCATTATCATCCGAGATGACAATAGCATCATCCCAGTTCCAGTTTAACAAATTGGGATTGAAAAACGGATTGGCATTGGGAGCGAGATCAAGAGCAAAAATGAGATGAATCTGTAAGATATACGTAAAATAATATGAATATATATTATTAAACAAAAAACGCAAATAAAAGATCACAATATAATTACCTCATTTTTGTTTGACACTTGTTTAACAATAATATCGACATTCTTTTCGTCTTTCATTTTCATGAACTTATGAACTATATCAGCTTAGTTATAAATTAACACAGTAGTAAAAGAAGTTTATAGTATGTTATATAGTAAAGATATGGATAATTTTTTTAAAACCGTTAATGTTAGAATTAAATAAAACACAAGTCTCTTGTTTGGATTTAGAAACTACATTAAAAAATTTTGCAACATTAATTATGAGATGGAGTTTCTTGTCTATAACTTGTGTAGAAAAAATTTGCACTTTCATAAATCATGATGGTGCCTTACATGTGGGCTATGATTTTTTAAAAGTTTAATGTTCTAAAGGATTTCATTAACATAAAACTTGTGTAGAAAAATTTTTTTCCTCCCAAATCATTTTTGTCTTTCTATCTCCTAAATTTTTTTTTTAAATGCATCACCTTAGAGCATCTACTATGGTAAACTTTTTTAAAAGTTTATAATTTTGTTTAGACATTAATTTATAAACCTTTTTGTTTTATAAACATACTAGCCTATAAACCCGTGATAAATCACGGGTGGCTTATAAGACATTTAAAATAAACACTCCAAATACATAAAGTAAAAAATGTTAAATCAAAAAACAACAGACAGAAATTCGCACATCAAATTGTTTATTTACATTGGTTATCCTGCATTAGTGCAATATATGTAATTCCATCTTATAAAATATAAATATAAAATATAAAGTATAAATAAAATTTGTAAATGTGCATAAATCCTTAAAATAAAATCCTACTTAGCTTTTGGCTGTCAAATAACTTGAACGAAATGTTGCACCCGCGCTTTGCGGCTAATATTTTTGCCTCAATTTTTTATGCTATATGTGTTTTGTCATATATTTGCGGTGACATTCATATAATTCGTATAATGATAGTTGGGTCGGGCTGTGGTTTATGTAAATGTAAGTGTAGTTTAAGTTTTTAGCATCTTTTATATTTGTTTATTATTATTGTTGTTGTTGTTGTTGTTGTTGTTGTTCTTGTGTCGGGCAAGAATAAAAATAACATCTATGGCGATCTAATAATTTTAGGCTATGTATGATCCAATGATATTGGGTGGACTGTTGGACCACTTTGCCAACGTTACAACAACTGTACTATGCATCAGCTGCGAAATGTTGGTTTCAATATCATGTTACTCAACCTGCTCATTTTTCCATTGCACACTAAAAGATCAAATTCTAACCGGAACAATATTCGAGTCTGCACATCATCTTAAATTAAATTGTAAATGGAACTTAAGAAACAAATTGCAAATATAAATGCTGAAATACATAATATGTCATTCAGAAGCTCAAAAATACCATATAAAGCTTCTCTAGAAAACCTACCAATATCCAATGAGAGCCAAAATTTTATAAAAAAATGCTTAATACATAACATGGTATGTAACATGGCTGTTCTATTACATCATTAAAATAATACCAATTGTACCATTGTTGAGATTCTAATTGGACATAAAAATGATAATAGAAGATTAGTGAAGCAATGATGCGATCCTAATAGCCATTAGATGTTAGCATGTCTTTGTGGTTGTAGACGAATCCTGTTAATAATCACCCTCGACCTCATCCCCAAAACCCACCTGTTTCAGCCCTAATTCAGCATCCAAACGCGCCAATTTCAGCAACCGTTTCAGCAGCAAACCCACCCATTGCAGCCCTCACTTCAGCCCCCAAACGCACCCATTTCAGCATACGGAACACTTCAGCCCCCATTTCAGCACCTAAATCCAACCCCCAAACCACCCATTTCAGCTTCCAAACCCACACTCATTTGAGCCCCCAAAGTCTCCCATTTCAGCCCACAAACCTGTTAGTGCAAATATTACGATATTTAATCTATACATTCTCTTTTGTTTTGTTGATGACAAACATGTAACTTGTAATACATAACGTAAAATGTATAAGTTACTTGTAATTATATTTTGTCTCAACATACTCTCAACACCTCTCGACGACTCAAGTCCTTGTATGCTACAACACAGGTTCGTACATGTTTGTTATGTTGCGTTATGATCAAACCCCCAACAAACCATTAAAACATGTTTAGTTAAATAGTTTATGTATAACAACTAGTGTTTACATATTGGGTAAATATATACATAACTAGTATGTATTATAATGGGTAATATAAATGGGTAGAAAATTAAGTATTTGACCCATTGACCAAATACATTGAATGTAGTTGGATAAAACCCAAAGTCTAGAAACATTGTACCTTGGTGGGCACTCATAACCCATTTGACTAGATGCATTGCATCCATTAGATACATTGTATCTAATCTAATACCCATGGATCAACCCATAACCCATTTGACTAGATGCATTGCATCTTGTAGATACATTGAATCTACTTGGTACCCATAACCCATGACCCATGACCCAAAACCTATGGGTAAAAGGGAGCGTCCCACGGATCCCCAGTAATACACTGGACGGATCCCTCAAGGGAGGGATCCGTGGGATCCGGGGAACAGTGGCTAGTTTTCTTCTATAAATAGTAATTCATTTCTTCATTGTTTCACACACCTTTACACATAGTTTCTCTCCACCATTTCTAGGATATTTAGATCATTAGGAAACATGTAAACCACCCTCATCTCATATGATCATAATGCTTCTAACTTTCATTTGTTGTAAGCATACTCCCGAAGTGATTCTCCAAAGCAAGCTTAGAGATCTTGCATCCTTACCTACTGAAGTGATCACCCATCACAAGCATACAAGCACATGAAGATCTTCTACAACAAGCTTGGGAAACTTGTCATCTTCATCCATAGAAGACTAACTACATCATGCTTTGTGTTCTTGATGTTTAGTTTAGGACTTCATATCTATTAGACACATTGTCTTGGATATTGTCTAGTATCATATTCTTGTATCTATGACTAGACTAGATGGTTTATGTGTTTGTGTCATAAAACACAAGGTTTGTTATGTTGGGCCACAAAACATAACGGGTATCATAGAAGTCAAGTCACAAGGCATTAGTGAAGGGTGCCTAGAGATAGAGTCAAAGGCATTAGTGAAAGGTGCCTAAAGTGTACATTCGATATGGTGTGATTCGATGTACAAGATAGATTAGTATTGGGTCAAAGGATATTGATATCCTTGATGGTGCTGTAATAAGGAGTGGGTCTCCTTTGGGATTAGGTGTTGTGTAGTGCTGGGTAGTAGTTCCTCCATTGTAATGGAACTCGGTACTTAGCCTAGTACCGGATAAAGGGTAGGCGACGTTGTGTAGGTGTGGTTCACCTTGGTGTGAAAGAACCCGATGGTTAGCCTAGTACCGGAAAAAGAGTAGGCGACGTTGTGAAGGCTTCTCCGCCATAAAGAGTTGGTGTCGTGTAGTGTTTACGAACTATCGAGTAGGTGACTCGGGGAGTGGAGTAGGGCAAGGAAGGTGTCCTTGTAGCCGAACCACTATAAATCCTCGTGTTGGTTTGTCTATCCTTTTACTTATCGCTTTACGTTTATTCTTGCATTACATTGTGGTTGATGTTTATGTTTGTGATACATACTTGGTCTTTCATATAGTCATAAACTATATTTAACACTTTACATATTATGACACGCTTGATCAAGAAAAAGCAACCGGACTAATAATGGTGAAACTTGATTTATAATGAACTATTAAATCTTGCAGAATCTTATGTGATATTAAGGGGTTGGCCTTACATGCCGTAATGCGTTAAATGCATCATCGCGTCGAGATTAGCAAATGCAATGGTTTATACTATATTTGATACAAAAGTTTTAAGTTTGAAACGGAAACGTATTCACCCCCCCCCCCCTTCTACGTTTTCACAAAACCCACCCACTTCAGCCCCTAAACCCACACATTTCAGCCCCCATTTCAACACCCAAACACACTGATTTAAGCCCCTGTTTTAGCACCAAAAAACACACGTTACAGCACCAAACACACTGATTTCAGCCCCCGTTCCATATGAACTTTGTATAAACTGTATTAAAAACGAAATTACTGTAAATGAACTTAAGGAAAACTATGTCACAGTTAAACATCTGAATGAGCTTATTAAAATTTATAGCAAAATAACAAATTCTATTCCGCAAATATTTGCATTAAGAAACTAAGCCAGCAAAATATTTGCATTACCTACCGAGGCTTGAGGCGTCTTTGTTTGCATTGCCGAGTGTAAAAAAATTACTATTAACCTGCAAATAGGTACAAAGAAGAGCACACATGCACAATTTAAAAGGTAATTCTTCAAGATTTTTATAAGTTTCTCAAAAACAATCATAACACCGCCTACATAATTTTATGAGTTTCTTCAAGTACACACACTCGCAAATCTTATACTTGAGACTGATATTATGGCGCTCACTATCATTCAATACCTGGTCCAGAAGGCGGTCACTATCCAGGACATTATGATTGTTGTTTTTGTTATTTTTTGATCACCTTAGTGATGAAATTCCATTTTACAATGGGAACCCGAACATCAAAAACAACAATTGAAGCATCCATTGAATTGCAGGGTGAGTCACCCATTTCATTCTGCAACTACAAACAAATAGTACAAATAATAACTATAAAAAAAAAAGAAAAAAAAAAGAAACTCAGATACTTCAAATAACATCAAACACATAAGTTAAAACTGAAAACATGAACACATCGGCATTCAAACCTCAATCTGATACTTTTTATATTTCCATTATTGACCCTGAACATGTGCTTCCAGTAGACTTGCAAAGTCTCTTAACAATCTCTGAAGTCTGTAATACTTCTTAGCATAAACAAAAGTGCAAATTTGCGATTTTTTTATGCAGTCACAAATACAACAAATTTCATCATTTAAACAAATTAGTTCCTTAAAAATTTATTTGTCATCGTTTAATCACTATATTTTATTTAAAAAATATAGTGATTAAACGATGACAAATAAATTAATTTCATAACAGCCACAATTTCTAAAAAAATACCCGAGCTTCAATGAAACGACATATGAGAAAGCATCTTGAAAGAAGTTAGAAATTCGACATACTTATCAATTGCTTAATCATCACCCTGCTGCTTAGTTCCAGCATCCAGATCAATTGCTTCACTGCGTCCTTTCCTTTTTCTTATCTTTTTTTTATGGTGTACCTTGTGTGACTCGCTAACAACCCTGCATTATAATCAAATATAAAGATCGTAGAATCAATAGGCTTTTGATCATAAATGCAAATTGGCTTAACCGTACGTATCAATAGGCTTTTTATGATCAATTTATAACATTGAAAAACCAAAAATCAACACTGTGAATGCATAACATTGAAAATTACCTCATTTGCACGACAAACACTTGTTAGGCATCAAACACTTGAAAATTATCTCATTTGCACAACCATCTCTTTTAGTCATTACATCAAACACTTATAAGGCATCTTTAAAATCACTTATTAAGTCAACATACAAAACACCTCAAAGTCATAATTATGCTCCGGTGTGAGCAAGCTCCACCGTTCTTACTAATATGAAACAGTCAACAAACTAATAAAATTATTTAAAACCCTCAAATTCATTATTCTTTTGAAATAGACGGCCAATCTTATGCATTTTCATGGAAGAGAACGTTTCAATTGTTAAGAGAATGTTTACCTGCTAGTAATTGTGATTTACATGGAATTAGTTGATATTTTTTATTGTGTTGTGCTTAAATTTCTGATATGATTCTCAGTTTTATTGGAATGTCGATCTCAACAGAATAAAGGGCCGTAAAACTTCAAAGAGGAAATAGACTTGAATGTGTGACGTGGATAAGTGACGTGGCTTTAGTGATGTGGAGAGGTTGCCTGGCTTAAATGAGGTGGCAAGGTTTCAAAAAAACATTCTTTTATTATATACATAGATCCTTATTATGCATAAACCTTTTCAAGTTTTATAAAAATCTCGCATAATTCAAATGCATTAAATTATGAAAAGATTCAATATCCTAGACCTCTTCACTATGGTTTAGAAGTTTTTAGACCTCTTCATAACTTTATAAACCTTTTCATAAATCACAATAGTAGATGCCCTTATTACATGAGATTGAGCTAATTCAGATGGACGGAACTTACAAAAATAAAATAAAGCATGATTAAGGTAAGTATTTACAAACTTGCAATGTTTTCTAAGGCAATATATTTATAAACTTTTAAGTTAAAAAGGGTATTATAGTTATTAAATATTACTCGCTTTAAATTTTGAAGTTTAAACAAAATCATGTGTGCATTATATATAGTAGAGAAATGCAAAATCAATGTCGTTCTAAAGTTTTGAAGAGCCCAAAGCGAGTATTTCAAAGAGGTCTTTTTGCAAGACATCGAAAAAAGTCGTAAAATTATATATTTTTTTTCTGTATAAACTTTTTTTTAATGTGAAATCAATAAAGCTTTTATGACATTGTGGACTCGTAGTAACTTGTCATCTAAAAGAGAAAGAAAAAGTAACATGTTTTTAACTTTTGTTTGAAAAAACTTATTAAAGTAAAAGCAACTGTCACAACATAATGAAAAATATTACAACATTTGCATCATATGTTTTCATTCAAAACCAACTAAGCTAGGTATGTTGACCCTAAAACTATATCTAAGGTGGTGTTTGAATATAACTTAATTGACTTAATATGAAAAAACTTAATTTATTAAGTCATGTAAAATGTGTTGGAAAATTTAGTGCACTTATGGGATTAGTTCACACATTGTACTGGGTTAGGAGGTATGGAGTGTACACCCATAAGGTCCATGAACACCCTGACTCTTATAGTGGTTTGTATTGGTAGTACTGATGAAAGTACTGCTTGGTGAAAGTACTGTTGGTGAAAGTACTGCTTGTGGAAAGTACTGCTTGTGGTTTTCACTGATAAGCAGTGCTTCCACTGATAGGCAGTGTTTCCACTGATAGCACTGTGAAAGTACTGATGCTATGAAAGTACTGATAAGCAGTGTTTCCACTGATAGGCTGTATTTCCACTGTAAGTGAAAGTACTGCTAGTGGAAAGTACTGCTTATGAAAAGTACTGCTAAATGGCAGTTACAACTTCTTTATGACTACGTTTAATTGGTCATGTAACCACTAATGGCTATAATGGGGATAATTATGAGGCTATTAATGGGCCGATTAATACTCATAATTCCATTGGAATAGCTCAAGAGTAACCTCCTATATATAGGAGATCTGAACATGCATGAGAAACACACAGAAATCACTAAACACTTATAAGCGCAAGGGTTAAAGAATTGTGCCTAATTCTCTAACTGCATTTGGTCTTATCCCAAGTAGATATTCGTGATACCCAGGCATTAGGGTCGAATAGTTTACTTTGGAAAGTGATCACACGATTCCAAGTGATATCCGGTAACCACTTAGTGGTATTGCTACTGTCATTGATTGTCTTAACCCTGTTCTGGGATTCTAACCCCCAACAATCAAAGTAAACTATTTGTGATAATCAATGGCAACTGCTGCAATTAAACACATGGCTTCAAACTTTGCTAAGCTGGACAAGTTTGAAGGGGTGGACTTTAGGAGGTGGCAGAAGAAGATGCACTTCTTGCTGTCAAGCATGAGTGTGGTTTATGTGCTGACTACTCCAATTCCTGATGATGGGGATGATGCTACTGTGGAGCAGATCAGGAGGAGAAGCAAATGGGAGAATCATGACTACATATGCAGAGGTCTTATTCTCAATGGTATGTCTGATTCTCTGTTTGATATTTATCAGAACTTTGAATCTTCCAAAGAACTGTGGGATTCCTTGGATGCCAAATATATGGCTGAGGATGCATCAAGTAAGAAGTTCCTTGTTAGTAATTTCACAAATTACAAAATGACTGATTCAAGACCAGTCATGGAACAATACAATGAACTTCTTGGAATACTTGGAAGGTTTACACAACACAATATGCACATGGATGAGGCTATTTCAGTCTCTTGTGTTATTGACAAACTCCCTCCTTCTTTGAAAGATTTCAAGCATACCTTGAAACATAAGAAGGAGGAGTTAACTCTGGTTGAGTTGGGCAGTCATCTGCGCATTGAGGAATCTCTCAAGGTGCAGGATAATGACAAGCCAAAGAGTGGCAATGCTGCTGGACCATCTGTTGTCAATATGGTGGAGCATAACAACTCCACCAGGTACAATGACAACAAAGGCAAACGCAAGTATCATGACAACACAAGGGCAGATCCTAACAAGAAGGCAACACCTACTTGTTGGAAATGTGGCAAGACTGGTCACATTAAAAGGGACTGCAAGGGTGTTAAAATTGGTGGTAAAACCAATGGATCAGGCACTAATGGTTCAGGGAGTGGTGGTTCAACCAACTCACTGAAAGGTCAGAATATGTTTAATAAGTCTTTTCAGATTTATTATGTTACATATGTATCTAAATCTTTTTATGTGCAGGATGATGATGTTGCGTGGTGGGTTGACTCTGGTGCAACAGTTCATGTGTGTAAAGATAGAAGCTGGTTCAAGACTTATGAGTCACTGAATGATGGTTCTATTCTTCACATGGGAAATGAGTCAACAGCCTTGGTGCATGGTCGTGGTTGTGTAGATCTTAGGTTTAGTTCTGGAAAGATTGTAACTTTGTTTAATGTTATTCATGTTCCTGGTATAAGGAAAAACTTGGTTTCAAGTAGTGTTTTGAATAATCATGGATATAAACAAGTTATTGAATCTGATAAATTTGTTCTTTCTAAATGTGGTGTTTTTATTGGTTTTGGTTATTTATGTAATCAAATGTTCAGGCTTAATATTACCACTGACAGTGTTATTTCAGCTTTTGTGACCACATATGATCAGAGTGATTCTAACCTTTGGCATGCTAGACTTGGTCATGTTCACTATAAAAGGATGCAAGATATGTCTATGGATGGTTTAATCCCTGCTTTTGACATGGACACTGAAAAGTGTAAAACTTGCATGTTGACCAAGATAACCAAGAAACCCTTTCAGGGTGTTAGTCGTGAGACTAAGATCTTGGAGCTTATTCACAGTGACCTGTGTGATTTGCATGCCACTCCTTCTTTGGGAAATAAGAAGTACTTTGTGACATTTATTGATGATGCTTCTAGATTTTGTTATGTCTATCTGTTACATACCAAGGATGAAGCATTAGATAAATTCAAAGTGTTTAAAACTGAAGTTGAATTACAACTTGGGTCCTTGATCAAAAGATTAAGGACTGATAGGGGAGGTGAGTACATGGATACTCAGTACTTTCAGTCTGTTGGAATAATCCATGAAACGACTGCCCCTTATACTCCTCAGCAAAATGGTATTTCTGAAAGGAAAAATAGGGTGCTGAAGGAGATGGTTAATTCCATGTTGTCCTATTCAGGACTGAGTCAAGGGTTCTGGGGTGAAGCTATGTTAATAGCTTGCTATTTGCTAAATAGGGTTCCCAACAAAAGGAACAAGGTTACCCCTTATGAACTCTGGACTAAAAGGAAACCCAACCTGAACTATCTCAGGGTCTGGGGTTGTAGGGCTGTTGTAAGACTCCCTGATCCAAAGCAAAAGACTTTGGGTGAAAGAGGCATTGACTGCATCTTTGTTGGATATGCTGAGCATTCCAATGCTTTTAGGTTCTATGTTATTGAACCTAATGAACATGTTTCAGTTAACTCAATAATTGAATCAAGGGATGCAGACTTTGATGAGAATAGATTCTCATCAGTCCCTAGACCAAGTCAGAGGATTCCTAATGGAACTCATGACACTGGTGTATCAGAGGTCCCTGATGATGAACCATCAGTGATCCCTGATGAGGTTGTGGTTCAACAACCTGAACCTGTGCTCAGGAAGAGCAAAAGGGTCAGGACTCCAAAGTCATTTGGACCTGAGTTTCAACTATACTTAGTTGAAGGTACTAGGGATGAGGTCTCAGACCAATACTCCTATTGCTTCATTGTTGAGGATGACCCCAAAACATTTGAAGAAGCAATGAAGTCCCAGGATATTGCCTTCTGGAAAGAAGCAATCAATGATGAGATGGATTCCATCATGGGCAACAACACTTGGGTGTTGGTTGATCTACCTCCTGGTTGCAAACCTCTGGGTTGCAAATGGATTTTCAAAAGAAAAATGAAGGTAGATGGAACTATTGAAAAGTTCAAGGCTAGACTAGTCATTCAGGGCTTTAAACAAAAGTCAGGAATAGACTATTTTGATACTTATGCCCCTGTGGCTCGTATCAGTACCATAAGACTGCTGATTGCTATGGCATCTATTCACAATCTGGTTATTCATCAGATGGATGTGAAAACAGCTTTCTTGAATGGTGAATTGGAAGAGGAGGTTTATATGAACCAACCTCAGGGCTTCATCATGCCAGGAAATGAAAACAAGGTGTGTAAACTGATTAAGTCTCTTTATGGACTTAAGCAGGTACCTAAGCAATGGCATCAAAAATTTGATGAAGTGGTTTTGTCTAGTGGTTATGTTCTTAACCAGGCTGACAAATGTGTATATAGCAAATTTGATGAATCTGGTAAAGGAGTCATCATTTGTCTATATGTTGATGACATGTTGATCTTTGGCACTGACCAAAATCAGGTTGACCTGACAAAGGAATTTTTGTCATCAAGGTTCTCCATGAAAGACATGGGGGAGGCTGATGTTATCCTTGGTATAAGGATTAAACATGAAAGTAAAAGAATTTCTATCTCTCAGTCTCATTATATTGAGAAGGTACTGAGGAAATTCAATTACTTTGATTGTACTCCAGTGAGTACACCTATGGATACTTGTGAGAAGCTGGTGCCTAATCATGGCAAGGCTGTATCTCAACTTGAGTATTCTAGGGTAATTGGCTGCCTGATGTATGCCATGACTTGTACAAGGCCTGATATTGGTTTTGCAGTGGGAAAATTGAGCAGGTATACTAGCAATCCTAGTGCTCATCACTGGCAAGCAGTTCAAAGGGTACTGAAGTATTTGAAGAGAACTATGGATTATAGTCTCTCATATACTGGTTACCCATCAGTGTTGGAAGGTTACACTGATGCAAGTTGGATCAGTAACACTGAAGACAATTCGTCTACCAGTGGCTGGGTATTCCTACTTGGTGGAGGTGCAATTTCTTGGGCATCCAAGAAGCAAACTTGCATTACCAGTTCAACAATGGAATCTGAATTTGTGACTCTAGCAGCTGCTGGTAAAGAAGCTGAATGGTTGAAAAACTTGCTTCTTGAGATTCCATTGTGGCCTAAACCTATAGCACCTATTTCTATCCGGTGTGATAGTGCAGCTACATTGGCTAAGGCTTATAGCCAGATGTACAATGGTAAGTCTAGACACTTAGGTGTTAGGCATAGCATGATTCGTGAGCTTATCATGAATGGGGTGGTATCTATAGAGTTTGTGAGATCTCAACAGAACTTAGCTGATCACTTGACGAAGGGTCTGGCTAGAGACTTGGTTATAAAGTCTGCTAAAGGGACGGGTTTAAGTCCAACTTAGTCACTGAATGCTAGGACACCCAACTCCCTCCTGAGGAAACTTAGGAGCTGAGTTCAATGTGGAAAGCTGAACATTCAGTGGACTGGAGCACATGTTTTATTTACATCCCAAGGTTGTGCTCAGAACCTGCTGAAAGGAGGATGAAGTTTTACTTCTCAATGGTTAATTTTCTTTGAAAAAGTGCTTCGCAGGAGCATGACTAAAGAGGAACCACCTATGTAAATGTTGAAGTTTTGCCGCTTCAGGAAGCTTTGGACTTTTAGCTTTTACAACATTTATGAATTTGGATATGGACACATGGCTTGTATAGTGTCAGGAGCTTTTAAGTGTTTGAAAACTTGTGTGTAGTTATCTTCAGGTATTCAAATGGGTTGAAGGGTTCAATTCTTAGAACACCCTGATTCTCGAATATTTGAACGTGTAATTACTAAGATGGAAATTCAATCCTCAGGACATTTTCATTTATGCACATGTTTTGATTGATGTTTATTTTTCATGCAAAGGAAGTGAACTAAATTTGGGGAGGATTGTTGGAAAATTTAGTGCACTTGTGGGATTAGTTCACACCTTGTACTGGGTTAGGAGGTATGGAGTGTACACCCATAAGGTCCATGAACACCCTGACTCTTATAGTGGTTTGTATTGGTAGTACTGGTGAAAGTACTGCTTGGTGAAAGTACTGTTTGTGAAAGTACTGCTTGTGGAAAGTACTGCTTGTGGTTTCCACTGATAAGCAGTGCTTCCACTGATAGGCAGTGTTTCCACTGATAGCACTGTGAAAGTATTGATGCTATGAAAGTACTGATAAGCAGTGTTTCCACTGATAGGCTGTATTTCCACTGTAAGTGAAAGTACTGCTAGTGGAAAGTACTGCTTATGGAAAGTACTGCTAAATGGCAGTTACAACTTCTTTATGACCACGTTTAATTGGTCATGTAACCACTAATGGCTATAATGGGGATAATTATGAGGCTTTAATGGGCCGATTAATACTCATAATTCCATTGGAATAGCTCAAGAGTAACCTCCTATATATAGGAGATCTGAACATGCATGAGAAACACACAGAAATCACTAAACACTTATAAGCGCAAGGGTTAAAGAATTGTGCCTAATTCTCTAACTGCATTTGGTCTTATCCCAAGTAGATATGCGTGATACCCAGGCATTATGGTCGAATAGTTTACTTTGGAAAGTGATCACACGATTCCAAGTGATATCCGGTAACCACCTAGTGGTATTGCTGCTGTCATTGATTGTCTTAACCCTGTTCTGGGATTCTAACCCCCAACAAAATGTTGTTTGTTTTCCACTTAATCAAAAGAAATGATTTAAAATAATAAGTGAGAAAAGTGAGGGTCTCCACATTAAGTCAACTGTTAATTAACACGACTTGATCTGTCTAGTTAGATTTTCGTTTTTCATTACCAATCTCTTGAGAAAAAAAATTATACTAAAATAAATTATTTGATAATTGATATAATTATTTTTTAACGACAACCTTACGACAACCTTTGAAATCTCACTAACTGTTTTTATACGGAGGAATGCTACATACACTCACAAAATCCACACAAATTACCCACACGCTAAGATGTCATCCACTGATTGGTGGATTTTGTTATAGTTTCTCTCTCTTCTCTCTCATTCCACCAATTAGTGGATGACACCTCAGCGTGTGGGTGATTTGTGTGGATTTTGTAAGTGGATGTAGCATCCATCTTTTATACGAGCTATAGACCTGAGCTATAGACCTATACGGAGTTCTAAAAATTATACTAAAATAAACTAGTTATAATACCGGGCGCGCGGGGTTTTTATATGTTGTGTTTTTTTAAGAATCAATTACTAATTCATTTATTTTATATATATTTGTAATTTATTGATATATAAACCTTATGATTAATTTAATTATATTAATTAGGCGTGGGGTTATTTTTACCGTGTAGGTGGAAGGTGTATGTATGTGCGTGTGATTTTTTTATTTTTTCACATTAGACACAAATAGTTTTAAAATCACTCCCGCTTTTTGCTAAGTTTTTTTCTTTATACTTTGGACACTTAAACTTTTATGTTTATTTTTATTTTTTTGACTATACATATGAACGTTTTTTTAATTATTGTCAAATCCGGAATATTTAAGTTTTTAAGTAAATACTTTAAAATAAAAATAATAAATAAAATATTACTTAATAAAGGAAGGGTGAGTTTTTTTAAAATGCAAAAGTCCCCACTTGGGGTTTTGCTTTATTATATAAAAGATTGTTAAGTTAATTTCATAAATGGTCCTTGTGATCTATCGCGTTTAACGGATTTAGTCCATTTAACCTTTTTAACGGGTTTGGCCCCTGTGGTTGTGACCCATAACGGGTTTGGTCCTTTGATTAATTTTTCTGCTTGTTTGACCGTCAAATTTACCGAAATGACATAAATACCCTTAAAATTAAGGTTCCTGTGGTTTGTGGGGTATAACAAATTTAGTCTCCATTTTTTTATTACGTTTCGTTCGTTTTCATACGTTTTTAACCGTTTTCGTCCGTTCTTTTACGTTTTTGTCCATTTTTCTTATGTTTTCATTCGTTTTTATACGTTTTCGCACATTTTCATCCGTTTTCGCACCTTTTCATCCGTTTTCATACGTTTTCATCCGTTTTTATACACTTTCGTCCGTTTTTATACGTGAACGCCCGTTTTAATATGTTTTCGTTCGTGTTCATACGTTTTCGTCCGTTTATGTTTTCGTCACGTTTTTTCACATGTGACGAAAAAAATTCTAAATGAAATGTTTTAGGAAAAAAAATAAAAAAAAAAGTTTATTTACATAAAAATTTTGAAAAATAAATTGAAAAAGAATTTTGAAAAAATTTTTTTTAAATATTGGAAAAGAAATTTTGAAATAAAAATTGGAATAAAAAGTTAGGAAATTTTTTTCGAATAAAAAACTTTTATTCCAAATTTGGAATAAAAATGGGGATTTTTTTTAAAGGATTTAAAAAAAAAATGGAATAAATTTTTTTATTCTAATTTTTTTTTCGAAAACTCTTTTTTAATATTTTTTTCAAAATTCCTTGGAAAGTTTTTTTTTTCCAAATTTTTTATGTCAAAAAATTTTTGCTTGATTTTTTTTTTCTGAAATATATCTTAAAATTTGTTTTTCGTCACATGTGAAAAAACGTAAAACATGCGAATACGGACGAAAACATATAAAAACGGACGAAAGCGTATAAAAACGGACGAAAACATATAAAAGCGGACGAAAACGTATAAAAACCGGATGAAATCGTATAACAACGGATGAAAACTGATAAAAACGTGCGAAAACGTATAAAAACATATGAAAAACGGACAAAAACGTAAAAGAACAGACGAAAACGGTTAAAAACGTATGAAAACGAACGAAATTTAATTAAAAAAAAATAGGGACTAAATTTGTTATTGTCACACCCCCAAATTACCTGTTTTGCAGCGGAATGGAATTTCTGGGGGATGACTGTCATAGCATTAAAGTTACAGTTATATCGAACGACCTAAAGTGTCATTTTGAAAGTATCGTTTGATTAAGTAAAATAATCAGAGTTTACAAAACATAGGTCCCAAAATATTTCCAATATACCAAAATGAGTTTGTTACAATCAAACGATAATTAAGTGCATAAAATATATATGAGACGCGTCGACACCGCGACTCTATGATAAGTCCACATGCATGCCATGAAGTGAATGCCTTAGATACCTGAGATAAAACATGCTAAAAGTGTCAACACAATGGTTGAGTGAGTTCATAGAGTTTGGTTAACAAGTAAAACTTTTAAAGAGCGTTCATGCAACAGAGGCAAAGTTTTTGGTCATTTAGAATAGTCCACAAAGCAAAGGCATTGTAAATCCACTCAGTTCCAAGTTCCGCCCATACAAAACTTGCAACCTGTGTGTTCACAACCCACTGCCAAAATATGTATGTCTAATTTATGTTCAAGCAAACGAGGTCAAATGAGTTCCCAAAGCAAAGGCATTGTAAATCCACTCAGTTCCAAGTTTCGCCCATACAAAACTTGCAACCTGTGTGTTCACAACCCATTGCACAAAATATAGTGTGTCTATTAGTCGAGTATAAGTTACCATAATAATTCACAATATTGCACCACGTATATAATAATTCAAGGATGCTCCGAACATGGGAGACTTTGCACTGCTCCAACAACGGAGACTCCTTTGTCACTCGACCACCTAGGCGAGAATTATTGAGAACACTCCACCATTAAGGCGAGAATTATTGAGAACACTCCACCGACAAGGCGAGAATTATTGAGAACACTCCACCATTAAGGAGAGAATTATTGAGAACACTCCACCATTAAGGTGAGAATTATTGAGAACACTCCACCATTAAGGTGAGAATTATTGAGAACACTCCACCATTAAGGTGAGAATTATTGAGAACACTCCACCGACAAGGCGAGAATGATTGTGAACACTCCACCGACAAGGCGAGAATTATAGTGATGCTCCGAACAAGGGAGATTTTATAGTGATGCTCCGAACATGGGAGACTTTAGGTCAAGGTCATAACACGTCCGGTTTAATAAGTTCAAACAAGTCATAAGTTTGTATTTAAGTTCAAGAGTTCCGTTCAAAAGTTCGTAATTAAGTTCAAAGATTTAAGTCGAGTTCAAAAGTTCAAAACAGTTAAAGAGCTCGAATAATATCAAAAGGTTCAAGATAGTCGAAGCGTTCAAAATCACGTCAAACAAGTTTAAAATATATCGAAAGGGTCCTTGTACAAGTTAAAAGAGTTTAACTATATGTCAAAAGGTTCAAATCAAGTCCAAAGTCTTCACTTATATGTTAAAGGGTCCGAATCAATTTAAAAGAGTTCAAATATACATGTCGAAGGGTTCAAAATCAAGGAAAGTGTTTCAACTAATAGCGTTCATAACATAATGATCAATTTAGTTCGGGCATAATCTACTTACGCGCACATAGAGTGAAACAAAAGATAATTAAGTTCATATAAATGTAAAGTAAAAGCAAGTAGTTGAGCATGTATCTCCCCCGAAGAGTTTATAAAACAATTAAACGAGTAAAAGTGGGGCTACGAACTCACCTGATGCAATGATTATGGTGACAAAAGTAGATACACTGAAATGAGGTGCGATCTCTATCCGCAACCTAATATGAATGATATGCTCTAATATAAGTCATGAAACAATGTCGTGCATGCAAATTCATATGATATCCGTACCACTTGTACCTTTTGGAAAATAAAGTTTATCGTCGAAATATATGTTTATGACCTTTTGTCAAGTTACAAAATACTTTACCAGTATTTACGTCGAAATGATATCCTACGATAATCATTTAGTGATTTATTAAGAAATTATAGTTTTTCGTCGCAAAATAATATAATTTGACAACTTATGAAAGTGACTAAATGGCCTTGAAAAGCTAGTCGTAAAATGATGCACATTGAGTGTTAGGAAACAAACTCAACGGTTTTGGAAAGCTTGTATCATTATCTCAAAGTTTTAGCATTTAAGTTTTATCGTAGAGGTCTCGATCATGGAGAAAAACATAGGTGAAGTATGGTACTTGTGTCCAAAATATTGTTTAAGGGTAACTTTCGGCAAAGTTTGAGTGACCGTATTTTATTCGTTACAACTCCGTTTGACAAACGGTTGGACATTTTGGAAAGTAGGCTATGTGAACTTACTTTTACTAGAAGACATCATTTTATAAAAAGTACTACATCAATGTTAAAAACGACCCTCAACATGGTCATTCGCGGCCGTAATGTTTGTCTAATAGAAATATATTAGTTTTGCTTATATAATATAATTGCGGCAACTTTATTTAAACGCGTGTAATTTAATCGTTACAAGTCCGTTTTCTACGTTTTATATGTCTTTAGCTTCGTATTAAATTATACTAATATATTTTTGATAAGTCGACACATTTTATATCGCTTAAGACTCATTTTTGACTCGTAAAAAGTTGAGAATACATGCTGAATTTTCTGAAACAAATAGTTTTCGTCGTTAAACTTAAAAATAGCATAACTTCTTCGTTATAACTCCGTTTTAACCCGTTCAAGCGACCACGTTTTCGTTTTAAAGTATATTTTCTAAATATCTAGTCCAAAATTTGTTATCTACTGTCGAGAATTCCAGAATTCGAAAATAAGATCAGACCTCTAAATAAAGTTGTCGAAATGGGTTTTTCTCGCGCAAAACCTATTCTAACCAATTCAAAACAACTCCGAAGCTATTCTAATCCTAACATACACCTTCTTAGGGTGTCATGGGTTCCTAGACATCACCAAAAGTGATATGTTTCAAGGAGTAATTATAGGATGAAGAATATATATATATAGCACTTAAAAACAATAAAAAGTGGTATAAACATCAATATGACTTGCATGTTATTATCAAATATGATGAAATGAACATAAAATGAATATGAAAGATAAGTATGAACATGAAATGCTTACTAGTAACTTGATGAGGTTAAATGAACAAGGTTAATCCTAACACCCTAGGTTTTTATTTCAAAACCTAAACTAAGAGTGTAACTAGAGCGTAAATAACTTGTCTTGAAAATTTTTGGTGAACTCCTTCTTGAATTCTATGGTGGCCGGTCTTAGTTGAGAAGAGAGGAAGAGATATTTTTGTTTTTACACTTTGTATAATTTAGTATCTAGGTGTATGTTAGAGTATAAAATGATATATGTAAAGATATTTAGTGAAAATGGTGTGACTCATCTTGGTATGTCGACTATAACATGAAAATAAAAGACTAGATGCATTAAGTATTAATTAATGGTATTAATGTAGAGTAAATGTGTAATTAGTTAAGAATTACTAATAACTTGTGTATTTATTTAAGCATTTAGGGTAGCGTTAGCTAAAAATAAATTTTAACGGGTCAAAATAAAATATATCGAAGTCGTAAAAATTTTAAAAATACATTCTCGCAAGAATTGAGTGAATAAATAATTATCGAGTTGAATTTACGAAAAACCGTCGTAAATATTTATACATAACAATTTATATACAAAATAAATTGAAAACATCGGGTAACTAATAATATAATTTTTATAGTCTTAAAATGAGTATAAAAATATATTAGGATTATTTTTGGAAGTGTCGAATCAATATTCAAAATAATCTTTACGCGATAGCGTTTATTTAATAAGAAAATAAACGTTTAATGTAAAATGCAAAACCATGCACGAACCGATATGAAATGATGAATATTGAGTTTGAGAAATGACCGGAAATTGAGAATTGTGACAGTTATACCCCACAAACCACAAGGACCATATTTTTAAGGGTATTTATGTCACTTCTGTAAATTTGACGGTCAAACAAACGGAAAAATTGGTCAAGAGACCAAACCCGTTACGGGTCGCAACCAAAGGGACTAAACCTGTTAAAAGAAAAGTAAAAGGACTAAATCCGTTAAACCCGACAGACCACAAAGACCATTTATGAAATTAACTCTAAATTATTTGATGCAATTAGGGGTGGAAACGAGCCGAGCCGAGCTCGAGCTCGTTAAGGCTCGAGCTCGGCTCGTTTATATATATAAAGCTCGAGCTCGGGCTCGAGCTCGTTTCGAGCCTTATACTTTGAGCTCGAGCTCGGCTCGTGAAAATTTTCACAAGCTCGAGCTCGGCTCGGGCTCGACTAATTTTATGATGTTTTGAGCTCGGCTCGTTAATTACATAAAGCTCGAGCTCGTTTACTACTTTTAAGCTCGTTTATACGTATAGACGATATATACACTAATACACGTATATAATTCTAGGGCTCGTTTAGGCTCGCGAGCCTACTCGAGCTTTTTGTACAGAGCTCGGGCTCGAGCTCGATTATTAAATGAGCTCAAAATTAGGCTCGAGCTCGGGCTCGAGCTCGTTTAAGCTCGGCTCGTTCGAGCTTTTTACCGATCCGATCCCGAGCTTTTCACGAGCGGCTCGGCTCGTTTACACCCCTAGATGCAATGAAAGATACCTATTTTACGTGCTGCAAGGAATAATTTCTTTTAAACATTTACAGTTTTCATCCTTCAAAATTTTGAATTATATAT
The DNA here is from genome assembly GCA_019973895.1 of Chrysanthemum seticuspe. Taxonomy (NCBI): domain Eukaryota; kingdom Viridiplantae; phylum Streptophyta; class Magnoliopsida; order Asterales; family Asteraceae; genus Chrysanthemum; species Chrysanthemum seticuspe. The sequence continues at coordinate 298,127,971 of BPTQ01000006.1, forward strand.
GAATCACCCTTTTGCTATAATATGGCAACAGACAACTTCCTTGTTGTTTGCAACAAGGATCAGTTTCCCATAAAATAAACCCAATCAAAAGTCCATTATGAGAATTGTTGTTTTTATATCAACCACATTAAATAGTGAAGGATAATTATAAGATGAGTTACTTATACTAGATGAGTGGTAACCCTTGTGTTAGAAAAGTAAGAGAAGTGGTGATGATTGAATGATAATGTGATCATGTAATGTATTCGATTTGTTTTTTTAATACTCCCTCCGTCTTATATTAAGTGTTCATAATGGAATCTTGGGATGTCCCAAATTAAGTGTCCATAATGTATTTTAACTAATGAGATGAGACTTTAGTGAGTAAAAATGATATTTGATTGGTGGAGAGTGTAGTTAGTGAAATTTCTTAACACTTTGTGCACTTTAAAAGTGGACACTTAATATGGGACATAAGGAGTTACATTGTTTGTAATTATTTAGTTTTAGTACTTAATCATGATTATTTTGCTGTGTGTTTTATTTTCTATTAAGATGTGAAGGTGATAACCATTATCGAAGCATATCAATACCCAGTTCGGTAAGTATATATTACATTCGTCTTACAATAAGTGTTCATTTTGCTATTTTGAGACATTTCAAAATAAATTTCACTTTGTATTTTAATTAATAAGAAAAGGTTTTAGTGGGAAGGGAATAGATGATATTTGATTGACACTGAATGTAGTTAGTGAGGTTTTCTAAAACTTTGTGCATATTGAAAGTGAACACTTATTATAGGATGAAAAGAGTAATAAAATAATACCGTAATCATATAGACTTTAATTTATGTTCAAATGTCCTTATAATGATGATGTTACGTGATTTACATTTACTCATGTTAGTTATTGGACTAATCAGTGGAGGCTACAAGATTATCGGTTACCCTTTATACTAAGATTTAAGATCATTTGAGGACAAAACATTTTTTACAAATTAAGAGATTAATCTTCACCTTATATTTTTCATCAATTTTTATTTGATCTAATGGATGAGATTAATCCCAACAATTTAAAAAATCTACTTTTATCTTCTTTTCTTTCTTTTTTTTTTTCAAATATTAATATCTTTCAAAATGTTAATCCTCAAGCGAAAAAAAATTATACTATTACGATAATCATTTAATTATCTTTTTATATATAGGCACTTTAATATACTTTGGACAAAAATTTTTTTTTCGTGTTTTTCACTTTTTTTTTTAGATTTTTTTGTTACTGAAATTTGCATGAAAAAAATCACATGTGATTAAACACTAATTTGAATATCACATGTGATATTAGTGTTAAATCATATATGATATTACAGTAATATCATATGTGATATTACATATCATATGTGATTTAACACAAATATCACATGTGATATTCAAATTAGTGTTTAATCACATGTGATTTTTTTATGCAAATCTCATATTCGGAAAAAAAAATGAAAAAAAGACGAAAAAACGTAAAAAAAATTATTTTTTTCTTTTTTTGAAAGTATATCAAACTGACCGTCTATATAAAATTAATTAAATGTTCGTCGCGATGGTGTAATTATTTTCGCTTAATAAATATTTAAATTATAAAAGTAGGTGAAATAATAAAATGTTTTTAATCTCAACAATTGATTTCTTTTTAGATGAATAGTGAAGATAAGTCCCTTGGTATGTGAAAAAAGTTTGATATGTAAAATAACTCACCTCTTATACTAATTATAAAATTGAGCAAATTTTACATTTTTGAATTATTTATTTACCCCAATTGTATATGTATTTTATTGAAAATTGAAATTCTACAAATTATTAGTGTCACTTTGAGCTACTTGATCACCAAAAAACATTTGTGAATTCATGACTCGGACTACCCTCGCATTCTTTCCGGGCGCCACCCGGCCCACACGCGACATGGCTCTCCCATTACAGTATTTCCGTTAAAATATCTTATTTTAACTTATTTGTTTCAATCATTGAGATTTTTTTTCTATTATAATAGAAAAAATTATTTAGTAAATTGTGAAAATCATGCCACTAAACGCCTATAAATGGAACACTTAGAGTGGACGGTGTGGGCTCGCCGTCGCCTACGTGGCCGGCCGCCGTGGCTCGCCGCCACACCGCCTCCACTCGTTGTGGCTCGCCGTCGAGGGTGACATCGTGGGGACGACGAAGTTAAACTCTGACACGAGTTTTTTTTTTTTTTTTTTTTTCGTTTTCTCTCTTTTTTTTTTTTTTGTTTTTTTTTGTTTTTGTTTTTAAGATTTGTAAAGTTTTATGGAATAAGGTGAAGTTGAAGTTGATTTCGAAAGTTTCGTAGAGGTACTGAGCTTCTCGTGGTTAAACAGCAAAAACTGAAACTTTAAAGATTAACTGAAAACATGAAATACATAATAACCTTAAACATTAAAACTACAGATGGATCCCTAAAAACAACATAAAAACATGAAATACATAATAAAACTACTAAACACTTAAAAAAACGAGTCATCCGAGTCCAAACCATCATCACTTGTTGGCGGAGAATAAAACTTTCCATTAATGTATCGACTCTCCATTATGTCGAAAAAGTTGTCTTGGAGGTACTGAGCCTCCCGTGCTTCTTGCTCACGGCGAGCAGCCTCTTCACGTGCCTGCTCTTGCAGTATCTCCCTGACGTTTTCTTCATCTTGTTCAAACTGCCGGAGGGAAGCCTCACTTAACCCGCTTGGGTGGTTTTGAAAATCCACCTGTGGACTGTTCACAGGTGGACTTGGAACAATTGGGAGGTACGGGATGTTTTCAAACCCCACCGGGAAGACATTTTCTGGTGGTGTTGAGTAAACTTCAGACTCTGGCAGAGTTGGAAAGTTGGTTTCCGGCAAGTGATCTGGTGCCGGAAAGCTGGTTTCCGGCAACTTCTCTGGGCTGGGGAATTGCTGAGAAAAGTCTTTGCGAGACATTCTTTTTGTGTGTGAATTGTGTTATTTGTGTGTCAAACTAATGCTGGTATGATAGTATATATAGAAAACTTAACCGTTTGAATTTGAATTACCCCGCCCAACAGTACCCGTTTTTTGAATTCGAATTTAACGTTTAAATTTGAATTACCCCGCCCAACAGTACCCGGTTTTTGAATTCGAATTTAACGTTTAAATTTGAATTACCCCGCCCAACAGTACCCGGTTTTTGAATTCGAATTTAACGTTGAAAACCACCTTTATAAATAACATCAACCACCATTTTATTTCACATCTACATCAATCCAAAAAAAACACACACAAATGTCTCAAAATTTGAAGTGGAACAACTCTGAAGAAATCTTGCTTGCGCAAGTTTGGATACAAATTTCACAAGCTATGGATATGCAAAATAACCGTTCCGAAAATATTTTTTGAAATGACGTTATGCATATGTTCAATAATCAGACAATCGATGACCATCGTACAAAAAATTCAATCACGGGTAAATGGACGAGGATTAACGTCGATTGCAAAAGGTTCAACGCAATTTACAAACAGTTGCAGCGTCGAAGTGCTCAAAATGACCAATCTCATCTCGAAAATGCGAAACTAAGCTTCCAGCAACAATTTGGTAGAAATGAGTTCAAATATGTTCACGTTTGGGAGATTTTGAAAAATTGCCCAAATTGGGATGCCGAAGATTAATTCAAGTAGTATGTGTTGTTTTTTTTCTTAATCGTGTTGTTTTTTTTCCGTATCGTGTCTTTTTTTTTTTTTTTTTTTCCGTATCGTGTTCTTTTTTTATTATTGTGTTATGTATTGTATTTTTAATTTGAATGAAATGAATTTATTTAGTTTTTATTTGGAAGTGAAAATTGAATAAAAAAAATAAAGTGGTAGTAGTGGGGCCCAAATGAAGAGGTTGAGGTTTGTTATGAGTGAGGAGGAGGTTTGTTGTGGTTAGTTGTGGGAAAATGAGATGCTGATGTGGCGCTGAGGTGGCGCGACGATGAGGTTGAGGCTTGTTATGATACCTAGCCCTCTTATATTGACATGCAATATAGACTGAACAACAAACAAGCTGTTTATCATCAAATAATCAAGAAAGATTGTTTCGAAATTGCTTCCTTAGCAATATGAACTTTGAAATTAAAAATAACAATAGAATATGTGTAGATCATAGGGAAATCATGATAAATGTAATCAGTTTCCATTATAAGGTATGATTATTTTGCGTATAGAACATCTTTACTGTGTGTGGTAATTAATCAAGCTAGCTAGTGATCAAATGTTAAAAGTCATGAGCAGTAGAAATATGTTTGCACACACATGACACATCGTACGTACGTCCACATATAAGCAACGTTTCTCATATACGCAGGTATGCCAATTATATATTTTAGAGTAATTTGCATTTTTGGTCCCTAAGGTATGGCCAACTTACAAGTTTCGTCTCTAACGTTTCGAAAGTGCATCGATAGTCCTCATTTTGAAGGTTTTGCTACATGTTTGGTCCTTAATCTGCAATTTAGGGACCAAACATGCAACGGAAACTTCAAAGTTTTACTGACTAAATCTGCAATTTAGAGACCAAACATGCAACAAAACATTCAAAATGAGGACTATCGTTACACTTTCCAAACGTTAGGGACGAAACCTGCAATTTAGCCATACCTTAAAGACCAAAAATGCAATTTACTCTATATTCTACGAAGAAAAGTAGCAAATTAAAACATACATATGTAGCAAGCAAGACACTATGTCACCAATAAACAAAAATATATTTTAATGTGAATATGTAAATGGTATGGAATTATGGATCACATTGAATATGCTCAAATCTGAGTCATGCTAAGTTGCTAACCCTACCTTCCATATAAACAAAGTGCTGAACATATATGATTATGTTTAAGACATGTCGTTTAAGAGATAATATAATCTCCAGTTTCTAGAAAAGTTTCCAAACTAAAACAAGAAAAGATAATCATGATGACATCTTTAATCATTATACTATACCTTCATAATTTTATATTTTGACATGCACATTTTCAATGGATTTCTTACTTACTTTGGGAATTTTTTATAATATTACATATGTGCTTCTAATCATATGCCATAAACTAAATTACTAGGAAAAACCAATTCTTGCGACATCGAAATTATAAAAGGTTTATTTGAGTGTCATATGTCTTTCATGACAACGTTGTTTAAGTTAAATGATTTAGCTATGTTTTGTTCATTAGTTAATGTGTTGAGTTAGTTGGTAACGCAGTCTCTTAGTCACTTATATCGTATATATATCTCGTTAGTATATGGTCATGATCATTTGATTTGAGATCTCATTAGTTGTTATTGTTAGCTACAGTTTTGTTGAATGTCAATGAATTTAATTTTATATAGGGGCAAAAAAAAAAAAAAAAAAAAACGTACACTTCAAGATAATAAACATCTAGTGACAGCGGTTATAATGACACAAAAAAGTGTCACTAAATCAAAAAATTTAGCGACACTTTTTAAAAAGTATTGGCAAAAGCTTAAAATTTTTAGATTTAATGATATTTTTTTATGAGAAATATGGGTCACAAATGACGAAATTATGTACTCACACTTTTTTGTTACCACAAATAAACGTTTACCTACTGAATTTCTAATTACACTTTTATAAGTGTGGGAGAAGTACATAAAATTTTTAGTGACACTATATTTATACTTTTAGTGACAATTCTTTTAATGACCCTTTTTAACTTTTGATGACAATTTTTTTTTATATGTCACTGAATGACAATTTTTTTTAGTGATAAAGATCTTACGTGTTTAATGCCAAAGATTATATCGCGGTCCAACTAGTTATTAAGAGTTGATGTTGTTTTACAGTTAGACCTTCGGAATTTGCAAGTGTCGCAAATTGCTTCTACTTGGATTTACTATTCGTTATTATTTTCTGTATGCACATTACTTTTACTTTTAGACAGTCGATATTTAAGCACTGATAACCTTTTAAGAACAAAATCACTACTGTACATCAGTTTTAATTTTTTAAAAATTTGTGAAGCATTTTTTGGAGGTATATATGTTTGTCAAGATAAAGTCTAAGATCTGTGGTTGGTAAGTTTCCATCCGAATTTCTGCGTACCAACCAACCACCTAATGAAAGTCTTCGTTTTATGTGACTTTACTTTGGTCATCTGGAAAGTATTCCTAGCTGAAATTTGAGACTTTAAAAGACGTTATTAATAAGTTTTGTTTATTTAACGATTTTTTGCCTAGTACCAATATGTACCAGTTTATCACTTAATTATACTTGAAAAATAAAAAGGTTAAGATCATAGGAGTAACTACTCAACTCAACAAACTTTACCCGATTTTTATCGATATTTTACTTTTTTGAACTATACGTGTGAGATCATATTCATGTAATAATCAATAATGGTCTAGTTTAAATTTTCATATAAATATTCTTGGTTGAGGTCAACCTTGCATCGTCTGACCTATCCTCAATCTTAACACAAACATTTTCTTATCATACTCACCTTATTATGCTTGATACATAGAGAGTACAAGTTAAAATCGCAAGAAACGAGTGAAAATCAACATTAGGTGACAGTCAACAACCATATATTTGTGACTAACACACTATTCAAGGACCACGTATGTACCAGATATTTCGTTCGTAATGAACTTATAAGAAAGTTTGATTTGACATAAGTTTAGACTTTTGGCATTAGCAAAAGTTTAGACTCCACAACCAACATTTCATAGGGTAAAAGCCATAAAATAACAACGTACTTTTTAAAATTTACCGAGTTGAAACACATACTTTTTTATTAACATATACACCCATGTACTTTCAAATTTTGTTCCGACTTTACCCATATTGTAATAAAATAATATTATTTAATATAATATTATATTAAAATAAATCGGTCATATGGGTGAAGTCGGAACAAAATTCGAAAGTACGTGGGTATATATGTTAATAAAAAAATATGTGTTTCAACTCGGTAAATTTTAGAAAGTACGTTGTTATTTTATGGCTAACTATACAAGGAGAAGAAGATGACAACATCAATTTAATCAGAACATGCTTATGGTGGTCTAATCAGATTTATAAACCATTTATTCTCACCATTCATTTAGTCCATCATTTTGATATATTCTTCTTTAAAATCAGAACATGTTTATTCTCACATGCTTTTCTCTACAAAGTTTTTCGTGCGGCACTTAGTCTCGATTAAGCTCAGGCTTACTTGAACACTCAACGATGTATGCAACTAAAGAAAGGAACAAGTGAAATATGGAAAACGCGTTGTATTACTTAGAAAACTTTTCAAGAGAGATTACAAGTGAACTTTGTTGGATGCCTTGAACAAATCCTCCTCTATTTATACTACTCCTACCAAGCTATGTACAAGTTCTACATCTTTTCATGGAAGCTTCTAGAATTTTCATAAGTTTCTAGGATTTTCATAAGCTTCTAGGGCTTTCATAAGTTTCTAGAATTTTCACATTCCAACATCTTCCATGGGCTTCCAATATTTTTTAAGGCAAGTGTGGAATAATCCGGAATCCCAACCATCCTCGAAAACGAATCAATCGAGCATACGGGTCGTGACATCCTCCCCCACCTAAGCTCGCGACGTCCTCGTCGTTCCATCCTCGTGATATCTCTTTATCTTGTCCGCTAATTGCCACAATAAGTCTTCGGCTTCCCAACTTGCTTTACTATCGGGCAAGTCACGTCGCTTGATCAAATACTCCTTATTGCTCGGCACCCCTCGTCTCCGTATCGTACGATTTGAAAAAAATCTCCTCAACCTCTCGATCGTACGAGGTAACAACCGTTGTTGGTGCCCGCTTGGACACCCTCGGTTCCGGGTCTTTCTCGTCTCTATGAGAATGCTTGAGAAAGCTAACGTGGAAGACCAAGTGGATCTTCAACTTGGGCGGTAGCTGAAGCCGATAAGATACTTTCCCAACACGTCCAATCACCGGGAAAGGGCCTTTATACCTCCGTATCAAGCCTTTGTGCACCCTCCTTAATGATTTGAATTGCTGACGCAAGAGCTTCACCATCACTTGATCTCTGACCTCGAACTCGACGTGTCACCTTTTTTCATCTGCCCATTTCTTTATCTTCTTTGCCGCTTTATCTAATGACACCCGGGCCAAGTCCGCTTGCCCGAGCCATTCCTTCATCGTCTTGTAAGTTGTCGGGCTACTCCCCTCGTATGATACGGTTAATGCATTGGGAGTCAATGGTTGGCGCCCCATGACCAACTCAAAAGAGCTCTTCCCCGTGGCCTCACTCTGTTACATGTTGCACGAGAATTGAGCAACATCAAGGAGTTTAGCTCAATCATGTTGGTTGGCACTTACATAGTGTCGAAGATAGAGCTCCAATAGTGCATTTACCCTCTGTGTTTGCCCATCCGTTTGGGGATGGAAACTTGTAGAAAAGTTCAATTCCGTCCCATGATCTTGAACAACTCCGTCCAAAAGTGCCCCATGAATCTCGGATCTCGATCACTAACGATCACATGTGGCACTCCTCAATACTTCACCATATTCTTTAAAAAGAGCTTAGCCGTATTATCAGCGGTAAACATCAGGTGGTGTGGCAAGCATGTGATAAAGTCCATGGAAACACTCTCCCATGGTCTCTTGGGCGAGGTAAAGGCTCCAATAATCCTCCGGACTACTTTTTCTCTGTTTTGTCTTGTTGGCAAATAAGGCGCGTTCGCACGAATGTCTCTACATCGTCTTCCATCATTGGCCAATAATAAGTGCCTTCCACCAATCTCAACGTCCTTTTAATCCCCGGATGACTAGCCCACTTTGAACATGACACTCCTTCAAGAATACCTGCCTAAGATCACCCCACTTAGGCACGTAAAGCCGATCTCCTTTGGTGAACAACATGTCTCCCTTAAGCCAAAATCTCCCAGTCTTTCCATCTTTTACTAAAGCCATGATCTTTTTGGCAAAATGATCATGTTCCAATCCTTCCTTGATTCGATCTTGGAGCAAGAATTGGGCTTGGGTGATTGCCTCAAACTCCGCCTTGTGACTCAATGCACCAGCAACCACATTAGCCTTCCCCGACTTGTACTCCAATTGGTAGTCGAACTCGGCTAGGAAGTCTTGCCAACGAACTTGCTTGGGACTTAACTTCTTTTGGGTTTCAAAATAACGCGTGGCAATGTTATCCATCTTGATCACGAATCTCAAACCCAACAAATAATGCCTCCAAATCCCAAGCAAGGAACAACCGCCGTCATCTATTTCTATTACACGGTGTACTTCCTTTCCGTCTCATTTAACTTCTGACTCTGGAATGCAACCGGGTGTTCATCTTGCATTAGAACTCTTCCAAAAGCGAAGTCCAATTCATCCGTGTGTAACTCAAAAGGCATGGTCACATCCGGTAGTTTCAACACCGGTTCTCCCATGACCGCCTTCTTCAAACTCTCAAACGCCGCTTGACACTATTCGTCTCATATCTAAGCTTTGTTCTTCTTCAATAGGTCCGTCAAGGGAGATGCTATTGTCGAGTACCCTATGATGAACCTTCGATATTAGTTCACCAAGCCAAGGAAATATCTCAACTCCGTCACCTTGGTTGGTGGTTCTCACTCTTGGATAGCCTTTACTTTTGCCATGTCCATCATCAATCCACCATCTTTGATCTTGTGACCCAAGAACTTAACTTCAAATTGGGCGAAAGAGTATTTCTCTAATTTCACATAAAGCTCGTTTTCTTGTAACACTTGGAACACCTGTTTCAAATGCAAGACATGCTCCTTCAAGATATGACTATAAACAACAAATCGTCCAAGTATACCACCACAAATTTATCAAGAAACAGATGAATAACTTATTCATGGGGGTGCAAAATGTAGCGGGAACATTCCTTAAGCCAAAGGGCATGACTAAAAACTAGTAAGAACCATACCTCGTAACAAATATCGTCTTGGCTTCATCTCCCTCCGCTATCCGTACTTGGTAGTACCCCGATCTCAAGTCTAACTTAGAGAAGTATCTCATATTTCCAAGTTGATCAAACAAATCCGCAATGAGAGAAATAGGGTACTTATTCTTGATCATTACCTCGTTAAGTGCTCGGTAGTCTACGCACATCCGCAAGGAACCGTCCTTCTTCCTTTGAAATAGCACCGGCGCACCAAATGAGGCTTTCGAGGGTCGAACATAGCCCGCATCCAATAGCTCCTTGAGTTGTTTACGCAACTCCTCCAACTATTGTGGTGGCATTCGGTAAAGGGTTTTGGCGGGTGGCTTGGAACCCGACTCCAACTCGATGGTATGATCCATCTCCATCCTAGGTGGTAGTTTCTTGGGCAACGGTTTAAGCATCAAATCCTTGAACTCATCAAGTACCCTCTCGATCTCCTTCAGTACCTCCACTTTTCCTGATTTACCATCCGTCTCTAGCCTTGTCACCAAAAAATAGCAAGGCTCACTCTTGTTGTACCCTTTCTTGAATTGCATGGCCGAAAGGATCTTCACTCCACACTTAAAATCCTGCTCCGTGCTAGCCATGCAAGTCTTTCCACCATCTAGGATACATAAAGAATTAGCAAATGGCCAATAGACAAGGCAACTCAATTGCAGACAGACTGGCTTCTCATGCTTAAAGCCGGTACTAATCAAGCACAGTTTAGCCCTATGATTGAATTGCGATAGTTGGATTCCCTCTTCCTATAGCTATGACTGGCAACCCCTATAAGTAGGGGTGCTAATCGGGTCGGGTTGGTCGGGTTCGGGTCCAAGTCGGGTCGAGGCTAAAAATAATATACCCGAACCCGACCCTATTTGAACTCGGGTTAGTCGGGTTTGGGTCAAGTCGGGTCGGGTCAAGCCGGGTCGGGTCACGTCGGGTTCGGGTCTGTACCATTTGCAAAATCATATAATTTAATTTCTAAAATAACACATGTATAAATGACACATTTTTTTGAAAATATGCAAGACTATTTTTCTATATTCCCAAGCTTTACTTCTTTCAGTAAAGAAAAATGTATTTATTATACTATATATGAATTTTGTATTGTATTTTGTTAAATTATTGAAAGTAATTCATATGTTTTCAATTAAAAGTCAAACTTCATGGGAGTAACTACAGCTTTGTTGGATTTCAACATAACCATATCAGTTAGATTATGGCAAAGAAGTAGAGCATCAATTTTTGTTACAGGCTATTTTCTTCATTTTAACGCATAAATATGACGGAAGTGAACAAAATCAAACTACTAGTATGAGGACTTGAACATTTGTTAGTCATTGTGTGTTTTGAGATACACTATCATGTTACATTTTGGGGTGTAGTCAAATATCAACATTTACAAGCAGCCAACGCATGAACACTGATGCCTGTGTACAACTTTATTACAATAGGTGGTACTACAGTCATGCAGTAAACTTATATAATGTTAACCCGATACGTTTCAACAAGTTTAGGGACCAACGGTGTTTTTTAGTCTAAAATTAAATAAAGATTTAAAAAATAATAATAATAAAAAAAAATAAAAATCCTAACTCGGGTTAGTCGGGTTGACCCGAACCCGAATAAGCAAAATATTTGAACCCGATACCCGACCCTAGTTCGTACTCGGGTTAAACGGGTTGACCCGATTGACCCGAGTTAGACTTTGGACCCGAGTAACCCGACCCGATTATCTTTAGTCGGGTTCGGGTCCGGGTCGGGTCGGGATTTTTGACACCCCTACCTATAAGTAAGTTTTTACTCCCTCTTTTAAGGTCGAGCCTATATAAAAGTAAATATGGTCTAGCTAGTTATCACTTCTCCCCCTATAGTTATAGCAGTACTGGAGAATTCCTCTATCTTCTTTGAATGAGGAGAGAGAGTACTCATTCCTCCTGTACCTTATCGAGAAACTCCAACCCAATAACCAAGTCGAAATCATCCATCGAGACCACCGACAAGTCATTCATCCCTTCCCATTCTCCAATCTTTTCCTGAACATTCTTAGCCACTCCTTCCATCGGCTTGGCCTTCGAGTTTACCGGCTTGAACGTTCAACTACCTTTCGTAGCGCTAATCCTTAGCCGCTTGCTTCATCAACCAAAATGAAATTATGCGTGGCACCGGATTCAACTAGAGCACGTACCTTTAGCACCTATGTCTTAGCCTTGATTGCATTCAAGATTATCATCGAAGTACCTTCGTCTTCATGAGCCGTCATTCCGTTAAGGCTTGCTTTCTTGGGGTAATATCGAGCTCTATGAGGTCCATCACATATAAGGCATCCACCGGTCTTGTAATTTGTCTTCAAGTCCTTGCCCTTTCCGGTTGGTGGTTTACGTGTATTATCATTCTTTGTTTGAGCGAATTTTGTGGAAAACTAGAAGGGGTGTTTTACCGATTAAAACTTCGTTTTAAACTATTTAGATCGACTTATGTCAATCTATTAAATGTGTATGTTGGATGTTGATAGATAAGCATATAAATAAGTAAAGCAAAGATAAATAGTAAGAAGCACAAAACCACAACGCGAGTATTTATAGTGGTTCGGCTACAAGGACACCTTCCTTGCCCTACTCCACTCCCCGCGTCACGTACTCAAGAGTTCGTAATCACTACACAACACAAACTCCTTGTGGCGGAGAAGCCTTCACAACGTCTCCTACTCTTTATCCGGTACAAGGCTAGACACCGGGTTCTTCCACGAGGTAGAACCAAACCTATCACAACGTCGCCTATACTTTATCCGGTACAAGGCTAGATACCGAGTTCCATTACAAAGAAGGAACTACTACCCAACACTACACAACACCTATCCCAAAGGAGATCCACTCCTTATTACAACATCAACAAGGATATCAATATCCTTTTACCCAAACTAATCTATCTTGTACATAGATGCACCATATCGAATGTACACCCTAGGCACCTTTCACTAATGCCTTTGACACAACACCTAGGCACCCTTCACTAATGCCTTCAACACGGACCTTCGGCACCCTCAATAATGCCTTTGACACGGATCTTCGGCACCTTTCACTAATGCCTTCAAAACGGACCTTCGGCACCCTTCACTAATGCCTTCGACTTGACCCTTTAGACATCTTTCACCTATGTCTTCAACACAACACTTCTAATGAGAAAGGAAAGAACTATCAACAAGATAACATCATTAGTCTTGATGATGACGAAGCTTGGCAACCCATGGACTTGAGCTTGCTCGACTTCAAGAGGTGGTGATCTCGTCTCTAAGAGGAACCTAGAGAATCACACAAACACAAAACTACATAGAAAGATCTTTTGGATCTGAGGTTAGAAAGTTTACAACACTAAGAGAGAATGTGTGTGAAAGGGGTGGGTTACAATGAAGAAATGGCTCACTATTTATAGGCAAAAATCACTACTGTCCCCCAGATCCCACGGATCTCTTGCTTGAGGGATCCGTCCAGTGTATTCCTGGGGATCCGTAGGACGCTCCCCCTAAATGGGTTATGGGTCATGGATCATGGGTATCCAAATAGATACAATGTATCTAGAAGATGCAATGCATCTAGTCAATGGGTTAGCTCCATGGGTTATGGATAATACCCATCATGACTTCATGCATGATGTCATGCAATGGGTCATGGGTTATGGATCACGCTCCTTGGGTATGGGTCATGGACTTTGGGTTTTACCCAACTATATTCAATGTATCTAGTCAACGGGTTAAGTACTTAGATTTTTACCCATTACAATATATACTAAGTATATATAAGTATATGTAAACACTAGTTGTTATACATATGCATTTCTATAACATGTAAACACTATTATTTGTTTATTGCTTTATATGAAAATGTAAGTGTGTTAGCAAACTATTGGCTCAAACTATTTACGCATTTTATTTGTTTCGTGAAAATGATTTTACGTTTGTTATCGACAAAAAATTAGAAGATCGTAAAATATAAATAAACATTTTTACGGCTTATTTGTATTAACAAATTTCTCTCCCCCACCTTTCTCATGATTCACCTTTTGATCCTTCGGCTTAGATGTTTCCCTCATCGTACTAAAGTCAATCAATGCCTCGACATGGGCGATAGCCATAGCAAGGTATTGAACTCCACGTCTTTCCAACTCTGTCTTAGCCCATCCTTGCAGACCGTCAAGAAAATAGAAGAGAGAGTCTTGGTCGAAAAGATCCGGAATCTCCAAGGTAAGTGTAGTGAATTCCTTGACATAATCCTGGATCGTTTTGGAATATTTAAGTCTACGAAGCTGACTCTTTGCTTCGTTCTTAGCTGTTGTACCCTATTCACTATCGTTTAAAAACTATTAAGTACTTGAAACAATTTAACAGTGAATAATGACTGAAAGTAATGTAAGTAAAACACACAAAGTAATTTTCAACATCATATTCTTATTAGAAATAAATCAAAAGAATACGTTACCCAAGTACTTGCGGAATAGTACTTGGGATTGAAATGACAAAGTTTGGGGTGACTCCTCTCTAAGCTCAGGCTAAGTCTGAGCACAACTCTTAGAACCCACTGAGCTAGCTCAAGGATAAAGTTGTATTTGGAGGAGTGAAAAGTTGGCTTGTGTGTATGTGTGTTTTTACAATTCACAAGCTTAAACTTTTCACTCCTTCTCTTATGCTATTTATACAAGTATGGATATTTAACTTTAACCTAGAAGACAAAAACATAGATCACAGTAATCCCGAATATAGATATATTCGATTACTGTTTACTTTGCTATTTGTAGTCAGGCGGCGAAGCTTCTTTCCTTAGCAGAGAATCCTTTAGTATCGCCGCTTACTATAAATGGGAAGATATGTGTTAATACAAATAAGCCGTAAAAACGTTTATTTATATTTTACGATCTTCTGATGTTTTGTCGATAACAAAAGTAAGATCATTTTAACGAAACAAATAAAATACGTAAATGGTTTGAACTAATAGTTTTCTAACACACTTACGCTTTCACATAAAACACTAAAACTAGTATAAGTGATTTTATGCTTAAGATATACATATGTACAATAACTAGTGTTTACATATTGGGATAACATATACTTAACTAAGTATATACCAAAATGGGTAAAAACAAGTATATACTAAAATGGATAAAAACAAGTATATACTAAATAGGTAAAAACTAGCAAATGGTTTTGACCCATAACCCATGGTTTTATTTATACCACTTAACCAAGTTCATTGTATCCTTAAGATACATTGTATCTAGAAAGAAAACCATGGATCAACCCATAACCCATGACCCATAACTAAAAATACCCATGGGCAAAGAGGAGCGTTCCACGGATCCCTGGCTTTGTGCTAGCCGGATCCCAAGTGGAAGGGATCCGTGGGATCCGGGGAAACAATAGAATTTTTCTCTATAAATAGTGAGCCATTTCTTCATTATTTATGACCCCTTTCTAACACACTTTCTCCCCTGAGTTAAATCTCACTAACCTTAGATCCAAGAGATCTATGTTTGTAGTCTTGTTTTTGTGTGATCTTTTAGGTTCCTCTTAAAGGCAAGATCACCACCTTTGAAGTCGAGCAAGCTCAAGTCCATGAGTTGCCAAGCTTCTTCATCATCAAGGCTACTAAAGTCCTCTTGTTGATTATCTCTTTCTTTCTTCAAAGAAGTGTAGTGTTGAAGACATTAGTGAAAGATGTCTCAAATGTCAAGACGAAGATATTAGTGAAGGGTATCTATCATCTATAGGATAAGCACTTGTGGTAGGTGCTTAGAAGTCAAGACAAGAAGCATTAGTGAAAGGTGCTTAGAAGTCAAGACTTGAAGCATTAGTGAAAGGTGCTTCGAAGTAAAGACACAAGACATTAGTGAAAGGTGTCTTGTAGATCTAGTCAAAGGCATTAGTGAAAGGTGCCTTAGATGTACATTCGATATGGTGTGTTTCGATGTACTAGATAGACTAGCATTAGATCCAAGGATATTGATGTCCTTGATGATGTTGTAAAGGAGTAGATCTCCTTTGGGATTAGTCGTTGGTGTAGTGTGGTAGTAGTTCCTCCATTGCAATGGAACTAGGTGCTTAGCCTAGTACCTAATAAATGGTAGGCGACGTTGTGAAGGTGTAGTTCACCTAAGGTGTGAAAGAACTCGGTGGTTAGCCTAGCACCGTATAAAGGGTAGGCGACGTTGTGTAGGTGTGGTTCGCCTTGGTGTGAAAGAACTCGGTATTTAGCTTTGTACCGGAAAAAGGTTAAGCGACGTTGTGAAGGCTTCTCCGCCATAAGGAGATTGGTGTAGTGTTTACGAACTCTCGAGTAGGTGACTCGGGGAGTGGAGTAGGGCAAGGAAGGTGTCCTTGTAGCCGAACCACTATAAATACTCGAGTTGTGGTTTTGTGCTTCTTACTCTTTATCTTTTCATTACATATCTTAATATGCTTGTTTATCAACATCCAACACACACAACCAAATAGATTGACATAAGTCGATCTAAATAGTTTAAAAGGAAGTTTTAATTGGTAAAACTATTCAACCCCCCCTTCTAGTTTTCCACAATTGGTATCAGAGCTTCGTTACCAAGTTTCTTTAAGTATATTGTACTTTAAAAACTTGATACGATCCATGGTTAATTGAAAACTACAAAGAAGGTTTTTCATAAAAACAAAGACCATGTCTTTTAAAACTATATGTTTGGATGTCGATTTGATAACAACATTTTTTATTTATTTTTTTATTATTGCACTAATCTTCCTTGTCATGTTGATTAGTCAAAGCTCATACCCACCAAGCTTTAGGAGTTGCTTGGTAACAAGATTACCTTCCTTAAAAAGGTATCTTAAACGCAAAGGAGCGGGAATTGTCTAAGTGACATTTGCTGTATCATTTGTAAAGACATTCCTAAGTGCGCTAAAGGTATGATTTTCTTTTTACTTTGCTTGATAATTAAGTATACCTAGTTAGGTATTTATATGATTATCTTTTGTGCAAATTACATGTTTTACTTGAAGCTTCATTAGGAAGCCTTTTTCTCACATACGTGTTTTATTTCTCATATAAAGTCGTGGTATATAAAACTTATGTTTTGTTTCTTTTAATCCAATAAAACAAAACACGAATTTCAAAAATTCCTCCTTCCCCATAAAAACCCCCACCGTCGACCACTTTATCAAACCCTCACTTTTTCAAATCTTCCAATTTCAAAAATTTCCTCTCATTCAAAAACTTCATCTTCCTCCTCATTCCATCTCAATCGAAACCAAGAAGATCCGTCACCAACATGGTTTACATCGCACTCGTGCTCATCGCCCTAACACTCATCGCACTTGTGTTCCCTATGATGAGGTTCACATACGGAGACATTTACTTTGTGTTGTTAATCTATATTGGGGTCATATACCCAATCCTTTGTATCATCCTTAGTATTGAAATGCAATATTATTAATCTAGTTTATCTAGGTTACTATTATGTGTTTGTCATTCCTTTTGATTTATATGTTTTATATTTTTGTGATACATTAGAGGTCATGTATGCATGCTAAAAGAAAATGTAGGATAAAACATATTTCGTGGTATAAAAACTGTAAAACCTTTTATCAAATCTGTGTCTGTTACTACAGATCCACGGATCCCGGAAGATATACTAGCCGGATCCCTTTTGTAAAGGAACCGTGGGATCCGTCCTACTGGAAAACAGTTTTCATGCAAGATTAAAAACCAATATCTTTCTAAAAGTAATAATCTACTAGAATTTCAAAACCATGAGTTAGTTAAGTGTTAAATACCATTATTAATAAAATCTAGTAAAAACATTAGATTATCATAGGTTGGTCACAAACATGTTCTCTCTTTAACCTATCATTTCTATAGGTTTAATTATGACGCATGAATATGAGTTTGATTTTTCACTCACTAGCGTCTACACTCCGAACATCTCTCTTGAGCCCAACACACCTGGCAATCATGTCCGCGGGTTCAATAATCTCGAAAACCGTCACTTCCATGAAGGACGTATTGTAGACACCTCTCTACAATTTGAAGAAGGTATCAATACCTCCTTCCGAGCCATAGGACTAGAATATCTTCTTGAAATCAACGAGAAGATATGTCCAATGTTCATAATGGAATTCTTCCGTCAAGTTGAACTCGTTCGTAACGAGGATCGCTCTTTATCTCTTTGGTTTTATATCAAAAATCAAAAGTTCACTTTAACCCTTGGGCATTTTGCTTACATCCTCCGGATTCCAAATCATGGACAATGTGCCTTCACCGAAGATTGGTCTCTTGATTCTCTCTTCAACTTTCGTGAAGAAAATAGTCCATATTGTTCACACATACCCTCTCCGGAAGATTTAAATCGCATAATATGAAAACCTCGACCATATTACTCCAATCCAAACATTATCCATACACGGGATATCCGAGAAGAGTACAAGCCTCTTGCTCTCATTCTACGTGAAAATGTTTGGAGTCTTAGGGGAAATCGAGATATTCTTCCCGCTTGTTGTGCTCACATGTTGTACTGTTTGCTAACGCAACAACCATACAATCTCGCCTACTTCTTCGCAAGGCGAATTGCAAATATTCAAGGCTCCAAGAATAAACTCATCCCTTATGGAATGTTCTTGACACGCCTCTATCACAATGTTATGCACTTCCATCCTCAATTTCAAAGTCCGTTGTACGTACTTGTGAACAAGATGATGGAACCGCTAAACATATCTCTCATGAATACTTTCTTCATTCTTGATTCCACCAATACCCATCAATCACATAATGATCCTCCTAGCGAAGACACTCAAGGAACCTAGAATAGTCAAATAGGATCAATTCTACTCTACTCATTGTTTATCAATGTAATCCTATTTCTTTCATGAAATAAAACATCTTACACTTGATATCTTAGTTTTAGAACTCCTTTAAACAAAACTTGGAATATAATGCATTGTCAAGATCATTGCATACCTTTAGTAAAGGTTCTGTCTAGCAGATAGACGAATCCCAAATGTTGTACTAAACGGATCCCTACATCTAGGGAACCGTGGGATCCGGCAAAACAGAAAATGCAATTGCAAGCATTGTATGTCAAACACATTCTTAGAACACCTCACACTAAGCTAAACATAGTGTCTTAAGGTAGATTAAGACTTTATCAAGATAGGTTAACCTTTCCTACTCATTCCAACTCACATAGAACACACTCTAAGATATTCATAGATTTATCACTTTGTTTTAATCCATCACTCTTCCACTCTCAAAACCTCACATTTCATTTTTTTTACCCTTCACATCTAGGTTAAAAATCTTTTATAACAAAATTGATCATAAATCAATCTCACCTCAAAATTGATCAAAGTTGATCAAATCCTAGTTTTCCCATCTCAAAACCATTAGGATATTTTCCAAAACACAATCCTAAGTCACAACCTCATCTCTAGGATCATTTAGCTTCAATTGACACTCTCTTCTTTAGTATCATCCTTGCTCATTCATTGGTACTCATGAAAGTTCCATATCCTTCCATAAAGACAATCATTAGCTACATCACTCACCACCTTCAAGTACTTAAGCACCCTTTCATTTAAGACACTTAGGAAGACTGAAACACTCAAGATATTATAGGTCTTAGATTTTAGAAACATCATTTCCACTCTTTCATAGCTGCTGATAGCCGGATCCCTAGGATTAGCCTAGACGGATCCCTTTGAGAAAGGAACCGTGGGATCCGGATGACAGTATAGGTCAAATCTTGCTAAAACAATCATTTCAACTTATCTTCCTAACTCAAACACTCCATCTTATCTTAAATGAGTTCCTAGATCAGTCCAACCTCTGAAGTTGACTCTTGTGCATGTCAATCATCACATTCCAATGAATCCTAGTGGCTTAAAGCTTAAATGCACTTGCCAAAACTCTTAGTTTATAAACCACCTTGTTAGGATCTGCATAGTCATCACTCTCACTCTAACTTTCAGCTCTTGAAATCATTTCATCATGAGAAAAACCCCAAGTAGTAACTTATCCACCAAAGAACCACCCATGAAAAAGGCTCTTGTTATACACGAAATCTCCTCAACCGAATCATCTCCCGTCAAACCAACAAATAAGAGAATCCTTCATCATCCAATCAAACCAATTCCTAAAAGGATAGTACTGTAAAACCCTAAAAATATGAAACGTGTTAAGAGACTAAAATACCCTTGAAATCGAACATTTATTAAATACGTAAAATACATTGATATTCAATTAACGAAATTTAAAATCTAACTTACGAATAATTAAAATTTAACGAATATGTTTATGTGATCGACTTTTAAAAACGAAAGTTAAACGTCTCGCGTGAAATAGTGGGGCCGTTCGTTGGGCCTTGCCTTTCGTTTAATTGTGAAGCATTGGGCCGTATGTTTGGCCGGTTGGGATTCAAGTCGAGAGCTCAAATCATAGGCCGAGTGATGTTTGTTCCGGATAGGTTGAGCCGAAGCCCACACTCAAACCCATATGACCCGATCGGTACACATATATATACAAACATAAGACACAAATTTGGAACCCTAAAAAAAACTACAAGTTGCGGTATTCTTTTTCTTTCTTTCTCTTGGCCGGTTCGCTGCACTCTTAGTGCCGTGGTATTTTGATTCCGACGCAAGCTAAAAGGTATAACCAAGTCTTCCTCGTCTCATTTGATACACATAACGTTAATAATATGTTATAATATGTCATGTTTAAATCGGGTCTTGTGTTTGTCGAACCGCATGAAACCGAACCACATATATATAAATCGATTTAGGTATAACATGAAAACGTTTAATATGTAATGTACGTGAAGTGGTGTGAGATATGGTTTGCGTAAAACTTGTGTAGCCGAAACATGCATATAATCGAAACATAGGAATGTTTGTAAACATGTGTTTAAATAAGTAACGATCAGGCAAAACGTAAACCCTAAGTCATGTGTGAGTCGAGCCATGCGTAACCGAACTATATGATTTGTGAAACGTGTGTAGCATGCGTGTGATCTGTGCTGAACCAGCCAAGTCTAATCACACAAGCTAGCCACTTGTGAATGGCTAACCGTAATAGACTTAAAACTGCTTTAAACACAAATACAATGAAGATCAGAGAATATAGTGAATTCCCGGGTCGTTAAATCCCACGGAGACTCAATGGTGTGTAAACACTAATTCAGATGATAGAATGATCACTAAGGATAGTGATCAGCAAAGGTTTGGATGAATAATTATACCTAAAGAAAAAGTTTATAAATTACAGCGACTTAAATACAAATTAAGAAAATTAAAAAGATAAAATATATTAAATAAACGCTATCACTATATTTAAAATGATGAACGTTTAAAACTTAAAACGTACGTTTAAATAAAATTACGTAAACGTACAAAATAAAACGTGAAAATAAAGAAGGAAAATACCTACGGATATGAAAAATACATTTTTACAATCCTAAATATAAAATAAAATTATTGGAAAAATAAAATTATTTTTAAAACTATATATCTAATTATTATTAAATAAAAACTATTTTTACTTATTTAATAATAACCTAAAATACAAGAAAATAGGAAATAAAGCTAGAAAAATAAAATTATGACTTGGAAAAATCTAAAATGACAAAAAAGAATTTTCAAAACTATTTTTGTATTTTTCTGAATATTTTTCTATTTTCTAGGAATTAAAATCTATTTAAAACTACTTAAATTACTTGAAAATACAAATTTAACTAAGAAAAATCTAGAAAAATATTTTTTTGTCTTTTTATATTTATCTTAACTTAAGAAAATTGAAAAATTATTTTTTTGAAACTTTTCTTAATTAATTGAATTAAATGCTATTTAAAAATGCTTAAAAACTGAATTAAATGCAGAAAAATAGCAAACAGACTTGGAAAAATATGAAAATTTCAGGAAAAGTCTAAAATATTATTAGAAATCTAGGAAAAATGGAAAAACAGGTGGTTATGTGGAGGATTATGCAACTGCTAAGTCAAGTGCTTAGAAATAAGCACTTGAAATAAGCAAATGGTTACAACTGCACACCAAACTGTAACAGAAGCTTGAATAAGCTAAAAGAACTCTAAAGCAACTAAAATCAACAAGCCATAACCCCTGGATTGCAAGATACCAAGATTTGGATTATTTGAGATTATAAGTTAAGAACAGATCTGAGGCCAACTTTGGACTAGAAAATAAGCACTTGAATAAGCTGGAAACTAAAAAGCAAATGAAAGAACTTAAACTAGACCTGGGTGAGAGCTTGTAAACCAAAAAGTAGACCTAGATAAGCTCAAATGAGCCCAATGCAAGCTCTGCAAGAACTGCATAATCCCTGTGCAGACTCAGTGCCCTGCACAGGGCATTTAGTCCCATTTTGACAAGCTTATTTGGGGCTTATAAAAAATTTGTAAAAATCTAGAAAAATGGTAATAATAAAATAGACCAAGGGAGGTTTTTGAAACCACAATTTTCACTGAAATTGACTCAGAAATGAGTCCAAGAAAAATCCCTCTAGTTTGGCCAAAACTGAGTATTTCAATATTTTGACTTTTTAACAAAACTGAAAAGTTGACTAATTTGAGGTTTGATCTTGATTTCTCAACTGATTATGATGTTAATTGATGAATGAAACCTAATGCAAGCTATTTCTAAGTTATTTAAACACAAAATGAGCTTTTGATTCTCCAAAAATCCAACAGATAAGACTTAAGACAGATTCACAAGTGATTTTGACTTTTAGTGGTTGCAGGCACACTTTGATGACTGATATGGGCTCAAATGAGCCAAACAAACATTAAACAACATGTCTTACTTACTGGGCAAACCTCTAGTACAGTTTAAACATTAAATCCAAACACAACTTAAAACATTGATATGCAATTTAAACTACTTAAGCTACTGAGCTACCTTGCTATATTGATCAAATTGAGCTTTCATGACCTAAATACAACTATATAAACACATTTTAACTATTGGTGACCACAGATAAACATTCAAGCATAATATGCAAAATGATGAAAACTGAAAATGAGACAGATTACTCACAACTGACCAGCTTGTATGCAGGCTTAAACCAGACCCAATCCTACTCTTATCTAACCTATTTCACCCCATATCAACCTCTGCATCAACCAAATATCATCACCATTCCCATTCTTAGCTCAGTTTGACTTTCGTTGACCATGGACCAATATTACTTGAAATTGATGTATATGCTTACAAAAAGATTTGAATAGCTTAAATAAGCTAGGTTGAGTTTAAAAATAAGCTTCTAAGAGCTTATGAATAAGAGTTGGAAACTGAGATTAACAACAGTAAGCTGAAAACTTGAAGCTTAGATAAGAACTTGGAATTACTATTTAAAAACACATCACACTGATAAGGTTACTTGAATTTAGTACAATGAAGTAAAAGATTACATTCTAGAGTTGAATTAAAACATAAACTAAAAAAATGACATACTTAAAAGCTTAAAAACTAACTACCACCCTTAGCTTGCTTCTTCTCTCTCTTTTATAGCTCCAAATTGTTTCTCTCACTTCCCTGATTGTTTCCCACCACTTTCCATAACCATTGGATCACTTGAAGTCATCTTGGCCCTTGATTGTGTTTTGGCGGGAAAAATGTATTTGACAGTTGTGGGTTGAGTGATAGGGTTGAAGGTGCATTTAATGCCTTTGGAGTGTTGTTGAGGAGAGGGGAACATGGAAAGTGGAAAGGTGAGGAGGGGGGATGGGTTGCAGGGCTAGATGTTGGGGAAGACAGTGAAAAAGGCGGGTAGGGGCGTTTGTTTGACTTATCTGTTTGACTTGGGCAGTATTATGAAGGGGGTCCAAATTGAAGGGGGTCACAAGGATGGCAGGGGTCATATGGGTATTGACAAGTCCAAAGGGTTTATAAAGGGTTAATAACACAAGGACTTATGTTGCCAATTCTGAAAATTGAGGGACCAGACTTGCCAATTCTGCAAAGTTGTTCCAAGGGCTAAAAGTGACAAGTTTCAATAATGCAAGGACCAAACTTGACATTTTCAATTTTCCAAGGGCCATTTTTGCCAATTTTGAAACTTGGAGGACCAAACTTGTAATTTCTCAAAACTTTTGATATTTTTCACCAAAGGACTGATTTTGACAACTTATGATTTTAAAAGGACCTTTGGTGATTTTTCTTTTGAAATTATGACTCAGGGACTGTTTCTGACAACTTTTTGAAACTTGGGGAACTGAAACTGCCAATTATGCAAACTTAGCTCATTTTTCATCTGTTTTTAAACATTTTGCATCTGAAACATATAAAATGCAATTTTGGAATATTTTCAGTATTTTGATGCATTTCTGAGCATTTTTAAACGTTTTGCAGTTCAGATTTAACCAAAAATGATGAGTATTTACACACTCATCAATCCCCCACACTAAACTATTGCTAGTCCCTAGCAATCTTTTGAGAAAAACTTAATGGATTTGAATCTCTTTACCAAAAGCCATTACTTCTGGAGTAGCCAAATATTTCAGTTCAAGTAAGAACCATGGTACACCGATAACCATGTGATTTTGAGCAAACCACCAGCTTCTAACGGATTTGATTTGTCTTTACCAGAAGCCGTTTGCTTCTAGACTAGCCAACTCTTAGATAAATTATCAATATTATCTTTGGTGAGCTGATTACCAATTATGGTTTTTCCACTGCCTTTACCACAAGCCATAAACTTGCGGGCTAGCCAACTCTTCACTTTTAAGGATATGGTGAGCTGAATACCATACAATTTTGGGCAAATTGCAAGCCGTCAACGGATTTGAGATATCTTTACCAAGAGCCGTTTGCTCCTGGATTAGCCAATCCTTTTGTTTATTAGACATGGTGGACTGATAACCAATTGAGTAAGTGCAAAACACTTACTCCAAAAAAATTTTGGCCAAAAATGGGGGAATTAGGTGGTATAATTACATGATAAAATTCGTGAGAATTCCCCCCCACACTTAGAAATGAATATTGCCCTCAATATTCAAAGTACCGGCGATTATGCCGAAACATAGAACGTAAAAGGGAAATATTACGGCCATTATTTGAAAGAGATTTTTTTTTTTTTTTTTTTTTTTTTTTTTTTTTTTTAGAGATATATATATATATATATAACATGTGGGGCATCACCCCCACACTAAGGTGGTAGAAAGGGGTAAGAAGTCAGAAATATGGGTGAAAACCCATATGGTGTGTGCTACTGTTTTTGATTTCCGAGTCGCTAGCTTGACTCGACCCCGCATTAATTTGTTCATGGGGAAGCAAAGTGGAAGAAACAATCTCCATCGGACTTTCATTCAAGATGTTTGGATAAACATTGAAGCACGCGAAAGTTCCACACCGACGAGATATACAGAGAAAGACCCGGCTCACAGATGATAAATGAAAATGCCGGGGTCAAAGATAGTGTCCTCACTACCGAAGGAGTGAAGAAGAGAGGAAGTCACATCATAAGTGAGGAATGGAAGGAAGATGTTTATAACAATTAGGATCCATTCGTCATCCTCAATTGTAGACATATCGGGAGGAAGGGTGAGGGTAGTATCATCAATAAGCAAACTCTTATGATAGAGTACACCTTCCTCCGAGCCAATATCATCCTCAAGATCAAAATAGAAATGATCATATTCCGGAGGAGATATGTCATGAGAGAGTTCACCGGAGAACTCTTCATGAAGAGAATCATTGGAAAAAGCCTTAAGTTCAGGAAATGGTTCGGGCTTGTCCAATGTAGAGTCACTATCCACAACGGGGATAGGAGATGAAGCTGACTTAGCACAGAATGATTCGATCTTAGAAACAAGAATAGAAATGTGCACTCCTGATTAGTTGCCTCTTTATGAGAAATTTCTGACATTGGATTTTAAGTTTAGGTCCTTTTGTTTTCATTTAGAGGATTGAATTTGGGATTATTAAGTTTTGTTTTGGAAGTTCATCTTATGACGATTTTGCAAATTTTGTTTGATTAGTGGGAATAAAACAAAATTTTGAAAGTATAGTTCCTGTTTGTTGTTTCTTTCTGATAGATTCGTTAGGTTTCCGTAGTCCTCATAAGTTTCGTCTGTTGTTTGTTTTCTTAATGATGAGGCTTAATCACAGCTTGAAATAAAGTATGACCATTATGATGGTATACTCATGTGAATCTGGTCTGACATAGTATGTTACTTGCTATCTGTATGTTATCTGTATGTGATATGTTTCGTTTTGATATTAGTTATGTAGTTGCCATGACCCAGGACAGAAAATGATGACAATAAGAACTGGTTATGTGATGCAAGTATTATGACGCCTGATCAACGTGATAATACCGAGATCATATAATTTGAACTTATTGAAATCATATGACGTCTGGGGAAATGCCTATGGTTGATGCGTGAATGGACTTTGACTTGTATTTGTTAATTGGCACTCCTCATGTTCGTTTGAAATTTTGTACCTATTTGTGAGATTTCGTCGATATCTGTTACGTGTAAGTTTTGTGCGCGTTGGACCGAAATTGTTATGATTTGTGTGAAATATGGATTGCTATGTTTGCTCTAAAGGTGTACGTCTCCGTGTACCCTTATGGTGATCATTGGATATTTCTTGAAGTGTTTGAGGAACATTAGATCCTTTTAGTTTGATTATCTACGACTAGTGAGACCGGTAGGATTCGTTTTGTCTATGTATATGTTTGTTCCCCTCATTAGATATCTGAATAAGTTAGAGCGTGTTGTTTGATTTTCGGCATCTTATCTGTTATCTGCCATTGCTTGATAAGTATATAATTATCTGTTATAAGTATTTGACTATTGATTTGACTTCTGAGAAGTATGAGTTTGAAGATTCTGATAAGAATCCGTTTGTTCCGAGATAAGTTTAGCGTTCGTCATATATTCCTTGAAGTTCTGAAATCCGATTTGTTTTCGATTCTGTTCCGTCTTGTTCAATTTCGAGGACGAAATTTTCTTTTTAGAAGGGGAGAGTTGTAAAACCCTAAAAATACGAAACGTGTTAAGAGACTAAAATACCCTTGAAATCGAACATTTATTAAATACATAAATACATTGATATTCATTTAACGAAATTTAAAATCTAACTTACGAATAATTAAAATTTAACGAATATGTTTATGTGATCGACTTTTAAAAACGAAAGTTAAACGTCTCGCGTGAAATAGTGGGGTCGTTCGTTGGGCCTTGCCTTTCGTTTAATTGTGAAGCATTGGGCCGTATGTTTGGCCGGTTGGGATTCAAGTCGAGAGCTCAAATCATGGGCCGAGTGATGTTTGTTCCGGATAGGTTGAGCCGAAGCCCACACTCAAACCCATATGACCCGATCGGTACACATATATATACAAACATAAGACACAAATTTGGAACCCTAAAAAAAAACTACAAGTTGCGGTATTCTTTTTCTTTCTTTCTCTTGGCCGGTTCGCTGCACTCTTAGTGCCATGGTATTTTGATTCCGACGTAAGCTAAAAGGTATAACCAAGTCTTCCTCGTCTCATTTGATACACATAACGTTAATAATATGTTATAATATGTCATGTTTGAATCGGGTCTTGTGTTTGTCGAACCGCATGAAACCGAACCACATATATATAAATCGATTTAGGTATAACATGCAAACGTTTAATATGTAATGTACGTGAAGTGGTGTGAGATATGGTTTGCGTAAAACTTGTGTAGCCGAAACATGCATATAACCGAAACATAGGAATGTTTGTAAACATGTGTTTAAATAAGTAACGATCAGGCAAAACGTAAACCCTAAGTCATGTGTGAGTCGAGCCATGCGTAACCGAACTATATGATTTGTGAAACGTGTGTAGCATGCGTGCGTTTTGTAAGTCAAGTGAGCTGGCGATATATAAATATAATACGTGTTCATGTTTTCTTTTCGAAGCTATTGTGCATGGGAGTGTCGATGTGTATCTAAGTCGGATAATGAATAACTTGTGTTGTCACATGAAATCATAAACATGCATGGGTATAAAAGTCGACGTATAATGTGTATATAAGTAACGTATGGTTAAAGTCATGAAGATGTTGAGTAAATAAGAGGGAGTTAATAAGTTGTGTGAGTCGATACGAGTATGCATAAGTGTTTGCATGTGTGTGCGCGTGCATGGTGAAACAAGGAAAGGAAGGTTTGTTTTCATACGATCTAGGTTAAAGTAATGAGTTTTAAAAGACGTAACATGTAAAGTAAATGCGCATTAATATGATATTAAAAGAGTGGGAAAAACCTTAGGACATAAATGAGAAGCGATTAGGGTTTCGAGCTGTGTGTGCTAATTCGTTATTTCATGTGAAAATAGTAAGTCG
This sequence comes from Chrysanthemum seticuspe, assembly GCA_019973895.1. Taxonomy (NCBI): domain Eukaryota; kingdom Viridiplantae; phylum Streptophyta; class Magnoliopsida; order Asterales; family Asteraceae; genus Chrysanthemum; species Chrysanthemum seticuspe. The sequence goes on from BPTQ01000006.1 coordinate 298,156,226, forward strand.
TTTAGGTCATAAATAACTGTTGATTTAACGTATAACGAGCTAGTATTAAGTGTGTTAAAAACGTGCGTGAGTTATGATTTTATGTAAGAAACTAAGTGTCATGAATTAAAAGTAGTGTATGCATGGTCTCATTAAGTTTGTATTTCGAACAATGTTACATGAGAGTCTTGGTCAATCACGTAAGATATAGAAGTTGGTGTAAACTGTTATGAAAGAAAGTCCTAAAATCCGTTCTTGACATTTATAAACCCTATACTTTGAAAGATGATCATATAAGCTCTCAAATAAGATATTTGTCATATTAGACCCTTAAGTTTACCATTTGTCAATTGTAACCCATAAGTTTGGCTAATTAATGATCAATACTCTAAAATATCGTAATTCCGTCCGTCACTAAGAATAAGAATATAATTACAACTCTAAGAATGTTAATGCGATGAATCTGTTATAATTTAATGATGCTAATACGTATTAAATAAATCATAATCCGTGTTGATTCGTTGAAGGAGACGCGACGTTATATCTTCGTGATTCACTCATTCATTTGCTTTCCTCTCATTTGCGTTAAGGTACAGATATTCTGACCTTTTCAGTAAAGGTTCCTTATGATGCTCTTTTCGTTAGTTTTCCTATTTTACTTATTAGGGTTTCCGATGCCATTGCTATGAAACCTTTTCTGATTGTTTGATCTGTTGCTTATCTGAACCTCTGTTTATTTGAACCATGCAATATCTGATTTGAAATTTATGTTAGGAAGACTTTGATATGTACATTTGTTGAACCTTGTTATATTTGATTATGAACTTCTGCTTAGGGGCACTAAAAGTTGAATTTCTGATTATGGAAGTATGATATGTGATTATGATAATAAACTTCTGACCTATGAATATTCGAATATGAACCTTATGATCTGAATTATCTGATATGTTATCTGTGACCTTTGTATTTGATTATGACCTGTGTCATATCTGAAATTTTGTTTGACCTAAGATAGTTTGACACCCGAGCCAAATATTAACTAGTCATGGGGGTTCCATGTCCGTGTCAGTGATGCACCTCTGACATGACTCTAGGGCAGTTGAGTGATGTTCTGCCACGTCCCTTATCTGTTATCTGTTATGAGCTCAAGTTATATTATATGACCAATATCTGTCTGTGGGGCGTATGGATGCATCCTAGATCTGATCTGTTATCCGATATGATTTGTCTGGTTAATGATGTCGTGTGCAATACGCGTCTTCACAAAATTCTGGGAGCTAGCTACTCGAAATTGTTTCTGAGATTATTTTTGTATAATTATGATGTTTCTGATATGATATGTTCTGGGCTCGTGGTAGTTAAATAAACCCTTATCTGTTACTTCTGTGTTAAGTAATCTGTTATGATTCGGTATTTTCAAGTGGTTATGTTATGTATTCTGACATGATATGTTGGTGAATGTGCTCATGACGTATATGTTCAAGTGATTACTAGTTGCCATGCTAGGATAGGATTAATATGTTTAAACATGATTCGTATATCTGATATTATGTTAGTTTATCGTTACGTGAATGCGTTGATCTGCGAGATTAGTGTGCTAGTGTACAATTGAGTGTTTTGAAAGTTTAGTATGTATGATGGTTCAGTTAATTTTATAAACCTTGCCTATCGGTTAGTTATCTGTCTGCATATGTGACCTGCCATGTTAAAACTCTGCTGATGTTAAGATTTGATCTGATAACTGGTTTAGCTTATGATATCTGTTCTGATAATTGCTAATGGCTATGTTATGTCTTTGTCTATTTAGTTATAGTTGTCTACTGTATTTTTGTTAGGAATTAGAAATTCCAGGTATTAAAGAGTCGGTCACCTCAAGTATATGTAATCGTTAGAAAGCTCGTAGTCGTAGTTCTTTTAAGTCAAGTAGTATTTAGTTAAGTAACTCCGTGGAGGACGGACGGGTCTTTACCCACTGTATGCCTGATCCACAGCCCGTTGTGTGGCGTTTTATTTGTAAGACTATAAATACCCTCTACCTCCCAAGGTAGAGGGTTGGAGCTCATAATAATATTTTCCTTTCTCTCACTATAGTTCCCAACTCTCTTCCACTCTCTTACTAGAACTTTCTCTCTAACATACTTAAACGCATACTTTGATCATGGTTTAGAGTGTTTGTGAAATCCAATATCCTACAATTGGTATCAAGAGCCATGGTTTGATCACTCATCTTTCATGCTCTTTGTTTTGGTGGATTTCATAAGGTTTTTGGTGTATTAAGAGTTTAGGAGAGGTTGATTTATTTGAACAAATTCTAGTGTTAAAGTTTGAATTTTGCTTGTACTCTTGTGTTTAGGATCATCATATGTGTTTATGTTTTGAATTGGAAGGCTTAAATCATTGTGGTTTGGTTGTTTTGGATTGATAAAGTGGTTATTTTTGAAAGAAGGACGAAGCGAGTTGAGTCTCGGACTTGCTTTTCTTCAAAGCGAGTTGCTTAGTTATTTTATGCGAGTTGGTACATGCGACTTAGCTGTTTAGCGAGTTGATCTTTATGCGACTTGGGTTCTAAGCGAGTTGTTTCTTTAAGCGACTTGAGATCTAAAGCGACTTGCTACTTAGCGAGTTGTAACGTTAGCGAGTTAACTTAAGCGACTTAGTGTTCAAGCGAGTTGACTGTACTGCGAGTTGAGACTAAAGCGAGTTGGCTATTTAGCGACTTGATTACTTAAGCGAGTTAAGTGTGTTGCGAGTTGATGCTAATGCGACTTGGCTATTGAGCGAGTTGACTGCTTATGCGAGTTGTGTGTTTAACGACTTGTTCATTTAGACCTTTTTCTTCTTCGTGTTACATTTTTACGGTTGTTCTTTTGGTTTAGTAAAATCCCGTGAAAGAATCAATTTCCCGGTTTAATCAAAGAATAGTAAAATCCCGTAGAGCTTGAAACATGTCTACAAACGTTCCGACTATCATCTCCACTGTTGTCGAGGATGTTCAAGCAGCTGGTTCAGATACTCGTCCACCCATGCTTGACAGAACTGACTATGACTCTTGGGCTCAACGAATCAGATTGTACTGTCTTGGAAAGGAAAATGGAGTCAACATTCTCAAATCCATTGATGAAGGACCATATCGGGTTGAGACGACTAGAGATGTACTTGATACTGCTGAAGATGGAACTCTGATTTACGGAATGGACAGACCAAAGATGTATGATGAACTTGATGATAAGGAGAAAAAGAGATTCGATGCTGATATCAGGGCTTCTAACATTGTTCTTCAAGGTCTTCCAAAAGACATCTACAAGCTGATCAATCACAACACCGAGGCAAAAGCTGTATGGGATAATGTCAAGATGCTTCTTTCTGGCTCAGAGCTAACTGTTGAAGACCGAGAATCACAGTTGTATGATGAATTTGAGCACTTCAAGATGAAACCAGATGAAAGTGTCTATGAGTACTATGTGAGATTTCATAAGCTGGTGAATGACATGAGGAACATCAGAATGACTATGCCTAACATTCAGCTGAATTCAAAATTTGTGAACAACATGAATCCCGAATGGCACAAGTTTGTCACCTCTGTGAAGCTCACTGAAGGATTGAAGAATACAAACTATGAGCAACTCTATGCCTTCCTTCTTCAGAATGAGAGACATGTCATGTTTGAAAAGATGATTCTTAATCAGTTCAAAACCAACCAGGGAGAGACTAGCTCATCTAATGACTCAACTGCCTTCTACTCAAACATCGGAATCACAACCAAAGCCTCACAAGTCATACCCATGGGTAATGGTAATCACAAACTCATTCCTGATCCTATGTTCAAACAAGCTGATGCTGATGCACACGTGGGTAACATCATTAATCAACTAGCTCTTCTGATTAGTCAAAACATGAATTCTCTCCCACAAACCAACAACAACCTCAGAACAGCATCTAACCCACACAATCAAGCTACTGTTAAAGATGGGAGGATCGTGGTGCAACCAGTTCAGGAAAGACAGTATGATCAGGGAAGAGGTGGAGCTGGTAGAGGTTATGTTGGTAATCAGAATCGAGGAAGGAATGGTAATCAAGGTCAAGCCAAGCCGATCAAATGCTACAACTGTGGTGGTGAGGGACACATTGCAAGGAACTGCACATCTCCAAAACGTCCACAGAATGCTGATTACTTCAGAGATAAGATGCTGGTTGTAGAAGCTCAGGATAATGGTGCTGCTTTGGATGAAGAAGAGTTGTTGTTTCTTGCTGAGGGCAATGCCAAGACCTATGATGCTGACGTGGATGAGCAGCCTGTTCAGGAAATAGGTCACAATCATCAGAATGCCTTTCAAGTCGCTGATTGTGATGCATACGACTCTGATGTGGATGATGGACCTACTGCACACACAATTTTTATGGCTAGCATTTCTCCAATAGTTTCTCCCAAGGTCTCATCTTCACCACAAGCTGGCCCATCCAAAGACAAACTCATCTCAGAGGTATTAAAACTATACGATAATGCTGATGTGCAAAAGACGCATGACAAAGTACAATTAACTGAAACTTTTGAATCAAATATTGAAAAAATGGGTAATATCAATGTTGTCCCATATGATCAATATGTGGAACAAAGTGAAAGTGAAGTTGTACCAAGTGATGCATCTTCTGCAGTCAACAATGACTATATCTTTGATGAATACACTGCATGTGCCCCTGATGATTCTGTAATTTCTGAACTAAATGCCTATAAAGAACGTGTTGCTATTTATGAACAACAATCGAAATTTGAGTTGACCACTCGTGAGCAGGAAATGGATGACCAAGTGCGTACAATCATTAGAAAAAGTAATTTTAGAGAAGAAGTATTAAAACAAGAGTTAAATTCCTTGCAAGAAAAGCTTTCTAAAACTGCTAAACAAAAACAAGAGCTTCAAGAAAATGTGAAAATGCTTAAGCAAGAATTTAATGCAAAGGAATCAAAACTCTTGAAAGATTTTTCTAATCTGAAAACTTTGAAAAACAAACTTGAAAACAAGTTGTACATACAAGGGAACACCATTCAGACTGCTCACATGATCACTAAGCATAGAGTTCTAAGCGATAAGCATAGTGTTCCCATTATAGATAAACCCAACCCTGAGTATGGGAAGATAGCAAAAGCAGCTCAAAATGTGATTTATGATGGCAATGAGATTCTTAAACCTAGACAAAAACCTAGTTGCTCTGAGTGCACAGAGGAAGATAAGAAATTAGATGAAATCACTAGGGAGAAGATGAATAAGAAACTAAATGATCCTAAATGTAAAGAGATGAAAATAAAGATCACACCCCATGACTACAAGAAGGAAAACTGGATTTCCTTGAACAAGTTTAAGCCTCAGACTTTGTTGACTCCCAAACAAGTTTTTTGGAAAATAGATCTAGATAAGCAGAAAGCTGAAAATATTGTTGAAACAAACCCTCCCCTTTGGAAAATGCCTAGAGCGACTGTGTATCCTCCTAATACACCAATGCATCTTGTTCCTAGAACAATTGCCACTAAAAGCAAGACCTTAATTAGCCAATATGTTATATTTCAACTATTTGTTGATTTTGAGAAAACTTGCAAGAAAAGGATCACACCCACTGGTATAACTGAAGGAGAAAGGGGTTTTGAGCAAATGAAAGAATGCTATTTAACTGAGGTCATGCCTTTCTTTAAACTTCTAAAAGATCACTTTGAGAGTCTTAAAAAGGGGATAGATACTGATATTAAGGGAATGGAAAAGGAATTTGATGCAATGATAGTTGAGGTTAGTGACTATGAGCGAGCACTAAAATATAATGAGATTGAGAGGAAGAACTTGCATACACTAAATGAGAACCTGATTTCTGAATGTATTGCTCAAGATATGTTCTACACTACTACTAATTGTTCTATTACTGCTTCTCGATTCCATGAACTGTCTGTTGCTTTGAAAGTCTCTCATGATCGTGTCATTGAGCTTGAAAAAACTAATTCTGGACTAAATGAGAAAATTGAACTGGATGATCACGACAATTTGGTTAAACATTTTTCTAAACTAGAAGTTGAGCATTTTAATTTACAACTAAAATATCAACATCTTAAAGAAAATGTCAAAACTTCAAATATCAAGACATCCTCAGATGCTCCAGAGTTTGATGCAGTTTTTCAAATTAACAAACGTGATGAACAGATTCAAGCTCATTGCAACACGATCAGAAAATTGAAAGCCCAAATATCTCAATTAAAGGGTCAAACGAACAATGTGACTGGTCCCCAAATGCCTCCTCCTTTAGATTCTCAGAATTCTCAAAACTTTCATCTTCAAAACTTAGTAAATGCTTTACAAAAGGAAAATGAGGCTTTTCTTGAAGAAAATGAAAAGGTTAAACGTCATTTCAATGAATTATTTGAATCTATAAAGGTCACTCGTAACAAAAATAACGAAACGGTAGCCTCGTTACAAAAAGAAATTGAGAATCTAAAGAGTCAGGTAAAAGGGAAGATGCCAATGACCAATGGGGAGAATGGTGTATCAAAGGTACATGTCTGTAATAAATATGCTTTGTCTATGAAATATGTTCCTCCTCATCTTAGGAATAACAAACTTGCTATTCAAACATATTTCTCATACCTTAAGGACAGCCTAGAATGTCTCCGTGATATTGTAGAAGAGGATAAGTTAGAGAAACCAGATGATAATGCAATTGGCCATGTATGCTTATATGCCAAACGATCTCAAGAACTTCTAGAATGCCTAATTACAATATGCCCTAAAACCTTAGGTGAGCAAGTCAATCCCTTGATACCGTGTTCTATGCCTAGTGCCAAGCATGCAAGTCACTCAAGGCCAAATGTTATGAATGTGAACCCCAATGTGCCCTCAAGTAGTTCAGATTTCGAATCTGTTAGTGCTAAGAATGTGAACTCGAGTGCGCACTCTAGGTGTTCTAATCCCAGCTATTCAAGTGTGAAAAAAGTTAATCTTAGTGTGCCTGCATGTAGCTCAGATCCCAGCACATCTAAACAGGTGAAGCAAATAGTAGCCAAACCAACTAATGTTCCCATTCCCTCTACAGGAGTAATCAGTGACATTAAAGCAAGCAGGTCAAAGTCTCAAGACAATACAAGGAAGGACATGACCTCGCAAGCTAAGAATGTGCATTGGAAGAAAGTAGAAGACCTACCGAGGAACTTTAAGTTTGAGCCGAATAAAACGAATCGTGTTGATTCTAGTATTAGCCATAGGCGTACTGTAATTAATTCGAATTCTGATACTATTTGCAAACCTTGTATTAATGTCTGCTTGAATTCTGTTTCTAATCATGAATGTGGTGTTAATGTTTTTCCTAATGATGTTAATTGTCCAATTAATATTGTTAATGCTAATAATCATGCTAAGAAGGCTAAAAGGCAAAAACGAAAGAAAGTTAGAAAACAGTGGAAACCCACAGGAAGAACATTTAGTAAGATAGGCTATTATTGGATACCTGTTGGTCGTAAGACTAATCAGACAATGCCCACTAGAAAATGGATGCCTACTGGTAGATCTATTCCCTTAAGAAGTGAGCACACTGTGAACAGGGCTAATACAGACACTAGTACTGCATCTATTCACAATGATTCCATTACCCTATTTTCTGATATGAATGCTTCTATTTCTGATGTGGGTGTTCCAACCAGTGTTACTAACCAAATGGAACCCATTCTTGCATGGGGATCCCAATTATCCAGTTATCCATTCTTGTCTGTGTTCAACTGCAGATCATTCAAATCGTTCTGTGGTACCTGGACTCAGGCTGTTCCAAGCATATGACTGGCGACCGGTCACGGCTCATGAACTTTGTGAGCAAATTCATCGGGACAGTTAGATTCGGAAATGATCATTTCGGTGCAATTATGGGTTATGGTGATTATGTTGTGGGTGATAGTGTCATCTCTAGAGTATACTATGTGGAAGGTCTTGGTCATAATCTGTTCTCTGTTGGTCAATTCTGTGATTCTGATCTAGAAGTAGCCTTCAGAAAACATACTTGTTTTGTTAGAGAACTTGATGGTAAGGAATTGTTACGAGGAACTCGTAGTTCAAATCTTTACACCATCTCTATCGAAGATATGATGAAGTCTTCTCCAATTTGCTTGTTGTCAAAGGCTTCTAAAACAAAGTCATGGTTATGGCATCGTCGTCTCAATCACTTAAACTTCGGCACCATCAATGATCTCACCAGAAAGGACTTAGTTGTAGGGTTACCTAGACTCAAGTACGAAAAGGATCATCTTTGTTCAGCATGTCAATTGGGAAAAAGCAAGAAGTATGCCCATAAACCCAAACCTACTAACTCCGTCACAGAAGTTCTTCATATGATTCATATGGATTTATGTGGACCAATGAGGGTGCAGAACATCTTTGGGAAGAAATATGTGTTAGTTGTGGTTGATGATTACTCTAGATTCACCTGGGTCAAGTTCTTAAGGACAAAGGATGAAACTCCTGATATCATCATCAAACTCATCAAATAGCTGCAGGTTCGTCTTAACAAAACCGTCAGAATTATCAGAACAGACAATGGAACTGAGTTTGTCAACAAACAACTTAGTGAATTTTACGAAAGCGTTGGAATCAGCCATCAAAGAAGTGTTCCACGAACTCCTCAACAGAACGGTGTAGTTGAAAGACGAAATCGAACTCTTGTAGAAGCCGCTAGAACAATGCTGATTTACTCAAAGGTTCCAATGTTTCTCTGGGCTGAAGCTATTGCCACTGCATGCTACACACAAAATCGTTCCCTGATTCACACTGTTCATGGAAAAACTCCATATGAACTTGTCCACAACAGAAAACCTAATCTCTCTTTCCTTCGTGTGTTTGGTGCATTGTGTTATCCAACTAATGAGGGTCAAGACTTAGGCAAACTTAGAGCTAAAGCAGACATTGGAGTTTTTGTAGGGTATTCACCAAACAAAAAAGGATACCGAATCTACAACAAAAGAACCCGAAATATCATGGAAACAATTCACGTTACGTTTGATGAGCTGACCGGTCAAATGGCTCCTGGACAATTCAGTTCAGGAGCCGCACTTCAAAACAGTCCCATTGGTTCATCCCTTGTTCCAAACTCTTCTCAAGAAACACCATATGTACCTCCATCTGAAGATGATTTAAAGAAATTGTTTGATCCTATGTTTGATGAACTTTATGAGCCAAGTACTAATGAGGTGTCAATGTCTACAACAGAGGCTGCTCATATTCCTGAGAATGAAGTCAATCCCTCAGTCTCAATATCTTTAAGTCAAGAAGCGCCTGTTGCTGATCCTTCAGTCTCATCAACAAATTATCATTCTTCAAATGTACATCATGGAACTGTTTCTGGCATCAATGATGAAGTTAATCCCTTTTCTACTCCTGAAGATGCTCCATTTGAAAACATATTTGCTCCTGAATCATCATCAGAACCATCTTCTTCAGGAGACATCAACTCTGCTACCTCAGTCCCTCAACAACTGCCACATGAACACCTTAGAAAATGGACTCACGATCATCCACTAGACAACATCATTGGAAATCCCTCTCGCCCTGTATCAACACGGAAACAACTTGCAACCGATGCCTTATGGTGCTTCTTCAACTCCGTACTATCTAAGATCGAACCAAAAGATGTTAAAACCGCCATGAATGAAGATAGCTGGTTCAATGCCATGCAAGATGAAATTCATGAGTTTGATCGACTTGATGTATGGGAGTTAGTACCTGCTCCAGACTGTGCTATGATTATTGCTCTTAAATGGATTTTCAAAGTGAAACTTGATGAGCATGGTGATGTGTTGAAGAACAAGGCTCGATTAGTTGCTAAAGGATACCGTCAAGAGGAGGGTATTGACTTTGAAGAATCTTTTGCTCCAATTGCTCGAATCGAGGCAATCAAAATCTTTTTGGCTAATGCTGCTAGTAAGAACATGGTAGTCTATCAGATGGATGTGAAGACGGCATTTCTGAACGGAGATCTTAAAGAAGTCTTCTACGTCAGCCAACCTGAAGGATTTGTAAATCAAGAGCATCCTACTCACGTTTATCGTTTGAAGAAGGCCCTTTACGGTTTAAAGCAAGCTCCAAGGGCATGGTATGATACACTGTCAAAGTTTCTTCTATTAACCGGATTTAGCAAAGGAACAGTTGATCCAACATTGTTCACCAGGAAGTCAGGCAAACATTTAATTCATGTTCAAATTTATGTTGATGATATTATTTTTGCCTCGACAGACCCAATGGAATGTGATCGTTTTTCTAATGAAATGAGTTCAAAATTTCAAATGTCAATGATGGGACAAATGTCATTTTTCTTGGGATTACAAATTTCACAAAGTCCCGGAGGCATTTTCATAAATCAATCTAAATATGCAACAGAAATCTTAAAGAAATTTGGATTTGATTCAAGTGACCCTGTTGACACCCCCATGATTGATCGAACCAAACTAGATGAGGACCACTCAGGGATCATGATTGACCAAACGAAATATCGTAGTATGATTGGATCCCTGATGTACCTCACTGCTAGTAGACCAGACATCTTGTTCGCTGTTTGCATGTGTGCTAGATACCAGGCTAAGCCTACTAAAAAGCACCTTGAAGCAGTTAAACGGGTATTTCGGTATCTCCAAGGAACCATCAATATGGGTCTTTGGTACCCGAAGGACACCGGTATGTCACTAACAGCCTATGCAGATGCTGACCATGCAGGGTGTCAAGATACTCGTCGAAGTACATCTGGAGGTGCTCAGTTTTTGGGTGATAAGCTTGTGAGCTGGTCTTCAAAGAAGCAAATGAGTACTTCTATTTCCTCTACAGAGGCTGAATACATAGCCATGTCATCTTGTTGTGCTCAAATCTTATGGATGAGATCTCAATTATCTGACTATGGCTTTGAATTCAACAAAATTCCTCTGTACTGTGACAATAAAAGTGCTATTGCTCTCTTATGCAACAACGTTCAACACTCAAGAGCAAAGCATATCGACATTCGACATCATTTCATCAGGGAACAAGTGGAAAAAGGTGTGGTGGAACTCTATTTTGTGAGGTCTGAATATCAGTTAGCAGACATCTTCACCAAAGCTCTTCCAAGAGAACGTTTTGAGTTTATTCTTCCACGTCTTGGCTTGAAAAGTCTTCAACCAGAAACACTCAAACGTCTTCAGGAGGAAGACGAGGAGTAAAGGTCTATCTTCATCTATCTCTTGTATATATCTATTCGAAAATCAAAATACAAAATTATAAAACCCTCAAAAATCAAACAGAAAAATATAAAACCTTCAAAATCCATAAAAAATCTGAAAAATTCGAAAAATCTTCAAAAATTATTGTCAATTTGTTATGTTTTTCTCGGTTCGATAATATCTACGGTCTTTGTGTTGTCATTCAAAGAATGACACGGGACTTTAGATGTTGCTCGAATTCATTAAAAATATATATATATATATATATATATATATATATATATATATATATATATATATATATATATATATATATATATATATTTTTTGGGAGAAAGAGAAACAATGGTTTATTGTCATTTCAGGCAGTAACCCGCTTTTTCAAAGAAAGAACAGAGCCATGCTTTTTCATGTTTTTCAAGATTTGAGAATTTGTTTGAACATTCATCAAAAGCCTTTTTATCAACCAAATTCCATGCTCTGATTCTATTAACATGTTATCTGCTGAAAACAAATTGTTTTGAAAAATAACTCGGTCTCTAATTTTTTATAATCATCAGGACTTATTTGTCAAAATCTCTATCTCTCAATCAACAACCTATGTCATTGATTGAGGGGGAGAATGATTTCAATTAAATTAAAAAGTTATTTGGCATTAAATTGTTTTCAAAAGATGTACATGCATGTTTTATCAATGGAGTTTAAAGTCTTAAAATCCGATCCTTATCAGTCAAAACGCTTTCATAATCAAGTCACAATTCCCCTTAAAAGCTTTCAAAATCAATTTAAATCAATAAGAGATCACAAATCTCAAATGATTTGATAATTGTGATCGGGGGAGAATGTGTGATTTAAATTGGACTTAAACTGATAATTCGGTAAATGGTTTTATAAGGATGTACATGCTATCCTTCCCACATGTGACAAACGATTTCAAATTTTCCATGCACGTGTTGAGGGGGAGCATCTATCTTAAACCTATGATTTGAAATGTGATCATGTTTCTCAATGTGCAGGTTTCCTCTATTATGTGCAAAACTCTTTTCAAACTTAGATGCACATATTGAGGGGGAGCAAAATCATGAAAACCTCATCCTTCCCCAAAATGCTCTATCTACTTGATTTGATGTGGGAAGTGATGTTGATATCTTTTAGAAAATGGTAATCAAAGAAGTAAATTCTTCCTCTTGCCTCCGTGTGCAAAACGATTTCAAACATTTGATGCACATGTTGAGGGGGAGCACTTATTCTAAAAATATCAAAAACAATTCAGGTACAAAATGTTTTGATAATATATCACAAGTATCTGGATTGATTTTCAAATGGTTTTCAATTGGTTCCAATGGCAGATGAACAATACCAAATAGACCGACCAACTTTACTTTATGTACGGTGATATAAGGATGATAAGGTTAGGTATTGGTTCCCATGATCCGCCAGAACCGGAGGGATCTACCCAGGGACAATCCACTAGATAGTGTAGAGTCCTTAGGTATATTGAAAAAAAAAGAGAAAAATGAGAAATGGGAAGAGTGCAGACTGAGACAGAGCTAGTACTAGAATAAACCCAACAAGGTTCTAGTTATGAAGTCTCGGTAAGCACTGAAGGGGTTGAAGAATGAAAAAGAATTGAATGTGAAAAAGGGTGAAAAGAAACAGCCCTCCAATAATTCAACCTTAGGGCAGACACCGGGTTCAATACTTATGCTACTAAGTGCTTACGAAGGTAACACTGGTATTGAAGACAAGACGTCATGGACCCAGTGACGCACTGCACTACAACTTTCCAAACTACTCAAGTTCCTCTTAAAAGGACTTGTTTCATTCTCACGGGGAACCGACATTATCTATCGACTTTCTCTTAGAGATTGTTGATATTGAAGAAGGAGACCCTCTCCCTAGTCTCCAGTACAGGATCCAAATATACACAAAATTGAGTCTAGAGCCACGAGATCATCAATAAATCTCATTAGGACACTTTCAATGAAGACTCTGTTTCACACAATGTGGAAAGAGAGATTATATCTTGAGTCCTACGCATTATCCTTGTGGTATTGCCAGAACATCTGAGTGATGTGTTTACATATTCACAATGAAGATGGAAAGCCTTCTGGAGCCAACATCAAACAAGCTCCTGGTAGGTGGCATGTGAGATCTATTATATAGATCAACCATGTGACAACTGAACAGAAACAATGGGGCGATTCAATCTCTTGAATCAATCCTGGTTCAGGTTATGGATTGACGGATACCTTTGAAAAACCGGTCTTTGTGCTTAACAACTCTTTTCTTTAGCACATCGACCGTGTACTCATTTTTCAAACCAAAAGGTGTTTTTATGATTGATAATTGATTTTCAATAAAACCTTCGTTGTATTGCAAAAACAATCTCTATTGAGCAATACACGATTGTTTTTCAAATCTCTTTTCATCAATCAGTGGACTTAACTTCGCTGGTTCACTCACTCTGTGTTGTCTTCTTTGAGACATTCCGGTTTGAGAACAGCTAGAGCAGCTGCGAAACCCTGTCAAGGAAATTCTTCGGAATTATACCTGATCACAGGCAGTACATGTACTGATCAACGGGGAACCGTGGGCCGTGTACCTCTATTCAACGAAAGTGATCGAAGACACTTTCGTGTTCTTTATTGCTAACTGTTTTATGCAGGTACATCTGACGTTTGCAGCTGATCAGAATGAAGCGGTCAATCCTTAGCCGCATGCTCACTTAACACATTCATCTCAAAAGAAATCATGATTAGTGCATCAATGACTCTGATATTTTCACTCCATACTTCTGCTACGCTGCTGCCAATATCATGAATCAACGAAAGCTTCCGCTACTCTGATGAGAAGATTTCATGATCCATAATGTGAGCATGTCGGTCCTAAAGTCACAACATCACATGATACCAACACCACAAAGGATGTCTCAGAGATTTTTTATTGCTGATGATCTCAAAAGCTGGCTCAAATTTATTATCACGTGGATCATTAAAAGACCTCCACTTGGATTAACCAAACATGCAATGAGAAGAATCAATGACTACGAGCTTCAGAGCAAAGTACTACATCAAGAATGCAAGAAAATTTTTAATGTAATATCTGTCTGTATTCAATGTAATTTTAGTACAAGATTGAGGTGACCTCCCTTAGGGGGAGATTGTTAGGAATTAGAAATTCCATGTATTAAAGAGTCGGTCACCTCAAGTATATGTAATCGTTAGAAAGCTCGTAGTCGTAGTTCTTTTAAGTCAAGTAGTATTTAGTTAAGTAACTCCGTGGAGGACGGACGGGTATTTACCCACTGTATGCCTGATCCATAGCCCGTTGTGTGGCGTTTTATTTGTAAGACTATAAATACCCTCTACCTCCCAAGGTAGAGGGTTGGAGCTCATAATAATATTTTCCTTTCTCTCACTATAGTTCCCAACTCTCTTCCACTCTCTCACTAGAACTTTCTCTCTAACATACTTAAACGCATACTTTGATCATGGTTTAGAGTGTTTGTGAAATCCAATATCCTACAGTTTTCTATATGTATGTGAGACTGCCATGATTTGACTGCTATTTCCGCTGCTACAATATTGATTTAAGTGTGTAAAATGTAGGTTGATTAATTTGTATGAATGCCATGATTATTTTCTAAGAAAGTGTTTCCGTTAGCCTTTAGACATTCCGTTTGGCTTATATGAGCTCTACTATCTGAATGTATTGAATGTCTGGTTATTTTGATGTGTTTGAGTACGTGCCATCAATGTGCTATGTGTTTGTTCTTGATTGCTTTTTGTTCTTCTGGATTTCTGTATAGTTGTGCTTTCGCAGAATCCTCAATGATTCAGTATTCTCATTCCGTTGTGATTTCGTTATTTGTATATTTGTTTGTTTAGTTTTTGTTTCGTTATATCTGTTCACTGGGCTTTGTAAGCTCAGCCGCATTTTCTTTTCCTACGGCAGGTTTTAAGCATTCAAGATGAGCTTATGGGATAGCTGATCTGGGTTGAGAGTAGATGCTGAGAGCAAGATTTGAATTAGGGATCTTAGATTTATTTTGATTATTAAGTTATTTATGTTTTCTTTTTGAATATTTTGTAAAGGCTTCCGCTATTGTATAGTATATTAGTTCTGATATGAAACCGTATTGTGACATTTTCTACCCTTGTCGGGTTGGGGTGTTACAAGTACCCACAAAACTACCTATGCCTAACACCACCATACCTCCTAGGCCAAACAATATCATCTCCACTAAACCATCACCATTGGTTCCTAGAAATATTTCATTTACTTCACCAATATCATCACCACACCTCTACAATTTAGAGGACTTGCCTCCTAGGCCGTCTCATCCGATTCCGCCGACAACATTCTCCTCATTAGGAGGAATAATGGTTCAAAATCAAGGTGTTGAGTCAACACTTGCTCCGGCTTCCTTTTCGCCGTCTCCATCATATAATCCTATATGGATTATGAGAAATCATCAAAGTCAACCACCCGACCATATGGAAGTTGACACTTCCTTACCACCACCATCATTCTTGGTCGAGGCATTCTCAAATGCACCTCCACCAATCCCTCCATCTTCTGAAGCTCCGCAAGCCGCCTCACTTGATCCTTCGCATCAAGCCATTTTATTTCCTCCACCACCACTACCTAGCCATGACAAAGATTGCTATCATTGTCAACATGTTGAAAGTTTGATACATGAAGTACGAGAAGACCAACGTTTCATGTTCTATCATCTCCTCGAACGTTTCGACGAGATCAAACCTAAACAAAACTTGAGCTAGAAGATTTTAGTGGTGTCCTAGCATCAAGCGTTAGATAGTCTAGAAATTCCTAGTCATGTATTGTCTATTTTCTTATTTTTAGAGTCATGTATATCATAACTCTTGTTTTATAAAATGGAATTACATGCTACTTGTTATTCATATCTCATTTATGTGATAACATTACTGGTTATATCACCTTCGCTGATTTTAGTCATCAGCCAGACGGATCCCTCAGTATTGCCTAGACGAATCCCTACTAGGAGGGAACCGTGGGATCCGTGAAGTCAGAAACTTTTTTTTTCTAACTTAAATCACATTTGTAGGAAATTGTGAATTATACTTGTTTTCTAACCCTTGTTTTGCAGTGATTCAATTAACACATAAAGAATTTGACATCCTAAAGCTAGGGGGCTTGGTGTCAAAACAATACGTTGCAAAATTACTTGCAACATTTGATTTAAATTTCATGGCTTCCCGTTGCAAATATTGCAATCATCTAGGGGGAGCACACCCGTCACATAGACGTAATCTTTTGCATAAGTTAGTTGCAAATGAACTAGATTAGAATTAGTTTCTTGACGCCCTTACTTAGGGATGGACTCGTCAAGGGGGAGTAACGACGAGGTCCTTTCCCGTTACTTGCTCTCTATTTTTTTTCTTTTCACATGTTTTTCTTAAAAACGATGTGTTGCTTTCTTTCAAACACTTTTTGTTTCGACAAAAAGGGGGGAGAAGAAAGTAAAAACTACAAATTCAAACTTTTACGAATTTTAGCTTTTCCTTAAAATAATCTTATGTTTTGTCATCAACAAAAAGGGGGAGATTGTTAATACAAATAAGCCGTAAAAACGTTTATTTATATTTTATGATCTTCTGATGTTTTGTCGATAACAAAAGTAAGATCATTTTAACGAAACAAATAAAATACGTAAATGGTTTGAACTAATAGTTTTCTAACACACTTACGCTTTCACATAAAACACTAAAACTAGTATAAGTGATTTTATGCTTAAGATATACATATGTACAATAACTAGTGTTTACATATTGGGATAACATATACTTAACTAAGTATATACCAAAATGGGTAAAAACAAGTATATACTAAAATGGATAAAAACAAGTATATACTAAATAGGTAAAAACTAGCAAATGGTTTTGACCCATAACCCATGGTTTTATTTATACCACTTAACCAAGTTCATTTTATCCTTAAGATACATTGTATCTAGAAAGAAAACCATGGATCAACCCATAACCGATGACCCATAACCAAAAATACCCATGGGCAAAGAGGAGCGTTCCACGGATCCCTGGCTTTGTGCTAGCCGGATCCCAAGTGGAAGGGATCCGTGGGATCCGGGGAAACAGTAGGATTTTTCTCTATAAATAGTGAGCCATTTCTTCATTATTTATGACCCCTTTCTAACACACTTTCTCCCCTGAGTTAAATCTCACTAACCTTAGATCCAAGAGATCTATGTTTGTAGTCTTGTTTTTGTGTGATCTTTTAGGTTCCTCTTAAAGGCAAGATCACCACCTTTGAAGTCGAGCAAGCTCAAGTCCATGAGTTGCCAAGCTTCTTCATCATCAAGGCTACTAAAGTCCTCTTGTTGATGATCTCTTTCTTTCTTCAAAGAAGTGTAGTGTTGAAGACATTAGTGAAAGATGTCTCAAATGTCAAGACGAAGATATTAGTGAAGGGTATCTATCATCTATAGGATAAGCACTTGTGGTAGGTGCTTAGAAGTCAAGACAAGAAGCATTAGTGAAAGGTGCTTAGAAGTCAAGACTTGAAGCATTAGTGAAAGGTGCTTCGAAGTAAAGACACAAGACATTAGTGAAAGGTGTCTAGTAGATCTAGTCAAAGGCATTAGTGAAAGGTGCCTTAGATGTACATTCGATATGGTGTGTTTCGATGTACTAGATAGACTAGCATTAGATCCAAGGATATTGATGTCCTTGATGATGTTGTAAAGGAGTAGATCTCCTTTGGGATTAGTCGTTGGTGTAGTGTGGTAGTAGTTCCTCCATTGCAATGGAACTAGGTGCTTAGCCTAGTACCTAATAAAGGGTAGGCGACGTTGTGAAGGTGTAGTTCACCTAAGGTGTGAAAGAACTCGGTGGTTAGCCTAGCACCGTATAAAGGGTAGGCGACGTTGTGTAGGTGTGGTTCGCCTTGGTGTGAAAGAACTCGGTATTTAGCTTTGTACCGGAAAAAGGTTAAGCGACGTTGTGAAGGCTTCTCCGCCATAAGGAGATTGGTGTAGTGTTTACGAACTCTCGAGTAGGTGACTCGGGGAGTGGAGTAGGGCAAGGAAGGTGTCCTTGTAGCCGAACCACTATAAATACTCGCGTTGTGGTTTTGTGCTTCTTACTCTTTATCTTTTCATTACATATCTTAATATGCTTGTTTATCAACATCCAACACACACAACCAAATAGATTGACATAAGTCGATATAAATAGTTTAAAAGGAAGTTTTAATTGGTAAAACTATTCAACCCCCCCTTCTAGTTTTCCACAATATGGCTTTAGTAGATAGGGACTTAGTTTTATCTGGGTAAAGCACTTGGGGGCTTAGTTTTATCTGGGTAAACTTTTCCCGCCTAGTCCCTCTCATTCTTCAGTCTTCAAAGCCTTCAGTCACTTCCTTCAGTTTGTCTTCAGTGCTAACAGTTGGAGAGGAGTCTTAAGGGATTCAGTGAGTTATTGTCATCACTCACTGAATCCACCATCTTCTTCTTGACTTAGTCTTCACCCATTAAGTTCCGCCTTGCTGAGTGGAGAGGCTTCTTCTTCGCCTCATACTGAGTATCCTGAAGATGGCTCACTGAGAGACTATGCACTCAGTGACCTGATAGTGTTTAATCAGATTAAACACTTAGGTTATTTTCTATTCAAATCCTAGATTAAGGGGTTTGGGTATTTACCGAACCCAACATTCTCCCCCTATTTGGATATACAAATAGCCTAAGTGTTTGATCAGTGTAAGTGAGCAAATGGCTTCTTCTTACACTGAATATACTAATGAATACAATAAGGAACATTGAGTATTTTAACAAAAACATACATCTTTATTAATCACCTTACATGGTTCCTATCACTAGTACAAAGAACAGATAACATGATGTCAGTCCAGATGGATTCCCAGTGCTTCAAGCTTCACTTTCTTGGTGATGAGTGTTTCCCTGTCAGGATGGTCTCTTATCTTAGCATTCAGGTCTTGACAAAACCTGATGTTTGCTGGGGATTGGATCTGAGAGGCCACTGGAATATAGTTGATCATAGTAGCTACTCCTGCCTGATCGATATCACTTCACCTTTGGAATGCTGGGTTCCCGTAGACATCAATGAAAAATAGCCCTCTTTCAGGCTTTTCAATTACTAAACAGTTCACAAATTTCACACCCTCAGACAGCTCCCTGTTGCATTCTAAGCCAGGCACTTTGATCTCACGTTGGAACTCAACTCTTTTCCTTTTGCCAGTGGATGCTTGTGGTTGAGATCCTTGAGGTGCAGTCAAGGCAGGCTGAATTACCAGTTGGGCTGGTGCATCTCTCAGCCTTTCATATCTTTTGTTGAGCATCTTCATCAGGTCCTTAACAACTACATTCCTTTTAGACTCAATGATTGGACCTAGCTCATCGAGTTCAGTGATCCCAAAGTCAACAAAGGTAAAGGGATCATGAATCTCAAAATGTCTCTTATCAGCCCCCCTGTATACATTCATAGCCAGTGGTTTGGAGTTGGGGATGATTTTGACATAAGTGATCCTTTCAGGTTGCCTTCGGCTTGTCATTGTCCAGTTGTAATGATCAATTCGTTCTTGCCTGACAGCTTCAACTTTCTTTTTCTTTGCTTCAAACTGCTTTCTCATAGCAGCCATCTGAGCAGCCTGAGCATCCTTGAACTTTTGACCTGCCCGACCCTTTTGGAGCTTGCTTGCATCTAATCCCATGTTCTCAGCTTCTTCAGCGACAACCTTTGCCAATGCTTCTTTGTTCTTTTTCTCTTCCTCAGCTAGTTTCAATCTTCTTTCTTCTTTAGCAAGATGTTTACTCAGCTGTTGTGGTGTGAGCAGGTATTCAGTGTCGCTAATTTTATAGGGAATCTTCTCAGGCTCAGCAGTTGTCATTATGCCTTTGTCCTTGTCCTGGCCTGAGGAAGACGATGCAACTAAGGGTGGTGTTGTTGTCATGATTGATGTGGTAACCGTCCGTGTTGTTGTTGTAGATGTTTGTTTCACTGTAATGTCATTCTGGTTTTCAATGTTCCTGATGAATGACATTATAGTATCAGCTGCCTGACTCTTTTTGGAAAGAAAGTATACCCAAGTGTATCTTGAAAACTCATCAATAATGACAAGTGTATACTTCTCATGATGGATTGATCTAGGACTAACTGGTCCAAAGAGATCCATATGCAAGAGGTGAAGGCAGCTTTTGATAGAGAAATTTTGCTTGGTTTTGAAAGATGCTCTTTTATGTTTACCTTTTTCACAGGCTGAGCATGGTTTATCTTTTGCAAAAACCAGTGATGGTAAGCCAAGGACCTTGTTTTCTTTTGCCAAGTTGTTGATGTTTTTGAAGTTTAAGTGTGATAGTCTCTTGTGCCACAGCCAATTGATAGTTGCAGTGGCTTTGGCAAAGAGACAGGTTCCATCTTTAGAGAGAGTTGACATGTCTAAGACATAAACATCGTCTCTCCTAGGAGCAATCAACACAACTTCGTTGTTAGCATTGAAAATGGTACCTTGTTTGTCATTGAATTGTACAATGTACTTAGCATCACATAGCTGACGGACACTGATGAGATTGTATTTGAGACCATTGACATAAGCAATCCTAGAGAAAACTATTCCATTGCAGTTTACTGAACCATAACCTTCTGTGGGACATGATGAGTTATCACCAAATACTACCTTGGGCCCTGGTTCCTTTACATACTTGTGCAGATATTCCTTCACACCGGTCATGCTTCTTGAGCATCCACTGTTTAGATGCCAGATAGGCTCCCTGGCATGCCTCTGCACAAGTAGTAAACTGAATTAGTTTCTCTTCGTGACCCACTTACTAGTGGGCTTGGGTCTCATGGTCTCTTTTAATTGAGCAATTGATTCATGGTCAGTGGTGGAGTGCAATGAGCTACCACAGGTTTTGCATTTAGAGACTGAGGATGACTCAGTGGATTTGGGTTGCATTGAACTTCTCCTTGCATGGATGACACTGTCATGCTGGGATGTCTTATGAGCTGTGTTACCGCAAATATCACAGCATGTGTTCATAAGACAATCATCAGGGCGATGATCATTAAAGCCACAGTGTGGGCAAGGAAGAAAAGGCTTAGCTCTCAACTTTTGAGCTGGCTTGGATGAAGAAGCATACTGATGACCAACTTTGGTGTAGTTTGCTTGACTGAGAGAACTTACATATTGCAAGTGGTCAGCAGTTATGTGATCATCCTTTTTGCAGATCATGCAAAAAAGGATTCTATAACAGTTGTCAGTGGTATGACTGGTATAGTGACACATATCACATTTCTGCTTGTTTTTAGTGGTGGCTTTTGACTTTGAGGAACTACAGAAAGCTGACTTTGCCTCCTTGATTGATTCAGGGACCTTTTCAATGGATTCCATTTTGTCAGTTAGCTTCTTCACTAGTTCAGTCAGTTGCTGAATCTGATCAGCTTCAGTGGGGACAGAGGATGTGGAAGTGGGAGTGGATTCTTATTGAGTTGGTTTTGATGGTCTTTTCAGGATGGTTCTACCAAGACCCGACCTTTCTTTTGGAGAGTGTGGATTGTATTGTAATGGAGTAAGCTCAGAGCTAGGATCAGCACCCTGAAGAGGTTCCAAAGGTGGAAGTGGTGCTTGAGATTCATCTTCAGACTCAGAGATGTGTTCAGTGCTACTGGGCACATCAGGGAGTCCAAGTATGCTCTTTAGAGCTTGACTTTCAGGCTCTAGAATTCTTCCAGAGTCCAAGTTAGGAAGCTTATTATCAGGATTAAGTCTTTCAATCCAATCACTGGGCTTGGGAACAGACAACATATTGGTAATCATGCCACCAGACACAAATGGTTTAGGGGACTGGTCTTTGTTGTGAGAGTCAGAAAGATGATGTTCACCTATGACTCTCTTTTTGCTACTGGGGGCACCCACAACATCAAAGACTCTTGGATTCTTGACGGTCCAACTATCAATGATTTCTTTTTCTTTCTTAAGTTCATCTTGAAGAGCCTGATTTCTTTTAACTAATTCAGTGTTTTGAATTTGTAAGGTGATAGCCTCAAGCTTGTTTTGTTTTAACACAAGTAACTCATCCCTACACTTATTCAATTCAAAACTTAGCTTGTTGTACTTAGAAAAAAGATTTAGTCTTTGCTCCTCTAAAAACTTAAGATCAACATTGATATAGTTCATATAGGACCGCCAATCAGAATCATCATCCATAGAAAGTAGAATATTTACCTTCTTCATTGTGATGTTGACCCATTCTCCATTTCTGGCATGATTCTTTCCAACAGCTAGCTTGTCTTCCTCTGAGAGGGCCATCAGTGCGCTGATATGCACCATTTCATCATCTGATGAGACTGGCTCTTCATCCCAGTCGAAGGTTTCAGCAACAAGACCTTTGTTTTTACCCTGCACAGATTGAACACTTTTTGGTTCTGAGGGACTGGCCTCAAGTAGTGCAAGCTTAGCTTTGATCTTCCTATACTTGGCTTCAAAATCAATTGTTTTGTTCTGGTCAGATTTATTTTGAAAGTTTTGATGAGACTGATAGATTTTAGGTTGAAATTTGCTAAAGCCTGAGGACTGATTTGACCCTGATGGTCTGTAAGAGGGTTCAGTAATTGTTTTTGAAAAACAGTCCTTTGCAAAATGGCCTCTTTTGTGACACTTAAAGCATTCAGTGTCCTCATTTGCTTTAGCAGTTGAAAAACCTTTGTTTCTTTTAATAAACCTTCGAGAGTTTGCAAGGAGTGCCCTTTCCTGAAATTCAATGTTTAGGTCATTTAGGTACTCCTCACTTGATCTCTCATCAGGCTCATCATCAGAATTTTCTTGAAAATCTTGAACCACATTGTTAGAAAAGAAGGCAGTTGATATAGGTGAGGTGATGGTCAGGGACTTCTTGACATCCTGAGACTTCTTTAAGTCAGGGTATCGTCTGTTGATGAGGTTTTCCTCATAAACAAATTTCCCATAAATTTCAGAGAGTTCAAGATTTTGAATGTGATTTGCATTTCTAAGTCCCTGAGAGAAGTTCAACCACTTCTCAGGGAGACAATTTACAAAACCAACATTAATCTCATGTTTGGACAACTTAACACCATCATTAGCCAGTTCATTTAAAAGAGTTTTGTAACGGGTGTAAATTTGAGAGAGAGTTTCAGAGTCCCTAGCTCTGAAGGTATTATACTCAAGTTTCAGGTCCATTATCCTGTTTTCCTTGGTATCAGATGGACCTTCATGGCTATGGACCAGGTCATCCCAGGTTTGTTTAGCCGTATTACAGCTTATAACTGACTCCATTATATCATCAGGAAGACATGATATGATGATACTTTTGAGTCTTTGGTCCTGGTTGACCACTCTCCTTTCATCCTGAGTCCACTGAGCTTCAGGTTTGGGCAAACCTTCAGCAGTCTTTGGGACAAATGGACCCTCATTAATACACTTGATATAATAAGGTTCCATCCCAATCAAATAGCAAAGCATACGCTTTTTCCATTTGTTGAATTTGCCAACTTCAAGTCTAGGGGCAACAGCTAAATAAGCTCCACCCTTTTTATCGACTAGTTGGGGTACATCAATTTCAGCCATAGGAATCCTGATTTAAAAATGTTTTAGAGCGGCTTAAAAGGTTTTATAATCAGCCTTGCTCTGATACCACTTGTTGTACCCTATTCACTATCGTTTTAAAACTATTAAGTACTTGAAACAATTTAACAATGAATAATGACTGAAAGTAATGTAAGTAAAACACACAAAGTAATTTTCAACATCATATTCTTATTAGAAATAAATCAAAAGAATACGTTACCCAAGTACTTGCGGAATAGTACTTGGGATTGAAATGACAAAGTTTGGGGTGACTCCTCTCTAAGCTCAGGCTAAGTCTGAGCACAACTCTTAGAACCCACTGAGCTAGCTCAGGGATAAAGTTGTATTTGGAGGAGTGAAAAGTTGGCTTGTGTGTATGTGTGTTTTTACAATTCACAAGCTTAAACTTTTCACTCCTTCTCTTATGCTATTTATACAAGTATGGATATTTAACTTTAACCTAGAAGACAAAAACATAGATC
The DNA here is from genome assembly GCA_019973895.1 of Chrysanthemum seticuspe. NCBI lineage: Eukaryota > Viridiplantae > Streptophyta > Magnoliopsida > Asterales > Asteraceae > Chrysanthemum > Chrysanthemum seticuspe. The sequence goes on from BPTQ01000006.1 coordinate 298,180,484, forward strand.
ACAGTAATCCCGAATATAGATATATTCGATTACTGTTTACTTTGCTATTTGTAGTCAGGCGGCGAAGCTTCTTTCCTTAGCAGAGAATCCTTTAGTATCGCCGCTTACTATAAATGGGAAGATATGGCTTTAGTAGATAGGGACTTAGTTTTATCTGGGTAAAGCACTTGGGGGCTTAGTTTTATCTGGGTAAACTTTTCCCGCCTAGTCCCGCTCATTCTTCAGTCTTCAAAGCCTTCAGTCACTTCCTTCAGTTTGTCTTCAATGCTAACAGTTGGAGATGAGTCTTAAGGGATTCAGTGAGTTATTGTCATCACTCACTGAATCCACCATCTTCTTCTTTACTTAGTCTTCACCCATTAAGTTCCGCCTTGCTGAGTGGAGAGGCTTCTTCTTCGCCTCATACTGAGTATCCTGAAGATGGCTCACTGAGAGACTATGCACTCAGTGACCTGATAGTGTTTAATCGGATTAAACACTTAGGTTATTTTCTATTCAAATCCTAGATTAAGGGGCTTGGGTATTTACCGAACCCAACATTAGCATTCTCCGAATAAAATTGCTTCTTAAAAGCAGCAACGAAATCAGCCCAAGTATTGATAGTACACGTACCTCACTCGATACCACCATAAAATCAACAACCATAATGTCGATATCTCCAAAAGTGGAGGTTATTTAATATGTTTTGTAGTGACTCTCTTTCATCTAAAAAATGGGATAAAACAGAAGGAAAGTAGATATCCTCACATAAATTTACCAAACAACCCTTATTACTTATTAATGTCAACTCTATCATTTTTTCCCACTTCACACATTGCTTGGTTATTATGGTAAATATAGCATATCACTTTCTTTCATTACCTTTTTATTTTATACAATTTGAGAACACAATTATGCAAGTTATTTTCATTTTCTTTCTTACTCATATTCTCTACTTTACTTTTCTTTACCTTACTTTTCTCTTAAGAAAAAATTAAGAACATAGTGTTAGTTTAGTATTTTTGGAGTGAATAATTTTTTTCAATTCCATTACATATCAAATACAATATATAATCACTTTAAGATTATTCTAGAACCAATTAAACATGGGCAAAACCCGTATATATAAATATATCGACTAACACTCCCCCACAGTTTCTGCGAGAGGTGACCGAACACTCACGCTCGTATAAACTTTCTCAAACAACGCAGTAGGAAATCCTTTAGTAAAGATGTCAGCATACTGATAGCGAGAAAGAACATGAAATTTATAGCAACTCGTATTTTTTGGGTCATTACTCAACTATAAACTAAAAACTATTTACTTTGAACACTTGAAATTATTCTTTTACGTATAACCGTTAGGTTAAATTGCGTAAACCCAGAAAATGACTTTAAACGTAAACTGACATTAGACTAAGTTTATTCTAGGTCAAACAAGTGCCATACGAATTTTACAAACATGTTTTATAAGTCTAAACATTTGGTTTTACAAATTTTATTTATAACATCTACGTTTCACATTTACGTTTACGCATGCATGCATTGTGCATCACCTCCCTTTTATACTCATACAGACACATATACTTATATCTAAAACACAAAAATTCAAAAATCCCTCCCCCTTTATACCTCAATAACCGGCCCTCCACTTGTAGGTATTCCAACACTTTCTTTTTTTACTTTGAACTTGTAAATTACCCTTATCATGACAACTACAAGGTCCTATGCAAAGTCACTGTCATTTCCTTGAGCCTTGCACCATCCATGCCCCTATACACACTTTTGACACCATTCCATTTTTGATTATACACAACCATGATACCTCTTTTTGTTTCTATAAAGGGCACCACCTAACTAGTTTTCATTCACTCATAACACACAAATCTCTCTTGTTTCTCTCCATAACACAAGACAGCAAACACACACTACCTCTAGTACATTTTGGTCCTTGGTTAATTTCGTTTAGAGCTTGGTTCAAAGGGTAATTGAAGTTAGGGTTTTGGGTGTGTTAATCTTGGGGTTTTCATAAGTTCTTTCAGGTTTTTGATTCACCAATCATCACCATCATCTAGTAAGCTTTCCCATACCCAATTCATACTTATTTTCACACTTACGTATCATTTCATGTTCATATATTACCTATATATACTTGTTTGTGTTGAAAATTTTAATTAAAGTTAAGTTAGAAAACATATCTTTTGTCCCAGTTTTTCAGTCATATACACCATTATATGAAACCATCTTAAACATTTTTTTGGGCCAAGCCAATTTACATACACTTAAATATATGTCTTAGGGTGTTCCCCATCGATTTTTGTATATTTTAGAGTTGATTTAGTATTTTTAATAAATGATACGATATCAGTTGTCCAAAACCGACACAAACTGAGTTCCATTTGTAATTCGTGAAAACGACCACTTTAAACACTAGATGAGTAAAAATGTTAAACATAACTTTTGTAGAGGACACCTAAACCTAACCATAACAAGTTAGATTGAGTCGTGAAGTTAAGTAACGAAGGAGAAACGGCTCCGAAAAATTAGGTTATGTTTTCTGATTTTGGACAGCTTTGACACTTGTGTGTATTTTGGATTTTATAAAATAATTGGTGTAGAACTGAAACAAGTGGCTTACATTTTTAGAAATCAGACTCAAAGATGATGAACCTAGAATTTTGAACCAAGTGATTTCTTTAGAAAATGAGTGAGATATAGCTCAACGAAGTTGGGAATTTTCTAAAAAACCTTAACAATAGGTCCAAATCGGATTTAGTATATACCGATACCTAAAATATATTTTCTCGAATCGAGGCCTTGAAATAATGAAAGTAGACATACTCACCTATTTTTATAGAGTTTAATGAAGAAAAAGGAGCTTAAAACGAATTAGATACGTTAACTTGAAGTCTAGATTTACTTAAGAAGTAACACAACTTTATTTTTAGGGTTTTAAAGTGTTAAAAACACGTTTTTATTATTTTTCTTAAACGTTTGACTTACGTAACTTTGTAAAACTTCACTACAAGTATATAAGGATGATAAAACTTTATAAAACTCATACACATTTAGTACGTGTTGCATTTTCCCTAAAACGACTTATTATTCTAGTTCGCATTTAGGAATTCCTTGTTGTTATACCCACGTATTACTCTTCTGATTCACTACCTAATCAAGGTGAGTTTCATAGGCCCACTTTTTGTTGTTTTACTACTCGTTGAACTACTTTGGGTTGAGAAAACATGCTCGTTTACTTAAATACATTACTCGTTTTACTTAAATACATACTCGTTTACTTAAATACATTACTCATTTTACTTAAATACATGCTCGTTACTTAAATACATTACTCGTTTTACTTAAATACATGCTCATTTACTTAAATACATTGTTTGTTTCTATATATGGACACAATTACATAAAACACACGTACATTTCATACTGAATGTACCATTTAACAAGTCCAAATGTACCAGGAAATAAGACTGAATGTACCGGTCAGACATACCGAATGTACCGGTCAAACATACCTAGCGTACCAGTCAAACATACATACATTTCATACATGACCGAATGAACCGGCCAAACAAACATTAAATCTTGTGGTCCACTTTTACAAATACTTAAACCTATGAACTAACTAACTTTATGTTGACACATTTTAGCATGTATTTCTCAGGACCTTATTTCAACTGGTTGAACTATGTAGAGCATAGCATAGAGTCACATTCTTGGATTTCATTTTGACATTGATTTGTTGCATTACTTAATGTTCGATTATAAACAAAAACTTCATTTTATTTTGTGAAATTCTTGGGCTATGTTTTGTAAAACACTATTTCTTAAATCGAACATGTACTTTTTCAAATGACTCGTGTAGAGGTCCTTATTTATATCTTGTGACTTTGTGCTATGTGACAACTCGCAATTTAAGGAGTCTATTTTAGGTAACCGCATTACGTTAAACTAAACCAAGTTTTGCCTTTATCACTATTTTCATCGACCATGACTTGATTTGATATCGTTTATTGGTTTTCATGATTGATTTTATTATTGGATGAGTTATCGTGTGAGTTTTAACTCCTTTTGATAGGCACTATTCGATTCGGCACTATAAAAGCCTAAAACGAGGAATAACGTAACTTTTAGACCGTAACTCAAAAATTGACAAATAAATAGTCAAAACTCGTGGAAAAACATAAATAACGATAATAGAAAGTCGAGGGACACTCGTGAGACAATATATGAGCTCGGGAATGGGTAAACGAGGCATTTTACGAAAAATTACGGCTTCGGCCCTCCTCTTTTCACCTTGGTCGGTGCCCCCTCCCCACCTTTTATTTATTTTGAGGTCCCTCCTCCCTAACTATATATACCCACCCTAACTCACATTTCACTCTTTTATTTATCTCACTAAATGGAAACTAACGACTAAAAATGGAAAGATTTTCTAATAAATAAGTAATTAATGTTTCGAGTGCACGTTTATCAAAATATGCAAATTATGGGCATTTAATACTATTTTTCGAGTATTCATTTATTTACGTTGTGTGCATGGGTTACGGATAACCTAACATTAATAGTGTCGATCCACGTGGGTAGCGGACTTATTAGGTTGACGAATCTAATAAGAGCCGGCTAGGTACGTTGGGTAACATTATTAATGGGTGAATTATCCTTATGACTCTTTAGGATGCGACCGGTTTATGGGATAATAAGCGACACGAATAAATAATTGAGTTTATCGAGTTGACGAATTCGATAAGGTCTACTATTTATTCCGAAACTTATTGGACTATGGAGCTTATTGCTTAGATGTCTCATCGTGTTGCATTGAGTCACATATTGTTTCTTTGAGTGCATTCATGGCATCATATTGAGTCGATACACCCACATGAGGATACCAAACGCTAGGACTAAACGGTGAAACAAGACATTTTTGGAGATAACGAAAAGGAATACATTGGTGTAGATAACATTGATATTGGGAAATATATATCAAAATGATTTTACATTAATAGGTTGTGCCGAGTCAATAGTTGTTGTGCCGTGATTAGTTGTTATCTTCTGCTAGTGTTTATTTGTGCGTTGCTTGCTTGAGGTGAGTTTCATAGCCCCACTTTTATCTATGTTTTTAACTAAATTGGGGCGAGAATCATGCTACTGTTTTTGGACCTTTAAAACTATTTGAATTTGCTTATGTGCTTGACTGTTTAGATATATGTACGGTAGTTGTTGCCTTAGTCTAGGGTAGCAATCCTAATTGCTATAACACGTTTCCTAGCTAAGAGTAGACTTCTACCTCGACCTAGTCTAGGGTTAGAAATTGTTCTAGATTTTGCTACGACAGTGCTGGCTAGAGTCGTTGGGGCCCGTTGTGATATCGGATATGATATGGTTTGTGATTGATGTGTATCTATCTTAGGTCTAGCATAGCAAATTAACTCCTACAGGTCCACTACTTTTTACTTGAATTTAAACCTATGAACTCACCAGCGTTAGCTAACCTTTTTGCATGCTTTCTTAGGTATTTAAGTGATGTTTGGAGTGCGTGTTCGGTGAAAGCTTGGCAAGGAAGCATGGTCAAGGATCATAATCGACTATGATAATTTATGGGGACCTATTTTTATTAAATCATGTTTGGGCCTAATATTTACACTTTGGGATTAATGTTTTGAATATTTAAATTTAGGATTGGTTTTGAATGTTAAATGACTATCTTGTTTGCTATACTTGTGTGAGATACCAATCCAATTGTAACGCCCCGAAAACTTGATTAAGTCTTCCGCTGTACCAAGATTTGGGGGTGTTACAGAATGATATCAGAGCTCAAGGTAATAGAGAACTAGGTATTTAATAAAACCTAAACTATAACCACTTTTTAAGAAAATTGATCCTCGACCGACGCTTGCCCGCCTGCCAAGCCGAAGCTTCTTATTTGATTATGGTATGAACTGCGATTTGATTTATGAGATTTTATGATTTGCGGATTGTTTATTGAGACGTTATATTTTGAGATATGATTATTGGTGTTGGGATATGTGATTCGATTGTCGAGATATTATGGATTTGATTTGGATTATCGATATGTTATGATTTTGGGATTATATGATGTGTGGATTATGTGATAGAACTGAACTTACGTGTTTTATTTAAAGGCATATTTTGAGTAATGCGGTACCTCTATTTTAAAGCTTTCATTATGTGGTATATGTTTTGGTTGAGTTGATGCGCTTATTAGAACCATTTGTTTTCGAACACTTATACCTACCCTATGCCATTGTCACAGACTATGCCTTCACTAGCTTTTGATGTGTCTGAGGATGTCCTTGCTGTTGCTAGTTCCCCAGCATTGACTCTCATGACTGTTGCGCAGGGTGATCCCTATGTGATTACCCGTCACTCTAGTTCATCATCATCATCAGATCGCCCTAGCTCATCTAGGCAGCTCACTTTACATCAGGTCTTAGCATGAGCCCAGACTCCTAGACTTGCTCGTAGTACTGCCTGCATGTCCGTGCGACCACTATCATCACCTATTTACCTAGAAGCTCACTCTCTTCTGTCATCACCACCAGCATCACCATGTCTTAGAAGACCTAGATCCCCTACGGTACCACCTCAGGATTCACCCGCACAGAGACTCCGACTCATGGACTCTCCCTCTGAGGATGAGGGCGAGGAGGAGCATGAGATCGAGGAGGAGCATGAGATTGAGGAGGATTATGTAGATGAGGATGAGGATCCTCAGGAGGAGGATGATGAGGATATCCCAGATGGGGGTACTTTTCCATTGCACAGTCCTGCGCATTCTGCGCATTCTCTAGGACCAGGCTCTCCTTTACCTTTACCTGAGCCTAATTCTCCTGGGCAGCCTTTAGACATTGACTCACCACCCAACTCACCTTATATAGGTAGCCCACTAGGTTCAGATAGGCCATCAGAGATTACTTCAGAGCCCGAGGAGTATGGGGAGACGGGTTTGATATGGGAGAGGATTACATCTTAGAGTGCTAGGCTTAGTCAGTTAACAGATTGATTAGTTGGAGTATCGAGGGATAGTGTAGAGGATTTGAGACCATATATGGATGCGGTAGTTAGGAGGGTTACGATCTTGATAGAGGGTATGTCGGAGCTTCAGGAGCAGGTTGGGGACCTGCTGAGAGGGTTCGCGACAGCCCGAGATGCAGACATAGCGATATGGCGCAGGATAGGTGAGTTAGAGAGAGAGGTCGTGGATCTTAAGAGTGATCGCGACGCTCGGCGTGTTGAGCTTACATCCTTGTGGAGAGAGTTTGACAATGTTAGGAGATCTGTTAGTGGTATTTGTGATCGTGGCTAGATAGTGTTAGATTCATAGCTTTGTACCATCTTGAAACTAAGTAATACTTGGTTCGAGATGTAGATCTATCCTAGTTATCTTATTAGTATCGTTGTTAGAATCGTTTTTGATTTCTCCGTATCCTTTCATGTATTCCACTTTGAAACCTATGAGTTATGGTTATTGAAACGTGCATCCTTTGGTTAGAATTCGGTCTCTGATTGTTTTGTTATGGTATAACATTATCCTTGTTGACCTTGATTATGTATTCGAGTGTTATTTGGTGATCCTTGGAACCCAACTCTATCTTTTAGAGCGTGAACTGTGAACTTATGAAACTGTCATTCTTGCCTTCAGAGTGATGGCACCAAGACGAAACCCGCCTAGGAACAACCGAGCAACCCCTGCTGTTGTGGTTGCCCCTGTCCATCGAGGTCGTCGTCTGACCCCGACCACTCCACCTATTGAGAACCTGAACACTGATAACCCAGCTGTAGAGAACCCGAATGTGAACGACCGTGCTGAGAATGGTCCTGTTCCACAAAACCCTCCACCTTTGAACCCAGCCCACATTGACCAGCTTGTGGCGCAACGTGTAGCTGAACTGCTAGCTGATTCTAATCTCTCTAACACCTCTGGTGGGACCCCACTGCTTAATCGGACTCGAGGTTATACCTACAAAGAGTTCCGATTCTGTGGTCCCATCAAGTTCGGAGGAACCGAGGGAGTATTTTACCTAACTAGGTGGATGGAGAAAACTGAGTCTGTGTTTACCGTTAGCAATTGCGAAGAGGATTGTAAGGTTAAGTATGCAACATTTACTTTGAAGGACGAAGCGTTGACCTGGTGGAGCAACTATCACAGATCTGTAGGAAGTGATGTAGCTTATAGCATGACTTGGACCCAGTTTAAGGCTCTCTTGATCAATACTTACTGTCCTAGGAATGAAGTTAAGAAGCTAGAGATTGAGTTCTGGAACCATAAGGTTAAGGGTACCGACATGACGACTTACAATCGTCGTTTCCAAGAGTTTTCGTTGCTTTGCCCTGATATGGTTCGCACTGAAGCCCTTAAGATTGAGAGGTATACCGATGGATTGCCTTTAGCTACTCGAAATGATGTCATCGCTGCGAAGCCAGTTAATTTGCATGAGGCAATTAATGTGGCTCAGCGTTTGATGGATTTAGGAGACAAGGGTAAGAGTAATAAGAGTGATAAGAGGAAGAGGAATGAAGTTGTTAAAGGAAATGGCAACAAACGGCAAGAAACAGCTAGGGTGTTCGCCATAGGAAATGGAGAGAAGAAGGGTTATGAAGGTAGTAGACCCACGTGTGGTCGTTGCAATCGACACCACCATGGACCGTGCTCGATTGTGTGTAGGAAGTGCTCTAAGGTAGGACACATAGCCAAGGACTGTAGGTCCCGACCACTTGCTGCAGCTCAAACTGCACAAGGAACGGACTGGAAGGCTACTGTCACCTGTTTTGGATGTGGAAAGAAAGGGCACTATAAGAATGAGTGCCAAGAGCCGTGGATGAGAGGAAATCCTGGTATTGTAGGAGGATTTGTTAACCGAGGTGTGGGAAGTAATGGCTTAAATCCTGTGAAGCGTGAGGTTGTTGAGAATCGGGGAAATCAGAGTGCTAGGAATCAGCAGAGAGACATGGGAACAGCACGTGTGTATGCTATTGGGAAGGAAGCTGGCGAGGACCCTAACGTAGTTACGGGTACGTTCCTTCTCAATAATCGCTATGCTTCTATACTGTTTGATACTGATGCCGATATGAGTTTCGTATCCACCAACTTTACGCCATTACTAGGAATCTCCCAAACACCTCTAGGATTCAGTTACGATGTGGAATTAGCTAATGGGAATAGGGAGAAGATAGACACCATAGTACGAGGTTGTACCTTAATTTTCCTAGACCACCCGTTTAGCATAGACCTATTGCCAGTTACCTTAGGAAGTTTTGATCTCATTATCGGAATGGATTGGTTGTCGAAGAACGGTGTACACATCATCTGCGATGAGAATATCGTGCGTGTACTGATAAGGTTTTAAAAGGTACCATTTTGAGGGGTCGTTTAAGTCCTTATTTGATCACTTTTGTATCCGTTATTGCTTAATATCGTTCCTTTTCACTTTTTAGGTCTCGTGAAGGCAAAATGCTGGAATGACACTTATTTGGACGAAAAGGCGCGAATATATGAAGAAAATGGCCAAAGTCAAAATCGAGACACTCACAGTTGCTGAAAGTAGAAGGCGACGGCGTCAGGTGCTATTGGCGACGCCGTCCCAAAATTATTGAGACGATCCAGAACCCAAAACTCGTATTTTCAAGTGACGACGTCCAGTTATGGAAGAGTAGGCCGTCGCTACTCAGACGGCCTAGATGCAATCCAGACGACGTCAGAAGCTGAAGAGGACGGCGTCACGGACATAAGGTGACGCCGTCGCAAGGTTAACGTGGCCAAGACGAAACCCTAATGGCGGCGACACGACGGCGTCACTAAACATAAGGTGACGCCGTCGCAATTGTAATCTTATATATAGAATCCGAATTTTTCAGTCTTGGTGTGGAGAGTCTTTGGAGTAAAAACCTAAAACCGAACCTAAGGTGTCTTGTACAGTATTTTATGGTTTTAAACCCTATCTTACATCAAGATAAGTCTTTACTTCATTAATTCAATTATGTCTTTGATTATTTGTGTGTATGCTTGCATGTTCTCCATGTCCGGCTAATTTATTTGTGTGTTTGCTTAGGAAGTATGAAACTTAATTATTGAATATTGATTGGTTGTTTCTTATCTTAGTTGATTAATGATCTAGTAATGCGATAGGTCATTCGTTGTGTACTTAATGCTTGATTCATCTTTGTGAACCTTAGAGTATAATTACCTGAGTAATTGTAGGCTAAACCATCCAAAGAGCGCCTTAGAGTAGGAGTTTATAATCTCTAGTGGGTTTGTAGACAAGACCCTTTGGTAAGTTCGAAGAGTTAGGGAGAAACGCATACCCTACAACTTTAGACACACAACGCAACTAGGAATAAGACGTGACACTCAACCATCAATAGGAGATAATTAAGGAGTAATACAAACTAAGTAAACACATCTTTAAACTATCATACGAGCACACATTAATTAGACATAGACTCCCACAACCCTAGTTTAGATAATTAGATAATAGTAGAGTAATCGGTAGAAATACCAACCCCCCAAATCCAATACCCGAGATTCGTACCTTTCCATTTTTCATAAAATATAAAAAAGATAAAAAAAAATAATCTTCCTCAACCTTAACCTTAGCGTAGTAACTCCCAACTAGCATTCCTATTCCCCTAGAGAACGATATCAATACCCGTGGCTTACCCTAATTACTACACTACAACGATTAGGTTCACTGCCTAGGGTGTTATAAAACTTGCTCGAAGAAAAGGAAGTTCCTTTGACCCCGAACGACGCGTGTAGCGTTATCAAGTTTTTGGCGCCGCTGCCGGGGAATAAAATAGCTAGTTAGTAGTCCACCTCGTTTAGGTTTCTTTGCTTGATTCCTATCAAGTAAACTTTTTTCTTATTTTTAGATTTCTCTTAGTCTATCCCCATTCTTCGTGACCCTCGTTCGTAAAAAAAAGAAAAAAAAAAGAAAAAAAAAACCATCACTCAACATGATCCGTATCTTCCATCGAAGATTCTTCACTCTACCCGTTCCCAATCCCGAGATTGAGAACGCGATCCCACAAAACCCTTCACCCACTCACCATTTTGGTAATCACCTAGAGCATAATGAGATAAATTGGCAACAACAAAGTCCTTTCTATTACTCCGATTCTGATGAGGAATTTGATTATGGTGAGGCACTTGACAGCGGAGAGGTCATTAATGTGGAAGACCCATCCCAATGTTTTGACCCTAGGTGTAGGATTGAGAAAGATGGCCCCTTTAATATGCAATTCCCTTGCAAAATAGGACTAGAAGGGTTCGATGCTTATTTGAATTCATTCTTACCTTTAAACTTAATCTCAAGGGACCTATACAACAAAATCAAGGTCAATGAGTTAACTTATCAAGGGAACAATGTTGTTGAAGCAGTCATTTATTTGCACGTGTTTGTCGGAAGTTTTGCTTATTTGGTAGAGTTCATGGTCTTAGAAGTGTTAGGAATTAGAAATTCCCAGTATTAAAGAGTCGGTCACCTCAAGTATATGTAATCGTTAGAAAGCTCGTAGTCGTAGTTCTTTTAAGTTAAGTAGCTATTTAGTTAAGTAACACCGTGGAGGACGGACGGGTCTTTACCCACTGTATGCCTGATCCACAGCCCAAAGTGTGGCGATTTGTGTAAGACTATAAATACTCTCTACCTTCCAAGGTAGAGAGTTGGAGCTCATAATAATATTTTTCACTTTCTCTCACTAAGTTCCCTAAACCTCTAACTTTCTCTCTCTAGAATTCCATCTTATACGCCACCTTGTGTTATGGTTTGATGTGTATGTGAAAAGTTATATCTTACAATTGGTATCAAGAGCCATGGTTAGATCATATCTTGCACATCTTTGGATTTATAGTGGTTTTTAGGTGGTTTTTGAGTTTGAAAAAGTTTAGTGGTTTTTGCATCATTTGGTTGATTTCTTGTGTTAAAGTTTGAATTTTGTTGGTACTTTTGTGTTTAGAATCATCATAAGTGTTTAGGTTTTCATTTGGTAAGCTTGAATCATCTTGGTTGGGTTGTTTTTGGATTGAAAAGTGATGTTTATATGGTTTTTCATGGTAGCGAGTTAGTTCACGGATAACCTTTCTTCATAGCGACTTGCTTCATTATTTTGTAGCGACTTACAGTGTTAAAAGCTAGCGAGTTAGAGCTAGCGAGTTAAAGGACAAGTAGTGGACTCTCCACTACGGGTAGCGACTTGTGGTAGCGACTTGGTCAGTAGCGAGTTGCTCTTTAGCGACTTGTGTCTCTAGCGACTTGTGTAGCGAATTGCTGCCAAAATTTGGTTAGCGACTTGGTCTGTAGCGAGTTACTACTTAGCGACTTGTTTCTCTGTTAGCGACTTGGGATTCTAGCGACTTGGCTGTTTAGCGAATTAATTGGTAGCGACTTAGTGGATTTGTTTCTAGCGACTTAGAGCTTTATCATCTAGCGACTTGAGTGATTGTTTACGGTTTTCTCTTGATTTAGTAAAATCCCGTGAAAGAATCTATTTCCCGGTTTAATCATTGAGTTATAAAATCCCGTATAATCTGATAACATGTCCACCAACGTCCCTACTGTCATCTCCACAGTTGCCGAGGATGTACAAGCAGCTGGATCAGATACTCGTCCACCCATGCTTGACAGAACTGACTACGATTCTTGGGCTCAACGAATCAGATTGTATTGCCTTGGAAAGGAAAATGGTGTCAATATTCTAAAATCCATTGATGAAGGACCATATCGAGTTGAAACGACTAGAGACATACTTGATACTAATGAAGATGGTACTCCTATTTACGGAATGGACAGACCTAAGATGTATGATGAGCTTGATGATAAGGAGAAAAAGAGATTTGATGCAGATATCAGGGCTTCAAACATTGTTCTTCAAGGTCTTCCTAAAGACATCTACAAGCTGATCAATCATAACACTGAAGCAAAGGCAGTTTGGGATAATGTTAAGATGCTTCTCTCAGGTTCAGAACTAACTATGGAAGACAGAGAATCCCAACTCTATGACGAATTTGAGCACTTCAAGATGAAACCCGATGAGAGTGTCTATGAGTACTATGTGAGATTTCATAAGTTAGTTAATGACATGAGGAACATCAGAATGACTATGCCTAACATTCAGTTTAACTCAAAATTTGTGAACAACATGAATCCCGAATGGCACAAGTTTGTTACCGCTGTGAAGCTTACTAAAGGATTGAAGAACACAAACTATGAGCAACTCTATGCCTTCCTCCTTCAGAATGAGAGACATGCCATGTTTGAAAAATTGATTCTCAATCAGTTCAAAACCAACCAGGGAGAGACAAGTTCGTCTAATGACTCAACAGCTTTCTACTCAAACATTGGAATCACAACCAAAGCATCACAAGTCATACCCTTGGGTAATGGTAATCACAAACTCATTCCTGATCCTATGTTCAAACAAGCTGATGCTGATGCACGCATGGATAACATTGTTAATCAACTAGCTCTACTCATTAGTCAAAACATGAATTCTCTCCCACAAACCAACAACAACCTTCGAACTGCATCTAACCCACATAATCAAGCCACTGTTAAAGATGGAAGGATCGTGGTGCAACCAGTTCAGGAAAGACAGTATGATCAGGGAAGAGGTGGAGCTGGGAGAGGTTATGTTGGAAACCAGAATCGAGGAAGAAATGGTAACCAAGGTCAACCTAAGCCAATCAAATGCTACAACTGTGGTGGTGAAGGACACATTGAAAGGAACTGCACATCTCCAAAGCGTCCTCAGAATGCTGATTACTTCAGAGATAAGATGTTGCTGGCACAAGCTCAGGACAATGGTGCTGCGTTGGATGAAGAGGAATTGCTGTTTCTTGCTGAGGGCAATGCAAAGACCTATGATGCAGATGTGGATGAGCAGCCTATTCAGGAGATAGGTCACAATCATCAGAATGCCTTTCAAGTCGCTGACTGTGATGCTTACGACTCTGATGTAGATGATGGACCTACTGCACACACAATCTTTATGGCTAGCATCTCTCCAATGGTTTCTCCCAAGATCTCTTCCTCACCACAAGCTGGCACATCCAAGGACAAACTCATCTCTGAGGTATTAAAACTATACGATGATGCTGATGTGCAACAGATGCATGACAAAGTACAACCAACTGAAACTATTGAATCAAATATTGAAAATATGGGTAATATCAATATTGTCCCATACGATCAATACGTGAAACAAAGTGAAAGTGAAATTGTACCAAGTGATGCATCTTCTGCAGTCAACAATGACTATGTATTTGATGAATACACTGCATGTGCTCCTAATGATTCCATAATTTCTGAACTAAATGCCTATAAGGAACGTGTTGCTATTTATGAACAACGGGAAAAATTTGAGTTGACCACTCGTGAGCAGGAAATGGATGTCCAAGTGAGTACAATAATTAGAAAAAGTAAGTTTAGAGAAGAAGTATTGAAACAAGAACTAAATTCCTTGCAAGAAAAACTTTCTAAAACAGCTAAGCAAAAACAAGAACTTCAAGAAAATGTGAAAATGCTTAAGCAAGAATTTAATGCAAAGGAATCAAAACTCTTGAGAGATTTTTCCAATCTGAAAACTTTGAAAAACAAACTTGAAAACAAGTTGTATCTACAAGGAAACACCATTCAGACTGCTCACATGATCACTAAGCATAGAGTTCTAAGCGATAAGCATAGCGTTCCCCTTGTAGAGGAACCAAATCCAGAGGTAATTAAAAAGGCTAGAAATGCTCATAAGGTAATTTATGATGGTAATGAAGTCCTTAAGCCTAGGCAGAAACCTAGTTGCGTTGAGTGCACTGAGGAAGATAAGATTTTAAATGAAATCACTAGGGAAAAGATGAATAAGAAGCAAGATGATCCCAAATGCAAAGAGAAAAACATAATCTTCTCTCCTCATGATTACAAGAAGGAAAACTGGATTGCCTTGAACAAGTTTAAGCCTCAGACTTTGTTGACTCCCGAACAAGTCTTCTGGAAAATGGATTTAGATAAACAGAAAGCTGAAAATATTGTAGAAACAAACCCTCCCCTTCGGAAAATGCCTAGAGCAACTGTGTATCCTCCTAATACACCTATGCATCTTGTACCTAGAACAATTGCCACTAAAAGCAAGACATTAATCAGCCAATACGTTATATTCCAACTATTTGTTGATTTTGAGAAAACTTGTAAGAAAAGGATCACTCCCACTGGTATAACTGAAGGTGAAAGAGGTTTTGAACAAATGAAAGAATGTTATTTAACTGAGGTCATGCCATTCTTTAAACTTCTAAAAGATCACTTTGAGAGTCTTAAAAAAGGGGTAGAAGCTGATATTAAGGGTATGGAAAAGGAATTTGATGCAATGGTTGCTGAAGTTAGTGATTATGAGTGTGCACTAAAATATAATGAGATTGAGAGAAAGAACTTGCATACACTAAATGAGAATCTTATTACTGAATGTGTTGCGCAAGATGTGTTTTTCACTGCTTCAAATTGCTCTATTAATGCTTCCAAATTTCATGAACTATCTGTGGCCCTGAAAGTCTCCCATGATCGTGTCATTGAGCTTGAAAAAACTAATTCTAAACTGAATGAGAAAATTGAACTGGATGATCATGACAATTTGGTTAAACACTTTTCTAAACTAGAAGTTGAGTATTTTAATCTACAACTAAAATATCAACATCTCAAAGAAAATGTCAAAACTTCAAATATCAAGACATCTTCAGATGATCCAGAATTTGATGCGGTTTTTCAAATTAACAAACGAGATGAACAGATTCAAGCTCAGTGTAACACGATCAGAAAGTTGAAAGCCCAAATCTCTCAATTAAAGGGTCAAACGAACAATATGACAGGCTCCCAAATGCCTCCTTCTTTAGATTCTCAGAATTCTCAAACGTTTCATCTTCAAAACCTAGTAAATGCTTTACAAAAAGAAAACGAAAGTTTTCTAGAAGAGAATGAAAAGGTTAAACGTCATTTCAATGAGTTGTTTGAATCAATTAAAGTCACTCGTAACAAAAACAACGAACAAATAACTTCATTGCAAAAGGAAATTGAGAATCTGAAGAGTCAGGTAAAAGGGAAAATGCCAATGATCAATGAGGAGAATGTTGTATCTAAGGTTCACTCTGGCAATAAATCTGCTTTATCTGTGACATATGTCCCTCCTCACCTAAGGAACAACAAACTTGCCATTCAAACATATTTCTCATCCCTTAAGGAATGCTTAGAATGCCTGCGTGAGATTGTTGAAGAGGATAAGCTGGAGAAACCTCATGATAATGCAATTGGACATGCATGCTCATATGCCAAACGATCTCAAGAAATCTTAGAATGCTTGATCACCATATGCCCAAAGACATTAGGTGAGAGAGTTAACCCTTTGATTCCATGCTCAATGCCTAAGGCCAAATATGAGATGCACTCGATTCCCAATGTTTTGAATCAGAGTCGTAGTGTACCCTTGAGTAGTTCAGATTCTAGATCTGTCAATGCTAGGAAAGTGAACTCTAATGTGCCTTCTGGGAGTACCAATCTCAGTACATCTAACTTTATGAAAGTGAACCGTAGTGCACCTGCATGTAGTTCAGATCCCAGCACATCTAAACAGGTGGTGCAAAGAGTAGTAAAACAAACTAATGTTCCCATTCCCTCTACAGGAGTAATCAGTGACATTAAAGGGAGCAGGTCAAAGTCTCAAGACAATACAAGGAATGATAGGACCTCTCAAGCTAAGAATGTGCACTGGAAGAAAGTAGAAGAACAATCTAGGAACCTTAAGTTTGAATCGAATAAAACGAATCGTGTTGATTCTAGTATTAGCCATAAGCGTACTGTAATTAATTCGAATTCTGATACCAGTTGCAAAACTTGTACTGATGTTTGCTTGAATTCTGTTTCTAATCATGGATGTGATGTCAATGCTTTGCCTAATGATGTTAATTGTCCAGTTAATATTGTTAATGCTAAAATTCATGCTAAAAAGGCTAAAAGGAAAAAGCGAAAGAAAGTTAGAAAACAATGGAAACCCACAGGAAGAACATTCAGCAGAATAGGTTCTTATTGGATACCTGTTGGTCATAAGACCAATCAGATAATGCCCACTAGAAAATGGATGCCTACTGGTAGAACTATTCCCTTAAGAAGTGGTCACACTGTAAACAGGACTAATACAGACACTAGTATTGCATCTACTCATAATGATTCCATTACCTCATTGTCTGATATGAATGCTTCTATTACTGATGTGGGTGTTCCAACTGTTGCTACTAACCAAATGGAACCCATTCTTGCATGGGGATCCCAATTATCCAGTTATCCATTCTTGTCTGTGTTCAACTGCAGATCGTTCAAATCGTTCTGTGGTACCTGGACTCAGGCTGTTCCAAGCATATGACTGGAGACCGGTCACGGCTCATGAACTTCGTGAGCAAATTCATCGGGACTGTTAGATTTGGTAATGATCATTTCGGTGCTATTATGGGTTATGGAGATTATGTTGTTGGTGATAGTGTCATCTCCAGAGTGTATTATGTGGAAGGTTTAGGTCATAATCTGTTCTCTGTTGGTCAATTCTGTGATTCTGATCTAGAAGTAGCCTTCAGAAAACATACCTGCTTCGTTAGAGATCTCAATGGTAAGGAACTGTTGAAAGGAACTCGTGGCTCAAACCTTTACACTATCTCTATCGATGACATGATGAGAGCTTCACCAATCTGCTTGTTATCAAAGGCTTCAAAGACAAAGTCATGGTTATGGCATCGTCGTCTCAATCACTTGAACTTCGGCACCATCAACGATCTTTCCAGAAAGGACTTAGTGGTAGGTTTACCTAGACTAAAGTATGAAAAGGATCATCTTTGTTCAGCATGTCAATTGGGAAAAAGCAAGAAGTATGCCCATAAACCCAAACCTACTAACTCTGTCACAGAAGTTCTTCATATGATTCATATGGATTTATGTGGACCAATGAGGGTGCAGAATATCTTTGGGAAGAAATATGTGTTAGTTGTGGTTGATGATTATTCTAGATTCACCTGGGTCAAGTTCTTAAGGACAAAGGATGAAACTCCTGATATCATCATCAAACTCATCAAACAGCTGCAGGTTAGACTAAACAAAACTGTCAGAATTATCAGAACAGACAATGGAACTGAGTTTGTCAACAAACAACTTAGTGAATTCTATGAAAGCATTGGAATCAGCCATCAAAGAAGTGTTCCACGAACCCCTCAACAGAACGGTGTAGTTGAAAGACGAAATCGTACTCTTGTTGAAGCTGCTAGAACAATGCTGATCTACTCAAAGGTTCCAATGTTTCTCTGGGCTGAAGCAATTGCCACTGCATGTTACACACAAAATCGTTCCCTGATTCACACCATTCATGGAAAAACTCCATATGAACTTGTCCACAACAGGAAACCTAATCTATCTTTCCTTCGTGTGTTTGGTGCCTTGTGCTATCCAACTAATGAGGGTCAAGACTTGGGCAAACTTAGAGCTAAAGCTGACATTGGAGTATTTGTAGGATATGCACCAAACAAAAAGGGATACCGAATCTACAACAAAAGAACCCGAAATATCATGGAAACTATTCACGTTACGTTTGATGAGCTGACCGGTCAAATGGCTCCTGGACACTCCAGCTCAGGACCCGCACTTCAAAACAGTCCTATTGGTTCATCCCTTGTTCCAAACTCCTCTCAAGAAACGCCATATGTACCTCCATCTGAAGATGATGTAAAGAAATTGTTTGATCCAATGTTTGATGAACTGTATGAGTCTACTACTAATGAGGTGTTGATCCCTACAACAGAGGATGCTCATATTCCAGTGAATGAAGTCAATCCTTCAGTCTCAATATCTTTAAGCCAAGAAGCACCTGCTGCTGATCCTTCAGTCTCATCAACAAATCATCATTCTTCAAATGTACATCATGGAAATGTTTCTGACATCAATAATGAAGTTAATCCCTTTGCTACTCCTGAAGATGCTCCATTTGAAAACATATTTGCTACTCCTGAATCATCATCAGAACCATCTTCTTCAGGAGACATCGACTCAGCTACCTCAGTTCCTCAACAAATGCCACATGAACACCTCAGAAAATGGACTCACGATCATCCATTAGACAACATAATTGGAAATCCCTCTCGTCCTGTATCAACCCGGAAGCAACTCGCAACCGATGCCTTATGGTGCTTCTTCAACTCCGTACTATCTAAGATCGAACCAAAAGATGTTAAAACTGCTATGAATGAAGATAGCTGGTTCAATGCTATGCAAGATGAAATTCATGAGTTTGATCGTCTTGATGTATGGGAGTTAGTACCTGCTCCAGACTGTGCTATGATTATAGCTTTAAAATGGATCTTCAAAGTAAAACTTGATGAGCATGGTGATGTGTTGAAGAACAAGGCTCGATTAGTTGCTAAAGGATATCGTCAAGAGGAGGGTATAGACTTTGAAGAATCTTTTGCTCCAGTTGCTCGAATCGAGGCAATCAGAATCTTTTTGGCTAATGCTGCTAGTAAGAACATGGTGGTATATCAGATGGATGTAAAGACGGCATTTCTGAACGGGGATCTTAAGGAAGTTGTCTACGTCAGCCAACCTGAAGGATTCGTGAACCAAGAGCATCCTACTCACGTTTATCGTTTGAAGAAGGCTCTTTACGGTTTAAAGCAAGCTCCAAGGGCATGGTATGATACACTGTCAAAGTTTCTTCTATCAACCGGATTCATCAAAGGAGCAGTTGATCCTACATTGTTCACCAGGAAGTCAGGCAAACATTTGATTCATGTTCAAATTTATGTTGATGATATTATCTTTGCCTCGACTGACCCAATGGAATGTGATCGTTTTTCAAATGAAATGAGTTCAAAGTTTCAAATGTCAATGATGGGACAAATGTCATTTTTCTTGGGATTACAAATTTCTCAAAGTCCCGGAGGCATTTTCATAAATCAATCTAAATATGCAACAGAGATTTTAAAGAAATTTGGATTTAATTCAAGTGACCCTGTTGACACCCCCATGATTGACCGAACCAAACTAGATGAGGACCTCTCAGGGATCATGATTGACCAAACGAAATATCGGAGTATGATTGGATCCCTGATGTATCTCACTGCCAGCAGACCAGACATTTTGTTCTCTGTGTGTATGTGTGCGAGATACCAGGCTAAGCCTACTAAAAAGCACCTTGAAGCAGTTAAACGGGTCTTTCGGTATCTCCAAGGAACCATCAATATGGGACTATGGTATCCGAAGGACACCGGTATGTCACTAACGGCCTATGCAGATGCTGATCATGCAGGTTGTCAAGATACACGTCGAAGTACGTCTGGAGGTGCTCAGTTTTTGGGTGATAAGCTTGTGAGCTGGTCTTCAAAGAAGCAAATGAGTACTTCTATTTCCTCTACAGAGGCTGAATACATAGCCATGTCATCTTGTTGTGCTCAAATCTTATGGATGAGATCTCAATTATCTGACTATGGCTTTGAATTCAACAAAATCCCTCTGTACTGTGATAATAAAAGTGCTATTGCTCTCTCATGCAACAACGTCCAACACTCAAGAGCAAAGAATATCGACATTCGACATCATTTCATCAGGGAACAGGTGGAAAAAGGTGTGGTGGAACTATATTTTGTGAGGTCTGACTATCAGTTAGCAGACATCTTCACCAAAGCTCTTCCAAGAGAACGTTTTGAGTTTATTCTTCCACGACTTGGCTTGAAAAGCCTTCAACCAGAAACTCTCAAACGTCTTCAGGAGGAAGACGAGGAGTAAAGGTCTATCTTCATCTATCTCTTGTAAATATTCATTTGAAAAAAAAAAAAAAAAAAAACAAAATACAAAATTATAAAACCTTCAAAATCCATAAAAATCTGAAAAAGTCGAAAAATCTTCAAAAAATATTGTCATTTTTGTCATGTTTCTTTCCGGTTCGATTATATCTACGGTCTTTGTGATGTCATTCAAAGAATGACACGGGTCTTTAGATGTTGTTCGAACTCTTTAAAAAAAAAAAAAAAAAAATATATATATATATATATATTTTTGGGAGAAAGAGAAATGGTTTATTGTCATCTTCAGGCAATAACCCGCTTTAAAGAAAGAACAGAGCCATGCTTTACCATGTTTTCAAATCTTATGCTCTGATTCTATAAACTCCTATCTGCTGAAAACTAAATGCTTTGAAAAATAACTCAATCTCTATTTTTGATAATCATCAGGACTTATTTGTCAAAATCTCTATCTCTCAATCAACAACCTACGTCATTGATTGAGGGGGAGAATGATTTCAATTAAATTAAAAAGTTATTTGGCATTAAATTGTTTTCAAAAGATATACATGCATGGTTTTATAAATGGAGTTTAAAGTCTTAAAATCCGATCCTTATCAGTTCAAACGCTTTCACAATCAAGTCACAATTCTCCCTAAAAAGCTTTCAAAATCAATTTAAATCTATACGAGATCACAAATCTCAAATGATTTGATAATTGTGATCGGGGGAGAATGTGTGATTTAAATTAGATTTAAACTGATATTAAGGTAAATGGTTTCACATGAATGAACATGCTGCCCCTCCCACATGTGACAAACGATTTCAATTTTTCAATGCACATGTTGAGGGGGAGCACCTATCTTAAACCTATGATTTGAAACGTGATCATTTATCCTAATGTGCAGGTTCCCTCTAGTATGTGCAAAACTCTTTTCAAACCTCAAGGCACATATTGAGGGGGAGCAAAATTCATAGAAACCTCATCCTTCCCGGAAATGTTATACCCACTTGATCTGTTGAGGGAAGTGATGTTGATATCTTTTAGAAAATTGTAATCAAAGAAGTTAATTCTTTCTCTTGCCTCCATGTGCTTAACATTTCTCATACTTGATGCACATGTTGAGGGGGAGTTCTCGTTCTAAAAAATATCAAAAACAATTCAGGTACAAAATGCTTTGATAATATATCACAAGTATCTGAATTGATTTTCAAATGGTTTTCAATTGGATCCAATGGCAGATGAACAATACCAAATTGACCGACCAACTTTACTTTATGTACGGTGATATAAGGATGATAAGGTTAGGTATTGGTTCCCATGATCCGCCAGAACCGGAGGGATCTACCCATGGACAATCCACTAGTTAGTGTAGAAGTCCTTAGGTATGATGATAAAAGGAGAAAAGTGAGATATGGGAAGAGTGAAGACCAAGACTGAGCTAGTACTGGAATAAACCCAACAAGGTAATAGCTATGAAGTCTCGGTAAGCACTGAAGGGGTTAAAGAATTAAAAGGAATTGAATGAAAATAGGGTGAAAACAAATAGCCCTCCATTAATTCAACCTTAGGGCAGAAACCGGGTTCACTTCATATGCTACTGATGGTAACATCGGTATTGAAGACAAGACGTCATGGACCCAGTGACGCACTGCACTTCACCTTTCCAAACCACTCAAGTTCCTCTTAAAAGGGCTTGTTTCATTCTCACGGGGAACCGACATAATCTATCGACTGTCTCTTAGAGATGGTTGATATTGAAGAAGGAGACCCTCTCCCTAGTCTCCGTTATAGGATCCAAAAAATGCACAAATTGAGTCTAGAGCCACGAGATCATCAATAAATCTCATTAGGACACTTTCAATGAAGACTCTCTGTTTCACACAATGTGGAAAGAGAGATTATATCTTGAGTCCTACGCATTATCCTTGTGGTATTGCCAGAACATCTGAGTGATGTGTTTACACACTCACAATGAAGATGGAAAGCCTTCTGGAGCCTACATCAAACAAGCTCCTGGTAGGTGGCATGTGAAATCTATTATATAGATCAACCATGTGACAACTGAACAGAAACAATGGGGCGATTCAATCTCTTGAATCAATCCTGGTTCAGGTTAGGGATTGACGGATACCTTTGAAAAACCGGTCTTTGTGCTTATAAACTCTTTTCTTTAGCACATCGACCGTGTACTAATTTTTCAAACCAAAAGGTATTTTTATGATTGATAATTGATTTTCAATAAAACCTTCGTTGTATTGCAAAAACAATTTCTATTGAGCAATACTCGACTGTTTTTCAAATCTCTTTTCATCAATCAGTGGACTTAAAATTCGCTGGTTCACTCACTCCGTGTTGTCTTCTTTGAGACGTTCCGGTTTGAGAACAGCTAGAACAGCTGCGAAACCCTGTCAAGGAGATTCTTAGGAATCCTACCTGATCACAGGCAGTACTTGTACTGATCAACGGGGAACTGTGGGCCGTGTACCTCAATTCAACGAAAGTGATCAAAGACACTTTCGTGCGATTTATTGCTAACTGTTGTATGCAGGTACTCCCGACGTTTGCAGCTGATCATAATGAAGCGGTCAATCCATAGCCGCATGCTCACATAACACATTCATCTCAAAAGAAATCATGTTTAGTGCATCAATGACTCTGATATTTTCACACCAAGCTTCTGCTACGCTGCTGCCAATATCATGATTCAACAAAAGCTTCCGCTACTCTGATGAGAAGATCTCATGATCCAGAATGTGAGCATGTCGGTCCCAAAGTCACAACACCACAATGGATGTCTCAGAGATTTTTGATAGCTGATGATCTCCAAAGATGGCTCAAACGTATCATCACGTGGATCAGTAAAAGACCTCCACTTGGAACTACCAAACATGCATTGTGAAGAATCAATGACTACGAGCCTAGGAGCAAAGGACTACATCAAGAATGCAAGATCAATTGTTAAATGTTATATTTATTTGTATTCTATGTAATTTTGGTACATTATTGAGGTGACCTCCCTTAGGGGGAGATTGTTAGGAATTAGAAATTCCCAGTATTAAAGAGTCGGTCACCTCAAGTATATGTAATCGTTAGAAAGCTCGTAGTCGTAGTTCTTTTAAGTTAAGTAGCTATTTAGTTAAGTAACACCGTGGAGGACGGACGGGTCTTTACCCACTGTATGCCTGATCCACAGCCCAAAGTGTGGCGATTTGTGTAAGACTATAAATACTCTCTACCTTCCAAGGTAGAGAGTTGGAGCTCATAATAATATTTTTCACTTTCTCTCACTAAGTTCCCTAAACCTCTAACTTTCTCTCTCTAGAATTCCATCTTATACGCCACCTTGTGTTATGGTTTGATGTGTATGTGAAAAGTTATATCTTACAAGAAGACTTAGGAGAATTTATAGATAAGGACCTCACTCAAATAATTTTTGGAAAACCTTTCAAGAAATTGACTAGGTTGAATGAACGGATGATTGATGGTCTAATTACATTCTCTGATGAAGTTGAAGATTTCATCTACCAAATGCCACGCGCTCATCCTAGGTTTAAACATAAGGACATAGAGGTTTGTAATAGAATGACCCCTATTCCATTGCTTAGTGAAAGGGATAAGCAGAGTGGGCTTAGGTACCCATATGAGAAAACTAAGCAGTATTACAAAAAATGCCTTGAATTAGGAGATGATTACAAAAAGAATGAAAGAGCGTTAGAATGGCTTAAGTATGAGCACGAGAGGATAGGTGAGGAAACGTAGGAGCACGACTACGAGTCTAGCTACAAGACTCTTAAATAAAGAAAAGCGCTTCGTGGGAGGCAACCCATGCTTAATTGTTTGCTTGTTAGTGTCATATATCTTTTATTAATTGTTTATCCTCATGTTTAAATTTGTAAAAATGCTTTATTTTGTTTTTAACCTCGTCTTAATTGCATATAAAGGTATTTTACATAAGGGATAAGTGTAGGGAGGATTACACACGTTTGCAAAAGAAACGTAAACATGAGAATAACAATTAACTAAAAGATATTTATGTTTGTTTGTTCGAGTCAAATGCTTGTATCGAGTCATAATGGATGTTTTGCAGAAATTTTTCCAGATTCTAAAGATGTAAATTTTCTAGAATTTTTTCCAGAAAATCGCAGACCAGTTTTTGTCAGGATAACCTGACGGCGTCAGGATTGCAACCTGACGGCGTCAGGAAGGAGTAAAAACATCAGATTACTTTTTCTCGTTTTCTGAGCTACTTATAAATTTTTGGAATTTTCCAGGTCTTAATTTTCTTAGAAATTCTGTAAACATCCATTCCACAAGCATTATATCCTAGTTTAAATCGAGTCTTATATATATTATTACCGCCGATTTTACGCGAAGGTTTCGTTTGTTTTCTTCAAGTGTGCAGGTTTAGTTTGTCAAGAAGAAGTTACATAAGATTGGAAGGAGCTTTTCACGCAATAATTCTTCTTGGAAAAGAGTTTAACCACCACTTTACACGGATCCTACCGAGCTAATCAGGGGAGTATTAGTTTCTTTCGTTTTTAATTACCTTCTTTTATCATAACTTTGATACTTTCGGGGAACATTGGGGACAATGTTCAGTTTAAGTGTAGGGAGGGAAAATAAAACGGGAACTTTGAAACTATGCTTATCCTTGATTATTTGCTTCGTCCAATTGTATTTGTGTAATAAACCATGAGAAAATGTCGGTTAGGGTAATTTTGGCACCAAATTTAAAATTTTTCATGACATATAGGAG